>CM021797.1:20899817-20950960 GCA_011076525.1 Nettapus auritus
TTTCTTTCTTTCTTTCTTTCTTTCTTTCTTTCTTTCTTTCTTTCTTTCTTTCTTTCTTTCTTTCTTTCTTTCTTTCTTTTCTTCCTCTCCTCTTCTGAGAAGGGGGAGTGAGAGAGCAGCTGTAGTGGAGTTCAGCTGCCTAGTGAGGTAAAACCACCACAGCAAGCCAGGCTTTTGCTCCCTCATCTGGATAAAGCTGCACTTCTCTGTTGCTGTGCTCTTCAGAGAACATGCTGCAGATGAGCAATACAACAACAATGCTTTCTCAGTGACTTCATCCTTGACTAACAGTTACATAAAAAGTATCCCACAGTGAAGGCTGGATCACTGTGTGTTGATATGTGCATGGAAAGCCGAACACTCAGCTAACGTAGGAGCAAGCATTAATTTAAAAGGTAAACAAAACTGAAAACTGATCACACACATTTGATTTATTTATTTGTTTTAACTTCAGTGTTCTTTTTCTGTGGCTTGCTGTAAATCTTTTCCTAGATCTACTGACTAAGGAAAAAAGTCAATTGAATGTCAGGATTCAAAACTGTTCAGCAGAGATATTTTAGGACACTGGGGAATGAAAACAAACCAAAGAGTCTCAAACCTCTACCTCACTTTGCCAGGAAAAATGTTAAATGTTAGCCACACATTCTGTAAAGTGTAATATGCATGATAAAAGCAACATTGGCTAAAAGTACAAAAACAAACAAACAATAACAACAAAAAAGAAAAACTAAGATCTGTGTGTGTGCATGCATGTGACAATGTAAACATATATATTGTCAGTAAAAGATTATCAATGTACAAATTGATTCCAGTTAGCATTTGTACAAAGTTAGATATTAGTACGATCAAATTATGCTCAAAAAAAATGTAAAAATAATTTAGACTGGTTCTAACAACTGAAAACTGGTAATTACAAAGCAAAAAGCAAATTCATCAGTGTTTCTGAAAACTGGGTATGTAAAGTTATGATTTGATCCTCATAACTGGATAGCAAGCAATTGTCACTGCAGACACACCTTCCAATTACATTGATTTTCCAAGCACAGTCCAGAACCACCACTAATGTGGACCCTATCTTCAGTGCCTGTAGTCAGCAATTTAAGCTACTCTTACTCATCCTAAACCTAGACAAGGGTAAGGAACATGTTATTCTGTGAGCAATGAAGGGTCAAGAAATGTTGGACCTCAGAACCAAATATCTGATCCAAAGGCTGCTAGCAGAACAGCAGCCAGAAGCACAGCTTAAGAGAGATTAGAGATATAACACCCTATTCATTCATCCCCTGAAACCTCAATATCCTTTCCAGCACTTTTCACAGATGTGTTTTTATTGTTGCAACTTCTTCCTTCACCTTTAGGGTAAGAAATGCACTGAAGAAAAACAGCTTGGAATGGTAAAACTATTCTTATCTTTATCTGAAGAGAACCATCAACTCTCCCTTACTGTCATAATTACAGTTTATCAAAAAAAAAAAAAAAAAAAAAAGGTAAGGAAATGACAAATGATCATCCCATAACCTTTTCATCATTTAGAATGATTGTTGCAGTTTACACTTCTGAGCTGAAGTAAAAGAAAAAACAGTGTTCTTTTGAGTGAACTTGAATTTTTCTGTGCTGTTGCCTTCTGTCAGGAGAAAATGGGAACAGAATAAGGTCATAAATTCTCCTTAATACTCAGTAGTCTAATGCTGAAGGGTAAGAGGCCAGATCTAGCTAGATCAAGGCAAGCTAGCAAGGCCAAGTTGTGGACCCTGAAAAAAAAAAAAAAAAAAAAAAAAAAAAAAAAAAAGCTTAGTAGAACTGAGCAAGTTCTGTGTAAAGCTAAGGACAAACACTACCTCCAGATGTAGTTTCACCATCAGAGGAAATTCCCTTACTGCCTGCATGCAGCTACCCCAAGGCCAAAGTCACGCTCCTCCAAAGCTGTGAGTTGACTGCCACTGGAGGTCTCCTGAGCATTGGATCAGTCAGCCTTCACTGTTGGCTTGACTGCAACACAGCATCTGGATGGAGAGGATGGTAATTATCCTCACCAGCTTCAGTGGGAAGCCATGAAGATTCAGGTTTAGAAGGAACATTGAAAGCGTGGGGGAAACAAAATGCCAGATGGGGTCTGTCCCCACTCCTTCCTGTCCCTTCCCTTGTACCAGTACCATTGCAGGAGCAAGGCCTTTTGAAGAAAATGAGATCACAGAGTAACAAAAAGAGTTTTCAGCCAAACCAGGCTGACAATATGGAGGCACAATGAATACAGCAAGGTCATCGTAGCTCTTTTCTTACAGTCTCTGCCTCCCAGATGACCGCATTTCCACCCTCACACTTCCTACCTCCATCCCCCCATGCACAGCCCCCTCTTCAATGTAAAGAAGCCAAAGTATTCACAAGGAGGTGCACCATCTGCAGTACTAATTTCTGCAACATCTAGATTTAGTTTGGCAGTCTTGCACATACCAATTCATTGCCAGCTGCAGAGCAGAATAGGTTTCATAGAATATAACTGAGCCAAGCCCCAGTAAATACAGTGAAGCATTAGAGAATTCAACTCTGGTCCCTATGACTTTTGTTTCTAAAATTCTTCACATATGTTCTTACATCGTGTAAACCCAGACAGTGGAGAACATTTTGAACGTTGTAACAACTTTTTTATACCTTTGAGTTATGCAATATTATTTTTAAAATCAAGAAAATTATATACATACATATATGCATCAATCAACTGACACATTTCTTGCCCTGACTCTATGGAGCATAAGAACAATTCAGACCCAATTTTTTGCAGTTTTAAACTTCTAAGTTACAGTTAGTATGAGATAGTATTGTAAGGAAATAAAATCTGATCAAGGCAAAAGCATTATAGAGAGTGGTAGTAACCATGCATACTACCACGCGTTACAGAAAAAGACACTGCCTGAATGTTTGGTTCAAAATCCTGAGTCATGCTAACCTAGATCAGTCTGTGAAAATATAAAATAAAATAAAACAAAATAAAATAAAATAAAATAAAACAAAATAAAATAAAATAAAATAAAACCATTCATACTGAAGAAACAAACATCCCTCCCCCCTCAGCAAAAAGAAAATAATAATAATAATAATAATAATAATAATAATAAAGATGATCACTTGCTTTTCATATTGCAAAAAAAAGCACAAGGTTTTAGTTAGTGAGATTATAAGATTTAGGAAATGGAACCAGACAAAGATCCCAAAGCTTGGATGTTTATCTAAAACTCAACAGAACCTAGCTGGCTTGCAAAATGGGATCTGAAATCTGACTGGAATTTGCTCTAACAAAACTTTTTCTTTCCAGCTTGACTCAGTCACAAAGTGTATTGTGTATTTCTGCCTTTTCCTATCCTACATAAGCTGGACCAAAGAAGAACACTTGTACTTTCCTTCACCTGTTTTAACGCACTCTCCAGAAACCATACACTGGCATAAGAACATAATTGTGCACTAGTGCTTATTTTGTCAGTATGTGCCTTTTACTGTTTTATCAGGACATTCCCATTTTTGATGAGTGTGAACAGTAAATCCAACAGCAACAGAACAGCTGATTCTGGTACCATCAAACCTTATATTGTAACATTATGTAACAGAGTAACAGCAGTAAATTTCTACAGCTGTCATATGATTACTTCATTGTTTACAAACAGATTTCAAAGTGCAAATTAAACCAGACTATGTTGCTCAGTTGCCTGTGGGTAATAATACATTAAATATTTCAGATTGTCTTTGGTGCTAAACTCACATTCCTACATATTAAAACAAGGACCTTGAATTCCAGAGAGACTGAGATTCATGAGGGTGGTCATGCTATCATGAAAAAATTGTCAATATCTCCATCTCTAATTATGGTTAATATCTTTTGTACCATTTTACAAATGGTCTGAGCCAATACTGTTGCCTTTGTGTGGGTTTTGTTGCAAGTGTGCACATGGCTGGTTGCATATGAAACCTTCAGTGACTTGAACCCATGGACTAAGCCTTGAAACAAAAGTAGTAGATTTGAGGTTCACCTATCTGTTTGGAAGCTAACCTATGAAAACAGGACAAAATGATCCCATCTTTTACTCTGCAACCTCAACTCAGACTTGAGCAAATTCAACATCAAGTGATCAAATCACTCCTTCCAAAATGAATTTTCTGCACTGATAAAAATTCACCAGATGTAGACCTCAAAGCAGAAGTCTTCTCCAAATCCCACTCTCCCTTTCAAAAAATCAAAAGTCCTCCCTTTACAATAAAGCATAAATCATCACTGGATCTTTTCTGAAGAGGACCTTTCCTCTTTCTAGTCTTTCTAGGCTAGTCTGAAATATCATCTTCAACAAGGCTAAGATATTTTTACTTCCTCATTACAGACTTTTTGTAACATCCCTCCAGCATGTGGGAAACCTTATGCTCCTTTTAATATGGGTCCAGTCCTGGTACCCTCTGTCCTAATCCCAGTATACTCTTGTTTCTTTTTCATACCAACTACTCTTAAAATCAAGGTCTTCATCCACTCATATTGTCTTCCTTAGAGGGAAAACATTTGCTGCCTGTCATTTACTCTGTATTTTTTCCTCAAAACATCTCCACAATAAGATCCCCAAAGATTTGGGAGTCTCTTACCAGCGTGTATATGTACCTGCTAGGAGGGAATGAAGAGGTATCCAGACTCTTCTCAGTCGTGCCCACTGACAGGATGAGAGGCAATGGGCACAAACTGAAACCCATGAAACTCCATCTGAACACAAGGAAACTCTTTTTTTATTTATTTTTATTTATTTTTGCTGTAAGGGTGGTCAAACAGGTTTCCCAGAGAGGTTGTGGAGTCTCCATCAGTGGAGATAATCAAAACACAACTGGACACCGTCCTGGGCAACCTGTTGTAGCTCACCCTGCTTGAGAAGGAAAAGTGTACTAGGTGGTCACAAGAGGTCCCTTCAACCAAAACAATTGTGTGAAATACCATTTTCTGCGTAACTGGCTGTCTTTGTTCATCTCTTCCCCTCCTTGGTAGTTTGACCTATGAGGTTTCCAGTTCATCAGCCACACATGAAGGCTGACTCAAGATATCTCTTGCAAGGCTGATTAGCCTTTGCCAGCCCTGAAGCTTCATCTGCCTTTGCATTGCTAAAACACCCTGCTCAGTTACATTTCTTGCAGTTTCCAATTCACTGGCAATTTTTGCCAGTTCACTATTCATCAACACTTCCTAACCATCAAAAGTTTGCTAAGAATCTAATCTAATCCAGAACCACATGCCATCTTTCTGTAAACCTTTTACTGGACTGAAAATTGCCTATTCACATTCTGCTTTCTACCTCTAATTACTGAGATGTTAGAATTTCACCTGTGACCATGCAACCACCTACTCGCCTTACCAGTCTTTGTGACATGGCTTTGTGAAAGTCCAGCTCCTCCCATTCAGCCATGTTCAAGAAAGAGGCTCAAAGGAACTTGTTAATTTAGGCACAGCAGAACAATGCTGTTTGCAGGGTTTCAGGCTGATTTCAGAAGTGAGACAATACATCAAAATGCTTCTATAAGTGATTGGCTAGCAGAAGAAAGCCAGAAAAGGGCTCCTGGGATCCAGGGACTATTGATATACTCTGCTTTACAATATTGCAGAATAAAATATATAAAAAGCCTTGACAATGACTAAGACAACACAGGACTCTCACTGCTTCCTAAACCTACAGCTATTGAATTAATAAATCTCCTTAGCCTTGACCAAGGTGCTTAGTGCTATATATTGAAGGAGTTCAATTATATATAAATAAATAAATAAATAAATAAATAAATAAATAAAACAAGTGCTAGTGAACCACCAGTCATTTACTACAGATATAGTAAAAGATATAGGAAGTTCTGTTAGTACAAGAAAGGGGAAAATATACAGCAGAGTGTTTCACCAGCTGAATGAAACAAATATTTTAATAGCAACTAAAATATTTAATAACAAACTTTAGTGGATGTACAGATTATTCCTGTATGCATCCCTGCCTGAACCATCATTGTGAAGGTGATATTTTGGGTTCCCTAATGTTTCCCTTGCAAACTCATAGATATAAGTTCTGTATGTATATACAACATCCTACATT
Source organism: Nettapus auritus (assembly GCA_011076525.1). Classification (NCBI taxonomy): domain Eukaryota; kingdom Metazoa; phylum Chordata; class Aves; order Anseriformes; family Anatidae; genus Nettapus; species Nettapus auritus. The sequence continues at coordinate 20,905,910 of CM021797.1, forward strand.
TCCCACATTCCTGTTGCATAAGAGTTTCTAGTTGTCCTCAGCACCCTGGAAAAACTGGGCCAAATAACTGGAAGATATATTTGTCATTTTTGATTAAACAAAAAGAAAGAAATTAAAACAAAAACAAAACAATTAGAATAAACCTCCACCTGAAAGAAAGGCTATTTGGTTTAAAATTTCAGATTCAACTTCAGAAATTATGTTTGTACATCATGTTGTACTTCTGAAACACTGCCATGCAGCAAAATAACTGCTGTTATTGTTCTACAGATTTAGACTTCGTGAATTTACCTAGCAGCAATTCCAGTTTGCTCAAGTTGGTAAGTTATTAGATAACACTTGTCTATGTTGTATGGTTGATTTGGTTCATTTTCCTGAAACCAATATATTCTTAGCTTACAACACTAACACTGAACAATGCACAGGCATTCTGTTATTCTCCCTGAGTAACACCAAAGATGTTGCCAGTGGAAATACTGGGAATAAATAGCTTTCAAGTCAGTCATGTCATAGACAGATTGCATTCTGTGTATTTTAAAATGCTGTTTCAATTATCTTTCTTGTAGGAGGCAGTTAAAAACCACTGTAGGAAGTGATGACAACCCACAATCGCAGTCAACATAACTAATTTTTTGTTTTGTTTTGTTTTGCTGTTGTTTAAAAGAACAGTGTGTCCCTACCTCCGAAGATTTGTAATAGTACTAAATCCCATAACAGAATTGAATAAGCTTTCTGGAGCTTAATAAAATGCAGAAAGTGAAAACTAGTTTCAGTATGAAACTACATGCAAGTTAAGGAAATTATTTCATATTTATTTTAAATGTTCTAGCTTTTTGATGTGTTTAGAAGTGACAGAGCTATTTCAAAAGCTGGTGGTATTTTATTAAAAACTGACTAAGAAAACTAAAACTGAAGTACTGTATTAAATCTTGGGTCACGTAAAATATTTTTTTTGCCAAGACACCATTTTACCCTTCTTTAGAAAGAAAGTGAAAAAGCCAATTACTTCTACAGCTCCAGCCCAGGGGACACATTTGCCACCTGCCAACAGCCACTGCTGACTTCAAGCATGAAACATACTTTGATGTAGAGCGTGATTTTATTTTCTGTAATCCTTTTTCAGAGCCATGCTTTAGTTACATTTGCACATTGGTGGCAGAATTGTCTTGTTTGCAACAATTTTACTTTTTGTCCTTTATATTTCTTTTTAGAACCCTCTTTGGAAACTGATGTAACCAATCACCCGTTTTGTGTAAACCTGAGAAGAAATTCTGTCATGATCAATATTTCTCTAAGTAGTATGTAATAGTATAAGCAATAATCAGTGCAGTAATATGCATTTAGCCTAAAAAATGGTGTTTAACCAGTGTGAACTATGAAGCATATATCAATTTTAAACACATCTTTTCACTTCACAAACAAATTTTAAAGGGGGTTAACTCAATTCCATTTTCATCCCAGAATCAGCAAAATCCAATATGAACCAGCTATCATATCATTTGAAAAGTTTCTACAGAATCAGTCAGATTTGACTATCTGATGATTAGTCATCATGGTTAATCTCAGCTAGCTGCAAGATGGCAATTGTGAACATTTAAAAATTAGTAGTTAATCATTTATTTTTTGAAACAGCAGCACTTAAGCAAGACAAGTAAATGAGTTTGTAAAGTCTTCAAAATGTGCATCTGTATTACAAAGGTGCTCCATTTCCTAGGGGAAGATGTGGCATGTTCAGCAGTTCAAAGAACACTATGAACTCTAATTTATGGGCATCACAAGAGTTTGGAACTATATAAAAATGAAAAAAAAAAAAAAGTTAAAATTACTGGATGTTTTTAACTGTAAATCTAATAGTGTGTCTGTGACAATACAGTTTACAAAAGTGACTTTATCATTGTTGAACCATCAAGGAAATGAACCCATCTGTTATGATTTTCAGTTAGGAGATGTGTCTCCACTTAATATTTCAGTCAGCAGTGTGCTGAGAGAAAATACCTGTGGGGACCAACAAGAAAACAAAGATTATCATGAGCAGCTTTGCAAAGGAGACCACACTATGAAGTGGTCCATTTTAAAAGAAAAAATGTGGTCCAAAACTTGGAAAAAAAGACAAATTCACAACAGGAAGGACAAAAAATCTCTGCACTGTAACATTCTTTCCTTTGTAGCATGAATAATACAGCCTAAAGAATAATTGCAACAACACAGTACTTCCACTGTCCTCCTTTCCCCGTATTGTCTCTAAGCAACAATGCAGGAACCAAAGTTTCCTTATACAGATTCTTCCAGATGACTTTCTAGATCACCACACAGCCCTTCCTCAAATGTTGCATCCTGCCAGTCACAATGGCTTGGACCTTAAAGACCATCCCACCTGCCATGGGCAGGGACACCTCCCACCAGACCAGGTTGCCCAAAGCCCCATCCAGCCTGGCCTTGAGCACCCCCAGGGATGGCGCATCCACGGCTTCTCTGGGCAGCCTGTGCCAGTGCCTCACCACCCTCTGAGTGAAGCTTTTCTTCCTAACTTTAAATATAAATAACCTCTCTTTTAGTTTAAAACCATTCCCCCTTGTTCATAGAATCATAGAATATCCCAAGTTGGAAGGGACCCAAAAGGATCATCAAGTCCAACTCCTGGCCATATGCAGAACCACCCAAATATCAGACGAGATGTCTGAGAGCATTGTTGAAGCACTTTTTGAACTCCGGCACCTCAGTTCCATGACCTGGGGAGCCTGTCCCAGTGCCCGACCACCCTCTGGGTGCAGAACCTTTCCCTAACACCCAGCCTGACCCTCCCCTGTCCCAGCTCCATGCCGTTCCCTCGGGTCCTGTCGCTGTCCCCAGAGAGCAGAGCTCAGCGCCTGCCCCTCCACTCCCCTTGCGAGGGAGCTGCAGGCCGCCATGAGGCCTCCCCTCAGCCTGCTCTGCTCTGGGCTGAGCAAACCAAGGGACCTCAGCCGCTACTCACACGTCTTGCCCTCTAGACCCTTCACCATCCTCACAGCTCTCTTTTGGGTACTCTCTGATAATATATTTGACCTTCTACATAAAAGTCAAAAATCCTGTTTACATATATTCAGCTCCAGCTCCCTGATCATCTTCGTGGCCCTCCTCTGCACTCACTTTAATAGGACCACATCCTTGTGCTGGGGGCCTCAGAACTGGACACAGCACTCAAAGCGGGGCCTCACAAGGACAGAGCAGAGGGGCACAATCCCCTCCCTCCACCTGCTGGCCACTCCTCTGTTGATGCAGCCCAGGACACTGTTGGCTTTTTGGGCTGCAAGCACACACTGCTGTCTCATGTTGAGCTTTTTGTCCACCAGAACTCCCAAGTCCTTCTCTGCAGGGATGCTCTCAATATCTGTCTGTACTTATGTCTGGAATTGTCCCAGCCCAGGGGCAATGTCGCTGTCACCGATGCACCTTCCACTTGGACTTGTTGAACCTCATTAGGATCACATGGTTCCACTTCTCCAGCCTGTCCAGGTCCCTTTGGATGGCATCCCTTCCTTCTGGTGTATCAATTGTCCAACTCAGCTTGGTGTTGTCTGTAAATTTGCTGAAGGCGCACTCGATCCCACTGTCTATGCCATTGATATAGACATTAAGCAGCACCGGTTGCAAGATGGACCCTTTAGGGACACCACTCATCATAGGCCTCCACCAGGACATAGAACCATTGACCACTACTTCCTGGGTGCGGCCTTCAAGCCAATTGCTATCCACTGAAATGTCCACCCATCAAATCCCTATCTTTCCAATTTGGAGATCAGGATGTCATGTGGGACCGCATCCAAGGTCTTACAGAAGTCCAGGGAGATGACATCACTTGGTCTTCCTTTGTTGACTAGTATGGTCAGTCCATCATAGAAGGCCACCAGATTGATCAGGCACTATTTGCCCTTGGTAAAGCCTTGCCCAGAGGTTCACGGACTCAAGAGATGTGGAAGCCTGACTGGCAGCAAAGGCTGAGGCTAAGAACTTTCTGAGTACCTCAGCCTTCTCCATGTCTGTTACTAGTTCTCCTTTCTCGTTTATTGGGGGGGGGGGAGGGGGTCAGAGGGTGGGAGGCATACTCTCCTTGGCCTTTCCTTTCTTTCCAATATACCTACAGAATTACTTCTTGATATTCTTTGTAATCAATCAGTATGACTTCAGTAACATTACACAAATTAGTCTTCTCAACTGTTTTTGCCCAGAAGGACTCCCAGGACCATATGCAGCTTTGCAGCATCTCCAGGGTAACCCGTCTTTTATGCCTCCCCATGAATCCAAGCAGGCAGGCATTTAGCTCTTATCAAAAAACAGAAAAGGCTTGCCTTCAACTTCACAGTTACTGCCTGTGGTGGTTTCACCCAGCTGGGCAGCTGGGCTCCACCACAACCACTCTCTCACTCCCCCTTCTCAAAGGGAAAGTGGGAGAAAATACAATGAAAAGGGCTCAAGGGTTGAGATAAGGATGGGATCACACAACAATTATCACAATGGGCAAAAACAGACTCAGCACAGGGAGGTTAAAGACATTTATTGTGTATTACTAACACGGTATAGAAGAAACAAAACAAACTAAACACCTTCCCCCTATCCATCCTCTTCCGTCTCCTCCCGCTGAGTGGTCAATGGGGGCTGCGGTCAGTCCCTGATGCTTCCTCTCCTCCGCTCCTTCACGGTCACTCTGTGCCCTGCTCCATGGGGGGTCCCCTCCCACGGGATGCCTCCTTCCAGAACTGAGCCTGTGGCGGCTGCCCACAGGCAGCAGCTCTTCAAGCACTGCTCCCACACGGCTCCGTACCACGGGGTCCAGCCCCCAGGAGCAAACTGCTCCAGCACGGGTCCCCCACGGGCGGCAGCTCCCCCCAGACCCCTGCTCCTGCGGGGGCTCCTCTCCACGGGCTGCAGCTCCGGCCCGGGGCCTGCTCCTGCGGGGGCTCTCCATGGGCCGCAGCCTCCTCCAGGCCACATCCACCTGCTCCACCGGGGGCTCCTCCACCCACGGGCTGCAGCGTGGAGATCTGCTCCGTGTGGGACCCATGGGCTGCAGAGGGACAGCCTGCTCCACCAGGGGCCTCTCCCTGCACAGGCCGCAGGGGAACTGCTGCTGCCTGCCTGGAGAACCTCCTGCTGCACTCACCTGGGGGCTGCAGGGCTGGCTCTCACCCCTCTATCCCAGCTTTTGTGCAGTAGTATTTTTCCCTTTCTTCCGTCTGCTCTCCCAGAGGCACAAACAACATCACTTAGTGGCTCGCTCTGGCCAGCATGCAGGTCCCTTTTGGAGCTGGCTCTGATTCTGACATGGGGTAGCTGCTGGGCTCTGCTCACACAGGCCTCCCCTGCAACACCCCTGCTACCAAAAAGTTTTCAATGTAAACCCAATACATGCAATTCCACAACAAAGAAGGCTAGTAATTATTTAGAATTATTTTAACTTCATGGAAATGTTCCTGAAGGAATGCAGGTACTATTGATCAAAGCTAGAGGAAATGGTGTATTTGATATCTTGAAGTTTGTATGCCTTGGTAAATGTTATATTGCATGGTATTAACAAATGACTGTTGAAAAATTTCGGCTTTAAAGAAGAGTTCTTCTGTTTCAGAGACTGATAATTTCAGTATCATGAATGCTTTCAATCTAACTACTTTTTCGTTTGTTTGTTTTTAAGATGACTTTGTAAGAAATGGACATTGCCTGAATTTAGGAATTCCCAGGAAGATCTACATCATTTAAATGTAGGCTGTATGTGGGATATTTGAATGTCTAGAATTTTAGGGGCATTCGAGTTCTATATAGTTTTCAAGATTTCTTATTTTGAACTGTTTCCTTTTCAAAATCAACATTTATCCTTGTATTATGGTTCAGTTACTTTTCTCATCTCATTTTGTATTTGCAGGCGATCTTCTCCTTGTGATCCTCACTTCACTGAAGAAGTGTTACATTTTAACTCTTTTATCATAACCCTATAGAGATTTTGGGAAGAAGAAAAAAAAAAAAAAAGGAAAAAAAAAGTCCCTGAAGTTTTTATCAGCTAATATATGGTAAACTTTCTAAACTTTACAGTTTACATTTTATAGATTATATCTATATTATATCTATAAAATCTATTTATAGATTTTTACTGATGAAGAAAGTTGTGCATCAGTTTTCCAGATGTGGTTATCTTTGGTGTAGTGAAACTGTATCTAATTTGCACATCAGACCCAAGGCCATAGAGTATCTGCTGTTCTCAGTAATGGGGAAAAATCTTATAAATTAGAATGTTGCTTTTTAAAAATTATAGATTAAAATTTTGACTCCAGTTAATTTTTGGTATAGACTGTAGTCCATGTCTTTGCTAGACCAAACACTGCTTGGGTTGGTCAGGGAAGAGACTTCCTGACTGACTTTCTGTCTCTGGACCAAAAGTCCTGTTTTTAACCAGTCATGGGATTATGTGGAATACAGAGTAAGTATGGCTACAGCAGGTAGTTGTGCAATCAGGGTAAAAAAAAAAAAAAGCAACAAAAACATCTGTTCCATCCAAACAGGTTTTTAATTGGTTTGGTTTACAGATATCATAGCCCCTAATTTTCTCAGTGATAACAGGCTTCATCAGTAGGGATGCTCAGATGTTTTAACACACTTATTGCTCATGTTATTTAGGCTAAAACAGGACAAGTGTTAAATTAAAAATAAATTTATTCAGCAAGGCTAATAAAATCACTTCAAAGAAGATGTGTAAATTTAACCTTCCTAAAAACAAACAAACAAAACCAAACTTGCTTCTCCTCTATTAAAGGAAGCATCTACATGAGAGTAGCTCTCTCCTCACTGACTCGTGTTTCTGTGGAGGTGTGCAATGATGGAAGAGGTGTCATATAGCCATTTAAATGCTCTATGTTCCTGAAGAAAAAAAAATGTAGAAAATTGACTGCCCTGCTAGCCATCAGTACTGTGCTTTCTAGAAGTAAGGTTGATAAATGCTTTTGCCTCCCAGGACTCTGTACCATACTTAAGTTCAAGATACTTAGCTGCTTTAACTTGTTCATGAATTCTGTATTCTTATTAGAATTAGAACAAAGCAGAACAGTGAAAGAAAGGAGCTGTCAGACTCAAATCAAGTAATTTAGTTACCTGCAAGCAGCATAATTTTCTAAATTCAGCTCCAGCTAAATTTCAGTTTCACAAACACTGAAGAACCTTCAGCTAATACAACGTAATTCATTTACTGTGCACAGAAAAATTGCAGTTGTACTTCTCTGAGGAACACTGTTAATACAGACTGAAAATTTGATAAAATATCCAAAGCAGACACAGCACTTATGCCCCAGGGGAGTAACAAACTGTACTTTGTTGAAGGTTATAGATCATTCATTGTAAGCAAACTGTTATAAAATCAGTGAAACGTTGCTATTTTCTAACAATTGGTGATTTAAAGAACTAAAAGGTGGTTATTTCCATAAGGGTCAAGAGAAGAACCTACAAAATGCACCAATTTATGTTAAAAAGTAAAAAATAGTACAAATGTAAAGTTGGCTTGCCAGGGAGAGTTGTAATGTGAAGGTTCATTTGGATTTTAAAATGGTAGCCCTCAAACAATAACAACGTATGCAGGCTGCTCAGTTAAACAGAGATGAAACAGTATAGGTTTCATCAATATTCCTCTTCACTTTGCTTAATTTCTGTGGCTGCAGTATAGTACTCAGCAAGACCACTGAGAATGAAAAAAAAAATGACATCTGCATGGTCATAGGACATAATTCCAGGAGGACTTGTTGTTTTCATAGTAAATTGTTATAGTTAAAATAAAAGATTGTCAGATGACTTCATTAGAAAAGCTCCATATTTTCATTTTTCTAATGAGAACCAAAAGAACCGTTGGAGAATAAGCATATTTGAAACAATTAATAAAAAAAAGCAAGAAATGGAAATTATGCTAAAATTAAACATTGTAACTGTTTCTTATTTGTTCTCTGGCTACTTAATAATGGTAACTAATTTACAGCCTTCTACACATTAATAATGCTGTATGCATCCATTGCCCAGTGCTAATTTACAAGGGCATACTTACAGAATGAACTAATGAAGGAAATGCTAAATTAATTAAGAACTTGTTCTTGCAACACAAGTCAGCAAAATGGATTGCAAATGGATCTTTGAAGTGCTACTTCACTAAATAATTCCACTATAAAAAAGTGTTGTTTATGCAAAACACATCAATTTTTATTTTTTTTTCCCTGGCATATGTTCAGCAGAGAAGATATTAACTTGAACCTTATTGCTCTCCCTTCTCAAGCTTGATATTGTTCCTTCAGCTGTATTTCTGCGGAAACAGGAAAGAAACAGGTGTAGCCTATTGAGTAGCTGCCACGTACAGCAGCTCTTGCTTTTACATCAGTTTGATGCTGTACAGCAAGGTGTCCAACTACGTGTCAGCTGCCTTTGGACATTGACAGTGACTATCCAGGGGGTCTTCAATTGGCACTGTAGACTGACATGCTAGAGAACACTGCACCACCTGTCAATCTGATTTTAAAAGAAACTAGGAGAGTGACTCAGCCTCATAATTAACAATTTCCCTTGCATGAATCTGCTCCTTTTTCATCTGATTTCCCAGCTCTGAGATTTATGAACATTACCGCACATAGCAGCTGCTGAAATAAGTTGCGAGACACAGCACAGCTCAAAGAGGCTGTGCAAGGGTACACTGGGAAACACAAGAGGAAATTGAAATAACAGGGCTTTGGAATTGGTCGATGGGTCCGGCTGATATCTCCCATTCTGGAGGTAACCATTGTGGTGGGGAAAAAATGGCAAGCAACTTGGAGAGAGTGATGGTAATGGCACACACATTTTCTTGCTGTGCGTTAATATTCCTTGCTAATGGCTATGTTGGTGTCTGTTAGGCCATTCAGTCATTTTAAAGGCAAAAACAAACAAGCAAACAAAACACCCAACTTCTGTTGTAACTGAGGAAATGTCCAATGGTGGAACCTCTGGAGTTTCAGGGTACCCAGCTGCTAGAAGTAATCCAGTTCTCCTTTCAGTTATTTGCATGGTGAGGTTTCATGTGATTTGTTCATATGAAAGGTATGCCATGCAATCCCCCCCCCCCTTTGATTGACATTTCTCTGATTGTGCTTTGTGGGGTGTGCATCAGAATTTTCATAATGCATCTGTTCACTGCTGGGAAGGAACCGTGGCTTCCAGGGAGGAGACCTTCTTTTAGCATCAAGGTCTGGCTTCCCAAGTGGCAGGCAAGGACAGCCACACCAGGCTCCACAACCGAGAGCTCAGCTCCCACTCCCTGCATAGGTGGCTTCTCTCAGAAACTAGAAAAAATATTGTAATTTCTCTCCCAGAAGAATATGAATTCATACCCCAAAATATATGAATTATTTTGGGGCTTATACCTGTTTCTTTTCTTGGTAATCCACTGTGAAAGGTTCTGTGATGAGACGTTGAAATGTTTTTTGAGAGAAAACAAGATGAGGTGCTTGGTGTGCACATGGTGTATGAGAAGCTCAGGGGAAGCAGCTGCTGATGGAGGAAGTGAGTGGGGTGAATCCTGGGTGGTAGCAGGAAGGAAAGTGTGTGGTGTGCCTCATGTTCTGCAGTGAGGCAGGAGGGGTTTCTCCTTTTGTACCTCTGTCCTGCTGAACTGGTCCTTTTTGTCCAACTGTGTTCACACTTGCTGCTGATGTGAAGTCCCTCTTCTGTGAAAGCTATTGCAAAGAAGCAGCCTAGTAAATACCTGCTCTGTAGAAGGATACTTCCTTTAATGTAGTTTTATGCAGAATCTCTTTTTCAAATATATTCCAGTATCATTAGTTTAATTTGAAGACTTTTCACAATTTTTTTTTTTTTTTTCCATTAAAGGATTGAAGCTAATTAGAATGAAATCAGGCACAAGAAAACTTCCACTTTGATTTATGGAAAAAAACACATTCTGGGAAATCTATTTTTGTCACTCATTTGGAATGGACAAGATTATTTTACAGCTTTGCATATGAAATATATCCCTTTACTGTATAAATGTATTGACAAAAAGTGATTAGACACATGGGTGAGAAGCTGTAACTGAGCCAGTTATTTAACCATTTATTTTTAGCAAAATTTTCTGATATAAGGAAAAGCACAACTTTTCTTATATAAAATCGAAAAGGAGGTTTACAGGCAAGTGTAGCTGAACTGTCAGTCTGAAAATTTATCTTATGATTACACAATTGTAATGTTGAAAGAGGAAAAAAATGTTTCTCTCAGGGTATTTTTAATTTCTTTCTCTACAGCAAGTCTTATGCTGGCTGACTAGAAGTCATCCATAATGCAGAATTCAGTATTTCAGGCTATCTTCAAGCATGTAAGTTTGACCAGGTTACATAATATTATTGTGACACTAATGACAAGTTTACACATGCCTGCTGTTATTTCAGTTTGGATTAAAAAGCAGACTGGAGTCACCCAGATAAGTATCTCTCAGAAGCTCATGTCTTTCCTCATGTCATCAATGAGAAATACAAACAAACAAGAACAACAAAAATAAAATGGTCCAGCTAACATAAAAATCTTAAAAATGAAAAATATATATTACAGAGAGAAGTTCATATGACAGCACCTTAGGAAGAAATTAATTTTAGAATTAAATTCTTCACGCAGAGGGTGGTGAAGCACTTGAAGAAGTTGCCCAGAGAACGTGTGGATGCCCCATCCCTGGAGGTGTTTAAGGCCAGTCTGGATGGGACTTTGGGCAGCCTGATCTGGTGGCAGGAGTCCCTGCCATGGCAGAGGGTTGGAACAAGATGATCTTTAAGGTTCCTTCCAACCCAAACCATTCTGTGATTCTATGATATGGTGATATGGCAAAGATGCATACAAGATTCATTAAATGGAGATATATAGGGCCAAAAATAGAATTTTAAGCTTGGCCTAGTATATCAGCAAGTCATGTAGCTAAGTAAGCATGAATTTCACTTGTTATGAGAATAGTAAGGTGAAAAAGTAGATTTGTGATATCAGGCTTAATAGAGGGAAACTATGACAGAGGAAGCAGTCTTGCATTTTTAGTCAAGAGGTGAAATGGAAAGAATTCTCCAATTAATTCAAGGTGTCCAGTTTCATGTGCTGTCTTACAGATCATTCTGTTAAATCTTGTCACTTAAGGAAAATTCCCACTTTCTTATACAGGTCATGGTTATTATTTCCACTGTCTAAAGCTCTTCTGAAAGTAAGCTGCAAAAATAAACCTTCCTTATTTTCAGCTTTCTAATTTGGCAAAATAGATTCCAGCTCACAGAAGTCATGAATTTAAGTGATACAGATAAGAAAGTATATCTGGAATAGTGTATATTCCAATATCATCTCTGACATCTCATTACTGCTTTCTTACTTTCCACATAGGATTGAGTTAAAAAAATAAAAAATAAAAAAAAAAACAAACTGTAGATGCATTTTCTAAGCTATCTAGTTCTGATATGTAATCTTACAGCACATTAAACTTTATCCATTGTCCCTTCCTCTTCTCTGGAACTCCTTATTATCACCATTTTCTGGGAAGAAGTAAAATATATATATATATTTTCTATAAAATGCCATTGCCTTGCATTCTTTACAAGGAGACAGTAAAATACTGAGGCAATACAGATATTTCACAATAGTTATAGTTTATTCATAAAGTAACAGGGCTTTTGATTTGGGTGAGTGTATTATTTTGTTCAAGCTATAGCTTTTTTATGAATTTTCTGGAAAATTCACTAAAATCTTTCAAGTAAAAATATATTCAAATGGAAGAAAAAGTACTGCATTTTTGTAGATCTTATAAAATGTGCAAAGTGTAAGTAATTATTATGGAAGAAACTTAAGCTTTAAAAAGCCTTATTTCATGCTATGACTGCTGCTGGCATGCAATGATTACATGCTCTGATTTATTTTTGTAAAAGTTTCCCAAGAGCTGCTGCTACCCAAAGATGATATATTTTCTCCTCTAGATGTATGTACCTCTTTTATTTGCTTTTGTACCCCTAAGTTTTATAGAAATTTTAACTTTAAAGGAAAAAAAATAGGATAGCAAATGTTCATTAAAAAATATTTAACAATTATGCCATGATGCAGTGATGTAAAAATATAGAAAATATGAAAATAGAAATCCATTGAAGACATTTTGAATTTAATGTCCAACTACATAATTTATATTTAAAATGTTAATACAATACTTTGAAAGTTCTAAACAAATAGTTTTCAAATCAGTGCAAACAAATAGATTTTATCAGAACTGTTGAGCATTTGTTTTCCATTTCAGTCAAAATATTTTTAATTTAAAAAGCTAACAGCAAAATAAAATTTAAATAGGAACAGTTTGAATTGACATGCTTTCCTAAACATTTGATTTAAAAAGATATGTGGGAACTTGCCCTGTACAGTCTAGCTGTTTTGCAGTAGTGCATCTGCGCAAGAGCTGAAGACATGAAACATCAGGGGTGGCAATTTTGCATCTTTTATAACAGCTTGTGTAATCAGCTTTTAGATGCATGAAGAAAAATTATAAAGGCATTTAATTACTGTTTCACTTTACTTGGTGTTAGTTTTTCAAGCTGTTAGTAATACAATATTCAAAACTGATAAATCATTTCCTGTCTTTGACTGCTTATTCTGGACAGTTAGCACTACTATCTGCAGGTGTTGGACAGTTACTGCATTCCACACTGTGTATTCCTGTTGCATTTGTCATGCCCTAAGGAGCTTGTATGTCCCATGTTTTTTCTGAACTGCCTGACAACTCTTTAGCTCTGTTTTGCAAGGCTGCTTCGTGCCGTGAGAAAGCAAAACCTATACCTTATATAATTAATTTTCTCCTTTGATTTCCTCTCCATTTTGTTCAATAAATGAAACTGCTACTCCAAGACATATCAGTGAAAATTTAATATAGATTTGGGTTCTGATATTGCCAGACAGAGCTGTCATTTATTCTGAAGTGGTAAGGAAGAACTGGCTGCTTCTTCAATTTGGTTTGTTCTCTTCCTCATATTATGCATGTGGAAGGTACAGGAGATAATTTGAATGATGGATTCACTAGAAATGGGATGGAAAATACTGTAGATAACACTATGGATGATATTTTGTCATATATGGATGATACTTTGCAGCTCTCTCTGCAAAGGTACCCGGCAAATACTCAGGCATGCATGGTGCCTGAGCTCTGCAGCATGAATCACCCCTTCTTCTCATTCATTACATGGCATTTACCAGCCTTGACTTACTCTTAACAGCAGGTTAATGGTTCATGTCCCTCACGGCAACTTTTTGCATATCCAATGTGTCTTCAGGCTGTTTTCTTCTGACTTCCCAATGTCTGCCCTAGTACATTTTTCATAAGCTTAAAATGGGCTTACTCCTTGTTTCCTGGGAATCTTAAGGATGCCTTCAAAAATGTAAACCTGAACTTTTTGGCAGGTTTTCAGTACTGAACTGTTGGGAGAAGAGTATTCAACATAACTTTCAAAAAGTGCTGCACTGAGCAGTGAAGGTGGGAGAGCAGAAGTTCAAAATGGGTCTACTGGAGAGGTGCTTGAGGTTGTCATGTATGCCTTGTCACTGACACCTTCAGCTGCACACACAGGAACAGGTAATGGGGTAAGGGAGGTCACTCCTGCTCACTTTGGAGGTTGTGCTGCATCCTTTTTTTTTCTCAGATAGGCCCTTTCAGCCACCCTGTCTGTTACTTGAGGTTAGCAGGGATTGTGAATAAAATTTCTCTGAAACATTCCCTGCACCCTGATTCCTCAATATCTTACTGCACATCACTTCACACAATCTGTTAGGTGTAAGCAGAATTGTTGGTGATCTGTACTTCAAGGGCTAAAAACCTGGCTCTTTGCATGTGATTGTGAATCATGACATAGTCATGGGTCTCTGTTCTGCAGAGAAACAATTTTAGGTCACACCTGGATATCTGCAGTCTTTGAAGCACATGGAGCAGAGAGAGGGGTCAGTATGAGCTAGCCTAGCAAACCTGTTGAGGAGTGTGACTTGTTTATGTCAATGTCCACCTGCTACACCACAATGTTAAAAAAATAAACAAATAACTTTCAAATAGTTAAAAAGGATTTAAATCTTTACCAAACTTACAACTTAGAGACTACAGTGGGTTGGATGAATGCAAGGCAGAAGTATGTTTTTTATTTTTTTAAACATTGTTCTTGTTATTAACTGGGATTCAGCTGCTACTGTGAGGAATTTGGTTGCAATGGGCACTCTTTCTGTTGTTGCTAAAGCATAATTTTCAAAGCAGCTTTCAGTTTTGTTCTTTATCTTCTTTCCAGTTATTCTAATTTACAGAACCTGTAACCAATTAAAATAGTTAAAGCATTGTCTACATATCCAGTCCTCTGTTCTTTCTTTCTCCAATGACACCAAAATGGATTCCTGGGGAAGAGTAGGAACAGTACAGATGTATGTGATGCTTTCCCCTAACCCATTCCCAACAGTGGACTTTGTGTGTGTGTGTGTGTGTGTGTGTGTGTGTGTGTGTGTGTTTGTGTGTGTGTGTTTGTGTGTGTGTGTGTGTGTTTGTGTGTGTGTGTTTGTGTGTGTGTGTCCAGAGGATTTCCTTTGCCTGTTGTGTTCATGTAGGATGCAACTGATGGTAACTCTCTCTTATGATATTATTCAGGCACTCCCTGAAGCAATCTAATTCCTGCATCCACAGCATCATCTGGCAGGGGGCTCAACTCATCTGTGTATGACCTGCTTTGTGAGCAGTCTCCTTTTGCTGGTTATGAGCCTGTCTCCAGCCACCTTCTTGATGGCTGCTGCTTCTTTGCATTAGCAGAGGGAACAGCCAGTCTTTATCCAGTCCCTTTATGATGATTATGATCTTGTAAGCCTCTGCCATTTCACTGAAGAATACTCATTTTTCCAAACTGTCTGAATTCAGTCTGCTCAACCACTCCTTTCATGAAAGCTCTTTCATAGTTTTGAGTACCCTTGAAGTCTGCATTCAAAAACTTCCCAGTCCTAGTACATCTCCTTTGAAACTAGGGAATCAGGCTTTCTCAAAGTATTCAAGGTACTGAATTCAAGTAATGGATTTGTACGGTGACACAATTACATTTTGTGTTTTGTTCCTTATTCCTATCCTAAAAACTCCCGATGCATGACAGTGCATGTTTTTGACTGCAGCTGAACTTGGAGCTGCTGCTTTTGTGCAAGTCTGTCCCAACAGAAAGTTGTAACTATTGAACATTAACCACCGCTCATGGCCCATCATTTCCCTGCATGCAAACCCTGCATCTACCTGCACTGAATTTAATAAATTTCTGCTTTGACTAATGCTCTCTGGCTTTATTACTCCCAATGTTTCCTCTTTACCAGAGCAGTCTTAATTCTGGATAGAGGACTGAGCCAGCCCCGACAAGGCCAAAGGTATACAATCCCAATTGTCAAGTTTGTGCAAAGCTTCATGATTCAAAGATTCACTTTCCAGAAGTGTCACGTCTGACCTCCAGCTTGTTAAAAAAGTTTTCTTCCTGTACCCAAGATGGCAACATGTCTTAGTGACTGTGTGTTTGGAAGGGATTGCTGCAACCTCCTGCCCCTGAGGCTGACTATGAGTGGTGAACATGTTCCAGGAGGCACAGAGTGCAGATGCTCTCCTTTGGTTTCAAGCTAGGCTTTGATACCCCTTCCTGTTTTTTATTTTGTGTTGTCAATTAATGGATCAAGCTTCAGAAAAAAAAAAATAAAATATATATATATATATATATATATATAGATGTGTGAACCATTATGACAGGTCAATTCATCTGTGACATCACAGATCATGTAGACTCAGGAGAAGTGCAGACAAATTTATTTGTTGTTCAGAGAGGTCCTCCTACAGAAAAGTATTATAGGGGATTACCTCGATCTGGAATTTTGCACCATTAGGGGATGTTTCTATATTTTCCTTTGGATTAATGCTACTCTATATATGCGTATATATACATACACGCACACACACACTAATATCACTTCAATAAGAACAGGAATTTAATAAATTAATCAGCCCACTTTAAAACCGTTTTAATGTCAGTGACCATTATGCACAACAAAGGACTGTGCAGCACAGCATCCTTCTGTGTGCATATTAAATGCCAGATCCTGGGAGGTGACTGTATAGTGGAACCTGTTGCTGTCTAGGTTCAATGAGAAGAGTAGAATCTGCTTTGTTTGGTTGTAAGAATCAACAGGAGTCTTTCAAAACATTAGGTGCACACGTACAGGTCTTCAAACTCTGTAGTTTTCATACTTGCCCATAAGAAAAAGTCAGGGAAGCATATTGTCAGCCATTCATGTGTACATACTCTTGATTTTCCTGTGCAACTACAGATAGAAGACCAACATTTGGTAAATATACACTGTTCAAAAGTAAGCAGCATTAATGCCACACTAAAAAGAGCTACTTTTTCCTATTCTGTATTGCACCTTGATAGACTGGAGTGAAGGAAAGTTTTCATCTTTTTTTTTTTTTTTTTTTTTTCAAGTGATACATTATCCATTATAAAATGGAGAAGAAAATAAGTTCTGTCCAGTTTCTAATGCTCAACGTGTGAAACTACACATGGAGAAATAGCAATGTAAAATATTCATGAAGTGCAGTTTACATTATTTCTCATGCTTTGTGATGAGGACAAAAAAGGCTCTTCTGCTTCTTCGGCCTCTCACCTGTGTTCGTTCAGGATGGAAAAATTTTCCTTTCATCTTCTACAAGGCTTAGGACATCTTTTAGCAAATAGTAAGTGAATTTTCCAATAAACTCCTTGTCTTCTCTCTTTCTGCAGCTGCTTTGCCTGACTTCCCCCTACTCTGGTTAGCATACAGTTTTCCTTGTCTTTTTTTTTAAATGCTATTATTTTCTTTTTTCCTTGTGGCAGACATTCTTTATTTGTTCTGATCTTGTTAATTCTATAATGTTTTCATCTGGTTTCTATATATGGTGCTAATTCTGTATTTTTCTCAAATTTATGAGCACTTTTTCTTCGTCTTCCTCTTTCAAGACCTTTCACACACTGACAGACCCATAAGATCTCTGATAATTAGTGGCAGCTCATCATTCATTTTCATTACATTTCTATGCAAGTCTTCTGAGAACATCCAGGGAAGCCATAAAGTTGCTCACCTTATAAACTTTGCAGTGAGTCCGTTGATTGATATATCCCTTTGTTGTTAATGATCCCCGAGGATATAATATGAACACTGACCTAAAATAACCTAACAAGAAATAGGGAGGAAGAGTTTATTTTCTATTAACCAAGTCAGAAAGTCTTCAGAGCTAACCGACGGAGGTGATTGGGATAATAGTTTTGGAAACTTGTCCTGTTTCTTGGTAAAAGCAAAATTGCTAGTCTAGGCTTAATCTAAGGTTGGAGCAATCAACTAACGGTTGATTGGTTCTCAAAAATTACCTTCCAAGTGGATGTGTCTTGCATGATACACTGGATGGTACAGGTGTGTGTTTGGTATGTGGTCTGGTGTATCTGTGTTGAAATAACTATTTAGTGACAAGGTGGGTGACCGGTGTTATTTCTGATTCATGTATAGAACAGATAATTTTGCAACATGTTAGTATGTTTTAGTTTATAACATCACAGCATGCACAATTTTCAATTTTAAAATAGCTGGTAGAAAAGTACTACTGAGCTAACCCAAATATTATCATTCTGTTGAAAGTACTGATGTAACTGCATCTTTGTTATAGAGCGTGTGCCAGACTCCGTCTCAGTAAAATGAGTAATGGTTATCATTCCTATATATCATGAAGAACAATAAGTCAATCTCCATGTAAACCTTGGATTTTCTGCCAATAACAGCCTGATTTTGCCTGATCTTTAGTTCACAGAATCACAGAATCACAGAATGTCTAGGTTGGAAGAGATCTACAAGATTGCCGAGTCCAACCTCTGACCTAACGCTAACAAGCCCTCCACTAAACCATATCCCTAAGCTCTACATCTAGACGTCTTTTAAAGACCTCCAGGGATGGTGACTCAACCACTTCCCTGGGCAGCCTATTCCAGTGCCAAACAACCCTTTCGGTAAAGAAGTTCTTCCTAATATCCAATCTAAACCTCCCCTGGTGCAACTTTAGCCCATTCCCCCCCGTCCTGTCACCAGGCACGTGGGAGAACAGACCAACCGCCACCACACTACAGCCTCTTTTCAGGTACCTTTAGTTCAAACAAAATCATAATCATTTAAAAAAGTTTTTATTTATTTTATTTATTTTTAATTTTTTTTTTTTTAATTTTTTTATTTTTCCCTTAGGAAAACATAGCCAACATAGCAGGGCAAGACGTATCCATGAATTGTAGATTAGAATAAGAACGTGAGCAAGGGCTGAGTCACAGAGGAATTGAGTTTGACAATTATTGTAGACTGTGATAAATCATGAGTGATGTGGGACAGAACAGATTAAAATTTAATATTGTCTCTTTTGTAAATGTCTATATTTTTGGGAACATAAGGATATGTGATAAATGAAGGACTTGAAAGGGCATTGTAAGTGGATTGCTTGCACATTTTGGCACGCTGTGTACCACTGCAGTACGGTGGATGTCTGCAGATAGGCAGGTTAAGTGGTACATCACTCTGGGGGGACGTTGGCTAAGCGCTTTTCTCACCTCTAATCACAACTTGAGAACAAAGGTGTTGTCTATTTAAAAATAATATTGGTACCCTGTCTGCATTTAATTGTAAGGAAAACAATTAAAAATTGTATATGGGAAAATGTTTTTGGAATTTGGATGAAATCATAGAATAATAGAATGATTTGAGTTGGAAGGAACTGTAAAGATCATCTATTTCCAACCCCCCTATAGTTGGCCTTGTTGAACCCCATGAGGTTTGCACAGGCCCACCTCTCAGACCTGCCCAGGTCCCTCTGGACCTTCCAGCATATCTCTTTCTTCCAGCATATCCTCGGCAAATTTGCTGAGGGTGCACTCATGGTCCATGTCAATGCCAAAGATGTTAAATAGTGCTGCTTCCAATATGGACCCCTAAGGAACACCACTTGTTACTGCTCTCCTCTTGAACACTGAGCTCTTGACCACAACATTTTGAGGGTGACCATCCAACCAGGAGATAGAAATGAGTATAAAATTTTGTTAGGATTTTTTGTTTGTTTGTTTTGTTCCAGCCAGACCCAGTACACCATTTGAACTGCCTTGTCTGTGTTATTGTTCTATTAGAAATAATCTCTACTATATGAAGATCTTTAACATCTCATGGAGGTATGCACATTACAATCCTCCTTAAGCATGTCCATTACAGCAAGGAACGCTGGAAACCATGTTTGTGGTGCCCCTGCACCCATGTTGCACCTGTAATATTATTAAAAATGTGTGTCTTAAAGATGTCTTTTTTCTGGCAAAAAGAGACAATCACTTCAGTGTAGACCATGTTGGATCCTACTCAGTTTCTCCTCTTGGAAATTGATCTCCAACTCAGCCATGTGTTGCAGTGTATTAGATAAGAATACAAATAATCCATATGACTTTATACAAAGTCTGTGTGAATCCTTGAATGTGAGTGTATCTACTGCTGCATTCTTGAACTGTTGAGCCCGTGCTTTCTTCTGACCTAACCTGTGTAGTAGCTCTGCTTAGGTAGTGCTCAGAGTTTAATTAATCTTGGACACATTTTTTCACACCATTTGAGGGTGGGGTGGGGGTGCATTTGGGGGTGAGGGGGTTGTGGATTGTTGTGAAGGTTTTATCTTCTGCAGAAACATGGCATGCCTGTACTGAAGTGCTTTATACATAGAAGTGTATTGAATGTAGATCAATCTATTAAGATAGCGCAAAATACTTAAAAGGTCAAGACATGTAGTAGTGTTTGCACAAGCACGTTAAAGAACATGTGGTGAGCAGCAGAGATATTCAACGGCCAGCTTGAGAAAGGAACAGAAAATGAGTATGCTATGTGGTTAAACATTTTTTTTTTTTTTTTTTTTTTTTTTTTTTTTTTTTTTTTTTTTAGAAGTAATCTCTTAGTCTTGGTTGTATTTTAGTTTTACTCAATGAATTAATTAATTAATTTTATTTTGAAAGTTTCTTATTTTTGTACTTAAACTAGCATTCTTGCAGCAAGGCTGAAACGTATGGGAAAAGCAGGGCTGATGGGAATAGCCTTTGTAGTTTACTGGTACTATTGTGAGAAATCAACTAAACTGTTTCTCATACAGTGCCCTTCAGACCTGTAGCAAAAAACAAATTTCAAATTGAGCAGGTAGACAAAAAGATGTATTATAGCTTAAATATTCTAAATATTCTAAAATTTCATCTATTTATCTTTGAAAATCCCATCTACTCTATTTGTTCTTTACTAACAAATGCACTATTTTATTTAGGTCTTGAGCAAACCAATGTTTTGTGCCAGCAAGCACTCTTTCATAGAATTAAACTTTACAGAACTGTCCCATAATAAAAAACTACTGAAAAATGGGAGAATTGAAAATATTTTTGAATCTTATATTGAAGGGAGAGAAATGATAAACCTCAATTTCCAGCATAGGTGAATGATATATATAATTTATGGGTTTAACAATAATAACAGTTGTCATGTCATATCTTAAGAGTGCAGACTGGCATTTTTGAGTCTGATGAAAAAAAAAGTATTTTAAAGAAGGGTTTAAAAGAAGAGAGGATAGAATATGACAGATGGGGTTTCTAAAACAGTGAATTGCTTGGAGGAAAGTTTGGAAAGGTAAATGAGGGAAGGAAATGTAAATTGGTTGGCGAGGTTTATTGAATAGCCTTCTATAATAATGTTATTGCAGATGGCATGTACAGGCTGGTTAGCTAAAGCCCACTAAGAGCTCAATATTATCTTTAGTTTAGCTCGTATAAAAGCTTACATTTATGATATGAAAAACAGGTAAGAAATACACCTCATTAGCTTCTGGAGTATTGAAAGGCTTGTCTTCACACAGAGGTCATCAAATTCATAGGGTGCTATCTTTCCTCAAATGGCACTGTTACTTTAACTTAGGATTGTTAATACATTCAAAGGGAATGTGTAAAATACTGTAACTTAGTATTTCTCTTTTAAGATCAGAAAGGTGTGGAATTATCTAAATTAGGAAGTAATCTTTGCAACAGGTTAGCATTAACCAGCTATTCAGTAGCTGTGCATAAATATTTGAAGAGTAATCCTTCTCTTTGAAGAAGTAAGATTTTCCCCTGGTTAATCGAGGATATAAATATTTTAAAATACCTACTCCACTGAATACTTAAGGGTTGAAATTTATTAAATGAGAGTGCTTTAATTCTCTGTTGCGATTTAACGTGGCAGGCACCTAAGCACCACACAGCACATTGTGCAATATTGGCACAAAGGCACCATTGTGCTAGCAGTTGGTACCTCTGTTCTTTGATCCTCAGCAACCCCACAATAGAAGAGTTCTCTGTGAGACCAGGCAAAACAGACAGCTGTTTGGCCTCTTTTCTTAAGGCAGGTGTGACAAAAACCCACCAGTACCCTTTTGGATTCTTGAAGTACCCTCTCCTGAGGGTACTGCCAAGGATGTATAGAACCTCCAGGCCAGTCACAATGGGGTGCTTTTGCCACTTATCCCCAGGTGGGCTCACTTTGGTCCCCAGTACTGTTTGTTGGGATCCCTCTGTCATTCCAGAAATACAGATGGGTTCTGGCCCTTGATAGCTTGGTGGCATTAGGGAAACTGTGCACCAGGTCCACTAGAGTCTTAGATTCATGCTGTTCTGATGTGCCAGGCTATCAAATCTACACAGTCCAATAAGACCAGTTGTATATTTCCTCCACCTGGAGGCAAGGCCCCTCTAGTCCTGGTCATTGCATTTGTTACTCACTTCTTGTAAATTTGAATCAAATGTCCCTTCCTTAAGGTCTGAAGTAAGATCCGTCCATCTACTGTCCACTGGAAACTGGAGCAGCCATTTCCATTCTTTTTCCTTGCAACTCATGTACCTATGCCTCAGGAGTTGAGGTAGATTTTCCATTCTACTTCCTCTTGTCTTCACTGTGGTCATGCAGATAAAAAAACACAGGGTGGCATGGTGCATACCCACTATGTCCTCCTTCTTGAGCAGAGAAAAACTTCTAATAGCTGATATACTTTTCTGTATGAGTGGTGGAGAAAACTTATTCTGTCTGTTTGAGCTGCTGAACCAGTTTCTTCACAGCTGAGACACAGGCCCAAAGGGAAGAAGGGAGACTTTCTTTGTTGCTGGAGCTGGCCAGCCAATTTATCCCGCATTTGTCCCTCTCCATTTTTCCAGGTCATTATTGTCAATGAGTTGGCATACTAAGTGCACTCTGTATAAATTTCTGCCACGTGGGTCACATGCACTTCACTTTATCTGGATCTTTAGATATCTGTTCATTGTGTAGGTCACCTCCAGCATGGCTAATTCTCTCAAGTACTGGGTGTTCCCTACATGGTTGTCCATTTGCCTGGGTGACATACAGTACCTTTCTTGAAGGGATATTCTTCCTTCATGCTTGACAGGAGTCAGCTCCAGAAGCTAAAGGCTCGTACCTGTTTTCCAATCTCTTTGTCAAGGATCCCTTCCCTAGAGAGGGATCCCAGCTGCCTGGCTTCCCTGCCTTCTAATTCCATGCTACTGTCCCTGTTGTCCCAGCATTGGAGCTGCCAGGTGTCAATGGGCACACCTGGATGACAGCTGAAATCTTTCCACATATCTCATTGCTCACTCAGGGATGGGGATCAGGTGGTGACTGCTGCATTTATAAGATCTGCCTATTCCTCTTCCTATTCCCATGATAGCACTACTTCAGAGTAGCTTGCCTTGTCCTCTTCGTCCTCCTTCCTATTCTAAGTAGGAGTCTCTTTCCTTGTTAAACAAGGTGACTTTTGCATCCCTTGTTTCCTCCTGTGTGTAGGAATGACTGATACCTGCATGGGTTGGTTCTCTGGTTCAGCTGCAGGGCCTGTTGCTGGGGTTGGAGTAACTGGAGGGCATGTCATGGGAGTTGGATGAGCTGCAGGAATTGCCACCAGAGTTGCATCAGATTCAGAGGCATTTTCTTCCTCTTGAAGGTGCTGAATAAAAAAAAAAGAAAATGTGCTATATAATGTTTGATGTGTACAGGCCGGACCTCAGCACAGCACAGTGAGCTATAAACCTCTGGCATTGCCAGGATCAGAGCTTGCATTAAAATAAATAAATAAATAAATAAAAAATCGTTCTACTTTTTAGTGTTCTGCATTTGTTCAGGCATAAATTCCCAAACCATCAAAGGTGACAATCATGATAGATACCTGCATACATCCTCCCACACACCTTGCGACCCATAACTGTCCTTCCTCATGGCAGATCTCTGGGTGGTATTTTTAAATAGCTGTATAACCATAGACAAAAATGCAAAAATGTGTAGGAGACAGAATAATAGGATCATGCTAGTTTGAAATCCTCAAAAATATTCAAAATTTTCAAAAACTAATTTAACTTGCCTGGAGTAAAGGGTGTACTTTTTAATAGTCTCTATATTAAGGTCCTGGTGGTTGGACCAGATGATCTTGGCCATCTTTTAAAACCTTAATGATTCTATAATTCTGTGATCCCTTCAGCCAGTCTGGATGTGTCCCCTCCCAGCTTCTTGTGCAACCTCAGAATGGCAGCATGAGAAGCTGAAAAGTCCTTGACTCCGTGTAAGCACTGCTCTGCAACAACTAAAGGTGTGTTATTCACATTATTTTTCTCCTAAATCAAAAACATGGCAACATACCAGCCACTATGAAGATAATTAACTCTATCTCAGCTGAAACCATGATATTCTCATAGACTAGCATTAAAAATCAAGGCAAGTAAGCAAGAAACTAACAAAACAACAATAACATGTTTTGTGATAAATACTGAGGACATTTGTTTATACAGTATAACAGTTCTGGGTAGAGATTCTTAAATTAGAAAGCATTAGGGACTTGTGTGATTTTGCAAAATTAGAGAACCCTGAGCAATGCATATAATAAGTATTGTATTATATAAATGTCCAGATAGGATAAGAATGAGTTATTTATAAATGTAAAAGTACAGTAAAACACACTGTCTTCAGTCTTTTTTCCATAGCACACTATATTATTTAACATGTTATTACTGGTATTATTTAACATCTTTGTCAGTGACATGGACTGTGAGACTGAGTGCACCCTCAGCAAGTTTGCCTATGACACCAAGCTGTGTGGTATGTTTGACATGCTGGAGGAAAGGGATGCCATCCAGAGGTACCTGGGACCTGGGCAGGCCCAAGAGGTGGGCCTGTGCGAACCTCACGAGGTTCAACAAGGCCAAGTGCAAGGTCCTGCAGCTGGGCTGGAGCTGTCCGAAGCACAAGTACAGGCTGGGAGGAGAATGGATTTAGAGCAGCCCTGAGGAGAAGGACCAGGGGGTGTTGGATGTTAAATTGAACTTGAGCAGCAATATGCTTTTGCAATCAAGAAAGCCAACCATATCCTGGGATGCATCAACAGAACCATGACCATGATCAAAGGAGGTGATTCTCCCCCTCTATTTTGCTTTTGTGAGACCACACCTGGAGTGCTGCACTCAACTCTGGAGCCCCCAGCACAAGAAGGACATGGAGCTCTTGGAGCAAATCCCGAGGAGGGCCCTGAGGATGATCAGAGGGCTGGAGCACCTCTCCTACAAAGACAGGCTGAGAGAGCTGGGGTTGTTCAGCCTGGAGAAGAGAAGGCTCCAGGGACACCTTACAGGGGCCTTCCATTACCTAAAGGGGGCCTACAGGAAAGCTGGGGAGGGACTCTTTGGCAGGGAGTGGAGTGATAGGACAAGGGAGAATGTCTTTAAACTAAAAGAGAGTAGCTTTATATATGATATTTGAAAGAAATTCTTTACTGTGAGGTTGGTGAGGTACCGGAACAGGCTGACCAGAGAAGTGGATGACCCATTGCTGGAGATGTTCAAGGCCAGGCTGGATGGGGCTTTGGGCAATCTGTTCTGGTGGGAAGTGTCCCTGTCTATGTCAGGGGGCTGGAACTGGGTAATCTTTAAGGTTTCTTCCAACACAAACCATTCTGTAATTCTGTGATTAACGTTGTACAAGCACCAACATGACAGTACAAATATCATATCTAGTCTGCGCTTTCTGAGAGAACATTCAGTGTTATTTTAGAGTATCTCTAGAGAAGTGGAGTTGTGATGTTTATGACTTGATTTAACACTATCTCAACCAAGTACAGCAGTACTGTTGGCTTTGCTCTGAGAATAATGTAAGCTGCAGACTTGGATTGTCAGATAGCACATAAAACAGAGAAAAAAAAACCTTTTATGGTTATGTTTTAAAAGAACAGGATACAAATCCTCTTTTCACAGAGTGGTGTGTAGGTATAATGTCCAAAGTGGCTTGGAGGTATCTTGTAACTAAGATAAACAGCTCTTCCACCACAGCTGCAGATTTGCTGAGGTTCACCATTGCCCACTGGCCAGAATGCCCTTATGACAGACACTGTGACGGTTTTACTCTGCTGGACAGACAAACTCCGCCACAGCCACTCTCTCACTTCCCCTTGTCAAAAGAAGAGGGGGAGAATATATGATGGAAACAAAAATGCTCACGAGTTCAGATAAGGATAATTTAATTAAAGGGAAGAGAAAGGGAGAAAAAAAGCAAAGAACCCATGGAAGCAAAGTGGGAATAAAAAAAAAAAATAATAAAAAAAATTGTTCCCTACTTCCTGTCAATGAGCAATATTCAGCCATGTCCCAGGAATCAGGGCCTCAAATATGTAATGTTTATTTGGAAGGACCGATATCTTCATAATGGGAGCCCCCCTCTCCTTCCCTTTCCACACCTTTTATTGCTGAGTGTGCCATCGCACACTGTGGAATATCCCTTTGGTTGGTTTAGGTCAGCTGCCCTGGTGATGTCCCCTCCCCACCTGCTGGCTGTTGGGGGGGGTTGGAGGGAGTCTTGGTGCTGTGCCAGCACTGCTCACAAATAAACACAGCACAATACCAATGCAGAGCACAGCACTGCATGGGCTGTTGCAGGGAAACAACTCCTTCCCAGCCAGACCCAGTACAACACACTATTTGCTCTATGGTGGACTGGGCATTTAACATGCAATGAAGATGTGCATTGTGCTGCAGCTTTGAGCATTGTGAATAACTAAGATGAGGAGAGAAACTGTTGTTGGTCATATTTTATGATTTTGCTGCTTCATGGTACACTTTTGGGTCCTGACACGTCACCCACAGTTTTACACAAACAAAGTGGTCTCTTTCAGTGACCACAAGCCTGTTAATCTACTTGATCCCACACATCTCTGTATGTAGCAGGAGCATGAGTGGATAACAGTTTCCAGGTTACATACATTAATGAGGAATAGGAAAGATGATCAGTCTTTTTAGGATCCTTACTTTTTCTGACTTCTCAAGGTTTTTCAAAGTAATAGCTGTGGATTTCTGGCTGTATTTATGATAATATGCATATAAACCAGTTTGATCCACTGCAGTGCTATTCAGCCTTGAAGGTACCACTGGCATTGTCACTGACTGCCATGAGATGTACCTTGCTGTAGGATGCAGATAGTTATAAAGAGCCTTCATCAGGTGAAGTCATACAGTAAAGGAATGATCTTTCTTCGGAAGCTGCAAACTAACTGAATTTTACTAGTTCCAGAAAGTAGAGCCTTTCTTCTGATGGTTATGAATAAATAAGAGATTTTATACAGTATTATTTTTGGAGATGCACAGTAACATGAAAATACATTTTTTAGTTAATTAATGCTTTTAGTTGGTTTTAATCACTCTGATGTATTGCTTCAACCTTTTTATTTTGTTTCTTACAACGATTATTACATTTCTGCAAAAGACTTGATTGAAGAGCAGAACAATTAAAATGAACACCACTCTGTTCTTTACGCTGTGTATAATGGGATGGTGTATTTTCATGGGTAGGAATGGTATACTAAAGAGATGCAGACATGTCTTGCTTTTTGCTGCTGCTGGAATGTTTCATCTCTTGGTACTTCACTGTAATAAAAGTATGTATTCAACATTTTTTTTTGTAAAGGAAGTGCAGATACAGAATCCAGGAATAAGATAATTTCCTTCCTAATGCTAAAACTGTATTTTTTCGGGACTATTAAGGGAAAAAGTTTCATGACCATCAGATGGGGTCAGAGGACATTTCTTTTCTGTAGTGGTATAACATCATGATCTTAAAGATATTGCCAATGTGTCCTTCTTTCCATCGAAGGACATGACATTAGCCAAACTATGGAGAAAAGTGTGAGAGGGAGACTTAGATGACCTCATCTGTAAGAAAATCTATCATATGAAATGCTAAAAAAGGCTTTTCTATCAACTAAAATGCAATTTCAGATTTAAAGAGAAAGTCTTCAAAAGACTTCAGTGGAGCATTTTAATTTTAAAAGGAATATTCAGAGAAAACATATTATTGACAGCCCTGATGAGCAATTCTAATGGGAAATTACAGGATGTATTAGGTTTTCATTAGCGTATTAAATTTTATTTAGTTTCTTTAAGAAAAAGACTAGATTATAACTATTCTGCTAAATTTTGTGCTAATCTGAGTACTCCAACTAGAGAAATATTTATCAAACATTTCAGAGTTGAGAGCAATGAACAGTGGTCTGATATGTTTATTGTTCTTGTGTTGTATTAGGGTTGAATCATGTGCTTTAAATACTATAGGCATATTAGGGATATTTTTTCTGAACCATTCTTTAAGTTTTCATGGATTTTGATGAGTAGTAAGTTATATATGAATAATGAATCTATGGCCAAGACATTTCCACCTTTTCTAAGTTAAAGCATCTCCAGTTAGGGGTTGGTTGAGTACTCATCTAGTTTTATTGCATTTTTACTAAACAGATGCAGTAATGAGTCTCCAACCTTAAGCATATGTGTTTTTCAGCTTTAAACAGGTCTTTATTCTGTGTTTGTAGGTGACCCACCAATGAATATTTATTTTTTCAGAAACAAGGTTCCTTAATAAGGCTTTCTCATCTGAAAACCTGTGACTCTGTTGGTCACCTTGTAGATATTATACTGTTTGATTTAGCTCATTAGTGAAATTACACACCATTAAAACTTAGATCTGTGTATGGAACAGCAGGGAATATGTCTCCTATGTTCTCTTTTATGTTGAAGTAGCTGATGAGAATATTTAATCTTCATGAGGCAATGTGTTGTAATAGTTAAAATAGATAAACAGATTTCTGCTTCCCATTTTGCTATTGACTTATATGATCACATTGGTAAGCTGTGTGAATACTGGAGGGACCTCTAAAGGTGAGGTGATGTGGACCCAACCTATTGTGTGCTTTGTTATGTGCTTTGCTATTTGGAGGTATTTCCAAGTCTATTAAGTACACGTTAGACTTCTGCATAAAATAATTTCTTGCCAGTTTTCCACAAAGGAAAATTAGGTTATTTTGCTAAGGTATATTAAACAAACAAACAAACAAACAAACAACAACAACAACAAAACACAAAAAAAATGGTGAGTAAGAGGGCTGTGCAGGTCTTGAAAATGGTTGGGGTGCCATATAAAGATGTGGTAATGAGAGGCTGCACCCCTAGTAAATGTGTCTCAGATGTTTTTTATATACTACGCTGTAGAAAGTACATGTGGAGAGCTCTGGAGTTTCTCAACAATCTTCATACCCCACAGTAGAAAGATGTCAGGATTCTCATAATAGCTTCAATGTCAAGAGGTGTTACATTGTGTGAACATTTCTACACAGTAATATGTTTGATTTTTTATTTTTATTTTTTATTTTCTTTTCATAAATGGCTTCCTAATAAAATTGTACAATGTACTCATAGCAGAATGCAAGTCTTCACTAAAAATGTATTTCTTCACCATCGTGGTTTTAATGCTCTATGCATGTGTTCTTCTCTTTATACTGGGTGAGTGAGACACGGAGGTTAGGAAGCGTACTCATAATAAAAACAGCAATGGGTCAGTGCAGAGGCAAATATTGTAGTATGGTAACAGGACTGTAACTGCAACCTAAAACAAATGAGTAATTCTTCGCCATAAAAGGTAGCACTGCTATTGCTGGAAGACATTGTGAGATTTAAATGAACAATAATAATAATAATAATAATAATAATACATAAAGAAGCTTTGTGGACTGAATGGAAAAATGTGTTCTTGTAGTTGTGATCTGTGAAGTGTGAACATGTATTAAGGTCATAGAACCAAAGACAAATTGCCTGAAATAACTAACAAGTAATCAAAACCCACAGTAACAATCTGCAGTTTACTTCTTTCTTCCTTTTTTGTTGGGTTGAAGTGAGTCTTTATTTTCAGCTTATTGAGAAACTTTTGTGGATTCCAGCCATTTGGACACGGATGCTCAGCCTGAATATGCAATACGTTTCAAAAGTACTTGTTAACTATTTAGTTTCCCTTTTAACTTCTGTAACTCTGTTGTAGAAGGCTGATAGAAGTCGTCACTTGTAAGTTGTTCATTCACTATGGAACATTTCTAAAATTTGTCAACTTTTCTTCACAAAAGGAACATGAAATGAAGGCTAACTAGAAGTAAGTGAAGATCACTCCAGGCAGAAAACTGTGAGTGAAAGCTGGTTGATACATGCAACAGAAGCGTTCTTCAGACAAATTACAAAGATTTCTCTAACCCTACCTGTCACAGAAGATAAATATTCAGAAGTATTTCTGAAGATTTACAAGTAAGCAGAAGGTATTTGAACCTGATATACTGAATATTAGATGTGTTGTGTTTCACTTTTCTCTTTCTGTTGAGGGAAAGCTCTCTCTGGGATCTCTGAGTTGTGTGATATAGGTGTTACAAATCTGAGTGGGCTGAGTGACACTGGTGAGTTTGTGGATATTTTCCAGCATTTTCCAAAGTTACTGTGCAGCTCTACCAAGACTGCTGTCTGCAGTAGGTCATCTGCTCAGCCACTAAGTGCTATAGATATTCTTATAGAAGCCCCATGGACCTAAGCTGATGAATCTGTGTAGATGTTGAGCAGATGTTTTATCATCTTACTGTCTGCCTTTTGACCTTACCACAATTCTCCTTTGCTAGAACGTAGGCATGTATTCATTTTCTGGCACTCCTCCAGCAGTCTGTGTTCAGCTTCTGAGTCCTTGTTTCACTGAGGTTGCTTTATTCACTGTATGAGATAACTGGAAAAATGTCATCCACATTGACAAAATGGGACACTGGGGTGCTAAAATAATACAGATATTTTTGAAAAGTAGAAGGAGCCATAGAAAAGTTCAAGCTTGCTTAAAATACCTAGTTCCAACTTGCACATTCATTTCTCTTTTATTCTACTATTGGAGTAACTTACAAATAGATTAACCACTTCACTTTTCTCATGTAAATTATATTACATACAGTGTAAAAGTCTGTAAGCAGGATACACAGATTTATTACAAGTCTCTGCTACAGGCACAACCCGTTTTACTTCACAATGAGTAATGCAACTCACAGGCTAATTACAATTTATTTGAGACCTTCAGGATAAGGCTCTGAGGGATCTGATTCCTGCCTCACTGAAAGGCAGAGGTATAAAAAAATTTAGCAAGACAGTATTAACTCTCCTACGTATTAAACCAATCTTATTATATATAAAGTACATTTTTCATACATCATGTGTATTTTGTCCCTTCTGAAGGGAAGCAAGATGCAGAAAATCATATTCTATTTGAAGTGTCATTTTTTTTTCAGGGTCCATTTCCAACATCACTTGCCTACTCTGAAGAGCTGTTGTTTCCACAGTTATATTCTTGAAGTGCTTCTGTTGTGCTTTTTCTGTTGTCTTGTAATTTAATAATGCACAAACATTCTGGCGTGAAATTGGCAATGAAAGTGTTCTCAGTTATCTAGTAACCAGTCGTACTGTTCTAATATGTGTGTCTGCTGATGTACATCATTTATGAAATGACTTTATAGCCTGTTTAAAATTTCCAAAGCTTTTCACTGTCCTGTTGTCAGCCTTGGCTGTTCCAATGTAACCTGCTTGTTCCCCTCTTGATGACTTTTTTATTCCTTTGTTTAAATTGCAGATTAAAAAAATATATTTTTTTCTTATGCATATATTAGCAAATCAGGTGGGCTGTAGTCACAGGCCTTTAAGTCTAATCAAATATCTATTTTTTGAAAGACTCTAGATTGCTATGTGTCCTTCTGTGCTGTGGGGTGTGTTGGGTCTGTTCGGGATGGAGTCACCTTTCCCTGCAGCAGCCCACACAGTGCTGCACTCATAGCTGGAACAGCAGTGGTATCACTCCAGTGTTGTGTCTGTTGCTGCATAGTGCTGGCACAGAATCAGGACTCTCTCCAAACCCCAGGAGCCAGCAGGATGGGGGTGGGCAATTGATGGGGAGGCCACATCACCAGGGCAGCTGACCTAAACCGACCAAAGGGATATTCCATAACACCTGATGTCACACTCAGCAATAAAGGGGGCTCTTGTGGGGGAGGGATCTCTCTCTCCCTCCTGAACAACCGGTACGTGTTTTGAGGCCCTGCTTCCCAGGACGTGGCCGAACATCGCTTGTTGATGGGAACTAGAGAATAATTTTCCTTTCTCTCTGTGCTTCCGCGCTGCCTTGTTGTTTCTTTTGTTACTTTTTTCTCCCCATTCCCTTCCCCTTTTGCTTCCCCGTCTGCTTTTGCTGCTGTTTTTCTAATTGCAAAACTTAAAGAAATCAAGAGAATAGAAATAAAAGGGGGTCAGGAATAATGGATAGAGTTTTCATCAGACCTTTGATTTTCAAAATAAAGGCTTTAAGTTTCCTTATACATAGGATATATTGCCTTCCTTTTGATTTTTCATCAAAAAGTGTGCATTCCTTTGTACAGCAACCAAAATGTCTCTTTATAGCCTTCTGTGTTCAAGATAACGTCTACCTACTGTTAAAGCAAATTGCACTTGTGCTTACATGGGGGATGTGTGAAAGGATGAAAGTGAATTTTTAAACTCCTACTAGGAGACCAACATAACTGTTCAGAATATATATATAAGTATATATATATACATATATATATATATATATATTCCAGTTTATACCGTAAGAAGTGCAGAGTCCTGCACATGGGGAGGAATGACCCCAGGTACCAGGACATGCTGGAGGCTACCCAGCTGGAAAGCAGCTCTTCAGAAAGGGTCCTGGAGGTTCTGGGGAACACCAAGCTAAACATGAGCCAGCAAGGTGCCCTTGCTCTAAGAAGGCTTATGGTATTCTTGGCTGCATTAGGCATAGTATTGCCAGCAGGTCAAGAGAGGTAATCCTTCCCTTCTGTTCAGCATTGATAAGGCCACACCTGGAGTACTGTGTCCAGTTCTGGACCCCCCTGGTACAAGACAGACATGGTAATGCTGGGAAGAGTCTAACAGAGGGCCACCAAGATGATGAAGAAACCAGAGCATTTCTCTTATGAGGAGAGGCTGAGAGAGCTGGGACTGCTCATCCTAGAGAACGGAGGCTCAGGTGGATCTCATCCATGAGTATAAATATGTGAAAGAAGTGTACAAAGAGGTTGGAGCCAGGCTCTTTTCAGTGTTGCCCAGTTCCTGGACAAGAGGAAATGAGCACACACTGGAACAAAAGAGGTTTCTTTGTTTGGCAAGCACTTTACTGTGTGGGTGACCAAGCACTATCAGAGATTGTACAGATAGGTCATGAAGTCTCCCTCTTTGGAGAACTTCAAAAGCCACCTGGGTGTGGTCATGGGCAACCTGCTCTAGGTGTCCTTAGGTGCCTTCCAAACTCAACCGTTCTTTGATTCTGTACTTTCATTGTATAGCAAGATAATGTATTTCTTCTCTACATCTTCAGTGAATGCCATATTCATGTCTGTGAAGAAGCTCACTAAGACAGATCTCTCCCAGGACTGATCTTTGAAGAAATTCAGAGGTGACACATCAAGACCAGTGCTCACTTTTCTGTAAGATTCCCTCATATTCAGACAGTTCTCAAATCATCACTCTCTGTTACTTCTTATCTTCTACAGTTGAATATAAATGTATATATATATATTCTCTCTCTCTCTCTTTCTCTTTTCACTGTACAATATGCCATATTTAAGACCTGGGATACATAAATAGAAAATTACAGATTTTAAAAACTGTTAACATAAAGAGAGTTGAGAGAAATATTTTAGTGAGTCACATAGGCACAGAGACTTTACACCTAATTACCACACTCTCACTCTGAATTTTTATTTTGCTTTGCATTAGCAACTGGTGAATAACATAGTTTGCATTTTTATTGTATTCCTAAATATTTTTATATCAATCAAATGATGAAATACAAAATGTATTATAATTAAAAACAGGACATGAATATTTTTGTAAAGAGGAATTTTAGCCAAACAGCTTTAATTATTTAGTTAATAGTGAATCTAGTTTTTTTTTTTTTTTTTTTTTTTTTTTTTTTTTCTCCTAAACATCTCTGAATATCAAATCTTAGGAATATGTTCCAATAATAACTATCATGTTACTTCATTCAGCAAAATAGGGATACCCAGTGTAGAGTTTATATTGGCTTTCATGAAGTCAACGTTTTGTATTTCATGTTCCCAAATCAAGCTTTCCCTTGATAACAGATAAAAACTCATTTTTGATATAGTAGATTAATGATCTTCTCTTGCACATTGAAAAAAAATCAAAAAACCCACCACCCCTACTACCAAGAACAAATAAAAACAACAACAACAACAAAAAACAAAACAAAACACCACCACCACCAATAAAAAAACAACCAGACAACCAAAAAAAATAATAAACATTTACATTATTTTATGGATTATTTATTTAGGAGATGTAGAAATGCAAGTATTTGCAGAACAATACATTTTGCAGTATATTACTATTATTATTATTATTATTATTATTATTATTATTATTATTATCTTTGCTCTCTAAACAATCTGGTTCTTTAAATCACTAAATAATTAAAATTATTAATTCTACTGAAGTAATTCCAGACTGATCATTACAATGAACTAGACAGGAAAGTAGTCTGATCATTCTGAAAGGGTGTTAATTTTCTGTTCTGATGGAAGCGTATCAACAGACTGGTTCTTTCTTTCTTGTCACCCATTTCTTTCTCAAATAGTGCTTTCAGCTAGAAGATTTCTCCCTAATTTAAATTCTTTAATAAAAAGCACAAAAAAATGCTGAAGACCCTGAGTAATTAGCCTGCACATGTGAGGATCTCAGTTTTATAGTGTTCCCTAGTGAAATGTCTCTGTAAATCTGTATGCAAAATCAGCATTTAAAAGGATTTTTCTGATGGTATGGTTATATAGCATCCAGTCATTTCTCTGAATAGGAATAATATTTTGAAAAAACCCTCCTTTTTCATAGGTCTCCCTCTTAGCTGATTTAAATTTATGGATGTTAACGTTGTTCCATATCACTATTAAATTGTCCATTTTCCCTCTAAGTTAAAGATGTTGCATATGAAGTTGGTTACCCATTGTTTTAAACCTGGTAGTTACAACATTTTGGTCCTTTTTTATCCAATTGTTAGTGGGTCAGTGTGTGAGAGGGTTGGGCAGTTAATACTGATAGCTAGATAGGCAGATCTATTTGAGTTCAGTGTAGTTAGGGTAAGGATATGTAGGTAGGATAAGTAATCATAAGCAATCATAAATGCACCCTGCCGATCTTTCAATCAGCTCTTCAGAGTGATGGGTTATGTGACACTGTTATACAGCCATGAGATTTCTGTAGGCGAAGGTACTCTTTCTTTTTGCTATCCCCATTATGTGAAAGAAAAATCATTTAGAGTAGGAAACAACCTTTACAATTCTGCTTATTATTATTATTATTATTATTTTCCAATTGTGAAAGTAGCATTCACCAGTGCCTATTTGCAAGCAGCTCATCGAAGTGAAGAACTAGTTTCTCTGTCTACCATACACCTCATTCACTCTTGTTTAAAACAACACATAATAGAGAGGTAAGATTAGGCACAGATGCCAGACTGATTTGCTGTGAAAGAAGCATGAAGCAGAAATAGAGTAACTCATTTTTGTCATATCAGTATTCGTACTGCAGGTCTGAGTGCAGTAAAAGGTTACTTATTATTAAACTGAATAAATGCAAAACTCACCCACTCAATATGTTTTTGTGACAGAAAAATTCCATTTGTATTTCGAATAAAAAATACTTGCATATATGGAGGATCATTTAAGATAAATAGATTTAATATTTATGCAAATACATTTCAAATGCTGCTGGTGATATATGATAAATAACTTCAATACACAAAAAGCTTCATGTTTTGTAACCATTCTGAGAAGGCAAAAGAATCCTTTCACATTTTTTTTTCTCTTGTTGGATTAGAGAATGATAAATATGCTAACCCCGACCACCACTAATAAACCAAGAGCAGACAGTATTAAACATATTTGCTGAAAGGCATTTTTGGGGAAGATTTTGTACTCTAGCCAAATCTCCTGCCCCTCCCCTCATTTTTCTTGCACTTCAGTTTTTGCCTCAGTTCATGCTTATGGCTCTGAGAAGCAGCTGTATTCATGCCTCCTAGGTATTCAGGTTCTTCCTGTTCTTTTTTTTTTTTTTTTTTTTTTTTTTTTTTTTTTTTCCTGGCTATAGTTTCCAAAGGCCGGAGGGTAAGCATAAGAAGAAAGCCAGCTGAACAATCAATCAGCTGTGGGATAAAGGGAAAGGGAGAATTTTCTTAAGCTAGAATAGGTTTGGGGAGATAAAAATACAAGACATCTATAAAAGACCAAAGCAGAGGGTCAACAAAATGGACAGTAGCACTGAAGGGGGAGCAAGTAGGATGTGATGAATTTTCTGACTGCTACCATCTTGTCAAATGGGAAAGTGATAAGAAATCCCTAGGTGAATCCTAAAGATGTTACAACAATGGGTGCTACCCAGAACAAAAAGATGGGTTGTAGGAGGAAATTCTGTCTTTTTTAATTGTATCAGTTTGGCAAAATGACAGAAGTCCACTGTGAGTACCTATATGTTGTTTCTCTGTTCCTCCTCTTATACCACAATTAAACTGAAGATTCAAATGAAAAGTAATGACAGAAATCACACATTTCTTGTGACCACAAAAAGAACCAATGACAAAATCTGAAAGGATGGAGGAAGAAAACAAGTTCAAGACAGTGAAAAGGAGGGGGAGAGAAGGTTACACTCAGGACTGGGATATTTACACACTGATGGAAAACCAGCAGCACATGCCACCTTCTTTTCATTCATCACTTTTCATTCCTTTATTTATATTATTTATTTATATGGCAGAGGAACAGGATGTTCAGATAAACTAGCATGTTTTATGGGTTTTTTCTTCCTTTAGAAAAAAAATGGATGAATTCATGTTTCTTCTGTAATGGTTAGTCACATATGTTATTACTACAGTTAAAGTGACACCACCTTATGTTCTGGCAGCAGAGGTACCAGAATAATAAAACTATATCTATTTTTATACAGAAAGAGAAACACAACTTACTTTTAGTGCATCTTTATATTTAGGTACATAGTGTCTCTAGCTTTGTAACTATTTTAGTTTTTGAAAAAGTCTTGCAGTGAACCAATGAAGTTACATTTCCATGAAACTGCTTTGCTTCTCTTGCCTGAGATCCATATCTAGTCTTTTTTTTTCTCTTTTTTTTTTTTTTTTTTTTTTTTTTTTTTTTTTTGGCCCTTCAGTACCATAAAAAGAGCAGAGATGTGGCAAACTACTGTGTTTAGCAGAGGTGTGTTGGTTTGCTAAAGCTGTTTGTCATTGACAAGGATCATAATGTGGTGATATTTGAGGTAGGAGATTTTGTACCTATGAAAAGCATTGTGAGTCACACTCCTCACCATAAAAGAAAAATAAAAAATAGCTCATGGATACTAATCTGACTAACAGTGAATATTTATATTCTCCAGCTGCTAAAGCTAGGCATAATTTTCTTGGTATTAGCTGATTCTACTGGTCAGCCTTTGCTTCAGTACAAACACTGTGAATAGTAAGACAGTCTAGTTGAGAGTCTCTTCCTCCTCTATTTAGGTTTTATGTGCTCTTTGCATTAAATGCCTATGGTATCTTCTATAGTTTCAATATAAGGTTGAAATGGTGCTCTCATTTCAAACTGAATTTATGTTAAAAATACAAATATCTACAGGTGCCTGTTAATTTACTGAGTGTGTTCACTTTGCCATGTGGTACAAATATTTTCTAAATTAGTACCTTTCTTCTAAACTTCCTGCCTGCGGTGCAAGGGGAGAAACTTTCAGAAAGTGTCTTGTGAACAGAGTAGTAGAATTACTAATCTGGAAACCTGTTGTTTGTCCCCACAGCCTGAGGAAAATGAATTGGCTTCTCCATTTA
Source organism: Nettapus auritus (assembly GCA_011076525.1). Taxonomy (NCBI): domain Eukaryota; kingdom Metazoa; phylum Chordata; class Aves; order Anseriformes; family Anatidae; genus Nettapus; species Nettapus auritus. Next base: position 20,943,263 of record CM021797.1, read on the forward strand.
GGATGGAAGTGTGACTTTACTCCAATGCAAGCAGAAAACTGCCTTGTAAAATTCTTGGCTTCAGCACTCTGTTGTAATGGATTGTAACTACCAATGTGTTGCAGTTTAGTTATAGGCCCTATCCCTTCTTTCGGAAGCAGGTTTTATAAGCCAATATGGACACTCACCTTTGGCAGTCATTATCTCAATAAAGTGACAAACAAAGAAACAAACAAATAACCTTTAACAAAGAAATCGTTCTACTTGCAGAAATATTCTGGAGCTGTTGTTTTCTTTTGCAGATGCATCCAGCAGCCTGCATGATCTGTGACAGATAGGTTGATCGGGAATAGGCAAGCATGGCTCATCACTCAGAGATGTAACCTAGTGGAAATGTATTTTTCCCTTTGGATTTCTCTATGATGTATTTTTACCCTTTGGGTTTTTGTGTGCTCTGCATCTGTATTTTTAAAAGTTCTTTGAATCCTTGGTTGGCTCTTCAGAAAAGTTATAAGAATAATTTGCCTGCAAGGACCTACCCAAAGTAAAAGAGCAATAGATTAGAAAGCATTAAAATCTACATCTAGAGATCAGTTTTTTACTCAGCTCCAAAAAAGTAAACATTTCCACTTGAGATACTACAATGTTTTGCTTGAATTAAGATTGAGCAGAAACTGAAATCCTCCGTATATTACAATCATAAAGTAATGGAACATTTATCTGAGGTCATCAGCAAGACAAGAATTATATATAAATATTTTGGTGAAGGTTTCTTTTCTCTGAAGTTAACAGTAGTGCAGTCCAACAGAAACCATGGTATTACAAGAAAACAGACTACCTACATGTTGAAATGCACAAGTATTTCGAGTATTAGACAGAAGTGAAGCCATTGCTCTGCTCTGCATACAAGCAGTTACCTACCACTGTACATGAGTCTCATTTGAGTATGCCTGCAATATTCATTTTTTGGTCATCAGTACATTTATCCAAAACAAAATGTATGAAGAACACAACACAAAGCAAGTATTATACAAGAGGTAAAATTCTGCAATATTTATCTGTGCTTTAACAAGTGAGGTTCTTAAAAACATTTTCAGAGGAAGCAATCTGGTGAGAGTTCATGCCTCTGAACAGCAAAAATCACCCATAAAAATTTTCATCTGTATTTAGATACAATGAAATGATTCAGAGCACTACTTGAGCAAAGACCAAAAGAGATTTACTAAGCATTTATGTTTTAAATAAAGCAAACAACAACACAGTAAGTGCTTTCACTATGTTCTACTTTTGTGCTTCTCCTGAGAAATTTACAAGTGGAAAAGCAATGTTTTTTAGCTCTATGTGCCTGCATTGATGCAATACTTACATTTGTAATACAATTAATTGCCTTTTCAGGTCATATATGTAAAACAACAACAACAACAAAAAACATAGCATCTTGGAAAGAGACAGTAGCATGTGATGTTTAGAAGAACTAACAAGCCATGGTGGAACTGAATCCTCTAAGATCCTGTCACATCCAAAGGAACAGCACTTAGAAAATTGGAAAAAATACATTTTTTCTAATATTGATGGACCTCTGATATGCAATGAAGTGTGAAAAGTCCAAGGTACACTGAAAAGGAGAAAACCTGATGACAGTGTGCCAGAGTTGCTAATGTCTTTTGATGAGGAGCCCAGTGCGTTCAGGTAGGGTGTGAGGTGATGACAGATGTAGCAGGTGGATGTGATCAAGAGTAAAAAGTAATGGGAAGAGAAAGAAATAATCAACTGTAATAAACATGAGGGTCCATTGGATGTCTCCATTGTTCTGTTTCAATGAAGCAGTCAGTCTGTCTTGCAGCATCACCTCAGTAACTCCAGGACAACTTTTTTAGGCTATTTGGAGTTCTGCAGCAAATAGCTTATTTTATGGGATAATGGTCATAAGCAATGATGAGGGTGTAAAAGGTGGGGGAAAGAGAAAAGGTCTCATAATGGGTATGTAGGACCTAGGCATAGGTTTTGTTGCATCTTATTTTATAGATAAGCACTGTATTTTTAATGAAATGTAAATGGATTAGAGCTTGAAATTACGTGTCTGATTTATTACAAAAAAAAAAAAAAAAAAGTAATCCTTTTGAAAAAGTTGTATCTAAATTGCAAATGACTTCATGTCTCTAGGGATCTGGAGCAGCACCTCTTCTCTTTCTTTCATTTATATTTTTAAACAAAAGCTTGATTTTTTTTTTTTTTTTCAAATTTTGAGGGGACAAAAGAAAGTGAACAAAACAATTCTGATCCTGAGTAGTTAACTTGTTCTCATTACAGAGAGGAGACTGAGTTTAACAAGTGATGCAGACGATGCATCTGGAGCCTGAAATCCTCCCTCTGGCCTGGGTTAGCAACAGTGTGGCAGGTAGAAATTTTTGTGCAACACTGAGTTACAGAAACAACAGCAGGAGGAACAATTAAAAGCTCGTGGGAGGTAATTTATTTGAAGCAACCAAAATTGCCACTTCTGTAGCAGAAAAACATATAAGAAATATTTTTCAGCACTTCTATTAATCCCAATTCTATGGAAATATTTTCAAACTGCTTTGGGGGATTTGAGTACCCAAATCATATTGAAACTAGAGAGGAAGTGGTAGTTTTACAGTCTGTCTGAAAATCTCAGCTCTCTTTAACAGATGCCAAAGTCCCAGTAGAAAGGATTACTAAGAAAAAGCTTTTTTTTTTTTTTTTTTTTTTTTTTTTTTTTTTTTTTTTTTTTTTTGAGAATAATGGAGAAAGAAGAGAGTTTATAGGAGCCACTGCTCTAAATAGTTAATCAACAACCGTTTCTCTTGTTTGGCTGCGGTTTCTTCTCTAAAAAATGTCAACTCTGAAATAAGTGGGAGTCCTTGTTCAGTAACGCCCACCAATAGCTGCAAAATAAGAAGAGGATTTATAACACTGTTCAGCATTTCAACCCCATGCTGTATGGATAACTGCTGACAGTGCCAACCTCAAAGAATGTGGTTAGTTTATATTGTGACTTTCTGTAACTCCTGGAAAGCACTTAGTGTTCTTCTGAAATCTCCAATCTTTTGAATATAAAAATGTCCCTGTACAGGCTGGATGCTTAGTTATTAATGATAGTAACAAGTTTAAAAGAAACAAAGAAATAAACCTCCCCCACACCTCCCAACAAAAACACACACACACACACACACACACACACACACAAACACATAAATGGTAAACATACCAGTGTTTTTTTAAGGTGGCCATATTCTTGAAGCCATCCAATACATGGTTTTGACAGAGGTAGAATAAGGTAGAATATCTTTCACCTGTGAGTCACTCACTGCTACTTCAAAAACATATAAAGAAGATGTAGGACTGATGTATTTCCAGTGACTCTACCATCATGAAATTCTGGACAGACAGGCAAGTGTAAGCTACTTTGTACATTCAAAAATAAGTCAAATACATCTGGAATCTGTATTGGAACGGTGTGTTGGTGTGTGACCTTTCACAGATTTATCCTTTATTTTCTGTACACTTCCTAATTTATTCTGGTAGAAACCAGACAAAGGTAATGCATTCTCCCTTTTGCAATAGCCTCTGTTGACAGGCTTTTTGTAGGATGGAGCAAGTGGAGGTTTTCTGAGGAATTGAAACAAGAATTAAGAATTAACCTCAATTTAAGAACTAAGAAGATGTATAGCTAGGAATTACAGATATTTCTGACTTTAGGTGAAGAGTACCCTTTTGATACCATCATCCCAGTCAGCCAAATAGGATTTGATATATTTTCTTTTCACCTTCTATCCCTCAAATTTTTGATCATGTAAACCAAACAGCTCTAAGCCCAACGAGATTACAGACACTTAAACATTTTGAATGTTTAATGTACATTTTATGGAGTTTAATTCCCTGTGCTTAAAAGAGTGAATGCTGACAGACTGTAGGAAAAACTTTGTAAGAAGGTTTTAAGAGCACTGAATATATAGTTATGTGTTCGTTTCTGTTTTTACCAACAACTAGATAAATTACAATGAAAGCTCTGGGAAAATGGAAACTGTTCTTATTGAAATTTTGAGGGCAAGTAGACATAAAATGCCATCCACTTTTCCTGTCTGCTGTGGATATGTGTCTTTGGAAACAGGACAGAATGGTTTGCACATCCTTATGAACTTAGTCATTTGTCTTTTGTCTATAAAGTACTATGCAGTTCCTGTAACAGGAATGAATGACTTATAAAAATAATATACATTTCAAGGGCAGTATAGAGTAGAGCCAGTCACCTTAACAAGCAGGGAAAGAAAGAAAATAGTCTAATGCTGAAACAACACGGCTGCTTCAATACTGTATAAAGAGGAGATGAATAGGAAATTTGCACATGGACTCTATTTGAGAAGGTAGATGAACAAATTTCTATTTTGTGTTGCAAATCACTTTTAATATAGTAAAGAAATAGAGGATTTCATAAATGTACGTGAATCCATCTGCCAAAATGTCATTGTAATATGGAGCAATAAGTGCATAGTACCGAGAGAGAAGATGAAAGAGAAATATTACCATAATCTATTGCCCAAAGAATAATTTTAAATTCTCCCCTTGAAAGCCACCAGAACTCAGGCTGCTTCTCATAATGATCCAAAGAGCATGTTGTCCCTGTTTCCAAGCTGCCATCAAATCTTAATGCTCTTATCCCATATATTTTAACTATAGGAAAAAAAAGTACATGTATTTCATAAACTGTTCATATAATCAATCAGTTTGCTGTGTGAAACGTCAGTGATGGCAGACCAAGGCAAGGACTGTGTGTTTGCTTTCAAATCTCGCCCTGCTGACTGACTGATGGTTGCCATGGGTACAGCGATGCAGTGTCTCCATTCTAAAGCAAAGAGCTTAAAACCAGGTTTCTGGATAGAGTACAAAGAGTGAAGTGTACATAGAGACAAAGTAAAGAGAACAAAAACTCAGTTGAATAGTTGGATATTAGTAGTTAACTGTGTTAGGTAGCTAGAATTGCATTTTGCCAGATTTTTTTTTTTTTTTTGGATAGATAGCAATTAATTTTTATAGGAGTTAGTCATCCAGTTTGAAAATCAGAACTGTGATAAGTCACTACGTGGCCTGTGGTTTTACAGCAGTAAGAAATGACACCACCAGAGGTGACAGTGTATTTTTGCCTTAAGCCCATGGAGGGTATCACATTGTTTCTAGACTGTATGGTTTCCAGGCACTCATTCTTCATCCTGCTCAGAGATCAAGGAGAACAAAGCTTCTCCACAACAATCCATTTTACACACTTGTATCTAAATCCATATTTATATATCTCCAATATATACCTCCGGGCTTCTGAGCTATACAGACTAACTTAATAACAGGTGGGCACACGCTGCCCATAGTAGAACCTGTAAGGGTATTTGGTTGTGTAAAGCTTGGGCAGAAATATGATCTCTTTGGAGCACTGTCTGGATGGGCTTTACCAGAGTAAGAAGATACACATTCTTCCTCTTTCTCTCCCTTTTTGTTTGTATGTGTTTTCTTGTTTTCATATTAATTCTCCTTTCAGCTACAGTCTCTGATGCAGGTTTTTCATTAATCTCCATTGAAGAACATTCCATGAGAAGGAACAGGGTGTTTTTTGCCTCTTTTCCCTCTTTTTACCAGCAGCAGATCTCTTTTACCCAGGCCCAGGATTAGCCAACTGCTCCTGATCTGCCAGTAAAGACATCTATAAACTGATGGTTCAGAATGTCTCTTTCTCTGCCAACTGCTTCAACATGCCAAAAGGCATGGGGCAAAGACTGGAACCTGAAGAAATCCTAACAGACAAGAGAAGAAATAACTAAAAACAAATGAAGGTCAACTTCCCCCATCCACGTTCTTCAACCTCCTCCCCCTCAAGCGGTGCAGGGTAACAGGGAGTGGGGACTGTGGTCAGTTCATGGCATTTCATCTCTGCCGCTCCTTCACGGTCACTCTGTGCCCTGCTCCATGGGGGGTCCCTCCCACGGGATGCCTCCTTCCCGAACTGGGCCTGCGGGGGCTGCCCACAGGCAGCAGTTCTTCAAGCACTGCTCCCACACGGCTCCGTACCACGGGGTCCATCCCCCAGGAGCAAACTGCTCCAGCACGGGTCCCCCACGGGCGGCAGCTCCCCCCAGACCCCTGCTCCTGCGGGGGCTCTCCATGGGCCGCAGCCTCCTCCAGGCCACATCCACCTGCTCCACCGGGGGCTCCTCCACCCACGGGCTGCAGCGTGGAGATCTGCTCCGTGTGGGACCCATGGGCTGCAGGGGGACAGCCTGCTCCACCAGGGGCCTCTCCCTGCACAGGCCGAGGGGAACTGCTGCTGTGTGCCTGGAGCACCTCCTGCCCTCCTGCTGCACTCACCTGGGGGCTGCGGGGCTGCTTCTCACTGCTCTCTCTCCCAGCTGTTGTTGTGCAGCAGTTCCCCCCCCCCCCCCCCTTCTTAAATATGGTCTCCCAGAGGTGCAAAAACTTCTCTTATTGGCTCAGCTCTGGCCAGCAGTGGGTCGCTTTCTGAGCTGGCTGAACTACCCTGTATCTAACATGGAGCAGGCCATCCCTACAGCCCCCCAACTACGAAAATTGTGCCACGTAAATGCAATACACCAATAAACAAACTTTTAAACCAGCAATGTGTATTACTCCTGTTGAAGAAAATTATTTTCTGATTAAATACAAATGTTCATGTTTTGCAGGCAAAAGAGATTTGGAAATTGTGGAAGGTGGTGCAGTAGGAAGCAGTGTATCTACCACTCCATGTATGTCTTAAGCTAGGCTAGTAAGATGTGAGTGGGAAAGCCCCATGAGCAATTTTTAGCTTTTTGGCTAAGCTAGTTTGAATAGATTTTTTTTTTTTTTTTTTTTTTTTTTTTTTTTTTTTTTTTTTTTTTCATTGGCATTTGAAGTACATTTCTATCTGTCAGAGTTGCTTGGAAATAAAATTGGCCATGATTGTGACAGTTTCTGGAAACATTTTTATATGATCATATTTTTCCTATGTCCATTTCAATTGCTTTCTTACTGGCAGAGGCAGATAGGAGCATGAGGCTGAATTTTATATACTTTAAAAAAGATCAGGTCTATAAGACATCATTAGATATATGAATACTAATTCATTCGAACTTTTTAATCAAAAATTGCTTTTACAGGCAAAATCACAGGTTTACAATAGATGAACACAGTCTGAAATCTAAGACACCCTCCCTCCCCCTGCCCCCAAACTCACCACAGTTGAGTAAAACTTCTGAATATATCTGTTTTGCTCTACTGGACAGCACCACACAGTCAAGCAATTTGGTGCATTTTGTTCAACCATACCTGAGAAGGGTGCCATACAGCATGCCAGGCTCTGCAAAAAATTAATCCATCTTTACCTCTGTGGGAAACAGCAAGTGCTAAGCCAGATAAAGCATAGTCTTCTGTTTCAGGTTCTCAGAATTAAATCTGAAACTGTGTCTAGGCAATTACCTGATATAAACCCTAATGGCAATGCTATTGCAAAGTGAATTTAAAGCTAATGAAATTGAAATATTAAAGTGCAGCACATCATCAAATTAGTAACAACTACAATAAAATCTAAACCTTTTATTGTTTCTGAAAGAAAAACATAAAAATTTAGGTGGAAAAAAAAATCATCCTTTGAATGACCCAGTACTTGGCATTCATGCAAGAGAAATGCACCACATCTTTATGGAAATTGGGGGGGAAGGC
>CM021797.1:20951360-20968058 GCA_011076525.1 Nettapus auritus
TCAAGAATAACTTGTCTTTCTTGAAAATAATAATAATAAAAAGATTCCTAAAGGTCTATAAAAGAGGAAAAATAAGGAGATCTTGATGATGCTGAAAGAAAGTGCAGGCTGAAAGACTGTTTGCCTTTGTTCTTGGGTCTGATTTTTAGAGCTATTGAATATCTCCAGAGAAATTTGGTAGGTGCAGTTGATGTTAATTGAAGTTACAGATGATCTACGAATTCAGAACTTCAGGGTATAGATATTCCTGATGATTATGCCTAAAAAGAAAGATTACCCCAAACCTTCCCAAATAGATATTGATTTGTTGTAGAAGGACAAAAGAAGAAAATTGTGAAACTAGTAGGTACCAGCTGTACCCAGGGCTGTTTACATTTTAACTCTTTGTATGCATTTATTCTTAGCAAATTTGTATTTTTGTGTTGTATAAACTATTTTTTTCAGGAATTGTATCTTTATTTATTTTCTCTTGTAAAAAGGTTCATTCTAATAGTTTTTATAAACTCGTGGTCTGAGTCCTGATTTTTATTCAAAGGGCAAGAATTATCATGAATTTTGATGTGATTTCTCTTTGCAAAGCTGTGAAGTGATAAAAAGTATTGGATTTTTACTAAATTATGCATGCTGTTAATATCTCACTTGAATACAGTAATGAGTGACTTACTGACTAGGGGCTACTTGCCACTAAAAAAATTGCCAAGAGGAAAAAAAAAAAAAAAAAAAAAAAAAAGGGAAAGGAAAAAAAAAAAGTCAAGCCTTGAGGTAAGAAGGAAGATTTTTACTATATTAATTGGTTTTATATACATGGACAAAAATGCAGCATCCCAGGAGCTTATCTTTCAATCTTCTGTTAGCATACCAGCTTTGCCCTTTTTGTTGCTAATAACTATTACTGTGACATAGCTTTTTAAATTGATTCTGTGAAATTTAGTGACCTATCGTTATAATAAGGTAGTGGCAGTCATGAATTTTAATATTAACCAAAAATTACTTTAGCTGATTTAAACATTCTCTAAAATATTTATTTATTTCTTTATTTATTTTGAGAAAAGACTTAATCAGCCATATGTCTAGTATATTACTGCAGGTTGGATTTATTATTATTATTATTACATTAAAAAAAAAAAAAAACAAAAAAACATACCATTGCTATCATCTCTGGAAGTCTTCATGCTTAAATTTTCTCAAAAGAAGAATCAAAGCTCCAACAGCAAGAGAGGAACTTTTGCAGTCCCACACATAACCAGCCCCACAGGTTTGTGCTAATTTATGTTGCAATTAAATGAGCACACCTTGCCATATCACGTGGAATATAAGTATGACGAGTGAACATGAAACCAGTTGGAGGAGGTTGTGAAACTTCATTTGCATGTGTTTTCTGTATTTCTATCCCTTTCTGCATTATGAAACACTGGTAAATTCATAATGCCCTGTGTCAATATTCTTGAAAATTCTCTGGAGGATACTCAAAATCCCATTCTTAATTTTCTACATTTCTTAGAATAGAAAATCCTCTCCAAACAAGTTCATATACATATTTATTTATTTATTCATATTTATATATTTATATATTTGTATATTTATGGTACTGTTGAAACTGAGTCACTTAGGAACCCAAGTCATGCTTTGAGATCAGTGTCATTCTATCTAATTGAGACCAGTCTGGTGCATGTGTAGGTGAAATTAAGCTTCTGCAAATAAGGATATGGAAGCACCTCCGGTGCCCAACTCATATGTCTAAATTGAATTTCAGCCCATATGTCACTTAGCTACTTTTGAAAATGGGGTCCATCAGGTTTCTCTGGCCAGAACAGTGAATAGTAAACTATGTGAGAATGCATCATTACTATTACTGTCTAGCGTCATTTATTTTCAGTATCTGATTCCTCACACATTATTCATACATAGCCTAACATCTTGTTTCTTCTTTCATTTGGCATGCACATTTCCACCTCATTAGTGATCACATAAATACATTAGGCAGGGGTATGTGAAGAAAATAGAAATGAAGAAGAATGTAAATTATTTCACTGACTGAAACTGAGAGGGATGTGAAGAAACTGTCCTGGAACACTGCTGAATTTGAAGCAGGAACAGACCAAATTAAAGTTACCAAGAAAACTTACTGAAGTGTGTCTTTGAAGATGTGAATTTTACTGGGTAGATCCTTTCTTTGTAGTAGAATTGATAAGATATTGGATACAAACAACACAGAAAATCTGGACCCTGATTTGAGTTTTTAGCCATTTTCCATATTCTTTCTTATCTGAAATATATTATTGAAAATAAAGTAAAAGACTGCAACTCCATTTTTCCCATTCATCTGTTTTTATGGCCATCTTCCTTTCACAGTTGTTTCACCTCTCCTTGACATCCATAACATATGGTTCAAATTTTCAGATGCAAGTTTATCCTCTCAATGGAGGAGAGACAAAACCACTGTAAAATTACCCAAGAGATTCTTTCTCCAGTCATTCTGGTTCTAGTGTGAGTTAAATATTTGATTGCAGCAACTGCCTATGTTTGTAACCCAGATCTCAATAGTACATGTACCACAGCACTTTTCATTTGGTTAGAATTTTTTAAAGCATTTTTTGATTGTATTCCTCTCTACACAAGAGGAATAAAAACTGATTGGATTGTACTTCTTTAGGCATATTTCTGAACTAGAGAAATGTCTGTCTCAGGAATTATCATGCCTTGCTGATTCCATAAAAACTGTGTTCCTTCTTCTTCTTCCTTCCTTTATTTATTTATTTATTTATTTTTAATCTTGATGTTTCCATATTATTTTATTTTTCTGATTTTTAGAGATACTTAGGCCTGTAAAAGTAATAAGTAAAATTACTTAAATAGTCCTTAAACCTACTGTTTCCCACATATTACTGTTAAAACAGGTTGCAGGCAAATCTAAGTTTTGAAATAGTGCAACTACTAGCTTACTCTTCAGAAAATTGTTTTGTGATATGAGTGTCATTGCTGACTGATACTTTCAGCTAACTTGTGTTCAAAACCAAGCTTTACCTTTCAAATCTACTAATTTATCGCTTAGTATCTGTCAGGACAGAGAAATCTGAAATTATATTTTATGTTCCATGAGTCTTTTGATCTGCTTTTAAGGTTATTGGGTATTCACTGAATATCTGTTGTTAAATAAAGAGCACAACCTACAAAAACGTGGTGACTGAAATTCCTCTGGCTTCAAGTTTTGTTTTCTGGGTATCTTAATGGTGTTTAAACTCACCCACAGAGCTGAAGTTACAGTACACTACCAGAGCAAAGCATTGCTCAAGCAAACTAATTTTGGTTTCTTTTCATCTTTGCTGCTGACCTGTAGTAAGTTTCCGTGGCAAGGTTTTGGTAGCAGGGGGCCATAGGGGTGCCTTCTCTGAGAAGGATCTAGAAGCTGCCCCATGTTTGGTAAGGGCCCCACTGCTGACCACAGCTGAGCCAGTAAGTGATGTTGTTTTGCACCTCTGTGAGAGCAGATTTAAGACAGGGAAAAAAATGCTGCACCACACAGCAGCTGGGAGACTGAGAGGAGTGAGAAACAGCCTTGCAGGTGCCAAGGTCAGTGAAGAAGGAGGGGGAGAGGTGCTCCAGGTGCCAGAGTAGAAGTCCCCTGCGGCCTGTGGTGAAGACCATGGTGAAGCAGGATGTCCCCCTGCAGCCCATGGAGTACCACGGTGGAGCAGGGTTCCACGCTGCAGCCCGTGGAGGAGACCACGGTGGAGCAGGTGGACCTGCACCGACAGAGACTGCGGCCTGTGGAAGACCCCTGCCGGAGCAGATTCCGGGCCGGACCTGCAGCCCGTGGAGAGGAGACCACGCAGGAGCAGGTGACCCGGCAGGAGCTGCTGCCCGTGGGGGACCCAGGTTGGAGCACTTTGCTCCGGAGGGATGGACCCCATGGTACGGACCCATATATGGAGCAGTTGTTGAAGAGATGCTGCCTGTGGACAGCCCACGCTGGATCAGTTCGGCAAGGACTGCATCCCGTGGGTGGGACCCCACAGCACAGGGGACGAGAGTGACCGACAAGGAGTGGCAGAGAAGAAGTGCTATAGACTGACCATAACCCCCATTCCCCCGTTCCCCTGCACCGCTCGGGGGGAGGAGGTGGAAGAGGGTGGATGGGGTGGGAAGGTGCATTTGGTTTCTTTCCTTTGTTTCTCACTTCTCTAGCTTGTTAGTAATAGGCAATAAATCTTACTATCTCCCTATCCTGAGTCTGTTTTGCCCGTCACGATAATTACTGCGTGATCTCCTCATCCTTATCTCAACCCTTGAGCCCCTTTCATCGTATTTTCTCCCTGCTCCTCTTTGAGGAGGGGGAGTGAGAGAGCGGTTGTGGTGGAGCTCGGCCGCCCACCCGAGTAAAACCATCGCATGGCCACACTGAGGACAGCAAGTTATCTGAAATATTTGTTTCTGAACCAAAGGGTAAATATAATCTGTCAGTTGATAAAATGGGATCCTTTGTACTTAGCTGAGATCACCCATAGCTCTGTGATGGACGAGCTATGCTCTTTTGCTGCAGAGACACAAGAGTGCACAAGTTTGAGTCTTGTTTCGGACTCTTATGACTTGTGATACTGGAGATTGTGCTTACTCCTATCTAGGGTGCCTTAGCCATGCCAGCCTGCTTGGTTGCCTCCCTGCTGGTCAGATGATGATTCAGATCATTCATGTAAACCTAATGAGGTTCAAAAAGTCTAAGTGCAAGGTGCTGCACCTGGCTTGGAGCAATCCCAGTCAAGAGTACAGACTGGGAGAAGAACTCACTGAGAGCAGCCCTGCAGAGAAGGACCTGGAGGTTCTGGTGGACAAAAAGCTCGACATGAGCCAGCAGTGTGCGCTTGCAGCCCAGAAGTCTATCTGCATCCAGGGCTACATCAACAGAGGGGTGGCCAACAGGCTGAGGGAGGTGATTGTCCCCCTCTACTCTATTCTTCTGAGACCCCACCTGGAGTACTGCATCTAGGTCTGGAGGCTTCGGCACAAAAAAGATGTGGACCTGTTAGAACAGGTCCAGAGGAGAGCCATGGAAATTATTAAGTGGCTGGAGGACCTCTCCCATGAAGACAGGCTGAGAGAGCTGGGGATATCCAGCTTGGACCAGGGAAGTCTCCAGGGGTATCTTACAGCAGCCTCCCAGGACTTAAAATGGGCCATAAGAATGCTGGAGAGGGACTCTTTGTCAGGGAGTGGAGCTGTAGGTAAAGAGGAAATGGCTTTAAAAAGAAGAGGGAAGATTTACATTTGATGTTAGGAGGAAAGTCTTTACTGAGAGGGTGGTGAGGCACTAGCACAGGTTGCTCAAAGAAGCTGTGGATGCCCCATCCCTGGAAGCATTTAAAGCCAGTCTGGATAGGGTTTTGGGAAACTTGGTCTCGTGGGAGGTGTCCCTGCCTGTGGCAGGGGGTTGGAACTGGGTGGTCTTTAAGGCCCCTTCCAACCCAAACCATTCCGTGATTCTGTCCTCCTTCACTCTTGCAAAACACAAGAACCTCATGGGAGTTTAGACAGTTGCCTGGTGATTCATGGTTTGTAGTTGTTCTTACATTATCCCTTCCTCTCTCCCTTCTCCTCCTGTTTGTCCAAGCGGGGTGGGAGACTAACCTCTATTGCAAGTCTTTGTCCCATTGTCCCACTCCAATTGGAAACTGAGGGCTCTTGCAAAGTGAGTGAAGAAGGATGGGGCTTCTGTGGCTTTGTAGATTGAGTTCATTTTCAAATTAATGAGTGTAATGCACACATTATACGTGTATGTTGTGGTTTAACCTGGCCGGCAGCTAAACACCACACAGCCGTTCGCTCACCCTCCCCCCTCCCTCTCTGGAATGGGGGAGAGAAATAGAAAAGTGAAACGAGAGTTGAGATAGAGACAGTTTATTAAGATAGAAAACAGTAATAATAATAATAATAATAGTAATAATAGTGTGTATGAAACAAGTGATGCACAATGCAATTGCTCACGACCCGCTGACCGATGCCCAGTCTATCCCGAGCAGCCGGCCCCCCCACCCCGGCTAGCCACCCCTATATATTGTTTAGCATGACGTCAGATGGTATGGAATACTCCTTTGGCCAGTTTGGATCAGCTGTCCTGGATCTGTCCCCTCCCAGCTCTTGCTGCACCCCCAGCCTGCCCGCTGGCAGGACAGAGCGAGGAGCTGAAAAGTCCTTGGCTTGGTACAAGCACTGCTCTGCAACAACCAAAACATCAGCATGTTATCAGCACTCTTCTCATCCTAATCCAAAACATAGCACTCTACCAGCTACTAGGAGGAAAACTGTCCTAACGGAAACCAGGACAGTGTATCATCTTTAGTAGTATCTATGATATACACAAGGGTTCAATTTTGCTATTATTGCGTGTTTTGTTATTGCTTCCATAAATGTATATTTCTTCCAAAAATTGTAACGAAGACTTAGTAAGTCCAGATCCATATAATTTTTGTGAACACTCAGACAGGTATTAATATTATTATTTATGTTCTGTTATCATAAATGTACCAGCATATTTGTTCATATAATTACCACAGTTTGCATTTAACTCTTCAGGTTAGCTGGTCCTGTGGCCTTTGGAAGCTGACCATTGTCCTTGCTTTTAGTAAGGTAATACAGAGTATTACAGACGCACCCAATAAAAATAAACCATACTTATGGTAAATGTGTTTACATACTCTTCAAAGATGAAGAAAAAAAATCTAATATTTTGGATTTTCTTTGTTACTGTTTAACTGTTATTATATGTAACATTTAAATTCATGTCTAATGCTGAAGAGAGCAAGTGGTATGCTATAGCATAGTATTCAGGCTGTGATGCTCAAGTGTAACAAAGACTTGTTCAGGTGAAGCACAGCGATACAGAGAAATAGCATTTCAGAATGGATTCATTGAAATGAGTAAAGGGTTTCAAAGGAATGAAATGTATCACTCAGGCTCTGATTGAAATGAAACTGGAGGCATTGAGCTGCAGGTGAACAAAAGGGAGAGTTAACATTGTTTAATGAGAGGCCTGAAATGGTTTGAAAATTACTCTGTAAATGACTTTTTATTTCCTAGATGGTTGTTTAATTATAATTGAAATACTCGTAGCATAATGGTGATGACAGAACTCCTATTGCAGATGATTTCTGGCAGCACTCTAAGGGACTGCAGCACTAAAACCCAATGGCTCTCCCCTTGTTCTCCATTGCCTCTCACATGTGAACGGGCATTGTTTGCTTTGCAGGTATGTGAAGAAGAGGGAACATTGAGATAGAATGATGTGTTCAGAAGTACTTATCAACTTCAGCTTCAGTCAGTGCAAAGCCATTAATAAGAAAATGTGCACCCTGAAAACAAATAGACATATCTTTCATACTTAAGAAGTGATTGCCTGAACAAAGATAATTTTTTGTTTTCATTTTTAAAGCAACTAGAGAGTAATCAGAGAAATAAGAAGCAAATTTCAATCCCACAAAACCCATTTTTTCAATAGGAAAGCAAACACAGGCTTGTATGTATTGAGCATTTTTTGTACTTTTTCTGTAATGTGTTTTTATTTTTGTATATATTGGTGATCAGAATATCTTCACTTCCATTTGTGAATTGGCTCCTGTTCTGTAATGTACGGATGTCATATGCTTTATATTATATATAATTGTGCCTGTTGATATCAGTGAGCTTTTTTGGGGGGGGGGATTATTCTCATCAGTTCTTTCTGAAACATACAGCTACACTAAAATAAAACATGTAAGAAAATAATGTATTGTGATGCTGAGGTAATTGCAAAAGAATACCATTGTAACTGTCCTACTTTTTTTTTTTTTTTTTTTTTTTTTTTTTTTTTTTAACAGGGATTGTTTGAAAATCTGTGATTCTTGTACAATGGAAACTGAGTATCCTGATTTTTTTTCCTAGGGCTATTAAGGATAGGATAGGTTATTTTTCACATTAATTTGTTTATTTGGTCAGACATCTGAAAAAAATGTCTTTTGGTGAATGTAATTTATTATAACAATTTCACCTGTGATTTCCCTGTCATATCCATCATGATACAGAACTTCTGAGTTTAAAGAAGTGCATATCAGGAGGATGTCTTAGCATAAAAACTACCTCTAGGACAACAGAAGCTGGCATTACATGAGCTTAGCAAAATTAGTAAGACCGGGGGCACCCTAAAAGAAATAACTTCAGAAAAAATGTCCTTTTGAACAATGATCAGCAATGCAGAGAGGTAGAGTAAGTGTTCATGATCAATCTGCAGTGAGCCTGTTTGATCTGAAATAAAATATACTAATTTGGCAGTGGTGCGATTGTTTAATGATGTGGAGTTGCTTAGTAGTCCAGAACAAGAGAAAAATACCTCACTGTTATAGTATACCAATTAGATATGGGCTCTGGGGCCCTCAGTATGAGGATATGGACTTACCAGAGTGAGTCCAGAGGAGGGCCATGAGGATGACCAGAGGGCTGGAACACCTCTCCTACTAAGTCAGGCTGGGGGAGTTGGGGTTGTTCAGCCTGGAGATGAGAAGGCTCTTTGTAGATCTTACAGTGGCCTTCCAGCACCTAAAGGGGGCCTGCAGGAAAGTTGGGGAGGGGCTCTTTGGCAGTGAGTGAGTAGAGTCATAGGAGAAGGGGGAATGGCTTTAAGCTAAAAGGGGATAGATTTAGACAAAAGGAAGAAACTTTATTGTGACAGTGGTGAGGCACTGGCACAGGCTGCCCAGAGAAGCTGTGGATGCCCCATTCCTGGAGGTGCTCAAGGCCAGGCTGGATGGGGCTTTGGGCAACCTGGTCTGGTGGGAGGTGTCCCTGCCCATGGCAAGGGGGTGGAACTGGGTGGTCTTTTAGGTCTCTTCCAACCCAAACCGTTCTGTGGTTTTAAGTAACACTGTGCCCTGCTGCAGATGTGCTCTTACTCTGTGTATGGTACAAGGGTTATTCTGTCGAACCCTACAAAGCTGCAAAGTGGGTTAACAGTGTGGTGGAGATGAATTTTATATCAATAAATTCATTCCTCATTTCTCAGATGACAGTGGTTACAATACTTATTTTAAATTACTTATTTCACCTCTGACATTGATCTAATTGTTGCTGCAGATTAATCTTCATTAGATAACTTCAAAAAGGGCAAAATAATTCAGCAAAATATAGTTTATGCTTTAGACTTTCTTTTGTGTGCGTGTGTGTAACTATCCCACTCTGACATAATTCCACCTTAGAGAAATACTGCTCTTGAACAGGTTAGATAGTTTATCTTAGTTTCTCTTTGGCAGCCACATGCCCAATCTAGTAGTCTACCTGAGCCTCTCTCCACAGTGTGCTTTTAAAGGAAATCGAGGCACAGACTGATGAGATTTCCTTTAATAGCACACTGTGGTTTTTTTTTTTTTTTTTTTTTCCACAAGCTTCCTAGTTGTGCTATTTTGTAGAAGCATGTACAGGTGCTCAAAGAGCTTATGCTTATTAATGGTAAATGGATTCCTTTTTCTCACTCCAGAAATTTGGATCTTCACTGCTAATCTTTAAATGTTCAAGGAACTGCTCGAGTACTGGAGGATATGTTCCAAAGACTATTCCTATGATTAAATAGCTTGCCATTTGCTATTTGTTGCCTTAATAAATCTCACACCCCAACCTCTCAAACATACTATCTTCATAGATTTTAAAAAAATTACTTTTATTTTTTTATTTCTGAGCAATATAACAAAATGGTAGAAACAAATATTCAGAATCTTTTTCTTATGTCAGGCACAAATATTTGGATGAAAGCAGAGCGTCAAAAGGAAGTTGGATGAGTGAAAAGTTCAGTTTAACAATGATCTGCCAAATGGGGGATGTGGATCTTTGACTTATTTGTGATGACTGACATTATTTTTTCAGACCGACCTTTGTGAGTGATGAAACTGTATGAAGTTCATGAGCTCAAGGGTCACATGGGAAGCTGTGCAAGGTGTTTCTGAGGAAATATAACCCTGAAAATTATTTGCCCAAATTATTTGGGCACTGCGAAAAGAGAAGGCCATAGCAATAATTCTTGTAGGAAATTTGTTTTAATGGATGAGACAAAATATTTATGATGGGTCATATATAAAGTATGGCAAGAAAAGTTACCTGCTTGAACTCAGGAATTAAAAGTATAAATAGAAAGTGCTTTCCAAAGCCTGTATGTGGGAGGTGAATGGTTTTCTTGATGGAAGAAAATGCAATAGGACATTGAAAGTTATGGAAGGTACAAAGCTGTTGCCTGTCTTGGGAACCAAAGAGGATTTTGTGCATGTTTGTGTGTGTTTGTTGTATAACCATCATTTCTGCTTTGCAGAGATTCACATTCACATTCTCATCCTCATCCCATGTGCCTAATTGTCATACCAAACTTTCTCCTCTTCTGGGAGATTCCAGATAGCACACATTAGCAAGTAGCTAGCAGGTTTCAGAGCTCATTTCACCTCTTTTGTCTCACAGGACCACAATTACCATTAAGCCGCCCTAGATGGAGTGGCCAGTGCTGCTAGGAAGAAAGAGGGTCTTTTGGAGGATCACATCAATGACATGTCTTTGCAAGTTTTGTCATGGAAGAGTGCATCCTTTTCAGAATAAGGCTGGCACTGCCAACCCTATGAAATCCACGTGGGGAATCAGCACATCATAAACTTGTTGAAAAACTTGTGTTGGAGGGACCTAGTCAAAGCCATGTTCCAAAGTGGGTTAAATTCAGCATTAACTGTTTGCTTTGGGGCCCTGCTTAATGCAGTGGTGGCTCAGCTTCCATGAGCGTAGCAACTTCTTAACTGGGCAGATGGCAACCGCATCTTTTGTGGAAATGGAGCAGGAACATTAGCCTGGAAGGGCTTCTGTCTGTTAGCATTTTCCACCCTGTCACTGATGTCTAGTAGTTTGTGACATTTCTTTCCATTCCTAAATTGCAGAGCAAGAGTTAGGTTTTCTCTCTTAAACCGGAATATAGATTATCAAACAACATAGCTCAGAGCGTTTAGGCATGCAGTTATGCCCAGGACAGAGCACAGTAATATCGATAAGAAAGGAAAAAAGAAAGTCCAGATTTTTTTTTTTGCCAGAAAACTCACTCAAATCCTCTTAATCTTCCAAAGGAAAATCTAGTACAAAAATATACTTTTAACTGAGATATAATCATATGCAAACCAATGAGATCAATTATACTTTGCCATCAGATAGGAATAAATAAATTACATTTCACATATTGAAATCTTTGATATTTCAACGGTGTTTTTGCTTGAAAGTGATTTCTCACATCCTGTGTAAAATACAATTTTGATCACAATAGTATGTTAATTTGCTGAAGAATTATCATTTTGCCTACAAAAGGTGTTACTTTTCCCAAAATAGCTTTAATTAACTGTTTGATCTAGTCATTCATCCTTTTCTCCACTGTGTTCAAAACCCTTAACCTATTTTTACATCAGCTGTAAGCCCTGTGAAGTAACAGATACACCTTGATATACAAAGTTGTTCTGGCAATGCAGGAAGGGTAAGCTGTACTCATTGAATGAGATGGAGAACACAGAACTGGATGTTAGATTAGCAAGAGTTATGTTCTGGATAGTCCTGTAATGCACAATTCTGAAATATTTTCTCCTGGATCACCAGCTATGTTTTTTTTTTTTTTTTCCTCCAGCTTGAAATAGAAAAAGTTCTATATGACATTTGTCCATTTGTCTTGCACAATTTTATCTAAAAAATCAATGTGCCTTGGTGAGGGCTCACTTTATGGTTGTTTATAACACCTATTGAAAAACTGTGAACTCAAGGACTTCCTGGCAGAACCTGTGTCTTTAGCGAGAAAAGAAGGGAACAAACGTTTCAGATTCTGAATACACACAATCTTTACTGGAACCTGAGTGCTCTTCTCACCCAGATATAGTTCAGCACAAGCTGCTTGTGAAAAAATGCATAGTGCAGACTTTACTGCATGTATCTCTTTGCAGACACTTCACAAAAAGAAATTGTTACAACATTCCTTTTCTGGGTTGCTTTGCTCATACAAGTTCTACTGTGTACAGAGACTGCAACCAGGATGCACACCATTTATGAGCATATAACAAATATATTGACTACTTACGTATAGTATGGATCTGGGACTGTCACGAGGCTAAACAGAAATAGCCTTGCTCCCTCTCTGCAATCTTCCAGGTGAGTCAAGTGGGAGATTTTGCCTAGCGTAGCTGCTGGGACAGGCTGACTCATGAATTTGCTGGGTTCTTGCTGCCTTTTCCCCTCCGTGCTTCATGTGTTTTCATCCGGATATTTAAGTTTGAGAACATGAACCACTGTTGACAGCAAAATCTTTTCAATTTTTGCCTTTGCTTCTGCTTTTTTTTTTTTTTTTTTTTTTTTTTTTTTTTTTTTTTTCCTCATTATTACAAGCTATTACTGTTGGCCTGTTAAGTGGAGCATATGCGAAGTCCCTCAGCCCTCTAGGTAGCACACTGCTGCATGGCCTCAGTCAGCCACAAAGGTACTTTCAAAACCAGGACCATGCCTTTCAATGATCCATGCTGGACCTCTCTCTCTCTATTCCTGGAAATCTCTTGTTCCTTTATCATTAATAACCACTAACCAGGTCAATAAGAGAAGACCTATTTTCATGGAGTTGACTGCTGGCAATTCACATAAGGAACAAGGTAATTTCAAGGCTTGTTACAAATTATTTCAGAAGACGTGTTGAAAATACCCAGGAAGGCTGTGACTGCTTTTAAAAATGAGGGAGAAGCAAGCTGACATGCAATATAATCCTAAAGAGTTTCCCTGTGTAATCACCCTTGGTTGACTGTGTTTCTTACCTAAAAATTATGCTGACTTGCAAGTGTTAACTACTGGTACTTAAACAAGCTGATAATTTACTATACTATATATAGCAGTGTACTGTATTCTCAATGTGACAACAATACAATTTTAAAGTGATTTAGACTACAGCTTTATTTTCATTAAAGTTATGAATAGATGCAGCTTTCCAATCAAAGTAACCACTGGTCTGAAGAGAAGGCATTTGCCATAATAGCATGATAATTTTTGCATTTTAATTATATAAACCAATCATTTTCTAGTATTAGAAGCTATATTTTATTTACATAGTGCTTAACTGCTGCAGGGTTGCATGGGCCTCATGAGCTCACTCAAGCTGTGATTTTGCGAGACAGAGCATGATGTAGAGAAGAGATCAGAATAATGATCACACAGAATCCAGCAGCTGACCATCACATTATCCTACATAGAAAGACTACACACAGCATCACAGACAGACTGTCCTGGCTAGATTTCTAATATTTGTAGGCAGTGGATCAACCATGCAGAACCACTTTTTTTCATTGCCTTTTCAGGCAACATGGAATTGATCTGGCTGTGGTGAACTTACAGCTTCCAGGATTGCCATGGGTTCTTTTTACAGACAGCCAGACTTACAAGTAAAGCGATAGCTTCACTTTTATTTTCTGTTTTGTTCTCTCAGTATCTAGTGGGATGCAAGAAAGGGCTCAGAATAATATGAAATTCTGCAAGAACCATGCAGAGATATGGGAGCTTGTTCAAATGCAAATATATATTCTGCTTTCCTAACCTATCAAGACAAAGTGAGAATGCATCAGCTCCTTGGCTCTGACTCCTTTTCTGCATCTACTTTTCAACTTTTCAAAATCTTTTTTTTTTTTTTTTTTTTTTTTTTTCAATGCTTGCAGTTACCATAGACTCTTGTAGGTTACAATAGGGATTGCCTTCTAAGTCCCTTCTTGGGTTCCTTGTTCCTTTACAAAGCCTAGAGCTGTGCAGCAGCACAGTTACACTCCCTGTGCTCTTCCTTTCTTCTTGTTTTGGTCCCCCAAATCCCTGATCATCTGGCAGAATCCCTGCTCTATGCTGAACCTCAGCTGTCACTTTGGAGGCAAAGGGAAGGGAAAAATATCCTCTGATGCTAGGTCAGTTCAACAGCAGGAGGTAGGTCTGTGTTGTCAGCTCCCATTTCTACTTCTTTCAGCTGGGAATGTACAGGCGTGGAGTAGAACTTTTCGAACAGTACATGAAAGGTCTCTCTTTTAACTTCTATGACAAGTGAAAGGACTACTGAGTCTGTGTGCTGCTTCAGCACAGGTTTTGTCATGTAGACTTTCAGCAGGGTTGAGCTGCACTACAGGATCAGAGCTAGAATTTTCTTCATTAACTTCCTTCCCTGAGCTTTCAGCATGCCTTCACAATGTTGTACATGATGGGGAATACTTGTGGTTGAGGTATCAGGACAGTGTTGCTTTGAAAAGGATAAAAATCTTGACAGAGGAAAAAAAATATTTTTTCATGCTACCATTAATTCCTAATGATTTTTTATTTTTACTCAGTGAAGGAAATTCCTCTCCATTGAACTGTGTGTGTCTCCTCTTGAGGCTTCATTGGCTATGGTGATTCACAAAAATTAGGGCCATTTCTGTTATCTGTTTTTTCTTTGTTTGTTCTGTTGCTTTTCTCCAGTAGATGTACTATGTGTGTCATTTCATGGCTGATTTAGACGTACAATTCATAATT
Source organism: Nettapus auritus (assembly GCA_011076525.1). NCBI lineage: Eukaryota > Metazoa > Chordata > Aves > Anseriformes > Anatidae > Nettapus > Nettapus auritus. The sequence continues at coordinate 20,965,905 of CM021797.1, forward strand.
TCAAATCTGATTCATAGTCTGTGTGTAGCATCTTCAAGCTTTCACAGGATGGAGTAATGTAATACACTTTTTCATTATGCATTTCTTGGAGTTTGATAGATGATTTTTCTTCACGCAGGATAGGTCTTGGATATTATTCAACTTTTCATTTTGAAAAATTGGAGAAGACCCAGGTGAAAATGAATAGGAAAATCTGAGTCTAGATAAAGTTCAAGGGATGGTGGAGCAGCAAACATTGTCATTAAAAGTAAGATGGCAGTCTGCCTGCTTTCAATAAATGGTATAATATTGATCCAGTACTTTTCAGTCATTCCAGGAGAGCCTAGGTGACAATAAAATTAGAGACTCAAGAACATATTTTTAAAAAGTATAGATTATACCAATGCAACTCAGTTTTCTTTCACAGTAGGACCACAGAACTGAATGGGCAGAAATAGTCACTGGTGAGGCTGTTCACAGTGTCTCATATGACATTGTGCTAAGAGGGATTTGAAAAATATGTGCAAAATTAAATCAGAATGAAATGGGTACACGGGTTAAAATGAATAAATACTTGAAGACAGTTACCTGGAAGAGAATTCAAATGGGAACTGCATATATCTATCCTGGTTTGTGTCTGATGATTGACTAGGGAGGTGACTTCAGAGTCAGAGTGTTTCTGAAGAAGAAGACGTAGAATTGGATGACAAAAGAGCTTCATAAACCGGACAGCTGACATGAAGAAGCTGAAATTCAAAGAAGGTGACAGCAATGTGTGGCACTGAAAGAATAAAAAAATAACTATACAGATGTAGATTTGGGAATAACTGGCTGGGCAGAAGTCCAGCAGGAAAACATCTAGAAGAATTTAGATCAGCTCACACACAGTCAACAAAGTGTTGCTGGCTGGGGGAAAAACTAATATCACAGAATAATAGAATGGCTTACATTAAAGGGATCTCTAGAGGTTACCTTTTATTCCAGCAAGCAAAGCCACCTAGAGCAGGTTGTCCAGGTAGTTTTTGAAGTTCTCCAAAGAGACTTCAAAAAGATGGAGACTTCACAACTTCTGTGGACAACCTCTGACTGTGCTCGGTCACCCACACAGTAAAGTGGTTGCTGATGTTCAGAAGGAGCCTTCTGCGTTCCAGTTTGTGCCCATTGCCTCTTGTCCTGGCACTGGGCAGCACTGAAAAGAGCCTTATTCCATCCTGTTTTGTACCCTCCCTTCATGTATTTATACACATTGATAAGATCCTCCCTGAGCCTCTTCTTCTCCAGGAGGAGTTGTCCCAGTTCTCTCAGCCCTTTGTGAGAAAGAAAGTTGTGTTTTGCAGTAGAGAGTTACTTTTCTTTATTCCAAGATAGTTGTGTAGTCATAATAAGGAGAAATGCTAAGTAGGTAAGTGGACGGTAGAAGGCCTCACTGTTCCAAAATAAGGTAGAAGCTTGAGAAAAATTGGATGAGCAGTGTGAGAACAGTAAAACAAAGATCACCAGTTCTCAAAACATAAGAAAGTAGAAATTGAAGGGTTGAAAAAAAGAAAGATTTTACACATATGGTATAGAGGAGTGTCGAGTAACTTATGAACCTGTATTACTCAGCCAATGACAAAACGGGAGGTGATCAGGTGTTGGGTAAAACGGAAGGTGATCAGGTGTTGGGTAATAGGGAATAAAAAGTTATGATTTGTTTACTAAAATGTGCTCCTGATTGACAGGACACCCGCCATTGCAGTCGCGAATAATATAGCTTCACAGAAGATTCTGTCAGAAGAAAATTATTTGAGATATACCCTTCTTCACACCTTCTTCATGGGAGAGGTGCTCCAGTCCCTTGATAAGCTTGGTGGCCCTCTGCTGAACTCTTTCCACTGTGTCCACATCTCTCTTGTACCAGGGGACACAGAACTGAACACAATACTCCAGGTGTGGCCTCACCAGTGCAGGATCACCTCTCTTGACCTGCTGGTGATACTTTGCCTAATGCAGCCAAGAATGCCATCAGCCTTCTTGGCAGCAAGGGCACACTACTTACTGGTTTATGTTCAGCTTTTTGTCCACCAGGACCACCAGGTCCCTTCCCACTAAGCTGCTTCCCAGCTCGGTGGCCTCCAGCTTATATCATCTGGCCTCCAGTGGCCTCCAGTTTATATCATCTTGGAAACATGAAAG
>CM021797.1:21006884-21028323 GCA_011076525.1 Nettapus auritus
ACTTAAACATTGGTATTTGGTTCACATGGCAAGGTTTTGGTAGCAGGGTGCTGCAGGGGTGGCCTCTGTGAGCAGAGCCCAGCAGCTGTCCCATGCCAGATCAGAGTTAGATCTAGATCCTCCAAAAGGGACCTGCTGCTGGCCAGAGCCAAGCCAGTGAGTGACACTGGTTGTGCCTCTGGGAAGGAAGACTGAAGAAAGGGAAAAAACTTTGTGTGACAGCAACTGGTATGGCAACAATTGTTAGTTTGCTTTTAGCTTTCACTTTTCTAGTCAGTTGGCAATAGCTGGCAATAAAATACTTTAATCTCCCTTATGCTGAGTCTGTTTTGCTTGTAATGGTAATTAGTGAGGTAACTCCATGCCCTTATCTCAACATTTGAGCTGTTTTTCATCATGTTTCCCTGGTTTGGCCTTTTGAGGAGGCGAAGTGAGAGAGCTGCATGATGGTGTTAAGCTACCTACCAGTCTGAAACCACCACAACCATGTGTAATGTCAGAGCTGTGTATATTCCAGAAGGGAAATAAATGAGTTCTGCAAAGATGCAGCGCAGTTTGACTTTCATCAGCTGTAGTCCTCCTGACAAATACTTGAGTCATTGTATTTTGGGGAGTATTTTGATCTTCAGAATAATTTGTGCAGTGGGAAAACTAAGTTACCAGGTCAAGGTGGTTATTGATAGGAGAAAGAGAGATTTTAGCACAGTTTTAAGCTTGCAATTCAAATAAAGAAGACAACACATACATGGCTCAGTTTTTTTCTAATTCCATTTAAAAATATTTGTACAGCTGCAACACCCAACAGCTACATGTCCTGCATATATATTCTTTTTATTATGTTTGAAACTTTAAGTTAAATGTTGTCTATGTTTCCACTTTAAAAATATGAATGCAATTTGTACTTAAAGCCACTGAGGATGACAAGAAGAATAGGCAGGAAGAACAGAATGGTATTTGAAGAGTTATCCCTGTGGGTTGCAAGGGATGAATAAAAATAAGAAATGAGAAATAGAAAGGTCCAAGACCTCAAATGATGTAAATTGGAGCTGATAGTGGGAGAAGATATGCCATTTGACACTATCTGAGGATCTAGTCCAGTGTTCCAGAAAAGATGTGTGTCAAATGAAAGGCATAAGCAACTTCTTTTGAAAAAGTCATTAGTAAGTTAAAATCATTGAGGTAGGCAACGCAAAACTCTGGGGTTTAAAAAGGTGACTGAAGATAACCCTGGTATCAGCAATATTTCTTCTTTGTGGGAGATTTACAGAAAAGATACAAAACACAAAACAGCCCTTAGAAAGGAAGGAGGAGAATGCTGAAAGATTCAATCAGTTGAATCTGATCTCAACTTCCAGGGATTTTACTAAAAGCTTATATAAACCTGTTAGTCTTTGCTAATTTTCTTCAGTGTGTCTCCTGCACTGTGCTGGATGATAACTAACAGCATGCAAAATAATAGAGAGAAAATCATAGGGAAAATGTTTCAAGAAATTTGGAAATACTGTTTTGGAGAAAAAAACCTTTTATTGCTGATATGAGCTATTAATCATTCTACTTTGTTACATCCTTCATCCTTTCTCTCTTTCTATTCCTCTTTTCTTCCCTCTTTCCCATGTTTCTCTTATAAGATGATATACTGCACCCATTTTCCATTTCTATACAGTTCATCCTGTAGCTTAATATTAAGGAGATACTTTTGTATCAGTGTTGTAATATGAATGTAATCTTAAAAGTATGCCTTTGCATCATGAGATATGCTACTAAGTGAATATGTATATTTTCAGAAGAATTATAAATCTTTCATGACCATAATAAGAAAGAATGACAAATTTTATTACTGATTCATATATCATATTTGTTATCAATTTTATCAGCTTTAACAGTGACATTAGTTTTTCACATTTCAAATTTGTGCAAGGTTCAATTTATAGAATGGCAGCCATACAAAATTATTAGTTCTTTCTTTAGTGTGAGATGTCGGATAATTAATAGAAAACTTACACTGGGACTAGATTAATGATGTATGCAGGAGATTTTAGTGAGGAGAATTCATTTAGGCAGCTTTTTATCTAATCATTACAGTCAGGCAATAACTACTGAAGATATGGAGCACTGAACATACCAACCATGTCTGCGTATTTAAGAAAACTGTTCTTGTCAGAGTCAGGTAAGTTCTAGCATTTGTTTCAGGGAAAGACATACTATAATTGGCCCTGATTAGAGCTCCCAAAGCTGTTAAACTGAGGCAAAATGGGACTAGTTACTGAATGTTTTCCTACCTGGAAATCTACTGACAGAATCACTTTAAAAGGCTTGAAGAGAAAAGGAGGAAAAGAACAAGTAACCTACAAGAGAGAGAAAAACTTCATAGAGGTTGGAAAGCCAATTATGGAGAAAAACTCTGCCTTTATAGTAAACCCACCTAACAAACATTCTCCTTTTTTGCATCTTCTATGCTTTTGTTTTCCTTTTCTGTCTGTGCTGAAGACTGATGTACCTAAATTTGTCAGAATGTTGTACAAAAAGAAAAACTTATCTTTCTAATATTATCTATATGTTATATTATATATGTATTATTTAAAATCTTTGTTTGGTGGTCAGTGACCAAGAGATACCACTGAGTGCCTGGAATTCAACTGGTAAGTTCCTTAGGCACCTGCAGTTCTGCAGCTGCCTCTCAGTACTGACCTTGCTGCACACCACCTGAGGTTTTCCAGAGTGCTAAAATAAGAGGCTCTTGTTGTATTTTAGTGTTATGAAAAACATTAAGGTAGTGCTGTTCCCCTTTTAAATTTTTAAGAGTTCCTAACAACACTATTTGTCTCAGCTTCAGAAAAAGAATTTGATGATGGAGGGTGTGGAAAATACTGACTGTGTATGCTAGCATCACATATCAGTACGAGTCATTGCTGTGCTGAGTGCCCATGGGATGTAGGTAGTTTAAATTCTTGGAGACTCCCACTTCTGGGAACTAGCTGCCAGTGCCAGTCACTGCAGCGCTCTTTTCATAAGGCCAAAATGTTGAAATTATCACAACTATTACCAACTTGCACTAGATGGTAAGCCACCCTGGTGTCAGTGGGGGCTTAAAATGCCTCTGCCACTTGTGGCTAGTGATTAATCAGAAAGGAAGAATGGTATGAATGCTAATCCAACCTGCTTTGATCCTGAGCCATCTGTCCAGTTAGAAGTTTGATGAAACTTACCCCAGTGTTACAAAGCTCCAGGAACTGTCCAAGGCATGGACAAGTGTTACCTTTTCCCCATGAAGAAACAGAGTCTGGTACTGCACTAGGACATGAATATATAAACACTGCAACAAACGCTTTTATATGAATTTAGTGAATGTCTCTAATAAATTGTAGGTACAAGTCAAATCAGAGTTGCTTATTTAATTCTAAAGTTCCACAGCTTAGCCTGTTCTATTTATTATATTATTTTCTGTGCAGGTACAATAATAATTACCGAATCAACTGCTAATGCTACTCAGTACAGAGGAATAAAATGTAGTTGCAGTGATTGAATTTTGTTAATTTTTAAATCTTTGCTGAGTTGGTCCTATTGTTTGAAAATCTGTTCCCCAGGTCTGACAAACACATACAAAAAGAATTTATTGTTGGTTTGCAAAATAGGTTCATCCCGGCATTGTATGCTTAAGGTTTGAACTTTGTCCTCTGGTTAACTCACTTTGTGAAATTGTCCAAATTGTTCTTGTAGTGAGTAGTCCTTCCCCTCTGAGAACCGGAGCTGGGAAAGCTCAGTAATAGAAAAATACACTCTGGTTGTGCTGAGGAGAACGTTACAGTGAGCAGCTCTCCACTGTCCAGCCATCCAGGTCTGTTTGCCCTACCTCCTTGCCAGCCAAAGATTGGGTCCCCCTGGCACTGGGACCAGACTCTAAGGTGCTGTGATGCTGGTGGGGTTACAGAATCACAGAATTGTAGGGGTTGGAAGGGACCTTGAAAGATCATCAGGTCCAACCCCCCTGTCAAAGCAGGTTGCTCAGAGCAGGCTGCCCAGGTAGGTGTCCAGATGGGCCTGGAATATCTCCAGAGAAGGAGACTTCACAACGTCTCTAGGCAGCCTGTTCCAGTGCTCCGTCACCCTCACCTGAAGTTCTTCTGCATGTCAGTGCGGAACTTCATGTGCACTATCCTGTGGCCATTGCCCCTTGTCCTATCCCCACAAACCGCTGGCTCATGGTCAACCTGTCACCCACCAGGACCCCCAGGTCCTTCTCCTCAGAGCTCCTCTCCAGCAGGTCATCCCCCAGCCTGTACTGATATTTCTGGTTGTTCTTTCCCAGGTGCAGGACTCTGCACTTGCTCTTATTAAACTGCATTTGGTTACTTCCTGCCCAGCCCTCCAGCCTGTCCAGGTCTCACTGAATGGCAGCACAGCCTTCTGGTGTGTTGGCCACTCCTCCCATCTCTGTATCATCGGCGTCCTTTCTGAGGGTGGACACTATTCCCTCATCAAGGTTGTCGATGAAGATGTTGAACAAGACCGGACCCAGCACTGACCCCTGGGGAACACTACTAGTCACAGGTCTCCAGACAGACTGTGTCACCGATCACCACCCTCTGAGCTCAGCCAGTCAGCCAGTTCTCAACCCACCTCACTGTCCACTCATCTATCCCACACTTCCTCATCTTTGTTAGTAGGATATAATGGGAGACAGTATTGAAAGCCTTGCTAAAGTCAAGGTAGATGACATCCACTGCTCTCCCTCCATCTACTGGCTGGTGGTGCCATCATAGAAGGCAACAATGTTGGTCGAGCACTACTTCCCCTTGGTGAATCCATGCTGACTACTCTTCGTAACATTCTTCTCTTCCAATTGCTTGGAGATGGCATCCAGAACAAGCTGTTCCAATACCTGTCCAGGGACAGAGGTGATACTGACTGGCCTGTAGTTTCCCAGATCCTCCTTCTTGCCCTTCTTGAAAACTGGAGTGACATTGGCTATCTTCCAGTCTTCAGGCACCTCACCTGTTCTCCAGAACCTTTCAAAAATTATAGTGGTTCAGCAATCACCTCTGCCAGCTCCCTAAGCACACACGAATACATCCCATTGGGACCCATGGATTTATGTGCATTGAGAGCACTCACATGCTCCCGAACCACTCTCTCATCAGTTCTGCTGGAGAGACTACCTTCCCTAACACACTTGTGTGGCACAGGCTGCTTTCACATGCATCTTTGTGGGAGTCCAAGCAGTGTGGTCCCAACAAAGATAGTTGCTCAGGTTACAGGGATGGGCTGTGTTGCCACACAATTTTCTGAATGCCTTCAGACAAACTTGGTGTCTCCTGGCTGGTGGTGTGTTCAAACTGATAGCCAGGGATTGAGAGTGAATATTTGCATTTTCTCTTGTCATGCAAATGCCACTGATTAAATGTGCTCAGGAACACCTCTCTCTTTGCACTTAGAACTTAAACATTGCTAAAGTGCTAAAGGGATTTTATTCAAACTTCTTTACTTCTTTCTCTGAAATTTCTTCTTTTAATATGGTGAGAAATACCTACAAATGTGAAATGTGCTTTTTTTTTTTTTTTTTTTTTTTTTTCACTGCTTGATCAACTTTAAAACTTTAATCATGTAGTTTAACACTTTGCAAAAATGAATGAAGTACTACAAATATTTTATTATTTAGAGAAAAATGGGTGGAATATTGATGAAGCTGAGTATGCTGTTCCTCTGCATATCTGTGAATACAGACCAACTTAGAAAAATCTGTACTTGATAAAATATTAATTTAATTACAAATTCCCCATGATAATATGTGTCATTCCTACTAACACTGCAACAACACCAGTTTTCTGGAGGTCAGAATAATTTGATTAGCTTTCATAATTATGTCTGTCAAGCTTGTTACAGAAAGAATAAAAGTTGTTAGACATCCATGCTTAGTCTAGAAAAGCTCAGAACTGCCCTAGAAATCTGATTTGAAATGTGCTCTAGATTCTTTTTCTTAGATCTCACAAAAATGCACTTGTTTACAGGATGTTGGAGATATCCTGCTTACTGTGGCTTAGAAACAAACTTCAAAGAGATTCTGTATTCACACTTCAATCTAGATTTAGGCAATAAAAAAGAAAAGCAAAATATGAGAACACTCCCTCAAAATATTCTGTGCTCAAGATTCCTGTGGAAACCTGCAGGAAGGCCAGGTCAGTATACATGGTTTTGCACTACAGAAGACTTTGGTTTCAAAAAGGAGCTTATGGCAGTGACAAGACCACATGTGCATTCCTCCTGTAAGGCTTCTTTTTCCTCCCTTTTCTTCTTTAGAAAAATGACGACTCTATTGACAACCCTGTTTTCAGCCTTGACAAATTAGATTTCAGTTTCTTCATGCCACTGTCCTCATGTGAGGTGAGGCCAGACTCCTGCAAGAAGTACTTTTTTATAACTACTGCCAGAGATGTTCTTTGCATAATCTATTCTTGCTTAACTGATGAATGTTGTCCATACATACTAATTAGTTTTCTGTTTTATTAATTGTAAGATGTGCCATTTTCCTGAATCATTATGGCAGTCATCAGGTCATCCAAAGATTGTTGCACCTCAGCCCAATAAATGTATTTATGACCCCTTGCTTGAACTCAAACATGTAGATTCTTTCACTAATGTGACTGTGTTTCTTAAAGTGCATATTTAAGCATGTTAATAAGTATCTGTGACTCTAGGATTTAAGTTTTTTATTTTGTTTTGCAAGAATAACAAATTTTCTTGATGTGTGGCGGTACCTGTTTGCTGATACTTTAAAATATGATTTTATTATTATTATTTATTTTTTTAAAGTATTCAGTAGATCATGTTAGGTAATTGCTATACTTTTCTAAGCATCAGCCTGGCTCGTCTTTTCCTGATTTATTAAGATTTGCAATAGTGTTCTTGACAAATATGGAAGCGTAACATTTATGAACATCTTGAGCAAACTATTGAATAAAGCTTCTGTGTCTGGATCCCGAGAGACAGCGACCTTGTCAGCACAGTAATAATTAAATAGACAAAGTACTAACCCTATTGCTCGTGGGTCTCCAGAGCAATTGATCAGCAATCCCTAGGGAAAGTCGGACTTCCTTTTCTTAAAATGTTAATTTGTGCTGTAATTAGCAAGGATTTTCTATGTTAAAGTTGGAATTGATAAAACATGGTAGCTTATTGGAATCACATATAGTGTGAGCCTCGAGAAGAGAAGGAGAGACTCCAAGGAGACCATACAGTGGCCAGCGAGTAGCTAACAGAGGCCTACTGAAAAGCTGGGGAGGGACTCTTGGTGAGGGAGAGGAGTGATAGGACAAGGGAGAATGGCTTTAAACTGAAAGAGGGTAGGTTTAGGTTAGATGTTAGGAGGCAATTCTTCACTCAGAGTGTGGTAAGGTACTTGAACTGTTTGCCCAGAGAAGCTGTGGATGCCCCACCCCTGGGTCAAGGCCAGGCTGGATGGGGCTTTGGGCAACTTGGTCTGGTGGGAGGTGTCCCTGACCATGGCAGGGGGTTTGGAACTAGATGATCTTTGAAATCCCTTGCAACCCAAACCATTTTATTATTCTGTAATTCCAATTTTCCCGTAATCCTACTTTTTATATCTTCTTTTAATGTAAAATGAGAATTTTTCTTGGTGAACCATAAAACCCTGCCATTGGCAGGGACACTTTCTACTAGACCTAGTTTCCCAAAGCCCCATCCATCCTGGCCTTGAACACCACCAAGGATGAGGTATTAACATCATCTTATTGAATGGCAGGAAAAATTTGCTTTGATAAAGAGAATATTTTAGAAAACCTACTTTATATCTCTGCAAAAGTCAGATAGAAAATCAAGTGTGTATTTTCCAGATTTTAAAATTTCTTTTGCATGCAAATGTAATATTTAAATATTACACTTTTAAGTATACTTGGTGATTTTTTTTTCTGCAACTTTATTGATAAAGTACATTTTTAATAAATTACATATTCCAAAATTTTTCTTATTGAATTCTTCTACCGAATTTCTTTGAGAATTTCTTGAAGACTTATCAGCAAATTCAAACTTTTCCAGGGAAATCTTGATTTTAAACCTCTTTGAATTGAAATCAGGTATTGTAGTCTCACTGTCCTCTGTCTGTAGATTGTACTCTTATGTTATTTCAATCTTACATTTTATAGGACCATAAAGTTAGCCTTTTGAAATGGACATTACATTATTAGCATGAAACCTTTCTGTAACAATTCTTTGTTTCCACAAAAATATGTTTTAGAACTGTTGTCTTGTAGTATTTTTTTTTCCCCTCATCCTACCATTTCTCATTTTCTGCAGGAAAATAATTCTCTTTTATTATTTCTTGATTATAGTACCACAAAGGATCATGCCAAGGATAAAAATAACTCTTTTGATGGGAAGAAACTTGAGTTCACCAAGAAAATTCCATGCTGATTTAAATATTCCAAAATTCCCAAGTGTGTGAAGGCAGCCTCCTGAGTTTCCATGCCATAGTATCTTCCCTGTTCTGTTTTTCCATGTTTCTGACCACCTCTCGGCATTTCATCTTACCTTCCTGTGCTCCCTGTGGTATCCTGGATCTGTTGCTGACCCTGCTGCCACGTTGGCATCAAGACAAATGCTGCTAGCAGATGCGGGAACATGTTTCTAGGTCCTGGTTAGGCAGTAGTTCTGGCAGAGGTGCGATACATTAATTGTCACCAAATTTAGTTGGGGGCAGAATTTTTCCTCAGCAACTTTAAGGAGCATTCCACAGAAGTCAGCCCTTTAGAGCCAGAAAAATCCCCATGTAAGGATTATTATTATTATTATTATTATTATTTTTCATGGATTTGGTGAATATACCTTTTGGATATACCTTTTTTTGTTGTTGTTTGTTTGTTTGTTTGTTTGTTTGTTTGTTTTTCTCCCTAAATATTTAAACTTTGGCAAAATGATGTCCATGTAAGAAATAGTAAGCTTAATTTCAAATCCTAATGATCTGTACCTATATTTTCATAGTCAATTTTTCTGCTTCTCAACTTTTAAAAATCTCAGTTTAAGAACTTGGGTAACTCTGAGATTTAAAGGACAAATAGTTATTAAATACTTTTGAAAACATAATGATGAAGACTCTTATGTCCTAACAATAAAGACTGATTTCCTGAATAGTCTTACTTTTAATTATTATGCTAAAAAAAATCCATACTTTCTATTCATTAAATGTATGTTTTCAGCAAGACTGCTCCTTTGGGTGATGTGCAGAATTTGGTGTCAAGATATGTTAACAGAGAAGTTCAGTTTGAAGAATAGTTAATTATTGTGACATATTTTTTCCCCTTAAGTAAAAGAGAATGTCTCCTCTAAAGAAAGAAAAAGGTAATTTTGAATACAAAGTTATTAAATGTTACTCTTTCCTAAAGAAATCTGGCATTTTCTGTTATAACGAATGAATTATCTACTAAATTGACTATTGCATCAAATTGAGTATCTGCTGAAAGCTGGGGAATGCAATTAAGCTTTTGTGTTGTGATGAAATTTAGTGTCATTTTAACAGGTAGTTAATCTGTTCTGTTCTGAGGTATAATGAAAGAAAGTAGTTTTGATCTATTAAATTATATTTTTAGTCTACTGTTCATGCTCCTAGGTGTATTTACAAACACTTTTGTTCACACTTTTATGCTTACGTGTCACAAGCTTAGAGGAAAAATATGACTTACGTTTTAATTAGCTGTGGGAAAATAATAGAAATATGTTTTGACAGAAGAGAAAACCCAAAGCAAGCAAGAGAAAACCACATTTTGTCTGTATTTTTGTTGCTTTATGTGCATTCAAAAATAAAATAAAAAAAAAAAAAAAGGAATAATAAAAAACAAAATGCATATTAAGAGAATAGTTTTTATTTCTGGAAAGAAGATGATATAGAGCCCTGAAAAATAAAGCTGTGTGAAACAGCAGAAGCTGTAGGCCAGCAAGTTCACCTGATATAAGAAAAACTGGATATTTGCCAGCTCAGAGACTTTCAGGTCCTACATCAAGAGATTAAATAGATGGACTGTTGGGCTGTTATGCAGGCCTCTCTTACAGCCCACAAAATTCCTTTATGAAATGGGGACGCTGTGAAAGGGTCAACTGACTGGGACAGAAGTGAAATAATCTTAATTGGAGAGCTTTTACAAAAGCTTAAAATAATATTTGTTAGAAATTAGACAAATGATTTCCTGAAGACACTTCATCTCTTTGCCTAAAATTCAGTGCTCAGATATAGCTACCATATAAAACTACCATCTATTACTGACAGCTGGCAAATAGCTATGTCACATTTTCTCAGGGCGAAAGGGAGGGGGTACTTATCAGTAGCTTTGGTAATGAGGTCATCCTTAACAGGGTTTGTAAACACGGGATTCAATGTCTAAATTTAGATGCTTGGCAAATGAGTTGCAGTTTTAAGCTCTTGTCCATTTTTATTGACTCAAGTTTTCCTGTTGGACCTGACAATTCTGTAACAGAGCTGTAGCTGAAATACTTTCTGAGAAAAAAAAAAAAATTTCAAAAGGACTTACATTCCAGTTTCTAACATTTTATATAGTAAATAAGTGTTCTTATTTATTCAGTCCTAACTTTCAGAGATATTTTTAGCAGCTGTTTTGCACTACTCTATTTTCCTTACACAAGTTAAGAGGGCTAATCAAAATAATATTTTGCTTGGCTGGCTGAACAGAAAACCGTAAGATAGCTAATACCAACACAAGGGAGGCAGGTGACGTTGTTGTCCACAGACAATTAGGGCAAGTGGGCCCAAGTATGCAACACCATTCCCAGCATGCTGGGAGGATGGAAAGAGGATCTATCTGATCGGGTCAAGTTTCTCTCTCAACACCCCTACAAAAAAGTATTTTATAGCTTCTTTGTAAAGAGCTCAGAAAGTTCATTGTTTGTGAATCTCAGCTACAGAACTGCACAGGCAGCACAATTCAGATTTGACTTTTAGTTGACAAGATTTTCTGATCTGGTCTGATGTATCCAGAAAACTAGAAACTTGTTGCAAAACACCCAGGAACCCCTAGAGCTGGGGGAGGAAAACCTAAACAGTTCATCTGATTTCCAAACCAGGTTTGGAAGCTGAGTTTATAGAATCATAGAATCATTCAGGTTGGAAAAGACCTCTAAGACCACCTAGTTCCACCTTTAACCTAGTACTGACAAGTCCACTGCTAAACTGTGCTACTAAGTTCTACATGTACAGCGATGGTACCCACTTCCCTAGGCAATCAGTTATAATGCTGCACAACCCTTTCAGAAAAGAAATTTCTCCTAATATCCAACCTAAACCTCCCCTGGTGCAACTTGAGGCCATTTTCCCTCATCTTACCACTTGGTGTTTGGGAGAAGAGCCCAATCCCCACCTTGCTACAACCTCCTTTAAGGTAATTATAAAGCACAATAAGGTCTCCCCTGAGTCTTCTTTTTTTCCCAGCCTAAACAACCCCAGCTCATTCAGCCACTCCTCATAAGACTTGTTCTCATGTTCACCAGCTTTGTTGCCCTTCTTTGGACATGCTCCAACACCTCAACTACTTTTTGTACTCAGGGTCCCAAGACTGAATACAATATTTGAGGTGCAGACTCACCAGAGCTGAGTACAGGGGCATAATCACTTCCCTAGTGCTTCTGACACTATTTCTGATAAAAGCCAGGATACTCTTGGCCTTCTTGGCTACCTGAGCACTATCCTGGCTCATATACAGCATATGGGCCTATGACACTAATAATTGATATGTGTTACTTCCAGAAGAAAAAGCAAATACCCTTTAGAGAAAGCTTTCAGCATTTTTACTTTGGCTGCATCTAAATAGGCAGGCAAATGTGTGGCAAATAATTTCCACAAGTACTTTTTTTTTATCTAGAAGAGAAGCCTAGATTCAGTTGATTATAATGGGATGATTCATTAGACTGGCAGAAAATATATTTCTAGCATTATATAAGTATGTTATGTGCGCACTGAAACCTCTTTGGTAGTGTTTTGCAAGGTTTATACCAATAAGTGTGAGCAGAATATTAGGGTTGAGTCATTCTTGTCTCCAACTCCAAGGTGCTACTAACACTGTTAAGTTCAAACTACAGCCTGCAAATACTTGCAGAAGAAAAATACATAGTAAACCTCATTTTGTAGTAGAGAACTACATGTTCCCTCTTATAGATATTACCACTAGAGATGGCAGTAGTTACCAGGTGGGAGATGATTTTATTTTTAAGTATGACATTCCATGACAATTTGACATAGTTTGAGCACGGTGTCCAGCATTTCTTAATAAATGCAGGGAACATGCTTTTGACATATACTAGATAAAAAGTACTGTGACACTATCACTAGAGAAAAATGGTGCACTGGCTGATTACATTCATTTGTAGTACAGAGATGTGTAATTATTAGGCAGGGGGAGAAGGCACATGCAGCTTTTTGGAGGACTGTTTAAAAGCATCCTTGCTCTGATTTCTTAAAGCTCATTCAGACCCCACTGGAGATGAGCAGGATCCATCACTCACAGAAATCTCAACCTAAAGGACATTTTTTTGATGTCTCAGAGTATCCCAGGATTTACATAAGCATTCACTGGGTGCATTCACTTCTACACTGCAGCCTGTTAGTGCTTTATTCAGTCTTATATTGTGTCTAAATTATGTTAGTGCTTCAGAAAAATGCACAAATGCTATTATGCATAGTAAAAGAACATACAATCTTTTTACTTAATTAAAATAAATACATATGGCCATAGCTGTATCAGAGACACATCCATTTCAGGAAACTATCCTGGCCTCTTTATGCTTGCAAGGATCCCTTAGGGATCTTGGCTGTGGAGGCTCAAGCATGTATCTTTCTATAGCTGTTTTTAGTACTCTCCCTTCCATGTGCACATTAGACCCACTCACCTTTGTCCTTTGCTATTGTATTTTTCAGGACAAATAGTGGCAGCTGAAGGACAAGAAAAGAAAATGCCTCTTTCTGTACAATAAAGAAAAGATTGTGTGCAATTAAAATTTTATATACACTAAACAGTCCTGGTAACTTTCCAAAGCAGAAAATGCCCTCTCCCTAAATGGGAACTCAGCCAAACACAGATGCCTTGCATCTGTGTCTTCCTCTACTGAGGTGTGATAGCAATTTAACTTACCTCCCTGAAAACTTAAATCTAGTGAGTAATGCATGTTATCTATTACAATCACGTGAATGTCACTGTAACACAGCTTTTTAGAAAAATAAGATCATGGAGGAAAGCAGAGGATACCTTGCTGTATCAGGAGAGAGGTCTACACTCCCAAAGAGATCAGAGGAACAGAGAGTTATTCTGGTTGGAAGGAACCTCAAAGGTCATCTTTTTCTGGCCCCCTGCCATGTGCAGGGACACCTCCCACCACGTCTGGTAGCCCAAAGCCCCTTCCAGCCTGGCCTTGAACACTTTCAGGGACGGGGCATCCACAGGTTCTCTGGGCAACCTGTTCAAGTGCATCACAACCCTCTCCCTCTGAGTAAAGATTTTCCTCCTTATATCTGATCTAAATCTTTCCTCTTTTAGTTTAAAGCCATTTCCCCTTGTCCTATCACTACCCTTCCTGATCAAGAGTCCCTCCCCGGCTTTCCTATAGGCCTCCTTTAGCTACTGGAAGGACACTGTAAGGTCTCCCTGGAGTCTCTCCTTCTCTTCTCCAGGCTGAACAGACCCAGTTACCTCAGCCTGTTTTCATAGAAGAGGTGCTTCTGTCCCTTGGTCATTTCTGTGGCTTCCCCTGGAGTAAGAGCTACAAGTGGATATCTGCTAAAAACCTATAGAGTAGACTCTGGATTTGGTAAAGTTGAAAACTCATGTTGGCTTTGATAGAATTTATTTTTTTTTTAACTTTAAAAGCATGATGAAAAAATAATTTGGAGGGAACTGAAATGTGAAGATAATTAAATGCTTTTGGAGAATTTAGGAAAGGATAATTCTGTCAAATAGAATTTTAATAAGACTACATTTTGTGATGGTAATATTTTATCACTGCTCCTAGATAACAGCTAAGAATTTACCTGACAAAAAACTTGTGTTTTTGAGCCTCCCTGTTACTCATAAAACACGTGTCTTTCTATGTTGGGAAATTCTAATAGCATCTTCCTTAACTTAATGTTGTCCATTACCTGCAGTCTGCAAAATCTCTTTCCAAGTACGTAAATGGTTTAAACCAAATTCAGGGATGTCAATGAGCAGACACCCAAGTACCTTATGTGTCCTTGTATAGCCATGGCAAACCAAATGCTTCTGAAAATCTGTAAACTATCTGACTTTATATAGTGCTTCTTATATTGAGTTGTGGCCTCGAATCTTTCTCTTTTCCCACATGTGCCCTGAATGTCATTATATTTTATAATAAAAAGTGAGTCAGAATCATTTTAACAGTCTTTTTGTCAGGAAGGAATTTTACAAACAAAACTTGTAAATGAGAAAAATACTCTGTAATTTCTTCTTTATTTCAAATATGTTGCTATTTTCTGTACCACTAGCCCAATAACTTGTTTTTCACAGGCTTTTCTTTTTGTTCTTGTTTTTTTTTTTTTTTTTTTTTTTTTTTTTTTTTTTATCCACCCAAATGTTTAATTTTATAAAAATAAAACAGCATGACATATTTGTTTCTCAGATATCTTGATCTTACTAATGTTCTTCTATAAATATGTTCCATCACAATATCTCCTAAATCATGAAAAATATTTATTTCATATTTATTTATTTTCTTATTTACTAATCACAGTTCTGTTTTTCCTCTTAGACGTGGGTAGCTCTTAAAACATTCCTCATTCCCCCCTGTAGGGGGTCTCTGAACTAAACTACCACCACCTGCTAAGAGGGCAGAATTCCTGCCATAGTCCTTCTGTATTTACTGCATCACTCAGTGAAAGACAGAAAGACAGTCAAAAAGAACATATACAATTGTACCTTTGGCATTCAAATCAGAAAAATAAATCGAAGAAACCCAAACCCTAAAATCTTTCACAGAAGTAAAAGAAGAATAAACATAATGCTTGTAAAATATGTATGTTTTCCTGTTTTCCTTTTTTTTTTTTTTTTTTACATATTGCTTTACAAGTGGATTTCTACACCTCTGTTGTAGAAATGAAAAAATAAATAAATTACACTTACTGGCTTTATTAGGATTTTCAAAATATGTTAGAGAATCTTTTCAGTTCCTTACACAGCAACATTCTTCCTTTGATATTTATGCAGAAACAAACCTTCAAAGGTGGTTGAAAAAATAGGGAAATGCTTCATGCATCTCTGCTGATAATTAAAGCGGATCATTTATATCTACTGCATTATGCTAACTTAGGATAACAGTAAGGCCAAGATACAATGAAAAGCTTGTAGTTAAGGTCTTTGATTTTCAGACTGCAAAGAAGTGTCAAGAAGTAAAAATTGCAAATGCTGTTGCACAGAGTGATATCTGACCCAAGCTGTCATATAGACCATCGTTGAAATCTGAAAACATCTGTTGTTTTTTGTTACTGTTTGTTACTGTTCATATCTAGATTTCCTGGTTCTGGCTGTGCTGACTGTCAAAATGCTGAAGTGTTACATGTGGGTTCCTGTTGGTGTTTTCAACTACGCTGTCAAAAATTATGTTTCAGAGCCTTTCAGTTTTTCATTTAAAGACAAAGTTAATGATATTCCAAACCCATTTCTGTGGACTCCAGTGCTTCAACTATCATCCAGTTTTTAGGGTATTTACTGAAACTAAAATACAATGCTTTAATCACTTAAAGTTCATTTGTAGCTTCAGCATGAAAGCCATCATCACAAATGGTACTAACTGTCATTGCTGCTAACAGACTCTCCAGAGGCAAAAGATTTAATAGTCTTTGACTCTGAGCTACATTTTTCTCAGAGGTGGCCAACAATGAAAAGAAAGATGAAGGATTTTTTGTTGTTGTTTTTCAGGCTTCACTTTCCAAGGCTTTATAGGTTGATGCAGAATGTCTGCAGAATGTCTGTGGGCACCATGTCAATCTTATTCTGACTTAGGTCGTCAGGCTGTTGTTAACTTGCTTATCTTAGATTTCACAGAGTTACAGCAGGGTTGAGGTTGGAAGTCATCTGGCACAACCTGCCCGCTTAAGCAGAGACACCTAGAGTGTGTTGCCCAGGACCATGTCCATATGACCTTTGAAGATCTAGGAGGAAGATTTATAAATATTGTTGTTCTTTGCCTTGTGTTAGGACACACATCCTGGGTGTCCTAACACCCAGGATGAGACTGCATCTGTTCTTCCTGAACAGGGACATGGGTTTGAGCCTGATTTTTTTATGTCCCATCTCGATAGGAAGCAGGGGACAGTGACTACAGGAGGTACTGATTTAACAAGGCAATGTTAAGGAGCAGAGTAAAAACAAAAAGACTTATGCAACTTTAGAAACTGTCTCCTTAACCTTGATATTGTCACAGAAAGGCTGCTTTCTACTGTGTGCTCAGATCCTCAGGTTTGAAAGATGGCTCAGAACTACCTCTGCATTCAAGGCAATCTAGCCAAGCTTTTATAACAGTCTTGATATATTCATTCTTATATATCCATGCTTCATAATTACTATTATTCTCATTATTACTATTATTTTCAATTAATTTTAGTAGTTGGATCAATTTTACATCAACTGTAATGAAACTGGACATTTACATTTATGCCACAGATTCTGGCACCTTCCTTTCTGTCATCTTTCTTGTCAATACATGATATATTTAAATTAAGCAGTACCACTTTTTTTTTTTTTTTTTTTTTTTTTTTTGTCCTGGCCGTGGTAGTGTTGTACTGCTGTCTTGCATGATGGGTGATTATTGGAAACTTCTATAGCAACCTCCACTTTAACAGTCCTCTGAGGTGGGTTTGGTAATGCTGTTTTGTTCTAGTGACCATTAAGGTGGTCACCATATTTTGCTTGTAGCTCTTCTGAAATACTGTCTGCATTAAAAAAAATCTTGTATTGTAGAATAAAGAAAGATGATAAATCTTAATGAACATGTTTGGGGCAGTTTAATTATCTTGTTACAAATTCATATAATTTTGTTGAAGTGGGAGAGAGAAGCAAGATGGATTGAGATTAATATCTTTTTATATGTCAAGAAGATATATTTGCGATGTGTGTTAATATTTCTGATTCTCATTTGAGGATTAGACAAAGATGAGAGACTGCAAAACCTTTTCCCACAATGGTCAGTACTCACTGTGTAGGAAATGCTGTTGAGGTACTGCAGTCACACCTGCAAAACCTTATAGGAGGCAGTAGTGATTTTATGTAAAATAAAAACTGAAGTAGATTAAATTTCACTTGCTGCCGCTTTGCAGTTGGAGTGCTTCAGTAGATCTTCAGATAGGAACACACCATCTCCACTTTCAGCTTCTGCCTTATGAGTTCTAGGATTTATCTCTTTTGAATAGGAGCCATATTATATGATATTTTTACTGCTAATATTATAAATTATAAATCTATTACAATTCTATTACAAATCTATAACTTATAATTAATATCTAACATCCCATTACATACAGGCAATCAATTACCAAACTTCAGGTCATGTGTGGCACATTCTGAAGTCAATAACTAGCAAATATCTGTGCAAATAAATGGCGAAAAAATTTTAAGCTAGTCTCTGACCTGAAGTAACTGGAGTTGTCCTCCCCCATACAGTGTGCAGAACCTTTAACAACATGATGAATGGAATCTGATAAATACTTGAGACTGTTTCTAACTCTCTACAGTACTTACTGCTACTGCATTGCTTAGTTCATGGTTGGACTAACTGCTGTGATGTACTGTGGCACAAAAGCTGTCTTTTCTACAGGGCTAAAAAATATTTTTCCCAGAAGTCTCCCTGAAGTGCAAACAACGTGTACTCATTTCCATATTGAAAGGTAGCAATCACCTCCCTCACTTTTTTGACACCACCTTTTTTCTCTGTGTTTGAGAAATAAGTCATGCTCAGCTGCCAGATTTAATTAGAATCCTAAATTCTCTAATGCATTTAGAGTGGGTGTGAGGTTTCTGGGACTGTAGCCCCTCTATAAAGAAGAGATAGTGCATGCACATAGTACTGTTTTGTGTGACACAGCCCTGACAGTGTGACTGCAAAGTCTGACCTTTTAAGTAGAACTGAATCTACCTTGGTATCATATGCAAAAAGATAGTCATACACAACTTTTTTTTTTTTTTACTATTTTTTAAATTAAAAAATAGTAGCAGTGACCTCTCTTATTGAGCTACCTCAGCCCCCAAACACCCTCCTTTCCTGAGCTTTGAAATATTGTTTAGCTTGGCCATGGCTTGAAGACATCTTCACTTAATGGATTATTACTGTTGACAACTGCTGAATATTATTATTGTGTCTAGGCACAAAAGATGTTGTGCACTTCATATGAAGTATTCTTTGTGTATGAAGATTTTAAAAGTCAGAAGTATTTCTGCTGAGTCTAATGGATAAGTAAAAGAAGAATTTTCCCCTAAACAAGCTGTTTTCTATTTGCTTAAGTTGAAAAACATGCCAGTGAGAAAGATTTAGAGCAATGATCAGCAGATGGAAGAAGGAGAAGAGTTAACACATAAAAGGAGACAAAATGCCTGTTTCCTTAAACAATACCTCACTGTTTTTGGTTCACTGGTGAATGAAGAATTCTTCAGGGAATTCTCTTTCAGGGTAGATGGAGTGAATAAAACATATATTAGCCACGTTGACATAAGAGAAAGTCTAAAAAATGTGTTCCTTATTTGTCTTATGATTTTATTGATGTGTTAGGGATGTATATGTTAGTAGTGTAGTACACATTGTCCTTCTTTTCCGTCTAGATAGCAGTCCTCACTGCATTTTAATCATTATTTGATGTTTCTGTCAAAAAGCTAAAATTGCTGGCGCTATGGTGCTTTATCCTTTTGGCTGTTTTCCCTATTACCAGTAATCACTAAAAGAAACAACAACAACAAAACAACTCACTGTGATTGGTATTTTTCTTGGCTCTAGACTTTTCTTAACATTAAAACAAGAATAAATCCAACCCCCTGTCTAAACTTCTATACAAAATATAATTAAGGAATCACTGGTAAAAGTTTTTATCCTATTATTTTCTTTTCTGTGCTACTTCAGAACCAGTAGACGAGCACCACTCGTGACAAAAAAAAAAGTCACACCTTTATGAAAACTTAATTAGAATGAATAGCTTCCCCTCAAATCAGTTGCCTTTTTGAAGATAAAATAATGACCAAATGGAAGAACAGAGAACACGAGTATCAAGAGGTCTAAGAATGTCTTTTATGGTACTTGTATGTTCTGAATCCCTTTATAACTTGTACTGTAAACAGATTATCAACACAGTTTCAGGGGTGAATCTTGCTGTGTTTAATTTATTACAAAATCCCTTGATGCTTTCATGAATAGATTTCCTACTTGTCTAAACTTTAATTATTTTCTTCATTTTAAAGAATAATCCCATGAAATCTGAGAAAGTTAATTAGCTCGTGCTGAATGGGGTATCTTAACCTCTCTGGAATACACACACATAATTAAAGCTGAGTTGTTTTGGATGTAAAGCCAAGTAAAATTGGAAGGACCTGTTTGCCACTTCAAGTTGTCTTTTGTGTGTGTGTGTGTGTGTGTGTGTGTGTGTGATATAGATATAATGTCTGAATCTGGAGTTTGCAAGTGAGAGAAACTGCTGTGTTGTTTAGATCAGTGAAGCTCTAACAAGTCATTCAAAGCATGCTGTTCACTATAAGGCCACTTTCAGCCTCATCACAGGAACAGAGATCCCAGGCACTAATGGAGTGGCTTCAGGAGGAGACTTTTGCTCTTACTTCCATCTCCTCAGTGAAACTCATCTCACGAGAAGACAGTGGGTTCCCAGGCTGCTTCCTAAGCAGCAAATTGATCAATACCCTCCTCATTTTAACTAGCTCTTGTTATATCCAGTGTCCACAGATTGAGAATTACTGGTATAACAATATTTTGAGTATAAATAGAAAAGGAAAATGAGCCTCTTCGGCTGTTTTAATGTAACACTTAAACTTGACATATTTCTAGATATTAATTGTTAACACAACTATTATCTACATTTGGAAACAGCAGTATGATCAACTGGATTAACAAAACCATTTTTGGTAGTTTTTATTTCCCCTATTTTTTCTTCTTCTTCGTGTTGTTTTTATATAACAGTGTTCAACACTCTAATGAATGCTCATATATTTAAGAAGAATCCAAGCATTTTATTTTTAGTTTATTAAAAAATATGAACTAATTATACTGTTCAACATCAGCAAACTATTTTCCATTGATTGATTAAGCAGACATATTAATCTTATTTCTCTATCCTTATACTACTGCCTTGGCCATGATAGTGGTTAATATTTGACTGAATCCTGTGTAAGTAAGGTTTGTTCATAATGTTACATTTATAGCTAGTCTGATATAACCTGTTTTTGTTTATTTGTTTGTTTGTTTGTTTTTAATTCATGACACCACAAGAGGCCTAAATTCCATCCCTGGGTAGTGAAAGGGATGTTCTTATCCCACTATTTGTCATATGCAAACAAAATCTCCCTCTTTTAACATACCGGTAAGACCAAGTTAAGTATGTTTGAACTCAAAAATGTGCTTACAAGACTGAGATAAACAGACAGGTAAATATAATTTAGGAGCGATGCAGAATATTAGTCATATTTTGATGAACAAAATGGATCTAACCCAAAATACACCAGAAGACAGTCTGATCACTGCCTTTATGAGATATTCTTTTGAATGAATAAGGGTTGTCCCAAACAGCAAATAATATTAATTTTACTCCTCTTGTTCCAAGTATCAAAGGGTGATCTTTCTTTCACAAAATCACAGAATGTCTAGGTTGGAAGAGACCTACAAGATCGCTGAGTCCAACCTCTGACCTAACACTAACAAATCATCCCCTAAACCATATCCCTAAACTCTACATCTAAACGTCTTTTAAAGACCTCCAGGGATGGTGTCTCAACCACTTCCCTGGGCAGCCCATTCCAGTGACTAACAACCCTTTCTGTAAAGAAGTTCTTCCTAATATCCAACCTAAACCTCCCCTGACGCAACTTTAGCCCATTCCCCCTCGTACCGTCACCAGGCACGTGGGAGAACAGACCAACCGCCACCTTGTTACAGCCTCCTTTAAGGTACCTGTAGAGGGCAATAAGGTCGCCCCTGAGCCTCCTCTTCTCCAGGCTAAATAGTCCCAGCTCCCTCAGCCGCTCCTCGTAAGACTTGTTCTCCAGACCCTTCACCAGCTTCGTAGCCCTTCTCTGGACTCGCTCAAGCACCTCCATGTCCTTCTTGTAGTGAGGCGCCCAAAACTGGACACAGTACTCGAGGTGCGGCCTCACCAGAGCCGAGTACATGGGGACAATCACTTCCCTGGACCTGCTGGCCACGCTGTTTCTTATGC
>CM021797.1:21046781-21061539 GCA_011076525.1 Nettapus auritus
CCACTGTCCTGCTGGACTTTTCCATTTTGCTGTCATAACAGAGGAAGTCAGGTTCTAAATATAATATTTTTTTTTCCTCTAGGGACGGTCTACATTACATTGATAACTAGATGTCTTGCAGAAGCAAGGACAGGTAACCTGGGAGGAATACAGAGACATTGTCTGAGCATCCAGGGGTAAAGTTAGGAAAGCTAAAGCCCAAGTAAAATTGGATCTGCCCAAGGAAGACAAGGTCAACAAGAAGGGTTTCTACAAGTACATCAGTGGTAAAGGAAGACTAGGAAAAACATGGCCCTCTTTAGAAATGGGAAACCTGCATCCTAAGGGAACTCACAAATGAAATTGCTAAGCCACTCTCCATCATATCTGAGAAGACATGGAAGTCTGGTGAAGTTCCCACTGATTGGAAGAGGGGAAACATAACTTCCATTTTTAGAAAGGAAAAAAGGAATAGCTGGAGGACTACAGGACAGTCAGTCTCCCCACTGTGCCTGGCAAGATCACAGAGAAGATCCTCCTGGAAACTGTTAAGGCACATGGAAAATAAGGAGGTGATTGATGACAGCCAACCTGGCTTCACTAAGGGCAAACTGTGTGCAAAGCATTTGACACTATCCTGGATAATATCCTTGTCTATTTATTGGAGAGAAATGGATTTGATGGATGGACCACTTGGTGGGTAAGGAATTGTCTGGAAGTTTGCACTCAAGGAGTTGTGGTCAACAGCTCAACATCTAGGTGGAGAAGAGTGTTATTCATCGGTTAGTATTAGGAGCGAAATTATTTAACACTTTAGTTAATGACACGGACAGTGAAATTGAGTGCACACTCACCAGGTTTGCTGATGTCACCAAGCTGCGTGTGTGGTGGACATGCTGGAGGGAATGGATGCCATCCAGAGGGACCTGGGCAGAACTGAGAAGTGGGCCTGTGCAAACATCATGAAGTTCAACAAGAGCAAGTGCAAGGCCCTGCACATGGGGCAATCCTGAGCACAAATGCAGGCTGGGTGGAGAATGGTTTGAGAACAGCCCAAAGGAGTGGGACCTGGGGGTGTTGGTAAATGAGAAATTCAACTTGAGCCAGCAAAGTGCACTTTTAGTCCAGAAAGCCAACCTCTTTGTGAGCTGCAGCAAGAGAAACATGACTAGCAGATCAAGGAAAGCTATTCTCCTCCTCTGCTCTGATGAGACCATATCTAGAGTATAGTTTTTTTTTTTTTTTTTCCCTGGGGCTACCACCACAAGAAGGACATATAGTTGTTAAAACAAGTCTAGAGGAGATCCATGAGGATAATAAGGGGGCTGGAGCACTTCTGCTATGAAGACAGGATGAGGGAGTTGTGGTTGTTCACTCTGGAGAAGAGAAGGCTCCAGGGAGACTGTATAGAAACCTTCCAGTTCCTACAGGGGGCCTACAGAAAAGCTGGGGAGGGACTCTGTCAGTTCATATAGTGACAGCACAAGGGATAATGGCTTTAAACTAAAGTAGTTCAAATTTTAAATTAAACATTAGGAAGAAATTCTTAATTGTGAAGTTGGTGAATCACAAAAAGGTGTTGCCCATAGAAGCAGTGAATGTCCCATCCCTGGAAGGGTTTAAAGCCAGGTTGGATGGGACTTTGGCCAACCTGGGCTAGCAGAAGGTGTCCCTAGCTATAGCAGGGGTATTGGAATTAGGTGATCTTTAAAGCATAACCATTCTATTATTCTTTGAATTTTGTCATGAGAATATATGAGAAAAATGAAAGCTGCCAACAACCTGACAACTGAGGCACTTATTTGAGAAAGTCATATTGTGTAAGAGAGCCATGTTCAAAGCCTCTTGTCTGCCTAATTCAGTGCAGGGAGTTGAACCTCCATATCTACAAGTGTTAGTTCTAACCACTCTATTATTGAGTAATTTCTTTTTCTGTCTTGTTGCAGTGAATTTCCTACAGCTGGTTGTTTCTCATGAAAGCAGGTCCAAGAGAGACCCCTTACTCCAAAGGGATCTGTAAAGTACATTCAACCCCCAGCTGAGAAGCGAGCAAGTAACCTGGATCTCTACCTTACTCTGTTCGTAGCTGTGACCAGGAATCAAACTGACACTCACTGACTATGCTACTGCCAAATCCCGACTATTTACATGAGTTTTATTTGGATTAACATTTTTGTTTGTTTGGTTGGTTTGGTTTATTTGTTTGATTGTTTATTTCATAGAAACTGCAGTTGAATTTGAATAGTTATGAGTGTCTGGATTACAGGTCCTGGCCTCCTAGCTGCTCCTGGTGGGGTAGCATATCATATCCCCATCATCCTGTTGCTCTCCATATTGGACTGGTTTTATGGCAATAGTCATAACGGTAGAGCATAGTAAATAGTTTAAAAAATTAAGTAAGATATAGGTGCTTCTGGACATTATCAGTAAAGTGCAATACCACATACAAAATCAGTACTCTCTAAACAGGTTTTCTTAGATGTTTTAGTTTACACAAAGATCAATTGTTTCTCAAGTCTGTACATCCTAAGTTAAATATCATGGCTTCTCTGTTCTCCTCAAAATACAGGAAGAAAAAAAAAAAAATGTCTTCCATGATAGCCTTTCTTCATTGCACGACCAAATTAAGACCTCAGGACCCAGTTACCCCACTTACCCAGTTTGCTGCAAGCCTTGGCATTATTTATCAGCAATGACATTTCTAAGACTAGCTGGCTTTGCTTACTTCTGCAATTTGTCTTTTCTCATCTCAGTTTGGGTGCAAGTAAATGAGTTTAAAGTGAGGACACTTGTTTCCATTTCTGTCTTTTAAAAGTAACTTTTGGGAATAGAAGGATGATGTAGTCCATAACTTCACTGTCTGCACAAACTCCTTCCTAAGTCAAAGAACAAAGTAGCTGATTGGAATAACTTGGAAGTAGTACTCCAGTTTTGGTAGAACAGGACACCAGATAAGAGGAAAATGAGGGTGATCCCAAATGTTGAGAAAAGATTTGCTAGGAGGTTTACAAGAACTATAGATAAATTCAAGCACACATCTTTATCAGTAACTCATTTTGGAGGAGGAATAGCTGGTTAGGAACCACTTAATAGGAGTTCTTGTCCAGCAGTGCTGCAGAAAGTAGGGTGCTCTGCTACTGTGTGGATGAGAAGGTCCATGCCTGCTTTTCTCTGCTGGTGATGAGGTGCATTTTCACTGTTTTTTGTTCTCCTTGGCCTGCATGAACTCTTATATGTGGTTCCTCTTTATGAGTACTGCAGCTACCTCTAGCTTCATGGAAGTGTGAATCTACTCCAGAGTATTCCTGTTAAAGAGTCAAGCATATGATCTGGATTTTGTAGTATGATTACCTCTACATGTATTGTTACTTTGTGTATTTGTCTTTGGCAAAACCTTAAGCTTGAGAGCTTTCTCTTCTCATCTGGCCAAACTGTCATAGTGATGGGCAAGAGCACTTGTAATTCTTCATCCAGTACAGGTTGTTTTTAGAGTCTTTCTTGCTCCTGTGCAAGGAGCAAGAGGAAAAAAAAAGAAAAACACACACACACAAAACAAAAAAACAAACAAACAAAAAAATACCTTTAGTATTTCAGTCAAGTTATACATTCACTTTTTGTACCTATTCCATACTGCAGTCCCAAAGATGACCTGAATGAAAAAATCAGTTTTTTACCACTTCTGTACTTTAGCATATATCTGAATTGTAACATCGCTTTAAAGAACAAGAAGTGAAGCTGTCCTAAGGCCAGGAGCCATGGCTTTTTACACTTCTCTGATTAACTACAGTCAGTTCAATTTCTTCAACATATGGTTCAAATCTTTTTCATATAGACACTACTGGCATCCTGTAAGAAGAATATTTGCTTTTGGAGAGCCAGGGAATTGTTCTTTAATTGCAAACATTTGATAATGGACCATTCTTTCTGTTACAACATGTACATTTTTCTTGGCTCTTTGATGTTTAGCTTGTTGCTTATCAGACATCTGAGAATTACAGCTACAGTAACAATTCTCTCCTCCTCTGTTAGCTTTACAATTTTCAACTTACTGTAGTGAATTATTATTTTAAAATAAGCATAACATTCCCAGAAATCATTCTGCATATGTCACTTTCAGCATGGCATTTAATCTACTTTTTTCATCTGTAATATGATATTTTTATAAAGGAGTTTATTTAGTATTATTAGATCATTGTACATTTGTGAGATTTTCTGAATTTTGGCATTTTTTATAGCCTTCTGGATACTCTCTAATAGTTTTATGTCCTTATATTGTGGCACCCAAAACTGCACCCAGTACTCAAGATGAGGCTGCACCAACACAGAGCAGAGTGGGAAAATCACTTCCCTCATTTGGCTAGCAATGTTGTGCTTGATGCACCCTAGGGTATGACTAGCCCTTTTGGCTGCCAGAGCACACTACTGGCTCATACTCAATTTGCTGTCAACGAAAAGGCCACAGATTCCTTCTGTGGGGCTGCTCTCCAGACTCTTATCCCCCAGTCTGCACATGCCAGGTGCAGAATCTACCACTTAACGCTTGTTAAACTTCATGCAGTTGGAGATTGTCCAGCTCTCTAACTTGTCAAGATCTCTCTTCTACATCTCCCTAACCTCAAGGGAAACAACAGCTCCTCCCAGTTTAATGTAATCTGAAAATGTACTTAGTATACCTCCAAGTCCTGCATCCAAGTCATTTACAGAATCATAGAATCACAGAATCATTTAGGCCTCTGAGATTATCTAGTCTAACTGTTAACCTAGCACTGCCAAGTCTGCCACTAAACCATGTCCCTAAGCACCACTTCTACACGTCTTTAAAATACCTCCAGGGATGGTGATTCACCTGCTTCCCTAGGCAGCCTGTTCCAATGCCATTTAGTGAAGAAATTTTTTCCTAATATCTCACTTAAACCTCCCCTGGTGCAACTTGAAGCCATGACATTCACTGCTCTCCCCCCATCCACTCAGATGGCATCACCAGGTGGGTAGATGGAGGGAGAGCAGTGGATGTCATCTACCTTGATTTCAGCAAGACATTTCATACTGTCTCCCATGACATCCTGCTAACAAAGATGAGAAAATGTGGGATAGATGAGTGGACAGTGAGGTGGGTTGAGAACTGGCTGACTGGCTGAGCTCAGAGGGTGGTGATCGGTGACACAGTCTGTCTGGAGACCTGTGACTAGTGGTGTTCCCCAGGGGTCAGTGCTGGGTCCGGTCTTGTTCAACATCTTCATCGACAACCTTGATGAGGGAATAGTGTCCACCCTCAGAAAGGACGCCGATGATACAGAGATGGGAGGAGTGGCCAACACACCAGAAGGCTGTGCTGCCATTCAGTGAGACCTGGACAGGCTGGAGGGCTGGGCAGGAAGTAACCAAATGCAGTTTAATAAGAGCAAGTGCAGAGTCCTGCACCTGGGAAAGAACAACCAGAAATATCAGTACAGGCTGGGGGATGACCTGCTGGAGAGGAGCTCTGAGGAGAAGGACCTGGGGGTCCTGGTGGATGACAGGTTGACCATGAGCCAGCAGTGTGCTCTGGTGGCCAAGGGGGCCAATAAGATCCTGGCATGCATTAAAAGGAGCATGGCCAGCAGGTCAAGGGAGGTGATCCTCTCCCTCTACTCTGCCCTGGTCAGGCCTCACCTGGAGTACTGTGTCCATTTCTGGGCTCCCCGGTACAAAAAAGACAGGGATCTCCTGGAAAGAGTCCAGCGAAGGGCCATAAAGATGATACAGGGCCTGGAACATCTTCCCTATGTGGAAAGGCTGATAGACCTGGGTCTGTTCAGCCTTGAGAAAAGAAGACTGAGAGGGGATCTTTTAAATGTTTACAAATACTTGAAGTGTGGGAGACAAAAGGATATGGACAACCTCTTTTCAGTGGTTTGTGGGGACAGGACAAGGGGCAATGGCCAAAAAATGGATCACAGAAAGTTCTGCACCAACATTCAAAAGAATTTCTTCATGGTGAAGGTGTCAGAGCACTGAAACAGGCTGCCCAGGGAGGCTGTGGAGTCTCCTCCTCTGTAGATATTTAAGACCCGTCTGCAGGCCTGCCTGGGCAACGTGTTCTAGGGAACCTGTTTTGGCAGGGAAGTTGGACCTGATGATTTCTGAAGGTCCTTTCCAACCCCTACAATTCTGTGATTTTCTCTTGTTCTATTGTTTGCTGCTTGGGAGAATAGACCTATCCTCACCTTGCTAAAACTTCCTTTGAGGTAGTTTTCAGGCAAGATAAGAACTCCTCTGAGTGTCCCTTTTCCTCCAGGCTAAATAACTCCTTCTCCCTCAGCCACCCGTCAGAAGACCCTTCACCAGACTGATAGAATCATAGAATGGCTCAGGTTGGAAGGGACCTTAAAGATCATCTAAATCCAACCTCCCTGCCATAGGATTCCTATTACTAATTATGTGGTAGAAGAGGCCAACCCCCAGCTCCCCTCGACCACTTTTCAGGTAGCTGTAGAGAGCAATAAGGTCTCCCCTCCTCTTCTCCAGACCAAACAGCCCAATTTCCCTTAGCCATGAGGGAACACTCAAAAGTGCTCCAGAGCCTTCATCAGCTTGTCCTATCATTATCCACCTGAGTAAAGAGTCCTTCTCCATCCTTTTTATAAGATCCTTTTAAGTAGTGAAAGTTCACAATGAGATCTCCCCTGGAACCTTCTCTTCTCCAGGCTGAACATCCCCAGCTCTCTCAGTCTTTCTTCATAGGAGAGATGCTCCAGCTCCTTGATCATCTTCATGGCCCTCCTCTGGATTTGCCGTAATATATCCATGTCCTTCTTGTGCCTTCGGCCCCAGAGCTGAGTGCTGGACTTCAGGTGGGGTCTCACAAGAGCAAATTAGAGGGGAAGAATGGCCTCCCTCACACTGTTGGTCACACTTCTCTTGATGAAGCCTAGGATACATTTGGTTTCCTGCACTGCAAGTGCACATTGCCAGCTCTTGTTGAGCTTCTTATCAACCAACACCCTCAGGTCCTTCTAATCTGGGCTGCTCTTAATCCATTCTCTGCGTAGCCTGCATTTGTGCTTGGGATGGCCCCTGGAGCAGATGCAGGACTTTACACTTGGCCTTGTTGAACCTCATGAGGTTTGCACAGGCCCACCTTTCAACCCTGTCCAGGTCCCTCTTGATGGCACCACTTCCCTCCAGCGTCTTGACTGCACTCCTCAGCTTGGTGTCATTGGCAAAGTTACTGAGGGTGCACTCAATACTACTGTCTATGTCACCAAAAAAAATATTAAATAGTACCAGTCCCAACAGTGACCCCTGAGGAACACCACTCATTACTGATCTCCATGTGGACAATGATTATAGAACAGCTATACACTGAGGTTGTAAATCTGGAAAAAGCAGTCTGTTATGGCTCTGTTTTTTTTACGCTGTTACCATGAACAATATCAAACAAAGGCAGATATATTTCAGGAGCACTTACCTATAGAATTCTGATTTGAGTTATTCACTAGAGTAGGATCCAAGTACAGTAGCATAAATATATCACATCTAAGTGTGCAAAATTTTGAAAAGAAATGGCTCAGGTAAATGAAATAATTAGATCTGCAAATTTTCTGGAAGTGGATTATAGGGAAAGAAAATTGGAGAGTCACAGTCTGTGTTTATTGCTGTGGTTTCAGCACCACACATGTAGTACTGGTTGAGTTGGATCCTCCATTTACAGCCCAAATATCTCAAAGTTTATATCCAGGATGTTTCATACTACATGTGGTTGCAAGTGAATATATGGGTATTAGTGAAACAGGTTATGTAAAGTTAATTATTTCTGAAATTACAAACAGTAATATACAGAAGGGGGAATGTGGTTTCAAATAATTGGGAAGGGAGATCTCCTTTATATTAGCTTCAGATGAAAATATTGCTTCAGGATATACATATTTTTGCAAAAAGAATAAAACTTTTTAATATCTTAAAATGAAGAATGAAACATTGCTATGGATTATGTCTAGGAAATGCTTTCTGGAAGGTTTTTTTTTTTTTTTTTTTGTCATAAAAAGTACAGTAATTCACTCTGAATTTAAGTACAGTTTATTTTTGGAACAATAAGTCCATGGGATGAGGATGTGGCTATTCTGATGTTTATATAGATTTTGAATTCATTCTTATTTTTCATCCACAAAACAAACAAACAAAAACAAACAAACAAACAAGCAAACAAACAAATAACCCCTCCCCAGATCTTGTTCCAATATCTTAAATATATATTTAAGTGTGCTTCACTAATGTAATGGGGACTGGCTTTATCCATTTGGCATATGTGAGGAGGGAGTATTGACTTCTGAGTAAAGAAGACTTAATGAGTAAAGACTGTAGTCATTCCTGAGTAAAGATTGTAGTCATTGAAGCTCGATAATAATAGAAGAGCAAAGCACTGATGGACACAATCACAATTTCAATTTCTGTGCTTGATCAGAAGTTCTGCACTTGGTTTGCTGAGGCAGGGAGAAACCATTTCCTAAAAGACTTGCCCAGATGCTCTATGCTTGTAACCTAGAGGAGTATGAAAATGTTGAGGATCAAAGGGCTTTGTTGGTACTCTGAGAAGCGTGTTTTCAGAATAAAAACACAAACCCTCCTACTGTGCACTGTCACTGGTGCCCTCCTTCCGTGCCAGCCCTCAAACTTTACTTCCTTACCCATCCTCTCAGCAGAGGCTTGTAAACAGGACTCGTAACCATAACTCCAGTGCTCTGACTCTTGTAAAGACTGGAGTGGTTTTTTCATCTCAGATATCAGATCACTTTAAAAATAAAAAATAACAATTTTATTTATTTATTTTTTACAGTGGCTAGTTGTGCATCTGCTGATATTGACTTGGTGTTGGAAAAGCTGCCAAGGGAGCTGAAGCACTCTGCCTACCACTTATGAATATTTGTAATTGCTGCATATGTCTTAAGGTCCCTGAACCAGTGAGATCAGTGAAAATGTGTTGTGATAACAGTAAGCTCCAGAACCAAAATTCTACTGGGGATAATTCTTCAGTGTAGACTTTAAGAGAGAGCATGTGCATTCTAAAGGGAACAACTAATTTTAGGCTATATTAGCCTAGAACTTATAAACACAAATATATAGAAAGAGCTTGCAGGAGTCAACATAATACATGCCAGTGATGAGGAGGTTTTCCTTAAATGAAAAGTGAGTACAACCTTTTCACTTAATGCACAGCTCAGCAATAATGCAAAAATAATTGACCTCACTTTCACTGCACTTGTGTGCCACATGTGTCTACTTCATCTGGGGAACAAAATCCTGTTTTCTCTCTTCCCTTCCTGAAAGAGGAATTGTCAGGTATAATAGAGGCTATGAGTCTCTAAAATCTCTCCTCAGTCCTTACGGGATATCCAGTGTTCTTTCTTGCAGCCTGTGCAGGCTCCTGAGCCACCCTGGCAAACCAGCATTTCCCTTTCTTACTCCACTGCCCTGACCATTCCTCTGGATGCATGTTTACCTTATGCTCTTCCCTTTTCCTTTACCTTCACTTTTGTGGTGTAGGAGTGAGCACAGCTACAAGAAGAGATGGCTTTTAGGGCTGTGCAGAGAGGGAGTAATAGGGGAGGTGAAGGTCCTGAAAATATGGGGCCTGGTTACCCCTTTCCATGTCAGTGAGAGAGGATGCAGGGGAGAGGAGCTCCTAAAATCTTCTGTGGGGCTAGAGCCTTCCCTCCTTCCTTCCAAGCTGACTGGGGTCAGGGGAGACCTCCCACCCCTGTAAAGCCTTACCAGTAGAAATACTGTTCACCATAAGTCATATATTACTTCTCTTATCACAAAAATCTCATGAGTCTTTTTCATGTTCTTACAAGAGACTGGCAGCCATTTTTTACACTGCTGCAAGGCACAAAGCATTACTGTTTCATCAGATGGATGGTTTGAAAGTGTGGCTGTAGCATGCTGAGGGAATAAAAACTATTCTCCTATACAGTTGCAGTTAGTTAACATTGCAAATCAGATTTGGAAACCTAAAGAGTTCTGAAAGACATTGACTTTAGGCACAGAAGAGCCAGCTACCCAGTGATAGGGACAGAGATGAAAAGAAGCATTGACATCTCCAAGAGAGGCATAAGAGTTTCTGCTCAGGTGGGAGTGCATTCCCCTTCAGCAAGGAGACACTCTCGGGCAGTGGATGTTGGAGCCTGCAGCTGCAAGGGCTCTATCAACACACTGGTCAGAGGATGCAACCAGAATGCCAAGGTGAGGTGGCTTGTTAAGGTCAACTTGATTGAAAGTCTCTCTGGGAAGGTTCTGATGAACCTGGATCTGTGACCCAGCCTTTGTTTCCAAATCTCTGTTCCAAAAAGCAATACATTGCTAGCTCTGTATCTAATCCAGTCCTTCCAGTCCCTAATCGTTTTGAAATGTCTGGAGGCTACCAACAGGCTGTATGTTCAGTGGCATCTCTACCCTGGTTTATCATGGTCTGCTGCTTGTTTTCTGCTTGGTGCTTTCAAGAAAAGTGGGAAAGGTTTTAGACACTGTGTTGTGAACATGAAGCAAGAAGGCTCATCCTTTCACTTCAAGTTTCTGGCATACAGAACCCTTTTTCCTTTCTCCTTTTCTCTTTTCCCACATGCACACACACACGTGGCATAAAGCCAGTGATTTTCAGCCATGGACTGTAAGCCCTAAACTGTCCAGGAGATCTCACCCTTAAGGTGACGGAGGACTGCAGTTTTACACATCAGGCTTATGTATTAGACAACATACACTCATACACTGAAGAAATATACATTGGTAAATAACATTTTTTCCCCCTCAACTGACTGTCCATATGCCACATTCACATCCTGTGTAGCATCTCTTCTTCCCCCAGAATTGTATATCCTACAACTTGAAGGACAGTTTGGACATTTTTATGGAAACAGCACCAAAGACCAGATCTGCTGCTCTCCTGGAAGGTCTGCCATATTCAAAAGTGGTCCCTGAAACCTCTCTGACAGCCCCAGGGGATGAGATCCCTCTGAGGAGCCAACAAGGTTTCCTCAGACTTCACAGGAACATGGAAACTCTGCCCAGAATTACATTCAGTACCAGGATGCTGGGCTTTACTCAGGTTTTTGCCTCAAGATAGCTGCACCTCTCAAGTCTGCAACAGTGCAGGAAGGGCTCAGAGAGATTTCTGAAGGTTTTTGTTTTGTATAGACTCAAAATACATATGCCTGATATCCTAGGATTGTGATGATAGCTCAGTCCCAGAGTCTGGGATTTGGGGAAAGAAATGTTTGAGTGGAATTGAAGGCTGAGATGAATAAATAGGCTTTTAGAACTAGAAGCAGATTTTCGGGTGGCTACAAAAGAGTACCACAATTCCCAGGCAGAGGAAGATATTTGTGACCTGAACTGGTATGACAGGCCTTTAGAGAGCTTCTGCTTCAGCTCTATGAAAAAAAAAAAAATACAAAAAAATTAAAAATAATGTTTTTCGTTTTCTGCTCCTTAGCTTTGTACAAATTATGTAGCATGCAAAATTATTCAGAGCATGTCTATGTATTGATATCTGTGGTCTGGGAGGATTTTGGCATGAGTGCATCAGCCAGAAGCCATTCTCAAAGATTTGGTGGAGGTTGGTTTTAGAACACAGGCCAAATATGTACAAAATTTATTTTCTTCCCTTTCAGTGTAGAGTTCAGCTGGTGAAAAGATATGAAAAGGAGATGCAAAATACAATGGTCCATGGTCCCCAACTTTGAAAGCACTTCTATGTCATCAGTTAATGCATCTTTTTAATCTGTGACTGAAAATATTTGAATTACTGTATTTGTCAGAATAGAGACCTCTAGACAGCAGAAATGGTATGAATAGCTGCCTGTTAAAGGTATCTACTTGCTGGATGATTGAAAAGAAAAGCTTCCCAGTACTGGACATTGTTACTGAAATGTATTTACTGAAGGAAAAACATTTCTCATAAGGAAATGAGGCACGTGAACTATCCTTAAAGAAAAAGAATAAAATTGTTCCAAAAGGCACAAAGTTTCATACAGTAAGTGCAAGAAGGAAAATGGAGTGAAGAATGGGAAAATAACAAGGAATTTGATAAACAGAAAACAAATAAAAATATTTACAAAAGTCTGATACCTATTTGCTAAGCTGATATTCAGACACGGAAAGAGCTCTGGCTCTTCCTGTTGCATGAAGCATGCAGTGTCCCTATTTCTCCATACAAATGGCATGTGATGGCTCAGCATGTACTAGAGCATCATCAGGGTGCTGCTGCTTCATGAGTGCATTGATTTAATGTCCAATATCTGTGTGGGTATGGACAATTACTCTAAAAAAAAGTAACAAAAGCCCATAAGGTACGTGTAGAGGGTGCTGCAGAGATGTTCCCCGTGCCTGTCATATGGGTTTAACTGAAGCCCAGCTGGCCAAAGCTGAGCTTCCCACTCTCATGCACACAGCACAGGCAGGCTGGACTCATAGTTGGGCATAAAAATGATTTTGAAGGGACTTTAGAAAAGCTCTTTTAATGGTAGCCTGGTGATCCTTGATTTGAAACAAGTGGAATGGTGCTGTTGATATTGTTGTGGCTGAGCGCATGCTTAGCCAAGCCCTGCAAAAATCTATATGGAGCTTCTGGTGGCTGAAAACAGACTGCACTTTTCTACTGTGAGAATTGATCAAGATTGATGACTGCAATGATTAGGATGGCAGGCTCTAAGTTGTTTTCCAAATGAAGGTAAAAATACTACTGGGAATGTTAGTTATTAACTTTAAGCTGAAGGGAATACAGATCTGATGAATTATAGCTTAAGTCAATATTGAAATCTGACAGTAAGTTGCATGATCCTCCAGAAATTTTTTCTTTGTCTCATACACTGATCTCAATTTTAATTGAAATTTTAGACAGTAGTAAAAATCCAGAAAAAAATCATTAATGAGTTTTTCTCTAAAATGAATGAAAATGGCAAGACAGTGTTTGCAGTTTTATTTCCAGGAATGGAATGAAAAAAGAAAGATAAACATCAAATTCAAAATGCAAAGAAGACGTAGGGTGTGATTGGTTACAGATTCAGAGAATATAGAATATGGGTGTTTCACTAACAATTCTGACAGGAATAACCCAGACTCTGAGCTCGGTGTGTACTGTTAATATCTCCTTGCAAAGCATACAGTTGATAACATGATTGCTTATTGAAACAAATCAAGAAGTTGTCCTTATTCTGCACAGCTGTAAGGCTGATTTTAATCTTTCCATAACCATCAAGTGTTATATCAGCACAACTAGTATTTCAATGAAGTTCCACATAATTGTGATATGCAGAGAAACCTTTTGTTTCAACAGACACCAAATTCTTCATGTTAACTTTGTTAGAGAATCTGAATTATTCTATAGATGTAATATATTTAAAACTATTGAGTATGGAATTGGATAAAACCTGACATATAATTTAGAATCATAGAATCATAAAAACATAGAATATCCCGAGCTGGAAGGGACCCACAAGGATTGAGTTCAACTCCTGGCTCCATACAGGTCCACACAAAAACTCAGACCATATGACTAAGAGTGTAGTCCATACACTTCTTAAACTCCAACAAGCTTGATGCAGTGACTACATCCCTGGGGAACCTGTTCCAGTGCATGACCACCCTCTTGGTGGAGAACCTCTTCCTGATATCCAGCCTTAACCTCCCCTGTCGCAGCTTGACACCATTCCCTTGGGCCCTATCACTGGTCATTAAGGAAAATAGATCAGATTTAGTCCAAAATTTGAGTGCAATGAATATTTTTGTGTGAGAAGTGTTATATGTAGAGTCAAACCACAGTATATTCTGACATTCCAAATGGATTTTCAATTACTTGATCATTATTTATGACCGATAATTTCGTTCAGTATTATTGAGAATAATAAACAATAGGGGCCTTTTTTTCTGCTTTAATCTACTGTTGTTTTAAACATTGGCTTCGGACAAATAGAACACTCTGATACCCACGTGCTCGAAAGCTTAAGAATTTAGGTCTATTTCAGCTGTGGCACATTGGGATGTTTCTAGAGCTGTGCAGTCTCACCTTTGTAAGTGTAGTACTAATAATCTTTTCAAAAGTAACTATTCCAGCCTTCATGTCTATTGCAGGCTGTTGTATGAAACAAATGTAGCAGAAAGAGAGGGTGTATTACTGAGCTGCAGTCTGCAGAAACACTTTGAGGTTACTTCATTTGTGGAAGCACCTTTGCTTTCTTACTTCTTATTCTCTGCAGGGTGTGGATGTGCCTTTTAAATTCTCAAAGGCAGATTCTAGCTTTAAGGTCAGGCCACTGTTTTAAGAAGACAGTTGACAAAATGGGGAGCTTACATTGTGGTGTAATATTGACTTGCATAACTATCTGCATGGTTCATTGTACTTATATGGTGATTTTTAAATTCCTTATTTATTTTTAAGTACCTTTGCAATTGGTTAAATAGTGTTGCCCTTTCATGTCTTAGGTAATGAAGGAGTTATAAAGAGGGTTGGGAAAGCACATGGCATGGACAAAAGGTAATGTCCTAGTTTCAGTTAGGACAGTTTTCCTCCTAGTAGCAGGTGGAATGCTGTGTTTTGGATTAGGATGAGAAGAATGCTGATAACATGCTGATGTTTTGGTTGTTGCAGAGCAGTGCTTGTACCAAGCCAAGGACTTTTCAGCTCCTCATTCTGTCCTGCCAGCGGGCAGGCTGGGGGTGCAGCAAGAGCTGGGAGGGGACAGATCCAGGACAGCTGATCCAAACTGGCCAAAGGAGTATTCCATACCATCTGATGTCATGCTAAACA
>CM021797.1:21061939-21081637 GCA_011076525.1 Nettapus auritus
CCTTCCTTTTTCCTTTTTCCTTTTTCCTTTTTCCTTTTTCCTTTTTCCTTTTTCCTTTTTCCTTTTTCCTTTTTCCTTTTTCCTTTTTCCTTTTTCTTTTTCCTTTTTCCTTTTTCCTTTTTCCTTTTTCCTTTTTCCTTTTTCCTTTTTCTTTCTTCCCCTCTCCTTAGGTTTAGTAGATATAGTCTTGCAGTTTAACCTGGCAGGCAGTTAAGCACCATACCGCCATTCAGTCACTACCCCCCATGCAAAACTGTGGGACAGAGGAGAGAATAAAAAAAAAGATAAATGTTGTGGATTGAGATAAACACAGTTTAACAAGACAGAAAAAGAAGGGAAAATAATAATAATAATAGTAATGATAATAATAATAATAACATATATTTATATATATAAAACAAGTGATGCACAATGTAATTGCTGTCACTCCTCTACAAATGCCAAGCTCCTTCCCATGCAGAGACCCTCCCAGTCCCCTAGTTTTTTTGTTCACCATGACACTGTATGGCATGGGACATCACTGTGGCCAGTTTTGGTCAGCTTCCCTGGCTGTGTCCCCTCCCAGCTCCTCGTGCATCCCCAGCCTCCTTACTGGCAGGGCAGCACGAGGAACTGAAATGTCCTAGGCTCTGTGCAAGCACTGCTCTGCAACAATTAAAACATCAGTGTGTTAGCAGCATTATTCTCATCTTAACTCCAAAACACAGCACCATAACTGCTACTAGTAAGAAAATTTGCTCTATCCTAGCTGTATAATATAGTAAAGAGACAGCCGACAATAGCTTATATTCATGACAATTGCTGTGGAATGCAACAGTCTTATTCAAATTTAAGGAGATATTCTTTACATAAATTTCCAGCTGCCTAGCGGCTTCACACAGACAGCCAAGCCTCTTCTCAGGGAGAATCATATGTCTTCATGAGCTTGCAAAAGTTAGACTTCCTTTAAATATGTCTTATCTGGTTAGATACAGAGCAGATCTCCTTAGGTAATGTGATAAATAATCAGGTCTCAAATAGGATTTCAATCAAAGTTTACAATTTATTAAATGAATAGAAGCAAGCAAACAGCGCTGGGTGTGCCGGGAGTCTCTGCTCTACCAGGATGCACACTTGTTACATCAGTTAGCTAGTTTTTATGTTCCTAAACTAATACATATTCATCACTATTCCTATAAAAGGCAGGGTTAGTATAGTTTCCGGAGTCCAAAACTTCTCAGGGATGCATGCATATTAGTCCTACGTGGTCTCTCTGGGGGTCTCTCATGCTGAAGGCTCGTAGTCTTCCTCCCAGGGTTTCTCCTTCAGCTCCCCCCTTTCTCCTTATTTGGTGGTATTCTTGTCAGATATCTGAGGCTTGCACAGTGTCCCATGCAATAGCCAGCAGTTTCCTTAAAAAAGTCCTTTGTTCTTCTCTCCCAGGCCCGAGTCTCAATGTTCGTCCTTCAAACCCTCTATTTATGTGAATTACTGGAACTTTCCTTCCCATGATACAAGAACTATGTACGCTAATCACTCTGTTTTTCTTTGGTACAAGGTTATATGCAGCCCTAGTATTATTCCATACTGACACAAATCAAATTAACACATTTCACAGGTAAGAACTAGAATACTAAACTGGGAAGAAATCCAGATCTGCCAGAGCAGCTAAGCTTGAACAGTGAGAAGTACTTCAGCTCTCCTTGAGCCCACCAGAGCCCAGACTGAGGAACCCCAGCAGCCTATCAGGGAGGTCTCAGGTGTCACCAAGAAGGAAACTTTTCCATGCAGCAGTGCGCAGTCCTGTGATGTGCTTCACACATGTAAGAGAGCGATTACTGTGTCTCCATCCCCCATCTCTTCTGATCTGGGGGCAGCTGCACTAACAATCAGGAGTGTTCATGTTCTTTCGCCTGCTGTGAAGGCATGTGTGTGGTGCAGGGACTGTTTTAGGAGCTTGGGGAGCACTAGCAGTAGGCATGCCACAGCTTGGTGACTCAGAACATCCTCCAGCAAATATGCACCTAGTGCTAGGAACATGATGCTATTATTCACTATCAACTACAGGAATAACACCAGTGCCAGACCTGATCCCTGGGTGAAAACAGTGTTGCCTCATGTCTAACCTAAAATGTGACTGGAAGCTTTGCTTCCAATTCTTTGTTTTCAATTCTTATGCTGACTCATCTCTAGCATCACAAGTGACTGCTAGCTTTGCTTTCAATTCTTTGCTCGTTATCCGCTAACCAGTTTTCAGTCCAGCTCATCCAGCTCCAAGGCAACATAGTTTCTTTAGTGTATTTAGTATTTTTTGTGTCAAAGAATTTTGGGAAACCTAGATGCACTGCTTCCATAGGCGTCCTTTATCCATGTGTTTATTGATGCCTCCAAAGTACTCTAGTGTGTTATTGAGGAAGAGCTGTTCTTTGCAGAAAACATGCAGGCTCTTTGCAAATAGACCATAGCTTTCTATAAGCACAGAGATTTTTTCCATTCTATGTAGCAGACTTTAAGCAGTGATATTTTGGAGGTGAGTAGCTTCTATAACTGATAAATTTTTACTTTGCTACATTAACTGCTGAGGCTAGGAGATGATTAAAAAATGAATATGGAAAGTAGATAACATTCCTCTTTATCTTGTCCTGAGGGGGAAGATAAAGAGGTTTTTTTTTTTTTTTTTTTTTTTTTTTTTATGTGTTCCCTTGTAATCCATGCAATCCTCTTCAGCTGTGACCTATTGAAGTAAAAAGAGTAACTGCTTTGGCTTTCTAGTAAATAAGGTGAGCTCTACTCCTTGATGACTGCCTGCCAAAACTTACAACCTTCTGTAGCAACTAAGTGTGAAAATGAGATATGACCCTCGCATAAGAATAATGATGATAAAAATAATAATAATCTGGCACTGTTTAATCTCAGCCTAATCTAAGATTTCACAATCCTTCTGCTTTTCCAAAAGGTGTTAGGCCCCACCAGAGAGACATAACAATTTCCAATCCACTCTGGACCATGTGCTCTGCAGGCTGAACTATTAAGGACCTCTACGTACAGGTATCTAAGATCCTTTCCTCCTGCATTTTACACTTCACAGACCACTCCAAAGACATTTCATGGACACAGTATTAAGATGCACACTGCCTTCCTCTGCAGAATCTTGCAATGAGTTATTCCCACAGCAGCCATTTCTCTTGCTGGGCTTGTCTTCACACTGGGTAGAAGTTTGGGAAACAGCAGTATAAAAAGGCCTGGAGTCAGGAACAGGGGACACCAGACATGCTGCTGTATTTTCTGTGGCTGAGGTCTCCTGTGTTTGAGCTTCAAATGTTTTACAGAACCTGTCAGGCAAGAAAGAAGTGTCAGGACGTGACTGAAGGCCCAAAAGGGTACAGTTGCTCTAATCTGCCTAAGGTAATGATTTGTAATAATTTACAGCAGATGTGGTCAGAGGCCAATATCCTAAAGTGGGTTTAGCAATCAACATAGATGTACTGAGATTTTATTCCATTAATTCATATTGCATAGTTGCACTTTCCTATAAAACTTATAGGAGAGATGATAGACAAGGTTTTTATAGTGAAAATGTTTTTACCCTACAGACTGTTAAATACACATTATTTTGGCAATAATAGTGTGGATATCATTACTTTATACAGTGCTACTTTACTTCCTATCAGAAAATACAAATGTATACTTATGTCAAGTTCTGTCTGTATGCCACCATGGCAAGTGGAAACTCTGAGTTCTACAGTTTCTCAGGAACCATTAATTAAGGATTATGGCCTTGTCCATATGAGTATGCTATTTTCTATACAAAGTCAAATGTTCTCTCAGTCTGTAACCATTAGCTAGAAAGGGATGGAAATGATTTATTCTCTTCCTTGCCTGAGACCCATGAACATGAGCATAAGAAATTTTGTCCACAACTTGTCACAATGGCCTCTGTCAAACACAAACTGTTCCACTTCTGGGCACCACTTATCAATTTTCTAAAAAACAATTAAATATGTTCCTAACTTAGGTAATTTCTAACATAACCTTCCTCAATCACAAACTTATAAACTTTTCAACTACCTTCCTATTTTATGTTAATTGGTGTTGTAAGGTAAGTACATAGGGCTTCACTGTCCAACTGAAGAATTTTTCTCAGTATATGGAAATTTCCAGAAAAAGAATAATAGCATAGTTTCCTCTGAAAGACAGTTTTTCACAAAAGATTTTTTTTAAGCCCTTTATATTCCAGAAAGTGTGTGTTATATATTTACCAAAACTGTGTTAGTTGTCCTCTATTAGGTGTCTACATATAGCATGACAAATCTATTCACTCCTATAAAAGTCCTAAGCTTGTACACTTCCTGTCAATGAGCTTCATGCTTTCAAAATAGTTCCCCAAAATATGACAAAACTATGAGTGATGTGGTGCTTAATTTTACACTTTTTTTTTTTTTTTTTTTTTTTTTACTTAGTTTTTTATTTTTAAAACTTGTGTAAAATGAAACTAGTACAACCCCACTGGGTCTGAGCCAAGATTTTCAGGAGGGAATGTCTTTTTAACCTTCCCTTCACCCAAGTGTAAGAGGTGCTCCTCTTCATACTCAGACTGTGAACTGTTCACCACTGCCTTGCAGAAACCCAGTCTCTGCTGTGACACACTTGGAGAAGTCTATGACTAACCTCTGTGACACACCGTACAAGATGTGCAGTTCTTTGACCGTATCTATAACAAATAAACAAAATTAGTCCTGGAAAATGAGTAGTCAAGACTGACAGTCAGCTTCCTTCTGGCTAGAATACTAAAGAGAAAATGTGTCATTACAATGAGATGGTTCCAGAGATATTCAAGTGTAATTTATTTTCAGAGTATTGCTGCTATGTGCATTTGTGCCTAGACACAGTGATTAGATTCTTTAGGAAAAAAAAAAAAAAAATAAAAAATGAATCCCTCTATAGATAGATTTTATTTTCCCAAAGTACTTGAATTTTTCCATCTTATTACAATTCAAGAAGCTGAATTTTCACAGGCTTTTATTACTACTTCCCTGTCTGTAC
Organism: Nettapus auritus; assembly: GCA_011076525.1. Taxonomy (NCBI): domain Eukaryota; kingdom Metazoa; phylum Chordata; class Aves; order Anseriformes; family Anatidae; genus Nettapus; species Nettapus auritus. The sequence goes on from CM021797.1 coordinate 21,066,962, forward strand.
CTGGGCACGGAGCGTCTTGTTCTAGTCAGTACTTTATCACTAAACTTGTGTAAAATGATACACAAACAGCTGATTCATTTTATTAAATGAATACCTACACACAATGAAAAGGAAAATGAGTGTTTTCTGTGTTTTGTTTTTTTTTTTTTTTTTTTTTTTTTCTTTTTTTAATTTAAAACTTTTTTTTTTTTTTTTTTTTTTTTTTTTTTTTTTTTTAAGTCACTAACTTCCAAAACTGATTTATAAACCAAAGGCTTTTTTAACCCTATATGCTTTGATAGACTTAAATGAAGATAATTCAGCTAAGACAAAATATTCAACTAAGATTTATAGACTAAAGATACCTGATACCTCACTTTTTCATACCATCTTAGAGAAGAATAAGATAGCAAAACTTAATTATTTATTTTATGAAATGGATAAGAAAAAGAAAGGTCATTTGAAAAAAATGTTACCACCAAATGGTATGTTTGAGCACAAAGATTATAGACAGAAAATTTTTTGTGGTGGGAAGCATATCTTGTCAACATATATTTTGTTAACTCTTCAACATATTTTTTGTTAATATTCTTAAAAATATAAACAATACCTAAGCCACTGAGAATAGGTCATAGACTGAGGTTAAATTCCGCTTACTTTTCCTTCTCATCAAAGTTGTATAGTAACAGGACTATGGAAAATCTGCAAAGTACTCCTAGCCTTTTTTTTTTCTATTGTAAAATCTTCTGAAAAGTATTATACTTGTCAATTCTTTATCTTCTTATTTTGCTGCTACATTTATCTACTTCCTAACAGAAATTGAAAGAAGCTTGTATTTTTTGTCCTCTTCAGTCTTCTAGAATGAGGACCACTGTAAGGAATCTTTCATGGACAAGACTCAAGGATTTTATCATAATTCTGTTCAAGTCAGAAAGACTTCCCCACTGACATCCTTGTATTTTTATGCTCTCAGTATACCGCTTCACGGCCAGGGATCAGATCAGACCACAAGACAACGTGGTCAATAATGGTTGGTGGGATGGAAAGAGATTTCTCTTGGCAGAATTATGCAGAGTTAGGACTGCAATGCCAGAGAAGAACGTCATTATAGTTACACCCAGTGTGGACAGTCTGGTTACATGCCTGACAGGACAGAGGTAGCAGACTGAACAAGGCATCAAGAACAGAGTTGTGTAGGAACCTTTGCGGGGACCTGTATGAGTGCTAATGGAATGGAGATAAGAGAAGCCAATGCTCTCTAGTTTAAGCTGTTGGGGTTCATTAGTCTGTTTATTAATGGAATTTATGGGAGGATAGTATGAAATGCTCCCAATACATGTATGACTATAGATGAAGTGTTGAGGAAACAGAAGAGGAAAGAGGGTCTTATACTAGTTAGCATCTACCAGGATAGGTGGAGACATTACAGTAAGAATAACATTTCTTCCTAGCTCCATCTAAAGCAAATTGAAGCAGGCTTGTGACACTGGAAAATGTGTAGTACAGTTATTTAGACTGAGGACTGTGGGAAGACAAACAAAGAAAGAAGGGCACATAGTTAGGAATGTCGTATTCTGTATGCACGGAGGTATGAGTTCTGAATTATCCAAAAAAATGTAGGGTAGGTTTAAAAAAAAAAGTTAAGTGAAGAGTAGTTTCTATATGTAAATTCCCATTTCATCATACACCAAAAAATAAACTCCTAAAGGAAAACTAAACATAAAAAATCAGTGAAAATGATAGGAATCTATAAAGACTATATAGTAATATTAATATAAAAAACAAACAAACAAACAAATAAATAAATAGTAATGTTCATCTTTAAATGGCCACTAATATAATAAATACTTAAGGAATGATGAAAGGAAGAATATCAGGCTACATAGGGTGGAGAGATTTCATCAACCAAAGAATGACTTCTGTTTTACTTCTCATGAGACTGTGGTCATCTCAAAGGAAAATTTACAGGTAAATAAGGAAAACGGTTAAAAGCAATAACAAGAACTGCAAAATACATAAAGAAAAAAAAATACCATTTAAAAATAGAAGAGTAGTAATGATCTACTGGAAATACTGGCCAGTATGGTGACTATCACATGCTGAAGGAGGCTAAAAATGTAACAGGATGGCAAACTTCAGTCAGCATGAGCTAGTTGCTTTCATAACAACCAGAAATGATGTGTTCAAACAGAAATTATTACTTCTTGGAAGACCATCTAGTCAGAATTTTCATAAGGAGAAGTTTTCTTTAGTCCAAACAGTTAATAGGATCTGGCCCAGGATGTAATTATAATAGAGGCACTCAGTAACAGTAGACAGGATGTACAATAGACCTATGGAAACAGGATAGACAGAAATGGCCTAATTTATTATTTAATATATATTCTGAAAAAGGGAATAATTAAAAAAAAAAAAAAAAAGCTTTAAATGCTTTTTAAAAATATTTTATATTTTATACAAAAATATTTAAATATTTTAAAGGATAAAATGTTTAACTGGTGTCTGTACACGTCAAAGCAATGCTATTAGAAGTTAAGTATCCATCATATATCTAACAACAACAACAACAACAGCTTTTAAATACTTAAATAGTAAACTAAACTAATAATAATAAAAAGCATATAATTTTAAAGCTATATTCTATGTATAAGGAAAAATGAAATTTCTGGCAAGCTAAGCATGAAAGCAAGCTGATAGCTTGATATTGCAGAAAAATTTGCAAAGTGATTAAATTAAAAACAAACAAAAAACAACAAAAACAACAGAAAACACCACCAACAAAAACTTAAAGCTCTTTTCCAAATGAATCAGAAACAAGAACTCTAATTGAGTGAGAAGGGCTGAAAATCTTAGATATGTGAAAAGATAAAGCAATATCAGAAAAAGAAAATAAATTATTTATATTAGCATCACTATGGAAGAGCAGCAGATGAATTCTGTACCTGAATCACTATATTTATAGGGGAACTGCCAAGGCATATCATTTAAACCATTTTAAAAATCATTTACAGTTACCTAATCACAGAATGTAAAGTTATCACTAGCATAACCAAAGAATGTGTCCATATAGTTATTCAGAAGAAGTTCTAATGTGACTGCACTAAGATGTTAACTTATGGCTCAACTACTTCTTAAAGGCTTTTACTCCAGAGGAATGGAAAGTGGCAAATGTGAAAGGAGTACTTTTTAAAATGGATTCAGGGAAGTTTTGAAAAACTGTAAACAACTATAGGTGAATGTTATGCCTGCTTATGTGCTAGGCTACTTAATAACCAATAGCATTAGCAGATGCAGAGTTAAATCCTATACAACTGGGACAAAAGCTAACAAAACTATTGAAGTTTTTTAAAGGGATTGCTGGATATGTTGATAATATTGGTATGGTTGATAAGGTGCGTTTGGATCTCCAAAATATTTTTGAACACTAATCTGATTAAAACTACAAAAACCATAAAGGGACAGTAAGAAAGCGCTCTCATTGATTTGTAACTGACTGGCAAGACAACAAGCAAGACTGTTAGTAGAAACCCATAAGGTCCTATGCTGGGAAAAAAAACTATTTTAGTGCTTCTTAGGCACAAACAGTGTCTGTAATCTTTGAACTGGATGAAACTTTTGAAAACTATAAACAGCGTAGAAGTACACAAACATCTCTGAACTCTTTTTCTCTAGAGCAGACATGAAGGTATTTTGTATTCTGCCTGCTTTTTCACTGGTATCTGATTCTGATTATGGTGAGAAAAAAGTATGCCTTCACCACTAGCTGTTGAAGCACTACAGACCATGAACAAATTAATGTTTTTGCAGAGAATGAGTTGTCATTGGGTAATGGAAAGCAGGGTAGTGCTTCTGGTGTTCCACTCTAAATATAGATTTTTTCTTGCATTAGTGAATGAGAAAATTTGACAATGAGATATGGGTTATTTACCATATAGTAGTTTTACATCAAAAAGAAATAAGCAGATAATACAGTCTAACACTTATACTCCTATTACACCAGGAACTGGGGAAAAACAAACAATCAAACAAAACCCAACAGCAACAACAACAACAACAACAACAAAAACAACTATAGTGTTCAGCTTAATAAAGATGCTCTTCTACTGTGAGTAATTTTAATTTGCTTTTTCTAAATTTGATTTCTTATATATGATATATATGAAGTTTTTTGTCATGGTTTGTATGTTAAATAGGTTTAGTAGATAACACCTCGGCACATAACTTCTGTGCATAAACTAAAGAACAAGTCTTCCACCTCTTCAGAACTTTAAAAACTTCTAGTATACGTGATGCATATTGTTAGTGGGAATGTTCTTAATTGTACTTTTGGGGAATTCAACATTTATCTTCTATTTGATCATAAAAAGGGGGGAAAAGTATTTTTAAGCCATGGTTGTTTTCTTGTCACACATAATTAACTTATGAGAAAAGAAATACTCTTGTGCTTCATTTTTATGACATCTTACCAAGATAAGCACATCTTTCAAAGGGGAAAAGTCTGCCAAGATCTGTTGGGTAGGCCCAAGAACAGCAAAGACACACATAAATTGTCTTAACACATGCCAGACAAATTTGGCTTAAATGTATTTTTTTCAAGATGTTCTACTAAAAGATTTTTATTATTATTATTATTATTATTATTTTTTTTTTTTCACTTTTGATGCAACTCATTTCTCCTAAAGCTAGTTGTCTTCACATGAGAGAAGTGTTAAAATCCTATTACATTTGATGGGTTTCTTGCAGGTACCTATATATGGTCAAATGCTTAATCTCCTCAACTCTATTGACAATAAGGGGACTTTGAACACGCGCACACACACGCACACACACACCCACACACACAATGTAGGTACCCCAAAATAATGTGAGAGGAAACTTTTCCTCGGTGTGACATCATCCTGTACACGTTTTATATTTAAATGCCAATATGAGAAGCTACACAATAGAAAAATATAAAATGAGATGTCTAGCAATAGAAGAAATATTGATTCAATCAATCCCATCAAAATAGCTGGATGAGTGTCCATGGGGGCATTCCATCTCATTCAGGACTAAATGACATGCCTGTGAGGTCAGATATAAGATCTTCTGGGGTACATGGATATATTTTTTAAATGTATTAAGATATACAAGGCAACAAGCAGATTCCTAAGCTGGTTTTGTAGTGTGTTTTCTGTTTGAAAATTGGTGTCATACAGTTTTGTAAATGATATACATCATCTACTTTTAATTCTTAATACTGTTGTAAATCTGGTTTATATCTTCTAATTAGATTCCTACATTTGGCAACATGTATAAAAAAATAAAATATTCTCCATCATCAGATCCAAACAGAATAGTATAATTATGCTACTATAGTGTTGTCAAGGAAAGCGTATTAAATACTCCATCCTAAGCAGATAAAATCAAAACCAACTTTAAAAAATATTATTAATAATAAAAAATATCTTATTACATGTAGTTCTTATGTTAATTAAGTAACTACAGCTCAATGAGTTGTAGAACCTATGCAGCACAATTTCTAAAAACAGTGTTCTCAGTGGATATATTGTGGCAGATCTAACAGTGTATTAATACATCTTATGACAGAAAACTTTTTAAAATATGTATATATATATAAAAGTTAACAAATGAAAACTAGAATAACTTTCCATTAGCTATTTGTTTTATCTTAATGGAGGTAAAGAAAGCACCCTTTTTCATAAACAAACTGGAAATATGTAAAATATTATGGCTTAAATGACTAAGCATTGAATTTTTCAAGACTCATAAAAATGTCAGTGAAAATGGAAATGTAACTAAACTGAAACCAGTAGATTAACTAGATATAAAATAGTATTACAGACAACACTACTTTTAAAAGTAGTACTTTTAACTTTTTACATAATAACAATTAATTTGCTTATGGGAACTACTTTTGAATGTCAGAAATAAAAAAAGTACAATTATGCTAAAGAGAAGAGAATAGGAACTGGAACAGATCCTAGAAAAACCTACTAAAAAACAAAGATGCTGTAGTTATTTCTTAAAGGATTGTAACCCCTTCCCCTGAAATTCTATGTATGTTATTATATTAGATTACATTCTGTTGTGTTTCCCAGGTTTGGCATTTTCTTTGCCTCTACCTTTGATCTTCTCCATTAGGAATAAACATGAGTTCTTATTTTAAGTCCATATATGAAAGTTCTGTCTGTCTCTGTATTGGGATTGCATCACACAGCTTTATTGTGTTTCAAGAGGGTGACTCAGAAAGCTGAGAGAATTTTTTTGGCTTCCTGTGGCCATATTTTAATGTGCACAAAGACTCTACATATGTTTAACTATTTTGTACTTTTAAAAGTCCATTTTCTTTCACAAATATGGGATATGTGTGCAGAACTTGAGCATGCTTTTTTTTTTTTTTCCCTGAGATTTCAATCAAGCTATCATAGTCTTGGTATATATTTAGTCTTTGGTTCCCATATCTGCTTATAAAAGCAAAATGCTTTTATATAAATGCTTACAGCATTTCAAAATATCTCTACCCCATACATTTCAAATCAGAAGAAACCCATTTTGGTAAGTAGAGTTTCTTTGTTGATCCCCTTTCAGTCATAAAAATTCCAGCATAAACACCATTCCCATGAGAAAAAAGTTTCTATGAATGGTTCAAATACACCACATCCAAGTAACCAGAAGGTCATAAGAGCATGTGAAAAACTGCGGTTCAGATGTTTTTCACTGTGGGGTGTATTCAATATTTTAGTTTTGCCATCCCTCAGAGCACAGGGTTTTTCTATTTTTCACCTGTAGTTCTAATCCTGCACAGGGATGTAGCAAGTTAAATGACACCAGTCAGACTGTGGGACTGTGAATGGAGCTAGTCTGAGTACTTTAAATCCATGCACTTGCTGATTAATCGTTTTTGAAAGAATAAATCTGCTTAATATTGTGAAAAGCACGAAACAGTTTAGGACACACCGTATACTAGGATCACTCCACAAAACAAAGGGACAGAAATACTGACAAGAAGAAATGGTTCAGATTAGACAGAAAAAGTGATCTGTAAGGGAAATTTTACTACAGCTTTTCTAATTACGGGAATGGTCAAACGAAGAATGGCTTGCCTAAGGTGTTTAAGAGTTGTTCAAAATAAAGGAATGTTTTAGGTGCAGCTGATTTGCACAGGGGCATGCAGTAATCTATGTGATTTTTTTTTTTTTTTTCTGGTTTGGTTAAGCTGTTTAACCCACCATGAATATCCTCTATAGGAAGCCTGTCCCACTGTGTGTAACACTGAAAGTTGTCAAAGCTCCTACTAACAGTGTGTGAATTCAGGATGGTTGTCATAGATTTCTGTGCTATCCAGAAAATTATGGCATTTCAGAGCTGTTTGGGGAGTGGGAAAGACTGTCTCATGGTCTTATGAAATACCCAATGAATATTTTTAGTCTTGTTTCACAGAAAATCTGCCTGATTCATGTAACTGCAGGCAAAAATTAGTTGTTCTGATAGTGTCAAACTTGGTTTGGCTGCTAGACCTATATATAAACTTGCTGTAAATATGAAATTATTTTGTCTGTTAACGTATTTATTTATCAGTCCGTGACAGCAATTTGCATATTGAGAAAAAAATCTTGTGCTGCGTATTGACAGGGATCTTAGCTTCTTTGTACATCACAGGATGTACAATCTCTTCATACATTGGTTATGAGCAAGCACAGAAGAATGAAAAGGAGGAAAAAAAATCATAGAGATATTTGTCCCCTATATCACAGAGAACTGACAAAATGCAGTTATGCCTGGGTCATAAGCATAATGGTATTTGGATTGACTTCTAAAAATCCTGCATGCTTTGTGATTCCTCATTGTGGCCTAAGAAGAAAAAGGTTTAATGCTAGAGCAATAGCAAAGAGCTATTCTATGTATCCTTTTCTGTTCTATGTCACATAAATCTTTCTCCTAATGTGAAGCACCTTGGTCTATATGACGAGTTAGGCTATGAATCTATGCTCAAAATTACTTATGTCATGTGAATGTAGTATTTCTTACCAATGCTGTCACCAATGCTGTCGTCAGGGGTTAGACTGTTATCTGCCTAATACATTTCCAACAGCTTGCTCTCATTTCTCCTATAGTAGTCAGATTTTATTTCTTCCATGCAGTGTTGCCATTTTTGGTCCTTACATACTTACATATTTGGTCCTGAACTTCATTTCTGATTACAACCCGCTTTTTTTTTTTTTTTTTTTTTTTTTTTTTTTTTTTTTTTTTTTTTTTCCCTAAACAAAACCTCAGTATGACAGATCCAACAGTGCTTCCCTTGCCTGGGTAAACTCCAAATATTTGTGCTAGATCTGACATGTATAATGCAGCTGGATATAAGCAAATGCTTAGACATCACTAGTATTTTAGCACTCACAGACACTTCCAAATAGCAGATCCTGTCAAGCCTCCTTTTCTAAAATCTGATCCTGAGGGTAAAGTTGGTCCTACCCTCTCACCCTTCATTATGGTGCAAATGTGCAGCCGTTCAGAATCTTAACCTGAGAAAATCTGAATTTGAGGGCAAATACTTGTCTAGTTTGCACAGCAGTTAATAAAGACTCCATTTTTTCTCCATACATAAGACATATGGGTGGACTGTTTGTTAGAAGAAAAAGTGAATGTGCCTCTTGTATGCATGGCTCACCTACATTATCAGATTCTTGCAGCCGAGGTTATTCTCTTGATCTTTTAAAAAGGCCACCAAATAAATCAACATATACCCTTTCATAGCCCTTCAGTTATCTCTGCCTTCAGAACCATGGAAAATTTGTCCTATCCTTTCCAAAGAACTCCTACTTGGTCATGAGCTCACACACTGGGCACAGACTCCTCACCCTGAGAAGCACACATTCTGCCTTTTCCAAGATTGCTCCATGTAGATGGAATGAGATCAAAATTTAATGTCCTTTTACTATTGTACTAATTGTACTTATTGTACTATTGTATTTACTATTGTGACACCTGTCAGAATTAAAGAAAGAGAGAAACCAAGAAGCTGAAAATAGGCCTTATAATGAATATGGAGTTTGCAAATTCAGCATTTTTAGTGTCAGACAAACCTTCTGCTTTGTTCATAGTCATTTCCAAAGTTGTCACACAATGATATTCTTGCTTGGTAGTTTCCAAGTAGTATAATGAACATAGATACATTATTGCCACTTCAATTAAAAGATATGTCAGAAGCTTGTCAACTACTTAAAAAAAAAAATGTATGACTAATTTGGACCAAATATTGGCATTTTTCCAGGTAATGGTATGGTAATCAGTGCTGAACCACTCAGCGTTGCACTCACTGAATGTATGCACAAAAATCTATAATTACCTTTTGTTTAGGAACAGAGAAGAAACACAGACTGAAGGTAAGGGAAGGCAAATTCATCTTAATTTACTACAGACCACAGCAAGTATTTAAAAAGCAGTATGTGTGAGAGAGATGAGAAGTTTGTCAATAAAAATAAAATAGTCATAATCTGTAGAAGAGGCAAATGAGACAAGAAGACAATGAGATAAGAGGTAGTAGAAGGAGGAAGCAGTCTGAAAACACAGTAGAACAGGGGAGGCTAATGACTAAAAGCAGCACCCTGAAGAGGACACTGAGTGTCCTTGTGTTTGAAGGTGTTAAGGATGATAAGATTGTAGGCAGGAAGCCAGAGGACATAGCTGATGAGGGGAGTAAATGTTCAAACATGCAGGCAATGGAGATGAATTCAAAACACCATTGTATGGGGGCTGATGAAGGCAATGACTGCATTTTTGAGAATACTTCATTAATCAAGTCATCTTGCATGAGGGCCTGAACAAGATCTTCAGCCATAAGAATGGAGACTATCAGGCTTGTTTTGTGGAGACACTGAAGACATAGAAATGGCAGTTTTTTGGAAATTAATTTGTCATTAGAGATGCTAGCAAGAATGGTATCAGTATGAAAACACTGAAAGTGAGATCGGAAGACATCCAAAAACAGCTGAAAGGGAGCAAATTTTTTGTATTTTGCAGTAAAAATAAGGACTTCAGGAAAAAAAAAAAAATGGAAAGAGAGAAATGGGCAAAAGATGGAAAAAGGCAAGAAAAATGAGGGCCAATTTTCTGAGGGACATGGTACCTGGAAATGAGAGTTTGAAAGACATGTCAAGAAATCTGAAGAGGACAAGAAGACAGTCCTTTTTGAGATAATTCCTCTTATTAAGAAAGAGGAAATCCCCTGGGAAACACATAAGCGCTGAACAGCAAAGTAGAAAAAATACAATTTAAAAAACATTTTGGTAGACCTCAGAAAGACTCAACAACAAGGGTGTGAGCTTCCCACAGAAATAACAACTCCCCTTTTATCTGAATTCAGAGTAAAGTGCTATTTTCTTTGGTTCAAAATATATCTGTAAGTTAAAGTATGTTTGAAACCAATCTGTGGCCCTGGTCCATGTCTGTTATTGAATACTTTTACTTTCCTTGAGAAGAGAAGCTCCAGTCAAATTGTCCTTTAGGAATAGTTTGTAGCTCTTTTCAATTCCACATTTGTGGCTTGGGAATAGTTTGGGAAAATGCTATTTGTTACAGGTTAAGTGTGTATCAGAGACACTCTAGAAATTTGACAGTTTGGGTGCTAGTGTTCTGAGGTTTTTACAGCTTTATGGAGATGCTTTATATACATGTGTAAATTTATTTTGGCCAATCCAGAGTTACTTGCTAAGGAAAGATATGCATGTCTGATTTGGAAAGCTGTATAGTAACAGAGTGAAAAGAGTAGGATCAAGTTGCTGGGAAGGCACGGTGGAGTTAGTGCTCGTACTATGCTCAATGGCAGTCATGCAGTACTACTGCAGAAGAGTACCCTGTGCAGGGTACTACCTGTGGGAAGGCACAGCCCTAAGCACAAGGGGACCTTCATTCCTTGGAGATGAGACAAACACCAATGCAACTTAGACCACTAGATTCTGAAGTAAGTATAATCCAGAATTTAGGTCCAAATACAGCACATTAATGATCACCCAGAAAGAAGCAGATGATTCCAAAAGAGGTTAATTTTGATTCTGACACACATTTGTCAGAAACCAGCTGAGTATGAATCTTTACCATTTCAGATTGACAGGCAATAGGGTTAAACATATCTTTCCATTGGTGTGTATTTTAATCAGATAGATTCTGAGTATCTCACTAAATTGTTAAGCTCACAGTCTCTACTGCTGACTGAGGCTGTTAGTTTAATAAAAAGTTAATCTACCAGTTAAAGAATATTTCACATTCACACACTGGGTGGAAAAAGGAGTCTGTCATCACAGTGGTATGTAGCAGCTGTGAGTAACCAGCTGTCTCATTTCAGCCATCAGGAAGACCACCACAGATCAATAGCCATTGTCCAGTGATATTCTTTTGTAATAATCAACAAAAATAAAAGGGCAAACAGGAAAGAAATTGAATGACCTTTATTTCAAATGAAATATATTACCCACGTGTGGCAGACTAGAGGTACATTTGGTGTGAAGTCAGACTCGAAATACTTCTGAGGAGGAAAGAGAGTTGTGCTGTCTCAGCCAACAGTTCATGCTGCCTCCAGAGAATATGTGAACAGCACCAGCTTCTGCAGAGGAAGGTGCAAGAGGCTGTGCAGAGGCAAAGCATTTCCACTGTGGTTGAGAAAATAGCTTTTTATTCTATGCAACTGAAAATTGCCTAAAGTTCTGAAGAACTAGGTATAAAATTTCCAACAACTTCCTTTTTATCTCTTCTCTTTCCTACTGCCTGCCTTCTTTTCTGCAATTCAGCATCTGTTCTTTACTTCTCCAAAGCAAAAGAATTGCATTTTCACTGTCGTCACTATTGAATCCACTGAAACTAGCTCAGTTGTATAAAGATATGTGAATCACATTTTCACTGTTGTCATCACTGAATCCACTGAAACTAGCCTAGTTGTATAAAAATAAGTACTTTGGCTAATAAGAGTCCAATTACCGTGTTCTATGTTGCAGAGGAATTACAGTTATGTGAGAAAATGCAGAGAAAGTCTTTGCCTTTTGAAAAATACTCATGATTCCTAAAAGGTATAATTTTTCCATAATTATTTTCTCCAAAAAGTAAGATTATACGGAAAATATTATTTCTAATTCATTACATCCTTTAGGAAAACTGTTATCCAATGCAGGAGTAAAAAGACTAGGTAAGCAAAATTTGTAAGGAAAACAAAGAATTCACAAAGTCTCATGTTTCCCATCATCTGGAATAGGGTGAACTTTTATCTTGACTGGAGTTTTACATATCTTCCTGTTTTGTTTTGTTTTGTTTTGTTTTCGGTATCTACTCTTCAGCTATTGCTCCCTTTTATCAGAAGGATGATTGGATTATTTAGATTGCTGGACGAAAAAAAAAAAAAAAAAAAAAGGAAAATAAAGCAATTACTTGTAGTTGGACTATAATACTTCTTACAATCACATTCGAACAAATTCCTGATTAATTCTCTAAGGAAGTTCTATCTCAAAAAGAAAGTAAACTCATTTGCCAGAAATATAATGCCATGAGTATGGTTCTTGGTATAAGGATGTTGCATATTATATTCGTCCACAGGGGCAAAACTTCTTTTCTGGGTATTTTTTCACATTGGTACTCACGTTAGAACAGGTTATGGATGTAGCTTGCAAACTTCAGAGATTCTAAATTTAGAAACTGAAGTGATCTCTTCACTTACATTTTCTTTTCCTCTGGGAATTCTGATTCCAACAAGTCCATTTCTGTGTTGGCTTCATTACCCTCCCTTGGTCCCTGGTTTCCTGTTTTTCTGCAGTACATTTAGTTTCTGCCTAAGTTTGCAGAACTACAGATACAGTTAGTGCTGCCTGTGTGCCTGTCACATAGATAAAACTCCCTTTAGAAAATTCCACATTTTTAGCCTTTTACAACTATTGATCCAAAAGGGATACCTAATGTCAGAAAATGATTATTAGTCTTTGATTAGCTAGAAAAGTTAAGGTAGGGACATAAGAAGAGAAAATAAAAGACATTTTCCTTTTCTGCAAATTTCATGCAAAGGGTAACAGTTTGATCAAAATTAGACCTTTGTGATTTGCAGCACTGTCCCACTTGTCAAGGGACAATAACAAGTCCTCACTATTTAAAACTGTTCTTTTTTCAGTTGCAGAGCTGACCCTCTGCAGCTGTTGTGGCAAATCCCCCTACTGTGCAAACTACTGCTGCTGCTTTTGGATAGCAAATACCAGCTTTCGAACCTAATTCAAAACCTATTGAAACTTATGGAAAGGCTCTTTTTCCAACAACAGTATTGCCTTTCAAGGACTCCAACAAAAAGACTGAGAGTCTTATTAAGACTGTGAAGTGAGGTGGATCCACATAATGCACTCCCAAAGCTAACACAGCTACACAGTAATCAAATCAGTCCAATCAAAGTGGCACCAGCATCAGCAGATGCATTTTCAAATACATTTTGCCTATGAAAACATACAAATATGTAATTAAGAGCAAAATAAATCCTCATCAGTGATGGAATTCAAAATACAGACAAATTCAAACACCTGCTAAGCTATTCGCATTCATTAACATCCAAGTTTCATTGCAGTAGAGGTGGGGCACCTGTGAAATTCGCTTTGCAGAAATGGATTACATTCCTTAAGTTGGTTCCTTTAAGGTATTCCTAATTTTGTCACCATATACTTGTTTTTAGTTGATTTTTTTTTTTTTTTTTTTGAAAAGGGGAGGGGCGGGGAGGGGAGGCGGGAGGGGAGGGGAAGGGAGGGGGGGAGCGGAGAGGAGAGGAGAGGAGAGGAGAGGAGAGGAGAGGAGCTGTCTTCTCTATCATAAAACTACAACCATTCCTTACATATGATAGGTAATAGGTGATCAGAGATCATTTATCAGTTAAAATGAGGAGCAACAATTACTCTCTACCCACATCTTTCCCTGTGCATTTAGAGATAGAAATTACTAACTACTATTTTAACCAGCATACTAATTTCTAAGAAAATAAATAAATAAATAAAATGTAAATCAGATCTTTGCCTAGAAATACAGAATAAGGTTTCAGTTGTTTCTCTTTATTTTAGTGTGACTCACCACAGAAAGTCTAGTGAACAATTTTTCTGATTTAATCTATTATTTATAGAAAAAATATAATGATACAACATCATAAAGAGAAAATGAACCACAATTTAAACCTACTGATTTAACATATCAAGGAATTCTAAATGTACAAGCCCTTTGCCATGTCTTGTAGGAAGTTCTGCAAAATCCTACCAGCCATCACAATATGTACTTGAATTTCATAGTGATTTATACAGTATAAATGCTGATAAATGTGGAAAAATCACATTTTTAAATAGATGTTTTTATAGCCTTAATTTAATGTTTTATTGGCTATTCCAGCTCTGCAGTAGGAGAGATTTCATGTCTGTTCTTGCCATTAGTCTGTCTAATAAAGAAATATTAAAAAAGATATCTCACGTTAAAGACAGGCTGTGCTATTTTAGAATTGCTATCTGAATATGACAGGACATTGGCTAACCTATTGCTGGAGTGATATTGTTAATGTGATGGTACAAAATATACGTTTGAAAAAATGAAAATATCTTGATCTTCTTCTATGTAAAGAACACAAAAACAGAAACAAAATCACAGCAAAACAGTTAATTCATATCACCCTGAGACTTAAAAGCAACAGACAGACATAGT
>CM021797.1:21091637-21109311 GCA_011076525.1 Nettapus auritus
AGCAGGACCTGCCCTTCATAAACCCATGCTGACTGGGCCTGATCGCCCGCTTGCCCTGCAAGTGCTGCGTGATGACTCTCAAGATAATCTGCTCCATGAGCTTCCCTGGCACTGAGGTCAAACTGACAGGCCTGTAGTTTCCCGGGTCAGTCCTCCAGCCCTTCCTGTAGATGGGCGTCACGTTTGCTAGCCGCCAGTCAACTGGGATCTCCCCCGATAGCCAGGACTGTTGATAAATGATGGTAAGCGGGTCCAGCTCTACAAATTAGTTAGCCTTCAGATTTTATACTCTGCAGTTCTTTTGTGAAACAAACATATTGTGAATGGTTAAGCAAAACTCATATTTTTCAATGCAACATGCTGCTGTGAATTCTTGAATATTGGTGGATTCTGGAGAATTTTGTGGTAGTCCAAGAGACCCTGTTAACAGATCATAGTGTAAGACTAAATCATTTTAATTTTCATGTAATTTTATTAATAGAGAGAAGCACATCTATAAACAAAAATTGGCATGTTATTTCCATCCCAGGAAATCTTTTAATGGATCAGACTGTTGTAACTGAACTTAAAAATGCCACTCTGGGAGAAGTTATAATTTTGGATATTTAAAATACTCTTAAAATAATGGTTTAAAATAAAGACAATAAACTTATAATGTTTGTACATATCGAACAGCAGTAGTTGATTGTTATTTAAAGCATAGTAGGTATACTGTAGCTTGATAATCAGGTTCTTATAACTAGTTCCATAACTAGTTTGCTAATTCAGAGCAATGAATAAGTTCACATAGTACTTTTTTTTCTTGTGGATTTGTGTTTTCCAAGTGAAGTTCCAAAGACCTTTTATAATTATTTAGCCTGTTAAAGGTGTCGGTTTAAATTTGCATAATTATCCATAACATGTGTCAGGGGACTGTAGGAAGAATTTAGAAGGAAATGACAAATTATGAGAAGCCAAAAAGGTTTCACATACAGACACACAAACACACACACACACACACACAAGGAACTTTTAGACAACACAGATTCTTTTTAATATTCTTTAAGATCACTAAAGTAGATGAGAAAAGGAATATAATTTCAGTCATGGCTATATTTTGAAGTCTTTCTCAATTTCTGTGTTGGTAATGAACAAGTACAACCTGATCTGCCAAGTGAGGCCTTTATATAAGTCAAAGTCACTACTGAAACAAGTCAAAGTGATTACTGATATCACTAAAAACAACTTGACATGGAAAAACTTAATGGCAATATCTGGTAAATACTAGCTTATGAGTTACATTGTGCTTTATGTAATTCTGTAACTACAGAAAATGGGACACTATGACTTTGCTAGACTCTGGGTAAAGTACATTTATTTTAGAGTTTCTGAAATTTAAAATGCTTTTCCATGCAACTTGAAGCATCTCTGGAATAGATTTTGGTATATTATTGTACATCTAATCTTCAAACTGTAAATCCCCCCATCCAATGAACCAGAATACAGTGGTACATGTCAACTGGTTATAATGGAACAGCATCAATTTGCACATCTACAAACAAGGTCATGTTGTCTCCTCTGCACTTAGCATAGGTAGGACATCTGTTTTTCCATCTTACTAACATAGCCGTTGTTTTATCTACTTAAGATAATACTTGAGGAAGCCATCACATACTGCTTGCAATAAAGAGTAACTACACCAGGGATAGTTTAGGGATGTTTAGGGATAGCTGTCATATCATAAATACCTTGCATGGTTTTTGAAAGTCCTGAGACACACACTATAGCTGTACACTCACAATCCAGTATTACTGAGTGTATCATAGGGCATCCTCCCTGACAGTTAACCCTGACTGTGAAAGTATTGTTTCCCAGTGTTGCTTTTAATAATTACAGGAATTTAAACTGTCCATTGATTAATTTGTTGAGTTTCTCTGAAGACAAACAGAGGATTATGGACTCTCATATTTCAGGTACTCTTTCAGATCCTAAACAAAATTGTGATGTAGGCATGTTTTGATTATCAGAAAGCAGGTGTGGTCGCTGAAACCATCAAAGTTAAATATGTTGATATGGTTAAGAACACATTTGGGCTTCCAAGACTGGAAAAGGAAAACAAGTCCCTTATAATAACTTAGCCATAAGGAAATATTAATGGTTGGGGGGGAAGGGTTTAGAAAAAATGGGAATGGTAGACAAAAATAAAATTAGAGAAGTTTGAAAATTATCTCACTCACAGTGACAAAGGATCAATAAGCCCCAAATATCAAACTTATTTGCTATCCTTAGGCAGTAAGTAAGTGAAAGTAAGTGAAGCATAGTTACTAGTTATATGGACCTTCATTTAAAATATGAAACACCTTAAGTATATGAGAATAATGAAAAAATCAGGTATCTAATATGAATTCTGAATATGACAGAATCTGGGAAAGAAAAAGGGGAATATTTTGCAAGATAAATCATTAAGTGATTATAAAATATTTGCAGATCTGTTGAAAAGAAGTATTGAAAAGCACTTGGAAACACTGCTGCTACTCTGAAGATGAGTATGAGAAACAGAAACCAGTCCTGAAGAAGAAGAAGAAAGTAAAATTATCTGGGGAATTTAGGCCATTCTAAAAACCAGCCTAGGATCACATCCTGCCAATCCCATTGGAGTCCTTTAGTACAAATTATTTTGATATGTATCACCAACAACATAGTTGTATCCCACCTCCTTTTTCATGTAATAATGGTTTTGTCTTTAGTTTTGTTTTTCATGTTAAGCAATTTTTCAAGCCAAGTCATAAAAGACAGGTAGGACTCAGCCTAAAAGTTAAAGTTCAAACACTGACAACATTGACACCATTGGTTTCAGAGATGGAAAAGCCCTGAAAACTTCTGCATTCCCTTTTGAAGAAGCCATTTCTTCCAGGATCTCCAGCCTGGTGTCAAATGTTTTGCAGTTTGCAACCAGGAATCAACAGGAATCTCTGCAAATTCTTTGTGTGTGACTATTTTTTTAAGAAGAAATATTGACCATTTATGAAATAAGAACATAATTTGCATGCTTGGAGGTATGTTAAAATGTCTGTGTCATAGCTGCCTTCTAGCCACACCAGGAAGATCAGCATATTACTCAAAATGCTCATCTGTATATCAAAAACAAGATATATGAAATTTGATGTGACCTCATATGTCCTGGACACGAACTGTAACACAAGAGGTTTCCCCTGAACAACAGGAAACACTTAAGTGTGCAGGTGACTGAGCAAGTTGCCTAGAGAGGTTATAGAATCTAACTCTTTGGAGACATTCAAAAGATATCTCGACATGAACTTGGGTAATATGCTCTAGTAGGCCCTGTTTGGCCTTTGAACAGATGACCTCCACACGTGTCTTCAACCATTCTGTGATCACTCTGAGATCAAACAACCTTGAGCCTTGCTAAGAAATTTGGTCAAGAAGGTAATACCTGCTTAAAACTGGGGCATATGATAGTGTGAGATGTGGTTGTATATCTATACAACAAAGAACATAACTACTTATTTCTCACAAGCCTGATGTCCTACACATACAGTCTACCTGTCTCTAGCCTGATTTTTTAACCAAAATTGTAAACTTTATGATCTTGGTCTGACCTGAGTTCAAAGAGGAATGATTGCCTTACTTGAAATAATACCAATAAATAATATTAAAAAGCCTGCAGATGTACTTCTAGCAGACAAAATATATATATATATATATTTCCAAATAAATCCAAGGCCGGTCTATATAAAGATCTATTTAATTCAGGAAATAAGTTACCTTAGTAGTTTTATTACCTTTGACATTCTTGAAAACTTCCTTCCAAAGCAAAAAAATATTGACTATCTCTGGTAAAATGCTAGTGAAATCCTTCCAACTATAGCAGAACTAAACCCTAAACACTTAAATGAGTTTGCAGATTTTCTCCAGGGCTATGGTGTTATTTCTAGATGTGCCAGATGGAATCATGTTTGCTTAAGTGATAGAGCCTTATAGTTGGTCTTGTCCTTTCACCAGGTAAGGATGTAACATAGAAAGGACTAAGAAAACACAGTCTGTTCTTGTGTTGTCTTAAAAGAGCTCTTTCAACACCTCTCTACCAAAAGTCTGTCATATTGTGAGACCACAAGCTGCATTGACAAATTTTGAGTACCTGAAAATTAGGAAATATTTATCAATAGGCATACACATACTTAATTTTATATACTTACTAAATTCTATTACAGTAGATTACAACTCGATCAGGCAACTATATGGTAGTTAAAACATCCATTTCTTAATTAATATTAGTTTATTGGAGGCACATTAACTGCTAATGGATTGAACTGTGAAAATTAGGTAATTTTGTATTCTGAGATTGCAGATTGACTTTTTTATAAGTCCTAATGGTGTTTTATGTTTTAATTTCAAATTTAGTATTATGTAATTAAAAATATTTTCATATAGTTAATCCAAAGGGTCCTTTGTAGAACACTATACTCCTCATGTTTTCTATCTCAGATGTATAAAATGACAAGAACAGCAGTTTATCTTAAGTCTGTACTTCCTTTTCTACATCTTATTTATGTACAGATATTTGCTTACTGCTTTTTCAGGGTAATTATTAAAGGCAATAATAAATATAAAAATAATATTGACTGGCAGAAAGGCCTTTTAAATATTGAGAAAAAAGAGTAGCATCAAATTTTAGGTTTTATCCTTATAAACTTTTATTTAGTAAAACAAGTAGGTACTCTGGTAACAGTTGCTTCTAACATTGTGCATGCTAAGTTCATTGCAGTGAAGTTGCAGAATAAAATTTTATGGTGATGTATTAAACTAACTTGAGAAAGGAAATCAATTGCACTCCAAATCCAAAAAGACAGATTTATTTATTTGTTTGCTTATTTATTTATTTTGCTGGACTGTTCACATTTCCTTTTCCTTCCACCATGTATTGCTTAAAAAAGGGTGTCTGGTAGCCCTTTATGTATGTACACTTTCAGTATTGTTTAAGTAGTATATAATACATTTCCTTGCTTTTTCAGGTGAAGACAATACACTTTAAATTCAAAGTCGAAATGTTTTCTAAATCAGCTACGGACCCTTTAACCTTAGCTAGCTTTATGGTCTGAGAAATTTAAAGGAAACTTTATGTGTTACTTTATCTGGGAATGAAGTTAGCCCATTATGCTTTCAGGCACAATTAGGCTTTCTTGGAGTCCTTCCTCAGGATGCACATAATGTCTTACTGGAGATAAATTTATTATTTGACCTTCTATTTCCATTTTGCACTGCTTGGAGACTTACAATGTGGACTGAATGACTTTCACTGAGGAAGTAGTAGAAAGACAGTAATAAAATTCTGTGGAGATAGACACTTCTGATGCTTGTGAGTAGTTGGTTTGATTCTCCATATGTGCACTCACTTATCTGGAGCATCAAGGAAGTGTGCTCATTCATTAAGAAGTCCAGGATATAGAAGTTGCTCAGGAGAAGCCAAAACACTTCTCGGGGATTTGGCTGAAGAAAAGATGAACCTATTATTGTGTATTGTATTGAAGACGTAGGAAAGAGCTTTAGATTTACTTCTTCTGTGATGTTTGTGATGACCAATCCACTCACTGGTTTGAAATTTAAAACATCAGCACTGTCAAAACTTCCCTATTGTGTTCAGCTACTTAATATGTTTGAGCTGTTGCTGAGATCACAGAATCACAGAATAGTCTAGGTTGGAAGTGACCTATAAGATCACCGAGTCCAACCTCTGACCTAACACTAACAAGTCTTCCACTAAACCATATCCCTAAGCTCTACGTCTAAACATCTTTTAAAGACCTCCAGGGATGGTGTCTCAACCACTTCCCTGGGCAGCCTATTCCAGTGACTAACAATTTGTTCAGTAAGGAAGTTTTTCCTAATATCCAACCTAAACCTCCCCTGACGCAACTTTAGCCCATTCCCCCTCGTCCTGTCACCAGGCACGTGGGAGAACAGACCAACCGCCGCCTCGCTACAGCCTCCTTTAAGGTCCCTGTAGAGGGCAATAATGTTGCCCCTGAGCCTCCTCTTCTCCAGGCTAAATAGTCCCAGCTCCCTCAGCCGCTGCTCATAAGACTTGTTCTCCAGACCCTTCACCAGCTTCGTAACCCTTCTCTGGACTCGCTCAAGCACCTCCATGTCCTTCTTGTAGTGAGGTGCCCAAAACTGAACACAGTACTCGAGGTGCAGCCTCACTAGAGACGAGTACATGGGGACAACCACTTCCCTGGACCTGCTGGCCACACTGTTTCTTATGCAAGCCAGGATGCTGTTGGCCTTCTTGGCTGCCTGAGCACACTGCTGGCTCATAGTCAGCCGACTGTCAACCAATACTCCCAGGTCCTTCTCTGACAGGCAGCTTTCTATCCACACATCTCCCAGCCTGTAGTGCTGCTTGGGGTTGTTGTGCCCCAGGTGCAGGACCCGGCACTTGGCCTTGTTGAACCTCTTACCGCTGGCCTCGGCCCATTGGTCCAGCCTATCCAGATCTTCCTGCAGAGCCTTCCTACCCTCAAGCAGGTCGACACACGCACCTAACTTGGTGTTGTCTGCAAACTTACTGAGGGTGCACTCGATCCCCTCATCCAGATCATCGATGAAGATGTTAAAGAGGACTGGCCCCCGTACCGAGCCCTGGGGGACTCCACTAGTGACCGGCCTCCAACTGGATTTGACTCCATTCACCACAACTCTCTGGGCCTGGCCACCCAGCCAATTCTTAACCCAACGAAGCGTGTGCCAGTCCAAGCCATGAGCAGCCAGTTTCCTGAGGAGAATGCTGTGGGGAACGGTGTCAAATGCCTTACTGATGTCAAGGTAGACCACATCCACAGCCTTTCCCTCATCCACTAAGCATGTCACCTTGTCATAGAAGGAAATCAGGTTCGTCAAGCAGGACCTGCCCTTCATAAATCCATGCTGACTAGGCCTGGTCGCCTGCTTGCCTTGCAACTGCCGCATGATGATGCCCAAGATAATCTGCTCCATGAGCTTTCCTGGCACTGAGGTTAAACTAACAGGCCTGTAGTTCCCCGGGTCTACCCTCTGGCCCTTCTTGTAGGTGGGCGTCACATTTGCTAGCCGCCAGTCAAGTGGGACCTCCCCCGATAGCCAGGACTGCCGATAAATGATGGAAAGTGGCTTGGCCAGTTCTTCCGCCAGTTCTCTCAGTACGCTTGGGTGGATCCTATCCGGCCCCATCGACTCGCATACATGCAAATGCTGTAGCAGGTCGCCAACCATTTCCTCGTGGATTGTGGCGGCCACATTCTGCTCCTCATCCCCTTCCAGTAGCTCAGGGTACTGGGCGTACTGACCTTTTCTACTATTCTACCCTTCAAGCTCATTAATACCTGGTTGACTGCTTCCATTAAGAAATAAAATGGAATTTGTTGGCTTTTGCTCAAATAGTTTACCTTTTTTGTTTGTTTGTTTGTTTGTTTGTTTGTTTTAATTTATTTTCATGTATAGGCAAGTATCCAGCTGTTGAAAATACTTGCTACTGTATCAGCACTCTGAAGTCTGCAGAATCAGGGCAAATATCTACTCTGAGTATCCAATAAATTTAAGAAATAATTGAACAAAACCCTACCGTTTTGTAATAAATAATGACACTATATTTTTTTGCCCCTTGTAGCTTGGACTTAATTTGTATTGCACCAGGAGGTACAGATGTAAGCCACTGTTTGTTGGAGCCTAAGAGGTTTTTCTGTATTGTATCAGAAAGTCAGTCAGAAAATAAAATAACATTGCCAGTTCACTGCTAGGATCCAAAGCTACATTCTGTGCACACTGCTGTCCTGTGTATCTTGGAAGCCTCTGCAAGTTCCCCTGCTTTCCAGCAAAATCCCCATCTGGGACAGCCTTCATACTTTCAGAGATTCAGAGTGCTGATAGAGAACTGAGATTGATACTCTAAAATGACAACAACAAAAAGAGATTTCAAAGCAGAAGATGTCTCAGGTATAGTACCTGAACTTCTTATGATATCATAATTCAAGGATGACTTTTGTAGTAGAAGAAACTCCTTCAGAGATGAGGGGCAAAGCTCCTGGTACTTACATTGTATAGTATTTATTCAGTTGTGTACTGTGTGGTCTAAATCCAGAAAACTCCCAAACATCAATCGATCAGCTCTGGTGCAGGCACATTCTGCAGCAGAGTGGGGGATTGTAGCAGATGGGAGGGGATTATGGGCCAGGAAAACCTCAGGGGGGTGCAGAGAACTGCCAGGAGTGGCTCATGAGGTTTGGATGGGGTCAGGAGCAATGGCAGCCAAAACCACACCTATAAAAGGCAGCACAAGGTGTGCTGGAACCAGGACATGGCACAGCATTTTGCACAGGAGAGCGTCTTTTTGAAGGAGGGCCATTCCACTGGCCAAATGGGAGACTTGGAGCACACATAACCCAAGAAACAGGCCTGTTCCACTGGTCAAGAGCACCCATCCTACCAGACCCTCAAGGCAGAACTGTGGGCACTCTGAGCAAACACTGCAGCTCTGGCTGGGGGGACTGCACCATCTCCCCTAGTGGTGTCTGACACCTCCAGCCATGTGGAGCTGCTAAAAGGACAGGTTGCAGTGCAGAACACAGACTGCAGGAAGCACCCAGGCCTTACTCCTGGGACAGAGACAGATGGCAGACCTGTCTACAGAACATGTGCACAGGTGGAGGACGTCCTGCAGCAGGTGGCTGAGATACTGGAGGCAGTGAGATGGCTGTGTAACATCAGGGAGGCTGAGAAGGAGCTAGGTAGCTGCTTTCAAGTGCAGTGTGTGGTGCACCCACAGCAAAACAGCTAAGAAATCTCCCACCAGCACACACAGAAGGGAGGGATGCCAAGAGTGTGGAAGAATGGAAGCCTCCAATGGAAAGGAGAGGTTTTGATTCTCCTCTGAGAGGTAGAGAGACACCCATTTGCCAACTTCATGCATTCTCTAGAGAGGTGTGTTTCTTACCTGGGACATATATTAGGGATGCCACCAAGAGACTATGAGCACTCATACATACCACTATTATCTATCACTCTTTTATCACATGGGCACCAGTCACACAGCGAGGAGAAGTCTGAAGAGTATTAAGGAGCAGTAAGATAGAGCCCTGTATTCAGAGTATCAAGAGCACTGAGAGTAGCAGTAAAGGAATCTGTCATGCAGGTAGTTTTCTCATTGATTATCCTAGTTAAACGTATGGAATTTGAAAGAGCAAATCAACCACCACCAGGGCTGGTTTGGCTACTGTCCTGGTTTCAGTTAGGACAGTTTTCCTCCTAGTAGCTGGTAGAGTGCTGTGTTTTGGATTAGGATGAGAAGAATGCTGATAACATGCTGATGTTTTGGTTGTTGCAGAGCAGTGCTTGTACCAAGCCAAGGACTTTTCAGCTCCTCATTCTGTCCTGCCAGCGGGCAGGCTGGGGGTGCAGCAAGAGCTGGGAGGGGACAGATCCAGGACAGCTGATCCGAACTGGCCAAAGGAGTATTCCATACCATCTGACGTCATGCTAAAGAATAAATAGGGGTGGCTAGCCGGGGTGGGGGGGGCAGCTGCTCGGGGTAGACTGGGCATCGGTCAGCGGGTGGTGAGCAATTGCATTGTGCATCACTTGTTTCATACACACTACTACTACTTTATTATTATTATTATTATTATTATTGTTTCCTATCTTAATAAACTGTCTCTATCTCAACTCTCGTTTCACTTTTTCGTTTCTCTCCCCCATCCCAGAGAGGGAGGGAGGAGGGTAAGTGAACGGCTGTGTGGTGTTTAGCTGCTGGCCAGGTTAAACCACAACAGCTACTTAGAACATGGAACTCGTTTTGAGTTACCTGGTCTACTGGAGGATAACGGAGTCTATCTGCTGGAGGAGGGGAAGAGCATCTTTGGCTACAGGCTTGCCACGCTGGTAAAGAGAGCTTTAAATTAAAAGGTGTTGGGGAACATCAGTCCATCCAACTTCTACCAGTCTGATACCAGTGCAGGCAATAGACCCCCAGAACCTGGAGAAGGATCAGAGGTCAACAGGAGAGCACCAGAAGAGAAACATGCATATCCATGTAGCATGGACAATAAACAAGAGGAGTTAGAGATGTATGCATGTTTGCCAATTTATGATCTTATTTGTGTAATGAAGGCATGGTATGATGGCTTCCATGACTGAAGTTTTTGAGGGAAGGATACAGCCTCTTTAAGAAAAACAGGCAGGGAAGATGGGGAGGGAATGTTTTCTCTATGTGAATGAGCAGCTGGAGTGCATGGAGCTCTGCCAGGGGATGGACAAGGAGCTGACAGAATTTATGGTTTAGGATTAAAGGGAGAGCAGGAACAAATGACATTATAGTGGGCGTCTGTTACAGGCTACCCGATCAGGAAGACCAAGCACATGAGGATGTCTAGAGAAAGACAGAAGCAACCTCACGTTCACAGGGTCATGGGGGACTTCATGGGGGACTTCAACCACACCAATATCTGTTGGAGGAACAACACAGTGGGGCATAAACAATCCAGGAGGTTCCTGGAATGCATTGATAACTTCTTTCTCCAAGTGATAGAGGAGCCAATGAGGAGAGGTGTTATGCTGGACCTCATCCAGGGAAGGGCTGGTGGGTATTATGAAAGTCAAAGGCAGCTTTGGCTGCAGTGACTATAAAATGGTGGAGTTCGAGATTCTTAGGGCAGTGAGGAGGGTGCACAACAAGCTCACAGCCCTGGACATTTGGACAGCAGATTTTGGTCTCTTCAAGGATCTACTTTGTAGATAACCATGGGATAAATACCTGGAGGAAGACGAGCACAAGAAAGTTGGTTAATATTCAAGGACCACCTTCTCCAAGCTCAGGAGCAATGCATTCCAGAAAAGAGGATGTCAGTCAAAAACACCAGGAGGCATGCATGGATGACGGAGCTCCTAGACAAACTCAAATACAAAAAGAAAGATAACAGGTAGTGGAAACCAGCACAGGTAACCTGGAAGGAATACAGGGACATAGTTTGAGCATACATTTTCCAAGTTAGGAAAGATAAAGCCCAGGTAGAATTGAATCTGGCCATGGACATCAAGGACAGCAAGAAGAGCTACTATAGTTATGTAAGTGATAAAAGGAAGACTAGGGAAAAAGCAGTCCCCCTCAAGAAGGAAACACTTTTTACCCAGGGTATGGAGAAAGCTGAGGTACTCAATGACTTTTTTGCCTCAGACTTCACCAGTAAGAGCTATAGCCACAGTGAATTAGTCACAGGCTCCAAAGGCAAAGACTGGGAGAATGAAGAACCATCCGCTGTAGGAGAAGATCAGGTGTGAGACCACTTTAGGAACTTGAAGGTGGACAAATCCATGGGACCTGATGAGATGTATCCAAAGGTCTTGAGGGAACTGACAGATGAAGTTACTAAGCCACTGTCCATCATACTTGAGAAGTTCCTACTGACTAGACATACTGCTGAAGTTCCCACAGACTAGAAGAGGGGAAATCTAAACTCCATTTTTAAAAAGTGAGAAAAGGAAGACCTAGACACCTACAGTACAGTCAGTCTCCCTTCTGTCCCTGGCAAGATCATGGTCCAGAACCTCCTGAAAACGGTGCTAAAGGACACGGAAAATAAAAGAGGTGATTAGTGACAGCCAACATAGCTTCACTAAGAGCAGATCACACCTGACAAATCGGTTGGCCTTCTACAGTGGGTTTTCTGCATTGGTGGATAGGGGAAGAACAAGTGATATCATCTACCTGGACTTGTGCAAAGCATTTGGCACTATATCCCATTGTATCTTTATCATTAAATTGGATAGAAATTGATTTGATGGACACTTGACAGGTAAGATTACACTTGACAGGTAAGGAATTGTCTGGATGCTCACACTCGAAGAGTTGTGGTCAATGGCTCAATGCCCAGGTGGAGCACCCATCAGTGAGGAGTGGCATTCCTCATTGATTGGTATTGTGACTGGTATTATTTAATAACTTTGTAAGTGAAATGGACAGTGGGATTGAGTGCACCCTCACCAGGTTTGCCTATACCACCAAGTTGCATGTGCTGTTGATACCCTGGAGAGAAGGGATGTCATTCAGAGGGACCTTGACAGGCTCGAGAGGTGTGTCTGTGCAAACCTCATGAAGATGAACAAAGTTGGATGCCAGGCTCTGCACATGTATTGTGCTCAGGCAATCCTGAGCACAAATGCAGGCTGAGTGGAGAATGGATTGAGAACAGCCCTGAGGAGCGGGACCTAGGGGTGCTGGTAAATGAGAAACTAACCATGAGCCAGCAATGTGTGCTTGCAGCCCAGAAAGCCAACCACATACCCTGGGCTGTCTCAAAAGAAATGTGGCCAGCAGGTCAAGGGATGTGATTCACCCCCTCTACTCTGATCTCATGAGAACCCACCTGAAGTTCTGTGTTCAACTTTAAGGATACCAATATAAGAAGGGCATTGGACTGTTGGATCAAGTTCCGAGGAAGGCTATGAAGATTATCAGAGGTCTGGAGCACCTCTCATGAAGACAGGCTGAGGGAGTTGGGGTTGTTTAGCCTGGAGAAGAGAAGGCTCTGGAGGGAACTTTTAGAGGCCTTCCAGTACTTTAGGGGCACTTATAAGAGAGATGAGTTAATTCTTTATCTATATGAGTAGTGATAGGATAGAGGGAAATGGTTTTAAACTAAAGAGGGAAGGTTTGAATTAGACATTAAGAAGAAATTATTTACTATGAGGGAGGTCAGTGACTAAAAAAGGTTTTCCAGAGATATTGTGGATGTCCCATCCTTGGAAGTTTTTAAGGCCAGGTTGGATGGGGCTTTGAACAACATGGTCTAATGAAAAGTTTGGAATTAGACGATCTTTAAGGTCCTTTCCAATCAAAACCATTATATGATTCTATGATTGTATGACTTTTCCTTGGCTAGATTTTTACATCGAACACTGGTCTGTGTTCTGAGTTGAGAGGTAAGACCATACTTCTCTTTCTCTCTGTCTCTTTTCTAGCAAGAACTCCCCATTAAAAAGGAAAAAAAAAAAAAAAAAAAAAAAAAAAAAAAAAAAAGAGAGAGAGAATGATCCCACCTTTTATAGCACAATCCTTTGGATTGTCTTGCTTGCCAACACCTAGATGTTTAGAAGTAGAGCTTAGGGATATGGTTTAGTGGGTGATTTGTTAGTGTTAGGTCAGAGGTTGGACTCAGTGATCTTGTAGGTCTCTTCCAACCTAGGCTTTTCTGTGATTCTGTGACCTTAACACTACTGAAACACATTTTATAATGTTGAAGCAGGAAATAGCCATTAAGCTCTGACCCACTAAAACCTCCATATAGAAGAAAGAACAGCCTTAGATGAAAGGAAACCCCTCTGAACTCCTTCCAGATTGTATAAAGCCATGAATATACATGCTGGAAAGAGTGAGCCCTCTTTATTTTATATTACTCTTGTACTCAGATGACACACTTCACAGGAGTAAACAACATTAAGCTAGAAATTTCAAAGCATCTTCAAAGCAGTTCAGCAACTAATTGTACTGATGGTTCTTTTGAAGATATAGACCTTCACCTCTAAATTAATCTACATCTTTTTAGAATGTTATTGCACAGACATTGACAGCTTTACAATAAAAAGCATTTTAATTGAATGTTTTGAATTGTTCTTTCTTTTCAAGCTTCAGGATTATTCAGAAAAGTGTCCCTCTGATTGAGCACGCTATTTTATAATTACTGCTACAAAATCAAGTGTTTCAATACTTCGACATAAAGTCTAAGGTTACTAAGGGACAGAAAACAAAGACATCAAGTAAGCTGATAGGAGTAAAGGTAGAAGGCATTAGTAACATTTAAGACTGTATGCCTAATTTAAAAGTAGAAAAGCCAGACATTTTTTACTCAGGTTTTAAAAAATACAATCATCTGAGCTGGTGGAAGGGGATGGGGAGCAGAATGTGGCCCCCACAATCCACGAGGAAATGGTTGGCGACCTGCTACAGCATTTGCATGTATGCGAGTCGATGGGGCCGGATAGGATCCACCCAAGCGTACTGAGAGAACTGGCGGAAGAACTGGCCAAGCCACTTTCCATCATTTATCGGCAGTCCTGGCTATCGGGGGAGGTCCCACTTGACTGGCGGCTAGCAAATGTGACGCCCACCTACAAGAAGGGCCAGAGGGTAGACCCGGGGAACTACAGGCCTGTTAGTTTAACCTCAGTGCCAGGAAAGCTCATGGAGCAGATTATCTTGGGCATCATCATGCGGCAGTTGCAAGGCAAGCAGGCGACCAGGCCTAGTCAGCATGGATTTATGAAGGGCAGGTCCTGCTTGACGAACCTGATTTCCTTCTATGACAAGGTGACATGCTTAGTGGATGAGGGAAAGGCTGTGGATGTGGTCTACCTTGACATCAGTAAGGCATTTGACACCGTTCCCCACAGCATTCTCCTCAGGAAACTGGCTGCTCATGGCTTGGACTGGCACACGCTTCGTTGGGTTAAGAATTGGCTGGGTGGCCAGGCCCAGAGAGTTGTGGTGAATGGAGTCAAATCCAGTTGGAGGCCGGTCACTAGTGGAGTCCCCCAGGGCTCGGTACGGGGGCCAGTCCTCTTTAACATCTTCATCGATGATCTGGATGAGGGGATCGAGTGCACCCTCAGTAAGTTTGCAGACAACACCAAGTTAGGTGCGTGTGTCGACCTGCTTGAGGGTAGGAAGGCTCTGCAGGAAGATCTGGATAGGCTGGACCAATGGGCCGAGGCCAGCGGTAAGAGGTTCAACAAGGCCAAGTGCCGGGTCCTGCACCTGGGGCACAACAACCCCAAGCAGCACTACAGGCTGGGAGATGTGTGGATAGAAAGCTGCCTGTCAGAGAAGGACCTGGGAGTATTGGTTGACAGTCGGCTGACTATGAGCCAGCAGTGTGCTCAGGCAGCCAAGAAGGCCAACAGCATCCTGGCTTGCATAAGAAACAGTGTGGCCAGCAGGTCCAGGGAAGTGGTTGTCCCCATGTACTCGTCTCTAGTGAGGCTGCACCTCGAGTACTGTGTTCAGTTTTGGGCACCTCACTACAAGAAGGACATGGAGGTGCTTGAGCGAGTCCAGAGAAGGGTTACGAAGCTGGTGAAGGGTCTGGAGAACAAGTCTTATGAGCAGCGGCTGAGGGAGCTGGGACTATTTAGCCTGGAGAAGAGGAGGCTCAGGGGCAACATTATTGCCCTCTACAGGGACCTTAAAGGAGGCTGTAGCGAGGCGGCGGTTGGTCTGTTCTCCCACGTGCCTGGTGACAGGACGAGGGGGAATGGGCTAAAGTTGCGTCAGGGGAGGTTTAGGTTGGATATTAGGAAAAACTTCCTTACTGAACAAATTGTTAGTCACTGGAATAGGCTGCCCAGGGAAGTGGTTGAGACACCATCCCTGGAGGTCTTTAAAAGATGTTTAGACGTAGAGCTTAGGGATATGGTTTAGTGGAAGACTTGTTAGTGTTAGGTCAGAGGTTGGACTCGGTGATCTTATAGGTCTCTTCCAACCTAGACTATTCTGTGATTCTGTGATTCTGTGAAATTAAAGAGAGGAGGTAAGAGACCTTATCTTGCTTAGAGTGCTTGTCTGCCTTTAGCCATTGTAATGGCCTCAAAAAACCTTCAGTGGCAGGAAGATACTATTAATATAAGGGACGGGAAGCACACTGAACAATTGACTATTTTCTTCCATTAAAATAGACAGAGATTAGGGGCATTTTTATGTGCCACATTAAGGTAATGCAGTGTATTGTTCATTAAAATCAGTACCTACTGATCAAAATGAAAAAGTGAGAAGACAGTGATATTGGAGGAGTATAGTAATAAAAGCTTTCCTCACCAAAACTGCATCTCGTGTTTTGAGTACCTGTATCTCATTCTTATTTATCCAAGCATTAACTCTCTAGTTTCTCCTTACACTGTACTGCAAATTTTGATCTTCCTGTAATGTTATGAATTTGTTCTGTCACCTGTGATCTGATTTAAAGTTAGCAATTTAGCTGCACAACATACTGGATATATTTGCACCTCTCATGTCTTCAACCTCCTCATGTACTCAGCTAGTTGAGGTCTTTTGACTGGAAGTCCACATCATTCATAAATTTGATCGATTGGTTTATTTTATTGCTGTTTTCATTAAAATGTATCTCTCAAACTTCCATCTCTGAAGAAATGTCTGCTTGACTTTTTATTTGTGCATAAAACAATAAAACACTAAAGATATATATATATATATATATACATTGTATCTTCTTTTATACCTCTGATCATATTTTTCTTCTGTATAGAATGTCCATGCTAATGAATTTAAATCTGAACTTTCCTTACTTTAAAAGCAGGCCACCTTAGGACATCATACATTAGAAAACATGTTTTGGACCATTGGTTTCTGCCTTTCACACCCACATCTGGAAATGTTGAGAAGCTACTAGAAATACACAGCAGTGTATTATTTGTGTCTATCTTTTTTCTAATTGTCTCGGATACAGAAATCTGCTTTTGCCAGAATTCAACAGATTTCCACGACTGATTACATTTCTCCCAAAAGGAAGCTCTGTGTCCCCCTTTGTTATCACTGAGAGAGAATGGCACTGATGTTCAAGAACTGGTTGGCGCCAGGTGTGCTGTGTATATATGCAGTGGAGTAACTAACATAGATTGTCAGCATCTTCTTCAGTGGTTTATTATTGTGTTACCCTCTTCATTATTAAAAAGGATAGTTGTAGAAGAATCTTCTCTCCCCAGTAATTAAATGACCCCAGCCCAGTATCTTGTCAGAAATTGTGGAAGACAATTCATTTCTGCAGAGGACAAAACAGGAAAATGTGGGATTGTTATTTTTTTCTTTTTCATTTTTCCAGAAAACTTAGTATTTTTGTTCACATCTGGGAATGAAAAATGTTTCAAACCCCTAAAAAACACAATGGAGTTATTAAGAAACTGTGTTTTGACTGAAAGTTTGCTTGGGTTATTCAGAAATAAATGCCACTATATAGAGAGAAGAGCGTGGGACTGCTACAGGCAGAAGCATCAAGTGTGGCCATGAATCAGAGACAGAGTGTACTTGTCATAGAAAGGACAGAACGGAAAGTTACGCTGAGTACTAATGGCTTTGATTTTGCCAAAATTCAGATGGGTTTGGATAGTTTGT
Organism: Nettapus auritus; assembly: GCA_011076525.1. Classification (NCBI taxonomy): domain Eukaryota; kingdom Metazoa; phylum Chordata; class Aves; order Anseriformes; family Anatidae; genus Nettapus; species Nettapus auritus. Next base: position 21,108,781 of record CM021797.1, read on the forward strand.
AACCCATACCCTGATTCACTTTGACTATTTTGCATTTTGGTTGTTACTATTTAGTTCAATTCAATACTGGGTTACACTTTCAGTCTAATGTGACAATGATGGAGAGTATGATTTAAATTCAGTAGTTAGTCTGTGATTTAGCAGATTCAACATGACTAGCAGTGAAGGAAATAGAGAAAGGCAGCTGTATGAGTAGACTGAAAGAGTGAAAAGTTAAATGCTATCGATGTGTTAAGGAACATGACAGAAAGATTGCTTTTATCTACAAGTACAGAAAAGCACTTTCTTTTGAAGCTAACATATGTCATCAGAAAGATTCACCTGCTACAGTAGGATATTGAGGAAACTTGATGATCTTTTTGAAAGAACAGGTGCTATCTTTATCCTTGAAATGTAGCCACTGTAGATATTGAATGACTGTTCAGTTTCTCTTCAACATCACTTTTGTTCAGGAGTAGATTTTATTCATAGAAATTGCTAGAAAATAAGCAGGGAATAAGACAAGTTAAAAAAAAAAAAAAAAAAAAAAAA
>CM021797.1:21109411-21123924 GCA_011076525.1 Nettapus auritus
ACAAGAAAATGGACAAGAAAAAGACTAAAAGAAAAATGCCCACCACGTTCACTTTTTCATACATATTGTGACTCACGCTAACCAAAAAGCTTGTTTCTGCAAGGACTTCAGTGGGTGCTTGAATGGAACTGTTTATGGACATTTACCTAATGTATACAGAGCAGGAACTCAGTCATTGCACAACAGCATTAGTACATTTTGATACTTATCCCTGTTCCACTTGGAAAAGCATAACCATTGGTCCATGCTCACTCTATAGATTAAATAATATTCCTTGCCAACAAAGCAGGTGCAGAAAGAAGGAAGGGCCTTGGAGGCAGAGGAAAACTGAGGCTCTGCTCTTCTTCAGTTTCACTGCAGGATTATCTAAAGGAAAAAAGTTACTGCAGGGTCATGAAAGATGTAAAGATGAATAAAATAAAAGGTTTCAAGAAGTTTCTTTTAGCTATATACATATCTTCTCCACCACTCAACCACTCACTTGCTTTCGGGTTTTCTGTCTCCATTTTCTAACATATGCCATGGTAATGCTCTGATCTTTTTTCATGTACCTAAATTGGAGCAGCACAAGAAGCATTAGGCAAAGTAGTGTGGTGCATTTAGTGTCTGCTTTGAAAAGCAGTCAGCCCTCACTCAGTCATTCTTCCTAATGGCAGTCCCTGAGAGACATACACAGTGGGTTTCAGGGATGAAGAGCTCTCATCCCTGAATAAGCTGTTCCTCAGAACCAATAACCTCTAAATTGTGCAAATGGCATCTACTGAATTGCCTGCAATCTGGATTCATCCAGTCAAAGAATTTGTCCAATCACATGCATTGCCCTCAAACTCCTCTTGGTCATCACACTTGTTTGATTAAAGAGCTAAGAGTTCACCTTTTTGTGAAAGGTGCTAAAATGTTATTTGGCACAAGTGTTAGACTTAAAAGCCCAACATATTTCAGCAGATTTTTTTTTTCCCTTATTGAAACAGGCATAACATTGGCCTTCATCAACTTCTCTACCACCATCTAAGTATTGTATGCCAGTTTTCTAAGCGATATACATTTCATTCTGGGGATGTATCCCATGCAGCCATACCAATTTCTTTGGAGTAAAAAATAAGATTTTGTTAACAGGTTTCATGGTCAAAAACAGAAGCAGATTTTTTTCTAGATGAGCAAATCCAGTGAATTCAGTTACATGTCACTCCACTTTGCTTAAGTGATTATTTAAAATGAGTAGAGAAGTCCTCATTGTCCTCCTACCATTTGTGTGAAATATTGATTCTGATTTCACATCTCACAGAAAATATAAAATGGAGAGCTTAGCTGTAACTTCTACAAGAAAGCCTTTCCAGTTATTATAATTCTCCAAGGGCTGTAAATTGAATGCAGTAACAGTTAACTAGTATTAAATGTCTAATCTGAGAGAAAACAAAACAAAACAAAACAAAACAAAACAAAACAGAAAACATATCTTTAAAATCCATACACAAATACCGTATATTTCTCTACAAGGAAGTAGTTCTATTCCTCTGTCTAATGTAATGCTACTGTGTCTTCTCATACAGTCTATGAACAAAATGGACCTTGAAGACAGTCAGGACATATCTTAAGTGGAATTTCATTAAAAAATAAAAAATATAAGGCTAATAGTTTGACCTACTATCTTACCTATGTTTATATTAACAGACTTGATAAATTTGTGCATGAGGGAAAGCTTGTGCATGTAGTCTACCTAGACTTTAGTAAAACTTTTGACACAGAATTATCCTGAAGAAGCTGGCTGCTCAAAGCTTGGATTTATGTACACTCTATTGGACTAAAAGCTGGCTGGGTGACTGGGCCCAAAGAGATATGATCAATGGAGATAAATCCAGCTGGCAGCTGGTCACAGGTGGTGTCCCCCAGGGCTCAGTACTGGGAACAGTTCTCTTCAACATCTTTATCAATGATCTGGAAGAAGGGATCAAGTGCACCCTCAGTAAATTTGTAGTTAACACCAAGTTGAGCAGGTACGTTGATCTGCTTGAGGGTAAGAGACCTCTGCAGAGGGATCTGGATAGGCTGGGTTGATGGACTGAGGCCAACTCTATGAGGTTCAACAACTCTGGGTTCTACACCTGGGGCAAAACAACCCCATGCAATGCCACAGACTGAGGGAAGAGTGGCTGAAAAGCTTCCCAGCAGAAAGGGAGCTGGTGGTATTGCTAAAATACCTGTCACCCAAAATATTAGTTCCTGTCACCCATTTCTATTACATGTTAACAAAATGAATTACTTTGCCTCTGGTCATAACAATATTTGTCATGATATAAAGTATAAAATTTTAGTTGTTCTGTTTTTTGCATCTAAGAATGTTGTAGATTGTAGATGAGTATGCAGCTTTGAAGTTGGTAAACACACAAGTAGTGAAGAAACTGGCTACCTTGGCAATAAGATGGATTTACTGCCTGTTTGTCTTGAAGATTTACATCTTTCAAACTATTATTTTAAAGTGAGTTGGATTTAGAATTCAAAATGTTTACTGAGCTGGAGTGAATTAAGAACATAGCACCTTCTTTCTATCCACAATGGGCCATTTATCCAGAGAACATCATAGTGGTTTTTGTTGTTGTTTTTTCTTAATTTCAAAACTATTTCTAATAAATATTACCAAACACTCTGAACCCTCCTTCCTTAAAGTCTGTTCTTTTTTATATTCTCTCTGTGCATATTTTCAGTTAAGTGAACTAACATTCGTTAAGTAATGCAACACAAATATTTTGAAATACATTAATATAATAGTGACTTGGATGACCCACACTACTACAGTGTTTTCAGCCAGGACTAACAAAAAATAAAACACGATTCCTGGAGAAGGGATTCCTGTCTGCTCAAAAATATGGAGAACAGAATATTACCTTCTTCATTATATTTGCTGAAAATGTTCCTCAAGCCCTTTACAAATTACTGTTAAACACAAATTGTGAGTCTTAATTAAAACATCTAGTTCAACATGCTGTTTTGTAGATCCACCTAAATGAGCAAAATATTTTTAAAATAAAATAAATAATAAAATAAAATAAAATAAAATAAAATAAAATAAAATAAAATAAAATAAAATAAAATAAAACTCCTGTGAGTGTCCAGGTTTTTTAATTTCTATTTCAATTCTTCAATTCTAATTAGCGACAAATAATTTGTTTTCCCACTTTCTTCATGGGAACTCTCTGCTGGATCAAATAGATCTTCAGGGTCTCTCTAGTTCTGAGAAGGGATGTTAGGAACTTAAACTCTTCTACAGAAGTGAGAACAGCACTCTAGAATTTATTACCTGGGGTTTATTCATGGACCAATGGTATGTAGCAGACAGCAGTTAAGTGGGACATTGTGTACTAACACTTTTATCTTTAAATGAGATGAAATTCAATTTTAATGTTTACTCCTAAAGCTTATGTATCAAACATAGAAAACTTTACTAAATGATTCTTGAAACAGCATCTGTCATGTTTTGTACATATCTACTCATGTGCCAGAGCTTTTGCTACTGCCAGTGAGAATTAACATAGTCAAAGAATATAACATCCACTTATGTGGCAAAGGGCTATTGATTGGAGGTATTTCAGGGTCAAACTGAGGAATGCAGAGGCCATCAACATGTTAATTGTCTTCTTCTATGGCATCTTTAGCATGGTCTGCTACTCATCCTGTCAGCTAAAGCTTCTAATGTCAGTGAGGTTCCTTGTATTTGACAACAGTATAATAGTTCTTCATTCATTACTTTATATATGGATTTTTTGAGTAATAATACTTCTAATTCTCATTCAAATAAACAAATAGAAATATTATAACTCATTGTACATTCTCAAATCTCAAAGCCATATTAGTAGCAATGAAATATTAACCTTACTTAAATACTTCGATATGACACACCTGTTGCCAATTCATCAATGGATGGTGTATTTAATGCAACAGCTAGAATATACAAAACTCTGGACATGACTGTAATTATTAATACTGAGTCACTAAAGTATTTCTATATTGAACTTTCTTACTTCATGAGTAGCTTTTGGCATATATTTATGTTGAACCTCAGCTGTTTTAGAAAACTGAATTTCCAAATACAGATTATTCTCAATGGAAACATGACTAGTATAGACATTTAACTTTCCAAAAGTCAAATCAAACTGTTAAAACTCATCACAACGCTTTCTAGATCCAGAAGCTTGTCTCAGATGATAATAATGCAGACTTTACTGCAAAACCTTACTGCAGCATGCTGTATTTGAAAATTACAACAGTCTTATGAAATAATATTACAGGTATTAAACAAGCCCACTACAGAACTGTAAAATCAAAATCATTTGCTCAGATCTTATTCAATTGGATATGTCTTTTCCCTGGAATAAAGGATTTTCTGGTTTTAGTGCATTTCACTTTCTGTAAGGCCACCAAGCTCCACAGTTAGGTTTCACCTCCCAGGCAATTCTTCAGTGAAAATATATCTAATAATTACTTAATGGTTCCTGGCATGAATCAACTAATTTTATATCAGGACTCCAGAAATACTGAATTCACTGTTCAGCTCAGGATTGGTTAGATAGTTTTAACTAATAAGAGAACAGTATATTTCAGGCTTTTATGATTTAAGACTAATGAATTATGAGTATGACATAGGGATAAAGATGCATTATATTTTCTTTTATATTTTGCTGCTGTAAGAGATCTAAATATATTCTTTCAACAGTACTTTAATCTAATTATTACATCTTTAGCAAGAAGTCTAAAGCACCTGATGTTGTGAATATGGCTTCGTAAGTTTTCTATAGTCTGGTTAAGTAAAAGACATCTCTTTTGCCCTTTGATAAGGGACTACAAAGATTCCACATGAGAATTTTAACGCTAGTTTAATTTACTGTGAGATATGTCTGCTTCTTATAGTGGCAGAAGTTCATTTTGTTCTTGTGTATGTAATTATCCTGAGGTTGAAATAAGAAATCATAATAAACATCTAAACTGTTTTCTGTAAAGTGACTAAATACTTTATTATATATCACACATTCATATCTATTTGATAAAAATAGTTATTTATAGTTGCTTGCCAAGATACTAGTATTTATCCATTTACTTTTTTTTTTTTTTTTTTTTTTTTTTTTTTTGTATCAAACATGAAAGAGGGTTTTTTGTTTTGTTTTGTTTTCCCTTACATTTTCAAAAGCAACCTCTTATTTTGTTTCCCACTATTTATAATGAGGGGTAATAAGATGCTGGGTGGAAAAGCACACAGAAACTGTGATGCTTTTAAAAAATTACACTTCGGCTATGGTGAAAATGTGATCAACATTTTAAGAAACAATATAGACATTATACGGATAAATTTCTAGCTCTTGATTATTCCCATAGTTTAAAATTCATACTGATATGATTAACTTTCCCTTGCTTGCACTGATGCAGACTGTTTTCAAGTTTGTTGTTGTTATCATGGTTATGACATGCACTAAACTAAACTCTTGACCAATTTTTGAGATTATTTTGGAGAAAGAATATGAAAGAGAAGAACTGATCCTGTAGAAATGGCTGCTTCACCCCATCACCTTCATACACCTGCATGTAAGTTGGTGGATGTTAATGAAGGCAGAAAGCCTAAAGGACAGATAAGGAGTGACAGTTTATTCAGAATGTTAGCAACTCTTCTCAGGAATATCTTTTCTGAGAACTCAGATTTTTATTTTCCCTACACACTGTGGAAAGATTTTATTTTTGTCATCATTCTCGTTTTTTTAAACTTGGCCGCTTGTAACATTTGGTTTACAGCTGACTGTTTTTCCCTTTGTGGACCACTACTTCAGGTTACTTGTTCTTCCAAACCTAGTCATAAAAAATGTACAATCTGACTGTAGCACAAATACAGTATTTTCAATTAACTGAAAATGTCTTTATTTTACATGAGATTTCAAAGGAGATGAAAAGTCCTATATTTCCCTAGATTTCACATCACAAATACTTTTATGTGTTCTACTTCTTGGTGCCAAATACTTTCTGAGTCATGTGTTTACAAACATGAAATAATTAATATCTCTAAAACCATGGATTCCTGTGACTAATATGTGTGAAGACTTTCAACTAAACCCATGTGAAACTGATCTGTACATGAATATGTATGGGCAAGCTAAAAATTTATTCTGAAATAATAAAAAATATGTATTTTATTTTATTTTGAATATTAAAATTTTGAAGAATTTCTTACAAGGTTTGACATTTACTAAAGTTTAATAATGCATTTTATCTGGAATAGAAATTCTTATATACATGGTAAAGAGAAAATTCTCAATGTATGTTTGTTCTCTAAAGCAGAAAGTAGATTTATTGGCATTCTGTACATGAGACAAGGTCAGTATTAACTTACCTTAATTTACAAAGATGCATTTCTATTCTCTGTATTTAACTGCTTTTACTTCAGGTCTTCTCACCATTTCTAGTCCTTCTAGACTCTTTAACAAGTAAGATGAGGCTCAAATTACCTTTATTGAGAGGAACAAAAACAGCTGCCTTCTAAGCTGCTCCATTTTGAATATTTGTGGGATCAGTCTGTGAGACTTATGTGGTCAGGTGCATGAGAGTGGTGAAATAATACATTTACATAGAGGGGACAAAATAAAATTACAGTATAAACCCCCAACTCTGACATTCTCCAGCTTCTCAGCATTTATCTTTGCAAAGTTATGTTCTCTTTAACATTGTTTTGTGTGTCATTTCCTGTTTCTTTTTTAAAAAGAAAACTGAAAAAAATGCTAGAAAATTTCTGAAAATTTTATGATTATATTGAAAGCCATCTGTTCAACAGCAGAGCTGGATATCTTAGCAGTAGATCTTGTAAGTTATTCTCTCCATCTGAAGAAGTGAGCAGTTTTTCACTTTCCTTGCAGATTTCACTAGAGGGACTCCTCAATGTCCGAGTATGCTCCTAACATCCTGATGTCGTTTTATTCCTGCTCCATTGTTCTGAAAAATCAGTCTGTATTCATCATACTTTTGCCCAGTTTTCTTCCTGTTTCTCCCAGCACTAAATCTGCCGATTTTTGAGAGTCCTTTTAATTCTCTCTATGTGGTCCAACACAGATGTGTTGGAATAGTGAAGGTCCATCCTTCACTACTCTTGTCCTCATCCTGGTCCTTGCCTTCTTGTCATATTCCTTGTTCTTCCTTGGACTGCTTATTTCAGTACCTCTTCCTCACTCTTCTGCTACCCCTCCTACCCTTGGGGACATCCCTGGGACTAGTCACTTTGTTTCTCTTCCAATGTCAGTTTCCAGCCAGGACAGCCTCTGAATTCTCCAGTTTGCACTGTCAGTGCTCTCTCCTTGGCTAAAAGCTGGTGCTTCAACAAAAAAGATGTATGGAGTGAAGGGCAGGAAATCTGACCAATGTTCAGGCATGAGTGGTGACTTCCCTCCAAAGTGTGTGTGTGTCTGTACAGAAAAATTCTGAAGAATTAAAATACTTAACGGGTCTTGTACTTATCAGTATGAGTTGTATTATATACACTACTGCTGCTTTCCACAGGACTTTTAAACTTTAACATAACTATATTCCTGAGTCAAAGAAAATACCATTAAATTTATCATAATAATTTCAATGACGTATTTAAATCCTAAACTGAATTGTAATTTTCATTATTATTTTTTTTTCTCTGTAAATTTTCTGCCTAATGGCTGAAACTATAGATAGATAGATAGATAGATTAAATTATATAAAGATAGATATTCAATAAAATCTCTATTTCTAAAACAAATGACACTTTGCATAAAGCAGGGCAGTGTTTATTGTAATTACTCTGTCATTTGCTGTTAGATGAAATGAGAGTGATTACTAGGCATTTATGTAAATGATTACTAATCATAAATATGTTATCTGCTAGCTGCCACCATTGCTCTTCTCAGTGTTCACTTAAAAATAATGAGTTCACATAACTCAGCTGATCAGCCACAAAGAGCAAACAACCAAAAGGTCACCCTTCTTCAGACAATTCGAGTGCTGAGGGCTTTCAACTCAATAATCAAGAAAATGCCTAAATATAATGCATTTTTTAATCTGTGTATATACACCTAGGTGGGTGTATATATAGGGCCTTCTCATCTCATTTTGGAAATCTCTTAATTGGCTCCATTTTCCCCTTCAAATAAAGTCTTTTTGTTCAGAAAAGGTTTTGGAGAGTCAAGTATCTCCTTCATATAATTCGTAGGTATTCTAACCTAAAAATAAATTTACCCTGACTATTACTCTAGATTTGGCATAGAACTAAATGTATTATATGTTATATTTATCATGTAAATCATAGAGCATTAAAAGATGAAATCCGTCTTCTTTCCTTGCATTTAATGCAGAAATATTCTGCCATTCCTGTAGTCAGGCTTCCACAGACTTTACATGAGAAACTGTTCAGTTAATTTAAGGGTCAGGTTCTTTTCATTTGGGGCAGCGCCACTACTTTCAGTTTCTCCTTTGGGCAACAAGTGGGTAGGACATGTATATTTGTCAAATTTCAAATATTGCCTATCCAGGTACATTGAGGCACACCAAAGTAGCAGATAACAAACAAGCAAGTGGGATTTTAGCTAATTTTGCTTCCCTCTGTACCCCACTTCTTTCCCTCTATACTGCTTCTCTCTCCACACTTCTAAGCTGCATTTCACTGCTCTGCTCATGCTGCCCAGAAGTCAGCAGCTCAGATTAGTCAATACTCCTGTCTGTTACAGAAGGCACTGACTCCTTCCAGTGGCCTCGGCAGAGAGAGAAAATGTGGCTGGGTTTGCAGGTACAGTGAGAGGCAGAGACAATACAGTTTGCTTTCCTTCTGGGTTAGTGACTGGTCTCACCCTGAATTCTCTCTTCTTCTGTCTTTCAACTCCTTCCACCCCACCAACAGCATATCTTCTTTTCATCTGCTGAGCAGGTGGCACAAGGCTTTGGGGCACTTTGGAGACCAACATTCCTACTGGGGGAGCACACTGCCTCTTCTGCTTTGAGGTCTGTCACCTGTGTCTCTGTCTTCTGTTCAGGTGTTAATCTTCAGTGAACTTGCAAAACTTTCATCACCTTTGTTTTAAAAATCTTTGAAAGTGCTAAACTTCAAGGTGAATGAACTACCTGATTTTGTTTGTGACTTTTTGTCCCCTTTATTGCATTAAAGTGGCAGAGCACCATTGTTACAGAGGAAGTAGAATAAGAGACAAAAAAAAAGTTTAATGATTCTAGATATCCAGAGATGGTCCAGCCAGCAAAAGTGACCCCAATCAGCTGGTGAGCCCATGTTTCTGCTGCTCTGAAGCATAACAGTTAAAGATATAAAAAAATCCCTGGAGAAGTCCCTGCTGGCTGGGTAGACCCTGAGCAGAGAGCAGGCCTGTCTAAGCACACCAACACTGAAATGTAAGCTACAGACAGTAAACTGCCAGTGAAGCCTTTGTTGGTCTGATGGATCCTGATCAGTTAGTAGACCTATGGTCTTCCAGTCCGAAGGCAGAAAGGTTGAAAATGTGCTACATTTCAAGCATCCCTAGTCCCTGTTTCTCCTAATATAAATAGCCTCTGTGCAGAAGCACAGTGTGTGACCAGCCTCTTCTTTTGTGGTTCTGTCTCATGTCTCTTCAGTAATTGGTGGATTCAGGAAGTGCAATTTTTTATTTATTTATTTATTTATTTTAGTCCAGGTGTTATTAAAATTAACAACCAGTCCATGACAAGTGCAGGTAGGAACCTGTGGATGAGGATTCAAAATTTTGGACATATGCACACATATAAGTATCTGCTGCCTATTAGCATTCAAAATTCAAAGTATTTTTTCACACACTAGTCCTCTAAAAAAGGCAGCTTCACTTCTAAAATCTCATTTAAATGTAGAAAGTGCCAACATGCAGAAAATTCAGTTCAAAGGATCTGGAACACATTCAGACACTTTTTCCAGATGTTTGTTGGCCCATCTGATAAGGACATGTATTGTGTGAAGATTAATGTTAGGATGAGCACTTCAGGGAGATCTGGATGAAGCTTTTGTTTGGTGGCATTTAAATGAATTCAGGTCTGCTACATTGCCCTGGGGTTTGGGGTTAATGATCTTCTCACTAAGATCTCCCTTGCCAACATCATCATACTCAGAACTAATTTGTATCTGACAGATATTTTGATATGTGATTTTGGTGAAACCAAAGCCATTTGGGGAAAATGATGAACATGCAGCTAGACATTCAGATGAAAAATCAATGTGCAGATGTTTTAACTCAAAGGCCAAATGTTTGCTAAAAATTTATCTTTGTTAATTGATTGCTAAATTATTATTTTTGATAACTCTTTAGTTACCTACTTGATGTGAGAGGAAAGAAAAAAAAAGAATTAACTATGTTTTATTATTGTGCATTTTTATATTCTACTGAAGGTATAAGTTTTATTATTATATTATGACTTATTAGTACTACTTTACGGTAACTTATTTTTTATAACTTTGTTTGCTTTTTAGCATACCTCTTGATGTAAAATGAGCTGATTCACAGTTGTTTCAAAGGATCAGTCAGAATTCCCATCTCATAATCAACCTGCATCCAGCTCTAGAGCTCAAAAAGTGGACAAACACATTTTTCTATAACCCTTCTTTATTAGGACATTTCTTGGAATATGATATGCAGATACCCCAAAACCTCCAATGTGTTTGTGCTGATAGTCTGTATCGGTCTTAAGAAACATGAAGGAGCAGGAAGCAAGAATGGGTGTAGTTGCAATGCCAGTGAGGAAGAGTTATCACAGTCCCCTTGTCATGCAATGCAGATGGCATGAAGCTATATTCCCACCAACCACATTCAAGAGTGAATGTGCTTCAGTATTACTTCTGAAAAGAGGGAGCTGATGTCAAGATACATTCATTGCACGTCACAGAGGACTTCTCCATCAGAACTAGGGACTAAAACTTCTTTGATCAGTTTTGGTTCTCTAGGACCATGCTTTTTATTCTTTCAGAATTGACTGGAAATATGTAAGAGAATAAAACAATGCTCATTTTTCTCACTTAGCTACAAAGCTAAAAAATGAAGGAAGATAGTGTACATTAACTATATGTTTTAGTATTTTAAATGGGATTAAGAGACATTCTTATTCTATTATAAATCATCTAGTCTCTATTTTCCAAATATAACTTTTAACCACAGAACAGGCACATCACAGCTTAGTACAGTGAAACAGTCCTGTGAATCAGAGTAATTTCAAATATTTGAATTTTGTAGAAAAACTTGAAAACTTCAATTGCTGATGATTCAACAATCTGTATTAAATTCTGCGTAGTATAATCAATCAATATAAGAAGTTACAATGTTTATTTCTTTAAGCATGACAGTTTATTTCAGATATAGTGTGAAGGAATTTAAAAGCAAAATGCACTTATTTGAAGCTTATTAGATTTAGAGCAGAGTTAAATAGTTTTTATTGACACAGAAAGTCAAGATTGAACATTGAATTGCTTATTCACATCTGTAAACTTTGTTGGGAGAGGTCAGAATGATTAACTTTTTGTACATGTATGCATGTATATTATTAGTATTATTATTCATAATACAGGATGTTGATTTTTTTTAACTTATTTTGATTTTGTGTTTGGTGTCAGATAATTTAATGTTTTATTGTGAGACCACACTTTAGGGCTAAGCCACTTAAAAAGAAAGAATAAATAGTTAATATAAATACATGGAAATAAATGTTAATTCAATTCATGTTTTGGAGGCATAGAAGCGTTATTTAAGCTTCTTAAATAAAATACTATATTTCAGACTTTCAGTCTATATTTCATCCTTTTAATTTTAATCTTGCTCATTTCTTTCCAGTTACTACCTATCCTGTTTCCCTGACCCACAGCAAAATTGCTTTTAATTAAGATTTATTGAATGGCCAGATGAAAATAGTAGATTTTTCCTGACCATTTTGACCATTTTACCCTGAATAAGCTGAAGTCATCCCAGAATCTGTAAGAGCTTGCAAACGTTTCAACAGATCAGTTAGTACAATAATTTACTAGTTGGTATCAACTAATGTTGAGGCTTCAAAACCTATTAAGTACACACTCTCATATAATGGCTGTTACAAAGTCATACAGTGAATGAGAGATAACATATGGCTGAGCTTTGTGCTTTCTCATATGTATTCAGTAATTGCGGATGTTTACCTCTGCACACACTGCATCACAGGACTAAACATCTCAGGGAGCAACTTTTTAAATGTCAGCAGCTTTTAAGAAGCTGGAGTCTTAATGAACAGATGAAATGGCAATGGTCATGGAGGAGGCCTTTACAAATTTTATTACATATGATGTTTGCTAAACCAACTATTAAATAGAATGGTCTAAATTTTTAGGTCACTGACTCTGATACAAAGTCTCAGCTGTCCCAAGAAAAATGCCATCAGTCAAAGTTAGGAGTTTTTACCTGTTTTCAGTACATAACTTCCTCTTGTTCCAATGTTGTTGATGGGCTCTCTTCAGCCCCAGCTGAGATACTCATCTCAGCTTATTCTACTTGAGATGGTTATCTTCAGAGTTTTGCCTCCAGTCCCTCATCACACCTGTCCATCTTTCATGTGGTTTTGGCTTCACCAGTCCTTTCATCACAGAGAAGTCCAAAGATACTTAGGCACCTCTTGCTCTAGTCTAATGAAGTCTATAGGAAAAACAACAACAACAACAACAACAAAAAAAAACAGGATTGCAAACCATTTCTAACTGATCTCTGCAGCATCTCCTCCTGTAGGTTTATAAGTAATCTGGGTGTTTAAATGACCTATAGTATCTATAAGAAATGTTTTCTTTCTCTTGAAAATTTAGTAGGAAATAAATGGACTAAATCCTCTGGTTAAGATAGAGAAAATTACCAAGGGTTACTGAACACCAGGTTCAGCAGAATTTTTAAAATTAGAAAAATGAAATTTTTAGATATCACAGTCCACCTCAGACCACAAGATCAGCTCTGTGAAGCTAAACCAAGCACAGTAAATGCAGATTAACTGCATACAGACATGGGCATTCCTACTTGCAATTCCTAGCTCCAACAGGGTCAAGGTTAAAGAAATATATATTCCTAATTCTTCCTTTCTTGGTTTTCAAAGTCTGAGTTATTCTTAAAATCACTGTTCTGAAAGGGAGATGTCACTGCCCAGCCTTATTTTATTAATTACATTTTACCAGTAAATTGTCAGGGTATAAAATTTCAGTTTACTGAAAATCAAAGCTGGGGACAGAAAGAAATAGATTGAATTAATAACACTGTAAACAGCAAGGGGCATTGCACAAGCTGGATTATTTAATTTATCATGACATTAAATATATTCTTTTTCTTTTCAGAATTTCTATCAGGTTGGTGAATGATTCCAAGATGCTGCTCTAGTTTCTCTAAGTTATGGAGGACAGTTTAATTATTAGGGAGATACACTCTGTATGTCTTACTAATGAAGAATTTACATTTTTTTTTTTTTAAAAAAAAAAAAAATTTTTTTTAAAAAAATATAACAAGGGAAGTAATTGTGCACTACACTTTTTTTTTTTTTTCCTCATTGCTGTCTGCAATACTGAGTAGCTTGTTTAGTTTTAATTTATTAGTTCTTTATTATTATTTTCATACAAATTTATTAATATGGAGTTATCTGATGATTCATCTAACATGAAGTCTGTGAATTTTGTTGCTCTGTAAGAGTGAGTAAGTAGCCACACTTCTGTAGGAACAGTCATACTTTCCCATTTTAAGACAGCTAAGGAGAATGTAATTGTTTAATTCAAACTCTTGTTGTGACTCTGATATATAATTTCTCTTTTCACTTTAGAACTATTTACCTTTTACAGTGTATAATTCCAAGTTTCAGGTATGAAATATCTTTGTCTAAATACTTACCTAGTTACAAAACTTATTTGAAGCTGGTTCCCATAGAAACAATGAAAGGGAATCAGGTTTTTATGCCAAATTCCTTTCATTTTCACTTAAGATAAAACGCCAAGTATACCAATCTCTGCCTGCAGCTGCCATATGCCCACAGTGGCACTGCATCAGCAGTGTAAGAGTAATAATCACCCTGGTAGAACATCCTAATAAGGTTTACACAAACCTGAAGGACTATGGCTAGGGCTCAGAATAAGCTGGTTGACTGATAGTCTTCAGGAAGACCCTCTGCAAAGTGAGGGATGTCTCTGTATTAGAATAAATTTCCAGAGTTAAAGCAAAAGTGGATATTTTGAAATAGCTAACTTAGAGAACATGCTCTTCTGTTTATCTTCTGGACTAGGATCTTACTACTCAGCATCTCCTCCCATTGCTGACTGCCATAAGCTAAAGCTTCCCTTCACTTTCTGATCTCCAAGGGTATATAACTTTTTAAAATTTCTTGGGTCTCAGGTAGTATATAATTGCAATTCTCTGCCTATTCCTGCTTCCTTGCAAAACAAACAGACGTAAAAACAAACAAAAACAAACAAACAAACAAACAAAATAAAAAAAACAACAACACCAACAACAAAAACACAAAACACCTAA
>CM021797.1:21124024-21148848 GCA_011076525.1 Nettapus auritus
TGTTGTGACAATCAGGCTTTTTCAGTTGTCCAAAGACCTGCCACAGAGATATCACTTGAAGTACCACTGTGTGTGCATCCATGTACGAGCATCTCCATGAATACCTATTCTCTAGTGTCTCAGGGATACCACCTGGACATGTACCAAAGTTGCCCTGGTGTCTCAGTGCTCATGTGAGGTAGAATCCTCATCATCCAGCACCTTCCAAAACCCACATTGTTGCTTTTCTGCCACGATGTATAGACATCTGATGGACTTATCATCCCTAGGGGCATTTAAGGAATGATTCGGTGTGGTACTTAGGGACATCGTTTAGTATATAATACTGGTGGTAGGGGGATGGTTGGACCAGATTATGTTGGAAGTCTTTCCCAAATGATTCTGTGATTCTATTCTATGATTCTATGAATTTGTGACATAGACTCCACTTTAGTTTCTACTGCAGAAACTATTGGTGTAAATGCATTATCAGAGGAAACGGCAGCTTCACTGATGAATAGCTTTGCCATTGATAAGCAGCATTCAGCTGTTGCAAGAGAGCTTTCATAATAAAAGATTATTTTCAATATGAAAGATGTCCTGAGGCACATATCTTTGCTTTAGAGGATGCCTGCACTTTCTTAAATATATTCATCATTGGTGCCTGTATTCTCCTCTGCTGGAGGAAAATATAAAATATCCAATAAATACTTCATTTCTTTATTTCCATAAGTAAGAAAAAAATATTCATAATCAAACAACCTGGGATGATGAACACAGGAAAGGACTTGCTTACTAAATATGTTAGGTGTAGAAGGACTCCATTTTTTATTTCAGTGAGGTTCTGGCTCCCAGATATTTCTGTACAATGAAATTTCAGTGTTATACAAGTGAAATCTGGATTCACAGGTAGAATGTTCTCTACTCTTACCTTCTAGAATGTTCTCTACTCTTATTTGGTGCACACCCTGAGGACAATAATCTTTATGTTGGTTGGTTTAAATAACTTAGCAAATAATATTTCCTCAAATTTTCCATTTCATGTACTAGATGTACTAGAGGCAGGAGCATATGAATAACTCTTACTTTGTCCTGATACTTCAGAGCTGTACACAGCAGATCTATCAGCCTTGCTCCAAGAGCTGCCTCACTAACAGGCAGCTGATACCTACAGGCTTAAGGCGCAGGACTTTGCAGTCACTGTCTGGTGTTGTCAATTCCTGCTCTACAGAGCTATATAATTACAATAAGATGTTCTGTGTCTGTAAAAGAGAAGCAGAAATCAGGTGTTTAAAGATTATAGACTATTCAAAAATGAAGCAGTCTACGTTTGTGTTCCAATGTTCATAATGCAATATGCAGACACATGTGCCCTTGGTGACAAACCTCAAGGAACAACATAACTTCCTATAGTAAGATAAGATCCACACCATCCTGCTGTGGATTTACAGTAAAATTGTAAAAATCTTTCTAAGAATATGTATTTGCTCTCTTTTTTACTTTTTCTTTTTTGTTCTCTTTGCCTTTTCACATGTTGTGTTCAGGAAGGGGACGTTAATACTGCCTTAGTTGACACTGAAGCAAAACATCATTCCTCACCAGCTGTTTCAGATAAAATAAATTTGATTTGGAGTCAGTAAATTAATTTCAAAAGGCATTTGCATGAATAGAACCAAGAGACTGATGCAGGGAGTCCCCCTGTAGACCTAAAGACAGTAAGAGGAAACTGATGCAGCACTGCTGCTCATTGATATTTCTTCTTGCTGTTTGTTGTAACAAGCAACCACTCTATCCAGCTTCCATCTATCAGCTGTATCTCTCTGAAATTTTGATGTCCCAATACAAACCTTTTATTCTGTACTAGCTCAGGCTAATAATTTACTTCTTGGAAAAAGGGTTACTAGAGCACCAAAAACAAAAACAAAAACAGATTCCATCAAGTTTTCAAAAACATGACACATGAGCAGTAAGTTTCAATTTGTCTAAAAAGGGTACATTCACCTCATATTGGGACTTAAATAGTAGTCTTTATTTATTTATTTATTTATTTATTTTCTCTACCTCTGAGTATTTGTTTAGCCATTGAAAATCCTGTTATGTACACCTACTTAACTATTTCTTATGAAACGGCAATCAAAAACATTTAAAAGTCAGAAGCAGAAAAGGTTTTATTGTGAAGATACTTCTGTTTCTGGAGGGTGAGAAAAGGTACAGATTGCATAGAAAAACCCTTTGAAGTAACTACATGGTCATTCTGAATATTTTGGGAGAAAGTTGCAGTTCTCAAGACTGGTAAGCCTATTTCATACTTCAGCTCATCTGCATTGATGGTGGTTTCTGCAAGAAATACAGCCAACAGGCTACTTTCAAAGTAAAATCTCACAACATGCCGGTGTGAAAGCAATAAGCTTTCTGTGCAAATTTTAGCTTCCAGTACAGAGATGAGATATTACAGCTCAGCAGAATTATTTACTTGACAAATTTTTGGTGTTTTGAGAATAGAAGCAGATAGAGGAAAATCAGATGCTGGCTCATTTGTAAATTAGATAGTAGGCTGGAGAAGTCAATGATTATGCTGATAATCCTTTCAGCAACACCAATATAACTCTATTAACTTTAGGGAATAGGATCCTGCTTTACAGCAAATATAAAGAGCCCTTAGGGGTTCTTTTTAAAGTGCAGTCCAAGCTGACTATGAACTTCAGCTAGCATAGCTGTGTCAGTTGCAGTCAGTCTGAGTGATCCCAGACTTATTCATTTGGGGTTCATAGTGTTGACAAGGTTATGCCATCCTTTAGCAAAGCAGTGGAGATTCCTTTTTCAGAGCTGAGAGTGGGGATGTTACTCTTACATATAATTTATAGCTTTAATGGTTTAGATGCTCCTAGGGTAAGAATGTTTTTCTCTATGAACAGAAAGATGATTTTCATTGAGAATATTATTCCACAAAGGGTATCTATAATGTGAAAAGGGATTAATTGCACAATATAGGTCTTTATCCACTTAGTAAATCATTACATTTGTAAGTTAAACATGGTACTGCAGTGAAAGTATGTAGTTGATGAAAGGGGAATTTTGATTAGTGTGATATACTAGGACTTCAAGAGGTGCATTGTTGTTTCTATATGAACTTCTCTAAAGCACTCTGACAGTTTTTGTATCCCAGTGAAATTTGGGTATGACCAAGTTCCAAAAATACCACTCCAACTAGAAGGCCTACAAAGACTAGAAGTAATAATAAAGCATATTTATTTCAAAGAACTTTTATAAAAAAACGAAGGAGTGGGTTTTCATTTCGACTGAGTTCTGCAAGACAGAAAAAGTGTCATTCCTAACCTATCAAAATTATTCCTGTTGCACAGCAAAAGATAAATGATTTCTGAGCATTCACAACGTGTCTTTTGTTTGTTTGTTTGGTGGTTTTTTTTTGTTGTTATTGTGTTTTTTTTTTGGTGGTGGTGTTTTTTTTTTTGTTTTTGTTTTTTGGTTGACTGATTTGCTTTGTTTTGTGGGGAGTTGTTTGTTTTTGTTGTTTTGTTTGTTTTGTTTTGTTTAGACATAGAATACACTGCAAAAGAGAAATTAGAACTGCAACTGAATTTCTGAAGTTAACTATAGTAAAACATTTGCATTTTCACATATCTAGCCAGCTGTATTTCTCATCTGCTTTGTGTAACTTTGGAGCAATATTTGAATTTAAAAAATCTGAATTACTGTGGTTTTTGTGGGAAATATATCTTGCTTTAGACATATACATTGTCCTGAAAAGAAAAATAAATAGGATCTATTACATGGGGCTTTAATGATAGTTGCAGGTGGACAAGTTGATACACTGAGGCAGTATGGAAAGCAAGAAGAAAATTTTGTGTCTGAAAAGGACAAGTAGGAGCTTACATTATTTGTAGGTTACTCCAGTTTCTTCTTTCTCTGTGGCTTCCCGTTTTTACTTCCCTAGGCACTAAAGCTCTAACTTGGAGATGGAAGTATATGGACCATCTGGTAGTTTTGTTTTTCAGAACTAAAACTCAGTAAGAAAATACAAAAGACAACCCAAGCTGTCAGGTAGCATAACTTGAAAACAGGTAAGCTCTCTCTTTCACTGAAAGCTGTATTTTTTCCTATTAAACAAATCCAGTAAAATGAGTGTCGATGTGTGAACATACTTGAAATATAAGATTTTGCTTTAACTTCCAAAATACAGAACATGCAAAAATTTCTCAACAATTTCTCAACATCATACCACCAACCTTGCATTATCATTACTTCACTGTACAAGTTCACCAATTATCTTTTACCATAATGCTTAGTTTTAGTTTTGTGGAGTGGCACTTTTTTTTCACATTATTTTTATACAGTCTATATACAGTTTTAGTTTTGTGGAGTGGCACTTTTTTTTCACATTATTTTTATACAGTCTATATACTATGCAGCTACATGACACTTCTCTTTTTGTGTCACTGGACATAGCTCCATACCACTTAACACTTTCCTGTGAGGTGTAATTTCATATAGCAAGATAACATTTTTTTTGCCTAAGCAACCATAATTTTTGGAGTGAACTGGGCAGAAAATCCTGCTTCAGTTCATTAAAATTATTCATATGTTCCATGAGATTACTGAGGCTTGTCAAGAATTTTTTTTTCTTATGCTTTTCCACACTCTTTTACTCTCAGAGCTCCATAGCAGAAATCAACAAAGCTGTGGTTTGAGATTCTTTATTTTTTTTTTTCCTTCTGATGAAGTTTCCATCTCCTTGCTGCCCCTTAGCTGAATGAGCGTTGCCACATGCATTACTGTACACCGAAACAACCATAAAGTGAAAAGTACTTTTACTTAGAGTCAGTGCCGCAACCTTGTTCTTCCTGTCACTAAGGAAATATTTCTAATATAGTTAAGTCAAATCTGCCACTAAAATAAAAAGTACTCTGAAGTAAATTTCCAACATTCAGACATCTCAAATCAATCTAATTTTTATCACTCAAGCAAGGGATTCACTCCATTTCACTTTGAGTGAAATTGTCTTGGGTTGGTGCTGTGGTGAAAAAGACATAAAAAATAGAGATATAACTGGTCAATCATCCTTGTGAGTTAAAAAAAAAAAAAAAAAAAAAAGACTCGGAAATGTTTTCTGGGAATACACTCAGAACCAGTGCCTAGCCATTCAGGTCCTGCTTAGAATTCAAGAAGTATGCACTTCTAAGAATTAAAAAAAAAAAAAAAAATATACAGACAGGTGAGTTTTTCTGTCCAGGAGTGATGGGCTATATATGTTCCACTGGAGCCACCTAAAGCAATTCAGCAAGACCTGAAAATAAGATTCTTGCTCTATGATACTTTTAGTCTTCCTGTGATACTCTCTAATATTACTGTCTCTATTCCTTACTGTTCCTTCATTCTCTTTAGTCATTTAACAGTTCCACTAAGCTATCAAACTTATGATTATTATTCTCAGATACCATTTCTATTAAAAGCGGAGATTTGTATATTGTGCAAAATAAATTTTTGACAAACCTTAAATGAAACTCACATAGATTGCTGAAGAATACTCAAGTGGAAAAGATTAATAACATGTTTTTCTCTCTCTAAGAAAATATGGATTTCTCTCAGTTACTTTTATTCTTTCCCTTGAATATATTTCCTTGATCATTTTCCATTGCTCGTAAACCTCAAATATGAATTAATGGGAAATTTACTCTTGGACAGCCCTAGGATGAGAGTTTATGAGTAATTTGGGAGTGTTTGTGTAAGGCTCATAATTATTATCCAGTTGAACCACTGGAACCAAGGGAAAGGCAAAACCTTATAGTTTTGTGAGATGATTCTGAGGTCACAGCTTCTGTAGGTTCTACATTTGTGGCTTAATTCAGCTATTTAACATCGGCCTGTTAATCACAGAGCTTGCACTTCAGTCTGCAAATCAAAGGACATTTCGCGACTTGCTTTAGCCTCCTCTCAGAGCAAGATTAATGCTATTTTGATTAAAGCATATTTAAGTTTCTCCTCTTGGACTGATTGATTTCATTTGCAGTTCCCAAAGGAACATTTCAGGTCAATCCAAAAAAAAAATAATAAAATTTAAAAAAATAAAATAAAATAAAGATGGAAATCATTTCAAATAGAAAGAAACACTTCATCTGATGTAAGATAGTTCGCTTGGATTTTGAGCATCGTGTTAAAGTACATTTGGAGGGGAGAAAAAATCTTGCTTCAAGTTAGAAAAATCAGCTGCTTCATTTGGAAAATGCAAACACTTTGCAAAATTCAGAATATTTGTTCTGGGGAGTGCTACTTTTTTTTTTTTTAAAACAAAACAAAACAAAAACAGATCAAAGAAAAACAGTGAATTTGCAAAGCACAATGCTGTTGCCAAGATCTCATTTTTAATTAAAAAGTTTGCTATTAAAAAAGAAAAAAAAAATATTTGCTACACATTTATCTAATGAACACATTTTCATACATAGAAAGAAGTACATTACAATTTATATAATAATCCACAGTATGCATCAATTTTTGTAATTTATTTTACATGTGTAACTGTCAAAAATGTAATTGTAATGTATTAACATCAGTTTTAGAAAGCAGCTTGTATTATTATTATTATAATTTCATCTTTTCCCTTATCTGAATCTCTCTTTAAAGTACTTAAATACCTATTTTTTTTTGTATTCCAACTCCCTGCTTGGAGTAAGGACAGTTAGGTCAGGTTGCTCAGGGCCTAAGTAGAAAATATCTTAGCAGAATATAAACAAGTCCATCCACAGTCTCCAGATAACATCTAATCTGGCACCAGAGTTCATCTCCTCCACCTGAACATCCCCTTAGTCCATTCCTGGCTGAAATGAGCTTCTGGGTCCAGTGGAGGAAGGATACTTTTAACAATTCTACTCCTAGTTTCTTGAAAGGGTTCTGCACCAAGGTCCACCAACAAGGAAATATTTAGCATTATGATATCAGACTTAGGCATCAATATAATTTTAATATATCTCTCACATTTGGATGTTTTCTCAGCTCTCTTCTAAAGCTCAGATACAATCCCTGTAACAATCCCTTTATTGTCCCGATTTCTGCTGAGTTTCAATATCTACAAGGGAGTTGTAATTCTTGTTTCACAAGACACATTTAGTATAAAGATTTCGTATGATTACTTAACTTTTCACTATCATGCATGCTCATTAGATAACCATTCCTCTTCATGTACTAGAAGTATGAAAACAGATGATTTCCCATCACTAGCCTTCAGAAAATACAGGAATCTTTTGGGACCATCAAAAAATAACAACACCTAAAAATAGCTGTGTTTGTTGTTGTTGTTGTTGTTTTATTTTGTTTTTGTGTTGTTTTGTTTTCAAAATGTTCCTGTTGTAGAAGACTAACGAATCAGGATTCCATTTCCCCGCACCCTCTGACATTTTCAGAGGAAAATCTCTTTCTTCCTCTCAACTACATCTGAAAGAAACATCTTTCTTACTGTGCATCAAGGCTTATGACCTGGATAGCAGGTAAGGTAAGATGTTTAACTAGTACGTGGATGTTAAACAACAGTTATATGGTCCAGTTTATCCTTCCTTTCTATGCTACCTTCTCAGGTGATACCTTACCTGACACAGTTTTGATTTAATTAAGAATATTCATCATAATGAAGGAATAATCTACCATGGGACTCTCATTTATTTAAAGGAGACATGGAAAAGGAGAAAATGAAGGAGGAGATATAAGAGGTGGAAATGGGATACATTACAGAGAAGGAGATTGGGAGATGGAGTTTGGAAGCTTTTTAAGAGACTTTAGAAGGCAAGATCTCACTTTGCTACCTGACTAGCCTTCAGGTATCTTCTTGACAATATCGATCCCCCACACTATCTTTAAGCAAACTCTTTTTTACCCTGTGAAAAGGAGACTGAGGAAAGACCTCATGGCAGCATACAGCTTTTTCAAGAGGGGGGAGAAAAGATGGAGGTACTGATCTCCTCTCTCTGGGGACCAGTGATAGGACCCAAGGGAATGGCATCGAGCTGCAACAAGGGAGGTCCAGACTGGGTGTTAGGAATAGATTCTTCACTGAGAGGGTGGCTGGGCACTGGAACAGGCTCCCGAAGGCAGTGATAACAGTACTGAATTGCCGGAGTTCAAGAAGAATTTGGAGAATGCTCTCCGATATTTGTTTTGATTTTTGAGTGGTGCTGTGTGGAGCCACATGTTGCAATGGATGATCCTTGTGGGTCCCTTCCAATCTGGAATATTCTATGATTCTGTGATCCTATGAAATGACCTCACCCTCAATTTTTCATACAAGTCCCTGTGATAGGGAAAATATAAACAGGACTATGTGAGGGAGCAATTAGATTGTACCCAGCTTCACCTGGGGGAGGGTGAAGGACAAGTGGAGTGCTTGTGGGTGAGAATTAAGTGGTGGGCTGGTATGGGAGACATGGTGGTGGGGGTCTACTACAGGTCACCAGATCAGGAGGAGGAGGTTGATGAGGCCTTCCACAAGCAGCTGCGAGTAGCCTCAAGATCACGAGCGCTAGTCCTCATGGGGGACTTCAATTACCCAGACATCTGCTGGGTAAGCAACTCAGCCAGGCACGCACAGCCCTACACTCCTGGAAAGAGTGCAGCGGAGGGCCACAAAGATGATACAGGGCCTGGAGCATCTTTCCTATGAAGAAAGGCTGAGAGACCTGAGTCTGTTCAGCCTGGAGATGAGAAGACTGAGAGAGGATCTCATCAATGTGTATAAATAACTGAGGGGTGGGAGACAGAAGAATGTAGCTAACCTTTTCTCAGTGGTTTGTGGGGATAGGACAAGGGGCAATGGCCGCAAGATAGAACACAGGAAGTTCCGCACTGACATGTGAAAGAACTTCATGGTGAGGGTGATGGAGCACTGGAACAGGCTGCCTAGAGAGGTTGTGGAGTCTCCTTCTCTGGAGATATTCAAGGCCCGTCTGGATGCCTACCTGGGCAGCCTGCTCTGAGGAACCTGCTTTGCAGGGGGGTTGGACCCGATGATCTTTCGAGGTCCCTTCCAACCTTTACAGTTCTGTGATTCTGTGATTCTGTGGACTACCTCATAGTGCTCCAGTTACTGATAAAACACCTCTTTTCTGGCACATTTCAAACCACCTGAAATACATGGTATTAGTGCCATCAGTGCTTATAGGATTGTTACATTTTGAATAAAAACTGTTGATAATATACTTTTTAACTCAAAACCAATTCAATGGTTTGGAATAGCACATTTAAATATTGCACTAATTACTCAGAATCAAATGTGATTTTCCCTGTAGCTGTGACTTGGATACACAAGATTTATTTTTGTTCACTGAAAACAATACAATCCTTAATGAGAAATTGGAAGAGATGGAACTTTTTCAGTATATATATTTTTCTATTGGAAAATTTTCTTATATTCAACCTGGACTCTATAACAGCAATATATATGTTTCTACAAAAGTCAGGCTCAGAATATTTTGTAATTAAGGCATTGATCATGTCTAAAACTTAATTCTATCTGAAATTCTTTACTTTTTTTGTTGACTCATCTGCCTAATTTTGGTCTTTGAATTTTGATTCAGAATCACACGTTAAATGCTGAAGCATGATTTTTTTGATGATATGAAATGTTTGTTTTCTAGCTAGTCTTGAGATCCAAACCTGTACTTTAAGGCAGTCTTTGAAATTTAATAAACTCAATTTCATTTTGAGAAAGGGAACAGAAACATAAGATGTAAAAACAAAAGCAAACAATCAAACAAACAAAAAACATGATTCTTCTTTTATCCTGAGTCTTGTTTTCTTTTATTCTGTTGATTTTTAAAATTTTGGTAAGTACAGAGAATATTAGGTAACATGAAGCATCTGATTAGTGATTTTCTTCTGAGTATAGTATTAAAATAAGGTGCTGCTTACTGACTTTTTTTTTTCCTTGTTATTTTGTTTTTCTGTTTCGAAGTCTACTTCCATTAAAATCATATTAATACGTGGTAATAACTTTTACTGATTTAGGTCCAATATCAAGTGTTGAGCATAAGCAGCCCAACTCTATCTTATTTCATTCTGCTTCAATGACTCTGTAAAACTTCTGTCACAGATTGTTTGTTTTTATCCGTGTTTCATCAGGATTAATTTTCATACACAATTAATTAGAAAATTCTGTATTCCTGCTTCATTAGGAATATTATACTTTTTCAAATGGCAGTTCAGAGAGCTAATGGAGAAATCCATCGTGACTTAAACAAAGAGATCAAGAATATAATTATTGTCACATAGCTTGAATGTATGTTCATTAACGCTAATAGCTGGACTGTCCCCTCTCCAACACCCTTTAATATTCAAAATCTCTGTTATGGCTAATAACTGAAATCAACCAAAGAGCCATAATTAACAAAACAGAACAATAAATAAAATTAAATTAAATAAATTAAATTAAATTAAATTAAATTAAAAGAATAAAAATGACTATACTCTTTCTACTAAGATGAATGAAATCTAAACCATAGGATGGTCTAGATGTTAAAATTAAAATAATGAAAAATTGGTTTTCTTACTAAAATATAAATGTTATTAGCATTTCAAATGTTCATTTCCTTGTACTTTATACTGTGAACACAAAACCTCTTTTGATGACTAGTACTTTTCTCTTAATGTAATCTTTCCATAGAATTATATAGCTTATTAACATGTCATGTGTACTCCCTATGGGAAGTCATTCACACGTCATGAATCATGAGTATATTTCCTTGATGTATCATTCATAAATGGATGCAATAAATTGGAATTATAAATGTCTGCAAAGGGAGGAAATGGAGGAAATTTTAGTTTGGCATTTTTCTTAAGCCAGCAAGTAAACCTAGAATGGAGAATCAGCATAGTCAGGAGTGTTTGCATAACAAAGATTATGCAGCTTGAATCAAACTTAAATCAGTGATTCATGTGCTTTCTCACCCACAGCAAACCATGTCTGCAATATATTTAGTTTATGTTAATTATTTAATTAGTGAGGTTGAAGAGGAAAAGCAAGACATGAAGAACTGCCTGGAAAATTATTTTTATTGTAGAGATAGTGCTATAGCCATGTTTTTCTCATTAAAAAAAAAAAAAAAAAAAAAAAAAGAAGTAGAGAAAAGCTTTTTTTTTAAAAAAAAAAAAAAAATTATGAACTGATATTTTAAAATGAGGTGTATTTTCCAAACTTACTTTAAATGGCATAAGATAACATTGTGTGTAACTTCTTTAGTGGAAGCAAAACAGTGCTTCTTCCTGAAATACCGTATCTTGGAAGTGGAAATTGTTCTTTCACTTCTTCTAAAGAGCTTAATATCACAGTCCAAAAGATATCTATGTCAAGTGCACTTTAAATTTCAACTTTCTTGTGTCTAATTTTCTTTTATAAATTGTTTTGAGCATTAAAATCAATAATTAAAGTTTTTATTCAACTAAAATTAATTTTATTTTCCTTTGAAGCTAGCCTATCAGTTAAAATGATGAATTCAGACACACAAAAATATGTTTGATTTTTTTTTCTTCTGACGGGACTGCAAAATTTAGTTTGTGACACAAAAAGCATGTACATTGTAAGGTAGAAGACATAGTAATGGAAATTATCCCTATTAAGCATTTGCTCAAATTTACAGGAATATTGGAAATCTCAGTTAAAAATACATTGTAACATTACCAATATGCTACAATATAAATACTCCATGGGAGTAGGACAATGAGATTTTCATAGCTTCTCAGTAGCTTTATCAAGGATATAATATTCTTATTCAAAGATAGTAATTGCTTTGCATGAGAGGTATTAGTTCACAATGATAATACACTGCTCTGTTTGAGCTCTAATTCTTTCATGGCATAGAAAAGGCACATACAGACAGGTCTGTCTTGAAATGTGAGGGGCTACCATGTTCCTGCACTGGGAGAAGAAAGCATGCATCATAATTACTTTAAAAGCAAATATTGATCTTTGAAAAGTCTTTTCAAGATTTCACTATAGAAAATTGCTGTAATTTAAAAATAAGGGCATTATGAGAACCACAGGATGAAAACCAGTATTCAGAATAGACAAGCATATCACAATACAATACATGGCTTAATCCAGCGCAAAAATATCAGGGTACAGATGAAAGAAACAGCCTGACATTTGCTCTTTGGCCTAATAGAAATGCTAGGGTCAGAAAAAGATTTTTAAAAATTTAGCATTTCTGTTAAAACAAAGGCTACACTAGGAATATACACCATATACACAAAGGAATATAATCCAGTTAACACACCAAAGTAATTATTATGCTTTGGGCAGAAGGAAAGCACTTAACACAGTTTTTACTTACAGTAAAGTATTATAAAGACAACAAAAACAAAACAACTGAGGAATCAGGCTATTTGGCATGGATCAGGTCAAAACTTGTGAATGTTTAAACTGAAAAACACAACTTCCGTTGATCAGTTCCAGGCAATGAAAAACAACCACTTAAGAAAACAAAAGGAGAGAAAGAAATAATATGGCAGGCAAAATATGCCTGACTCCTTTCTGCATTCTGAAAACAGGTATACTGAATTTCATAATATCACCTATCACCAGTGTAAAACAGAAAATGAATATAAGCAATTTTAGGTCTTAGAGATAATGATGGTGACGAAAAGTTTATTTATTTATTTATTTATTTATTTATCTATTTATTTATTTATTTTTTGTCCTGATTGCAAATAATGTATGTGGAATTGCTCGTTAATTCTTCAGAACTGGTCTTTAATATTTACATTTCTGTCACTTAAACACTTATTAAAGACACATAAAAGATCCTCTGAAAGTCTTAGGAACAGCTCACATGAGCAAAGGAACAAATATTTATTATTCAGCTCAGTAACCAAGTGCTTACCTAATCTATTGGTCATGTTTCAAGTGGATTGTTAAGTCTGACCAAGAGTGTGCAAAAATTACACCTAAGAATTTGCAAAAACTTTGTAGTGAAAACATGCTTTCATTTCCATTCAGCTACTTTCTAATATGTTGTCTGAGTTCTTAGGGAAAAAAATAAAACATAATGACCTGAGCAGAGATGGAGGACCAATTGAAAATATGTTTGTTGTTGTTGTTGTTGTTGTTGTTTGTTTGTTTGTTTGTTTTGCTTGCTTGTTTTTGTTTTGTTTTGTTTTGTTTTTCCTAAATGCATTAATATATTTTACAACTCCGAGACTTTATGTATGTACTTATCCATCTGAAGTCTAATATTACATCTGCATTGCTATAATCGTGACAATTTCAAAAGAACAATTTAAAAAAATATCTGATACTGTAAATATATCCTCAAATATATTACTGTATTCTTAACACTTGCTGAATAACAATGACATTTTTATCAGTCATTTTTTATTGCATGATGTAATTACAGTGGGGAAATCTGGAAAACTAATGTTGTTTGTGGTATCCCCTACCAGGAAACTGAGAAAGGAAATCATTCATCATAGACATAAAATTTGCAATTCAGTAAAAGATACTGAGCTTTTACAAGTTTATAGCTGATCTTCTACCAGCTGTTACATCTGAATGTCAATGACCTTTTTAAAGAATATTAACATTTTTTTAGGGTGCTTTTGGTGAAGGAGGAGTCAAGATAGCTACTCTGAAAATAATTTTGTTTTTAATTTTGCAGATAAACACAAACTTGTTACAAAAGTCCAGAATAAAACATGTCTATGCTACTGGGCAAGCATACAGTTGAATATACTTGGGAAAGCATACACATAAACAGTTGAATATAATCTATAGCCTGAAACTGCATTCAGAAATGTTATATCAGGTATGAAATAACTGTTGCTTTACATTCTCAGTCTTACAAAGTGAGCTCTTCTGATTAAGTTAATTCATCTGTCTTGTGATTACTAGATGGCACCATTAAAGCAACTCCCCAATTAATATAAATGGACAAGAAATAGAGAACTCATTTTAGAAATTCAATAGTCATTTTATTTTTTCTTCACTCATGAATTTGGAACACTATGGACAAGGCATTGATATTATCTCTTATTTGCCATTGAAGCATATATTATATATATATAAATGTTGACATTAAAAAATCTGCTTATGTGAAGACTAGGAACTAGCAGAAACAGCCACATAATGGAAAGGAATTTTGAAAAGTATCTCTCAGGTGTATTTAGTTTTAAGATACTGACTTTAAATTATCTACCTGCTTTATAGTAACAGTAGAGAAAGTTTGTGTGACTAAATTCTTCCAAAAATTGATGTCCCAAACGTTTATTGATAGCATTCTGTCTTACAGCAATAATAACAGAGCTTTAAATAGAGTACTCTACTACACTGAGATGCAAGCTAAAGATTTTGTGGATAAAAAGGGGCAACTGTTCAGTTTAATCCTGAATCTGTTATAGGATATCCCTGATTTACACTCCTGCTTCATGTCCTACAACCATGGTAAAGGAAAACAAGGAAATAGTGTCTAAATTGCAAAGATATTCGAGATTAAATACCCATCATAGCCTTGGTAGATTTATTTTTTATTTTTCTAATTTTTATAAGACCTCACAAGTATCAAGATCCTGTTCCTTATTTGAATGAACATTTGGTCATTCAAATCCTTTTAATTTTGTTATGCATTTGTCTCATAACAACTTCTATAACATAAAACTTTGGATCCCCAGGATAAGCAAAGCAGTCTTTAACCTCCTAAATGAAATAAGGATACTAAGTTCCCAGAGTTGGTATCCACAGTGATGTAACTGCCTGAAAGCTCTTGTATTGCAAAGACAAACAAATTCTACATGTGATTAATTTATTTCATTCACAGGAAATGCTGTAAAACTGGTGAAATTAATTTTTCAACAACAATATTAGCAAAATGTTGTAACTGATGTACTTCAAAAACTGGAACATGATGGATTTAACATACTGTAATCTACTGTATTAGATACAAAGCTGGAGCCAAGAGAGGAGATGAGGTTTTAGGCATGGGCCCAATGGTGAAGCCCAGAACACAAATGTTGCATCTGAGCCCTACACTGTACACTGGGACACACTTCTGACTTGACGTTTTGGGCCTGTAGTGAAAACCAGAGGGTCAGCACACAAATCTGTGTGAACAAGGACCGTACATACCACGCGTCTGGTCAGTTTTGCCTGGACTCGTCTTCCACCTTCTACCTTAAGGCTGTGAGTAATGACAATGTAACAGTTATTCAGCAAAGCAAGATCATGCTTCTAATTACAAGATTGGAAACTACATATTATTATATTGTCACCATGGTAACACCATTAATACTTTGTCCAGCAGCTACAAAGAGAGAGGTCTCAGACATTTCTCTTGAGATTTGACCTGCAGAGCAGCCTGCTGGCTTCTATAAGATGCACCCAAAGTTCAACACCAACACAACAAGGATGTAGTTTCTGATTTCTCAGTTTTCATGTTTGTATCATTCAATAGACCTGAGTAATACTTAGGATTTAAGCAGATGGGTGTCTTCTGGAGGAAAAAGGCAATTTCTTCCTCTTTGATAAGGGGAATAAAGGTTAAGATGAAGCCTATTAGCAGCCTGAAGAAAGGCTATCTTATACTGTTAATTTGTACAGTAGAATCTCTACAGTGCCAGCTCTAGATCTAATTAATTTTTAATTAATTTTAATTGATTAATTTAATTAATTAATTAAATTAATTAATTTAATTAATTTTAATTATTTTTAATTAATTTTAATAGTAATAATAAATAAAACAAAGATGTAATCCAGCATTCAAAACTTGTCGCAGTGTTTTCAGCTCTATGCCCAGAAAAAAAGATCCTAGTTAAAACACAATCACAGAGCAGTTGGGTTTGTTTTATATATTCACCCACACAACCAAACATTCAGATGAATAAAGGAATCCCTGCAAGTTGGAAGTATGCCAGAATTGATTATTTGTTAATTCACCTAGTTAAAAATGTACATCATTTAACTGAAAAGTAAATTATTACTTACTGTGGTCTCCCATCCATTCCAGCATTAAAATTAGAATTGTGCATAATTTTAAAAGCACTGGCAGAGATTAAAGCCTATCAATCTCAGCAAATAAATTAATGTTTTTCAAATCAGACTACTAATCCAAATAACGCTGAAGAAACTAGAAGAGAAGTCTTCATTAATGCTGTATGTGGTTTCCAGGAGGGCTCTCCTCTTTGTCAGGAAGTTTTGTTAAAACATGGGCTGAGGGAGGGGGGCCATGGGGAAAGGATAGAAATGATTCTGACCAAATCACAAATATACAAATGGTATGCTTTTCCTAGATATTTCTGAGTTATAAAAAAAACCTTGTGCACATGTAAAAGCTCCTTCCTTCTTCCAGAGAAAAATACAGAGTGCTTAAATGTAGACCCTGAGAAACTATATGGAACACAGCTTAAACAGGACATGTTATCATTGCAAGGGTCTCTGAGATGCCCTGAGGCAGTGGTTCATGCCCGTTTTCTGTCGGTGATGTTTTGCATCCCTTTCATTCCTCAGCTGGCTTTCTACTTTTGCTCTCTTTCTTCTTTCATTCTGTCGTAAGTACTTTCCACATCAGCAGCACTTTGTTTCCATAAAATTATCTTTCTTCTTCAGACTCAAGCTGAAAAGAGACAGCTTTCAGAGCTGATGGTATCCAACATCAAATCATATTATATATTAAAAAAAAAAAAAAAAAAAAAAAAAAAAAAATAGAGGTGGGAGATTGGGCTGAAATCTAAAATTGAAACCAGAGAAAACTAAATTTATGGTTATATGTTCATTGATACTTTCCTCTGAAAAAGGAATGAACTGACAGTCTCCTACAGTGTCAGATTGTATTGCTTCAGTTTTTTAGTACAAAAATAGAAGTAAGAGAACCTAAGGGAACCTTCCAACTTTAAGTAAGGTTAAACACAATTTAATATACTCAAATCTAGAATTAATTCAATCTTTTGTTCAAATACACTTCCTTAATAAACTTAAGGTCTCCATATTTATTCAAGAAAATAATTTATTTCTAATCATGGAAAAACAGAAAGCTCTCTCTGATACTGCTTGGTTGCACTAATATAAGTGCCATGGACAAAACATAACTCTATTTCTATATTATTTGTGCAGCATGGCTGCTGTGGCTCTAGGCAATTTTAATAACTGCACTGGGTTTTCGTAGGGCCATTCATATAGTCACTCATGTGGAAAAACAATATGAAATCTGACAGGCAGGATCTGTTTATACTGGTCTAAAATTATTCAAAGCCCATTGGTTTCAGCAGAGTTACGCCTGATTTATATGGCTTTTGGTTAGTGAAGGATCAGTCTTCATATATTTGCTGCAAGTGTACATATTTTCAACAAATTCAATAAATCTCTCTTATTGCATAAATTCAGGAGAGTTACTGGAATTGTATAAGCAAGTGAGATCTTGTTACCAGTTATGAAGAAAATTGAAATGTACTATCTTAATTTTTGAATTATTTCTTTGGATGAAACCCTCAAATTATATGGACCTGGTGAAGTTCCTGGCCTGATGCCTGTAATAGGCCATTCCTTCTAATTGAGTACCTCAGTCTTGTTTTGAGCACTCATTGGAATATTCATCAAAAATTTCATGTGACGTTCATTGAAAAATAATTTTTGAGAGGAACCACTGTCAAAAAAATAAAGAAACAAACAAATATATTGTGAAAAAAAATAAGCCTTTTTAATATTGCAAGTGACATGAAGATGATTCTTAAAAGAACAATGGTACCTTTTGCCTCATATCTAGATGATTTCTTGTTCTGTTATATGGTTTAGCATGAACTCATGTAAATTTAGTTGAAAAAAATACACTTTCATTGTATCAGTACTATTCGCCCACACTGAAAGTGTAATATACTGAAAGCATAATATTCCAGTATTTCACATTTTTAATGAAGGTGAAGTAGAAGCTTTCCAGGGCACAGATCCCAAGAATAACTATGGAGCAATTGGTGTGAAATGGTAGAAACAACTACTATTCCACATGATGGTCAACTAGTTTTGGTAAGTGCTTGTGGGTTTGGGTTTCCTCTAAGCTTGAGCACACTATGAAGCCTGAACATACCACCAGCATAGCTCAGATGATAGCCAACCAGCAGTAGCTTCTGGGACAGGTTAGCACCACTCCACCATTCACCAACAGAAGGCCACCTTTTCCCAGGGTGTGGGAACCTGAACATCATATGAGATTAGCTAGGTCTCTTCCACTTCCTTCTAGCACTACTCTATAATCACCCCTTAAATGTGGTCCAGCACCAACAGTGAGACTAAACCAGGCAGTTTCTCCTTCCTCCTGCTGACAGGTTTGTTATGCTACAGCTATCCACCCTAGGCAAAGTGGCCTCTGCCACCTAACACTAAGCTCCTTGGTGAAACCAGAACAATTACCCTGAGTTGCCTGGGTGACCTTCAGGCTTCAAAATCCGGTGATGAACAGGACCAGAGTTTTGATGGTCTTACAATGTGCCCTTTGAGAAAAGAAAAGTGTAGGCCAGAATTGAGCATCTCTAGAAAGCCAAGTGTGGTGGTTTCAGACCCATGGCTAGCTAAGATCCAACACACCACTTACTCACCCCCCCTCCTCAAAAAAACATTGGGAGAAAATATGATGAAAATAAAATGTTCATGGGTTGAGATAAAGATAGTAACATCGCCCACTGTACTGGGTCTGGCTGGGATGTTAACTTTCCCTGCAGCAGCCCATACAGTGCCACGCTCTGCACTTGTAGCTAGAACAGCAGTGTTATCACACCAGTGTTGTGTCTGCTGCTGAGAAGTGCTGGCACAGTATCAGGACTCTCTCTAACCCTCCTGGGGGGTGGGCAAAAAAGTGAGAAAGAAACATCACCAGGGCAGCTGACCTAACCCAACCAAAGAGATATTCCATACCATCTGATGTCACACTCAGCAATAAAAGGTGGAAGAAGGAGGAAGAGGGGAGGGGTGGGCTTTTGTTGCGAAAACATCTGTCCTCCTCGCGAACACCGACTACGTGTGTAGAGGCCCTGCTTCAGGGACATGGTCAGGCATTGCTCATTTGTGGGAATTAGAGAATAATTTCTTTCCTCTGCACTTCCACATAGCCTTTATTTGTTTTGTTTTGCTGTTCCCTTTCCCCCTCCCTTTCCCCTTTCTCTTTTTCCCTTTAGTTGAATTGTTAATTAATAATATTTCCTTAACATATATATATATTTCCCTTTAATTAAATTGTCCTTATCTCAACCTGTGAGTTGTTCTCTCCTTTACTTCTTTCCCTCCTCATCTGAGGAGGGGGAGTGAGAGAGTGGTTGTGGTGTTCAGCTGCCCAGCACAGTAAAACCACCACACTCACTAATGACTGTCATAGGCAAAACAGAATCAGCACAGGGAGATTAATGTAATTTATTGCCTATTGATAACAGATTATAGCAGTGAGAACAGAAAGCAAGCTAAAACCACCTTCCCCCATATCCACCCTTTCCTACCTCCTCTCTTTCAGTGGTGCAAGGGAACAGGGAATAGGGTTTGTGGTCAGTCCATAATGCTTCATCGCTTCTGCTCTTTCATTTGGTGCAAGGAGTGGCTAGAAATCCTAACAGATGAGAATGAGCCTGTAAGGGATCTCCACAGCTTGGCCAGGGGACCTTTGTTCTGTTACTGAAGATACCTGCCAGGCCCTTAAATATTCCTGAAGGTTCAAATCAGAGAAAATATTAAAAAAAAAAAAAAAAAAAAAAAAAAAAAAAAAAACTGTATGGGCCTGGCAAAGCTGGAGAAGAAGACATCTGAAGCTGTAGTACTGTCCTTGAGATATTTTGGTTTACTCTTTAGGGATTTTGTCCTTTGAGTAGTGGGAATGTAGGAATGCTCTGACAAGATTTCATATAACTCATGATAATGGAGAGTTTTAACCAGTTTGTGGGCAAATATCCTGAAGTTTGAATACATACTGTGGAAATGAATCACAAAATGTAAGTGTTCTCATTTTAGTTTACAGCTGAAATACAAAAAATTGTTTCTCCTGCAGGGAATTCTATTTCAGTTACCTTGAGCCAAAAGCAGACTGTGTTCCTAGTCCTTCTTAAAAATGTGCCAGAGATGGCTTGAGGTTGATACAACATGAAAGAGTTCTGAATAAATGTTTGATTACAGCATAAAAGTATCTGCTCTTGGTTCAGAGGTCTTAGACCAGCTCTACTTCAGTTACTTACCTTGTTATTCCAGCCTCTGCAGAGCTGCATTTTGCTGTGAGCTAGACCTCTTCTATACTATACTTCTTGTGTCTTACACTTCTTTCGTAGTGATAGTGTGCTACCCACCTACACAGTTCTGCTGCTGTCAAGAACACAGATGGACCACAAGGCATTCTTGGACCAGTAAACCAGCAGGGAATTTAAGTGTCTGAAAACAGTTTCTAACTATCAGTTTCAACAAATGCATACTCCTCCCAGTAATGAGACAGTCCTTTAGTCTAGCAGTAAGATTTCCTGAACTAATGCTGGCTTTCACAGTTTAATTTTGGCCTGTCAGTCTAAGAGGAGACCAAAGTAGCCTGCCTGCACTTGGCAAAGGTAGAGTTTTTTTTGTATTTTACAGCAGTCACATATGTTTGTGCTTTAGTAAATGGATTTGTTCCCTGGAATTGTGTTCTTTGGGAAGATTTTTAATTCTGTCATTCCCATCATTCTTTTCCTTTGCTGAAAAGGTGCAAGTCTGATACCTGTACAGCCTGTCCTTGTGGAATTCATGCTTGGAACCATGGGGTCTTTCGCAAGACAGAAACCACTTTTATTTATTTATTCACAGATATATATTTGGAAGGGAAGGAGAAAGAATAGAAAAGTGATGGCTAAGGGAAAGGAAAAGAATACCCTGGACTTAGGGTCAGGTGGGGCATAAAAAAGGGAGAGACTTTGGGCCATTCTTCAAATATGAAGAATGTAAACAAGAATTTCAAGGCATGGCAAAGGGAGAGTAATTAACAGCTCTTCTTTGGGAGAAGAAACATTGCTGCCTGTGTGTGGCCCCCACATTGACTGAGATAATGAGATGGACCCAACAGGTCAATCCCATGAGAAGCTCTCTTCCTCCTGTCATCACTCAATCAGGAGAGGCATCAAGCTGTGCTTAGATTAAAACGGGGAGAGAATGGCTTAAAATTGTTTCAATAAAAATTATATATTGAAATTGTTGTTTCCAAATCTGCAGCTACAAAACACCTTCTGAGTCCACAAAAATATTTATAGATGACATTAGTCATTACCTCCCAGCATATTCTTATGAGTCTAAAGTCTGTAGTGCACCAGGGATTATGTCTGGGTAAAGGAGAGGTACCAAGAATTTGAAAGGGTAAATAGCATTCAAAAGAGAGCAAGGAGAATAAAACAACTAGTTACTTTAAAATCAATACTTGCAGTGCTCCACCTTAACTTTCTACAGATCATTTAGATCAGTTTGTCTAAATAAATAACATGAATCCATTTGAACTGTTAGGGTACAGGATGTCAATGACAAGAGTGTTTCTGTAGAATCTGAACTTTCAAACTATTCTGAATGTTTTTTGTCTCACTCCCTACCTGCCCAAATATGCCCAACCTAACAGTATGAGGAGGAGAACTATTTGTTTAGATCTGAATATTAGTTTTCTGGAAATGCAATATTGCTGGAAAACAATGATGGTTTAAACCCTTAAAATTCTAAGAACATTAGTAATTAACCCACTGATCTGTGTGACCAAATTCCCTATGGCAAAGATTGGATCCAAAGTTTCAGCAATGATTATAAGAATCTCAAGCACCTGACAGTTTAGGTTTCCACCAAAAAGTGTGGAAAACTGAGACCTACAGGCAGTACTAAGTTGCAAATTAGAAGAAAATGCCTGGAAGATGTCTGGTTATATGGAGATAATTTTTTCTTGTCTTCCTCACTTGTATCTCACCACAGACCTGAGAATTTGGATGTCTTGGCTAGCCATTGAATCCTGGAGTCTCAGAGTGGAGAGAAGTGGCCTCTGCTGGGATTCAGATGCTGTGTGTTTTTGTGTCAGTGTCTCCACATGGACTACCCAAAGGCCTAGAACACAAACCTTCTCATCCTGCAAGGCAGCCAGCTTCCAGAAAGTGCTTTTGGAGAAAATAACCCTGAGGTGTGACATTCCAATTGTGCTGAAAAGGGCAGAACTGCACTGAAGCCACAGGCCTGGAATGGCCTGTGCTAATGGAACTGGTCAAAAATGCAAGGAACATTTTGGAAATATCTAATATGAATATTTCCTAAATATTCTCTTTGGCTCACAGAGAATGAAGAAAGTTTGGTTCCCTCAAAAAGCAGAATATAAACTAATTTTTGCCATATCTTATAAGTTCTACAAACTTGTTTGGAGCAGCTCTGTATTCGGTGCTGGATTGACAAAAGGATTTCATAGAGTCAAGGGTAGGTTTCTTACATTTTGTCGGTCAACATTCACAGAATCCATGTTCCAGTATCTAGAAATCCACGTAATAAAGTATCAATATTTAAATCAGAACCCAGATCTTGTGGTATCAAAATATTTCTAAGTTTAGGAAGGGTTTCATTTAAAAGAATATTGCTGTTACAAAATGGTGAAGCCCATATAATTTTCATGAAGAATTGAATGAATAAAGATGGAATGCAGCAGTAGATCATATTTTTATGGAATTAAGTACTGTTGCAGAAGATAGTATTAAATACTGCATGACATTAAGTTACATCGATTTGTCTTTTAAACTCAAAGCAGAAGAAATTATTTGTAGCATGACCTTTTCATAGAATAGTAATTTATCATATTTCATGACAGATTATGTTGACTGTTAACAGTAGTCTCAGGGAAGGGATTAAGCACTGCATCAAGGCTGGTTAATAACTTTGACTCTGGTCATTCTGACTTGATACACTGTCTGAAGGCTGAAAACAGTAGGTACTGACTGTCAGTTAGAGTCTAACCCAGCCTGAGCTAACAAACACTTCTATTTCTTCTGCCTCTTCACAGACACAAAGGTTGCACATTTAGAACATGCTTTCTAATGCAATCAAGTGTTCTATTAATCTATTTCCTCATTTTATATATTAAATATATCCCCCAATGTTAGGATTTTAATCAGGAAAGAATAACATTTTTTATTTTATTTTATTTTATTTTATTTTTTATTTTACATACATAAATATATGTGTGCATATATATATGTGTGTGTACCTATATGCACACATATAAATACATCACATAACGAGTATATTCTGTAGTATTTATGCCACTATACTTCATGAATATAATCCAGTGCACTGTCACACCCCAACATGCAGGAGGCTCCCTGGTTTCATTCAGAGCATTTTGTCTCTGTATCACATGCAGGAGGGCTGGACTATATGATCTTCAGAGGTCCCTTCCAACCTCAACCATTCTGTGATTCTGTGAAAAATGAAAGGTCAGTTTCTGAGAAGCAGCAGTCATGTACACATAATTAGCACAAGAAAACTGAGTCTGTAAAGTATAGAGCACAATAAAGCTGGACCCATTTATGTTTCCGAGATCTCCAGATGGGAGATGATGGCACTTTGAGGTCCTTCCTTGTCCTCTGTGACCTGACCTACACAGCAAGTGTAAGAAAAAAATCAGTATCTGTTCTTAAAATTTTCAGTCATTGAGGCTCAGTCCTAAGTTCCTCCAAGACAACTTTACTGCTTTAAAAATACACTGTTGTCACCATTGAGGTACCATCACCAGAAAGTGATGTTCTATTTCTTTTGAAAATAATGTCCTTTATATTAATGTGACAAAAGGATTTTGCTTTGGGAACACTGGCAAGAATCAATTCCAAATTAAATTCAAAGGCTTTTCTTTCTGTCATTCTAAACAATTAATAGAAATTTTAAAAGATCACTAGCATTTATTTATTTCAGAAATGACACTAGTACATCTATATAATCTGGGAGCTGCTATTATTAATCCTGACTTTTCCTACATATGGAAGTTTAAAAATTACTACTATTTTAGCTTCAACTAATATGCCTGTAAGATGGATAACTAATCCTACAAGAGCTATATTAAGAATATTATGAAACAAACATAAACTAAATAAACTAAATCTGATGAATGTATACTGATTCAGCCTTAAGAGAAATAGTCAATGAATGCAATCTGCTGCTCCTTGTGCCAGGTCAAACTGGTGATCAAACTGATGAAGTAAGTTGATATAACACTCTTATATTCAATAAAACCATAATCCATCTACTTAATAAGGTCTACATAATTGTAATTCTTTCAAATACACGTATGTATGTCTTATTTACTCTGCAAATAAAACAGTCTGATCTTATTATTTTTCGCCCTGGAAAGCACATGCTGACATTCATAGGATGTTGTGTATGTTAGTCCTTCAGTATGAGGCACAGGGATGTTTTTTCGTTCCCTAACTTTAAGTAGAACCATGGAATCATTGAATCCCTTACTTTAGAAGGGACATCATGAGTTCATTTTGGCCAATCCCTTGCTTAAAGCAGGGACAGCTTCAAAGCTAGATCATATTGTTTAGGGCCATATCAAGATGAGTTTTGAATATCTCAAAGAATAATCAATGTTTGAAGAGGTGGGGGATAAAAAAGAATCTTCTCATATTTTTTCATTATTGAAATGAAATTCAATATTCATACTGTTCTTCTAGCTTTGAATCTTGTGATGTCCCACTCTAACTACCCACTCTGTAGTTAGGCATTGAAATGGCTTGTCCAGGGAAGCGGTGGAGTCACCGTCCCTGGGGCTGTTTGAGGAAAGGTTGAACATGTGCTTAGGGACATGGTTTAGAGGGAGATATTGGGGGGGGGGGGAGGGGGGTATGATTGACCAGATAATCTT
>CM021797.1:21155007-21224326 GCA_011076525.1 Nettapus auritus
ACCTGAGGGAGGAGGAAGGAAGGAAGGAAGGAAGGAAGGAAGGAAGGAAGGAAGGAAGGAAGGAAGGAAGGAAGGAAGGAAGGAAGGAAGGAAAGAAAGAAAACTGCAAAATTGTCACTACAACCTTTGAAGTAGACTGCAAACCTTTCTTGGCCCCTGAAAGATGGTGAAAACTTTACACATACTGTAGTCTGGGCTGTATTAAAACAATAGAATTAACAGATTATAACTAGCAGGTAGTAAAGGGGAAGATCATAGTATGTACACAAATCATCTAGATGCATATGTTTAGTAAGAAGAAAAAACAAAGCTACTGTTTGTAGAAGATCACTGACTAAAAACAAGCATACAAACAAAAACTTCTACATTAACATCTTTGGGTTAAACACATATTTTTCAGTTATTTTTAATTGATCTCTACACTGGGAAAATGCAGTTATCACAACAGTATTTACATCTGGTGATAGTAATGTAGTGATTTTCCTCTATTAATTTTGAATATCTTTTTTATATATATACAGTTATACGCATTTGTATTTTTGGAGCATTGCATAATCAATGCATAGTATAGCCTCATAGCTCCTATGTCCACACAGGACAGGCAACTAATTACTGTTATCTCCGTTCTGTAGGTGGAGAATTCAAAGTGATGATAAAACTTTTCACTTTGCTGGGATTATCAGGTTTTCATGGCTCACAATTTCGTGTAATCTCTCTGCCTTCAAGAGAAAGCACTACAACTGGAATATCAGAGTCTTAACTTCACAAGAGGTAAACTGCAGTGCAAAGTTTCTGTTGTCAGGAACTCTAATTTCTGGAAACATATCTCGGGATTCCTGGTGGATCATTAACCTTCAGGGGTTATTTTTCAATGTGTTATGAGAAAAATTATCTGCCCTTCAGAGACCCTGTGATAACAATGTTTGTGGCAGTCCACAAAGGTTAAAAGCAGAAGTGACTTAGTTTGGACTACTCTACACCTCTGTTCATAGAGGGCTGTTCTGAGAGAGGGATGGAACACAGGTGATCAAATATGAGATGCAGAGTTTATGGGTGAACAGCAAGGACATATTCAGCATTTGGTTCCTACTCTGGAAACCATAACATAGGGAAACCACCTGAAAGGTCCTCTAGATAGACACATTTTAGTGACTAGCTAGTTTTTCTTAGCAAGTTAACTATGTGTTAACAAGTGGTATGACAATGAAGGTTTTTGGGTGATTAATGTTGAAATTAACCCATAAATAGTGGACATTACTGCAGTCCCCGAATCTGAGCAGCTGTTTAAGCCACTTTCTACCACTCCTTCTGCTTCTTTGCTTTAACCTTCTATCTTTCCTTCCTTGTCCCCTTCATGAGAGTACTTGAGTTGTCAGATGTATGCCCAAGCACTTTCCTTCCTTGTAGTCATTCTCCTCTGTGTCAGACATCTGATTCTCTTCTCAGTTATTGCCAATGTGTTTAGGAGTAGCTCTAATGAAGTTACTGAAGTAAAATTAATGAAGAAATCTTGGTGTAAGTGAAAAGTATAAACCTCTTTAAAGTTTTTGGTGAATATGCATAAGTGTAGCCCATCTGTTTTGTGCTGCTTCACTCGTGCAAGCACTCATAAACCCACTGTAAATTACAAGTTAGCCAGGTCTATAGCTTATCTGTGCTGTAAGATAGCCCAAAGGAACACAAGTGAGTTTTGTGTTACCTTATCCATTAATTATTTGAGACAAATTAGTATTTATCTAACATGACCTATCATTTGTCTGACATAATCTCTTTTTTATTCTACACTTAGACAGTAGAAGTTACTACAAGTATAATAAGAAGTGCCATTTTCTCTATTGTACTCTTTCTATGGAGAGATACCTCATATTTTATTCCTAATGGTCATCTCCTTTTTTAAATGCACAAAGTTGATCTAGAAATAACCTCCAAAATAATGACATGCTCATTAGAAAATCACATAACCGATGCATTAGGTTCTTAAATGAACATAATCCACTTAAAATATCTCAACTGATAGGAAATCGACCCAAAAGGATGTCTAATAAACCATGAATAAAAATCAGCCCTGGTGATGAAGAGCCACTGTCATTGATAATGTTACTTTAAACCATGTCAAATCGATAGATTCCATTTCTTAGTGGAATTATTTTGTATTCTGACCTTTATCTTTCTGGGCAAGCAGGAAGTCCTAGTGGTTACAGGTACAACACTGAAAACTTTACTAAAGCTAAAGCTCACTACTCACTAACCTGGTACACTGAAAGCAAAACATTGTGGTATTTAGACACCAATTCTTGTTTATTATATATGCTCTCTGAAATATAGTCTAATAATGTTACCCTGTTTATACTAAATGTGTGGACTTAACTGATTAATTTTTAAAACAAGTTTTTCTTTCCGTAGGTCATTTAATTTCATGTGAAACCCAGAGGTTTTGTGGAAGAATGTTGTCAGTAACCTGTTACTCAAATTCTAATATTAAGTACAATTGAGATGGGACCCTAAAAGCTTCATATGAAAAGGAAATATCCTCTCACTGACCCATGAACCCCAGATACCATCCAAGATAGACACAGCCAGCTAAGGACTTCTTCCCAGAAACTGGAGCTTAAGGAGGCATTCAGAAGCATTGTCCCACAAGAAGACAGGCAGATTTAGAGAAGATATCCTGGTTATGGATATTAGAGAGGTAACTTCTCTTTATAGAATTTGCTGTTTACTGGGGCATCCTTGGTATAATGCTGATGCTTTTACTTGAGCATACACCACTTTATTTATTTATTTATTTATTTTTATTTGAGTCTTTTATAATTCCAGACTTATATTCTGTATGTTGATGTGATTACACCCAAATACATCATCAATACATGGTTGTCAGAATAAAACTTTTAGTCAGCTAAGCTTTAGCAATACAAGTTACTAGGGATGACATTTGTACAATGAAATTCAAGTGAACGCAAGACCTTATAGACTCAGGTGAACTTACCACTATTCATATTCAGTTTTATTCTGGTGTTATTTATTCAGTTTTATTCTGGTGTCTTTATGAAAACAAATCAATAAAGGCTTCTGCAGTTGTTTATCTCCTTTGCTAGAAAGGCTGCCACTATACTGGACAACAATGACATTAGACCTTGACTATGAAAGAGACACTGTTGTATGAACCAGACATGAATAAAGAGCTTGTCATCAATGCTGATAGAACTGAGGCATACTTTACTCCTTTTTCCCCAGAACATATGGGAAAGGAGTCAACCATCCAGCTGCACTGCCTGAGATTGGGTAGAGGCTGAACCTACTACAACCACTTGGGTGCTAATCAATGTTCAAAGTACATATG
Organism: Nettapus auritus; assembly: GCA_011076525.1. Lineage (NCBI taxonomy): Eukaryota > Metazoa > Chordata > Aves > Anseriformes > Anatidae > Nettapus > Nettapus auritus. Next base: position 21,158,348 of record CM021797.1, read on the forward strand.
CTCTCACAGACTGAATGTGAACCTACATTTGCACAGAATGATCTCATAACAGTTAAAGGAAAGACTCCACAGCAGTCTTCCAGTAGGCCCACAGAACATTAATGACCAGAAAAGCCCAGGCAAAAAATTACCATACTACATTGTGATAGCATTGAGATCTGTTGTATGTAGCAATGTGCATCAGAGGTGATTGTCAGGGTAGTGGTTTTATCAGGAGGACAAGTAATGCATTTAAACTAAAAGCTTTTTAATGAGAAAAAGAAGTCAGCTATTGAAAACATCCATCAGAAAACTGCTGAGTTTACAGTGACTAATATCGTATAATAAGGCAATGAGCACGTAATGTTATGACACACAGCCTCTGAGATGGAATGTGATCTGTTATGAGACTTAAGGTGATATAACTTTTCATGGCATTCTGAAATACACCACAAAGTGGGAAAGTCACATTTAAACATTTTCGTAAAAGGATGTGATCATTACAATTTTGTTGACTTGAAATTTCCTTGCTTAGTTTTCATATTCCTCATCCTGGAGGGATAAAGTCTTCTTCTTGTGACATAGGTAGAAGACCTACCTATGTGGAGTGCCTGGCTTGGAGGGTGAGACCAAAAGAAACCAGCAGACCACATCAGAACCAAAGAAGAATTTGATCATATTATATGGCAAGGTTGCATTTAGTCATTTGTGACAGTGGCTGGTTGCAGTGGGAGGTAATTCCTGTTCAACTTTTCAACTTCAGCTGTGAAGGGCATTTTGAGTAAGACCTGTCATCCCCCCTTATGACAGGGGACAAATAAGTAATTTTAAAAATACAGCACTGTGAGGCTGCACTCACCTAGGTAAATTCTGTTTCTCTTATAAGCTTTGGTGAATGGGTTTGTCATTTTTCCATGTCAAAGCATGCTGCTGTTCAAACAATATTTAAAATCTCTAGTGGAAACAGGACTTGCGTTTCAGATATATGGTAACAAATATGAAGGTTCAAGGCCATTAAAACTTGTCTGCAAGATCAGGGCCATAAAAGTTTCCTGTTTCAAGTAGGTCTGCGACACACAGTTCGCATGATCAACATGATCAAGTTCTTTGCTTCAGTATATAGAACTGGAAAAATAAATGTTTTAGTAAGCTCCATATCCTACAATTGAAAACAATGATGAAAGAGATATCTAGATCTCAGCTAATTGTCCCTGTGCATCTTGCACTACAGAGCTTCACATTGGCTCATAATAGGTTTGCAATGAAACACCAAAAGCCAAAATCACAGTCACATTACACAGGAAGTAACTGTAGGTCCTGTTTTTGTTGTAGGTTTCCACAATAAGAAATAACTTGTTAAGATAATCTTTGCTGGAGAGTAAAAGGGAAAGCAGAAAACACCAGCAGTTCTAGAGTTGCTAACCTGTCTTTAACTGAAATGTCTTTCTTACTCCACTTCTGCCATCAAGTGCAAGTGCACGAGGAAAACATACCAACTTCACCAAGAAATCAGAGTTTTGCAGCAGATAAACCCTCTGCTACAGAATCCTAGCATCAGAAGTATATTCCACTGCCTCTACACATAGTTGGGGAAAACCCCAGCTCATACAGTATGACGGCTACAGATAGATACTGTGCTAACAGCAATCCCTGATTTGACCATGATAACAAACTTCCAAGCTTCATTTATCAAGCCCAGGTTTTCAAATTTTATAGGTAGAGCCTACTTCTCACATTAAACCAGTTTTCTGCTAATGGGATTTTAATGAAATTGCATGTTCCGTGAAGACACTCCTAGATAACTCTACCTAGTGGAAGTGGGAGAGCCTTCATATCTGCAAGTTGTTTTCACATACAAAGAAGCACAACACAGAAGTCAAAATGATTGCCAGTGAAGTAGTGCATCTTTTGGCTTCAGAGGGTTACACACCTCAAGGAAGAGAAGAGACATAATAGAAATGTTGTCTATTTGCTAAGCTCTTTGTTTTCAGAGACATTCTAATGATAAATGGCTTGTTTAAATCCTAAAAAAGCTTGAAACATGAAAACTGTTTATGTTCAGTCAGCCTTGCTGTTTGCTCTTGAATGAAATATGTTGAATGAATTCTTCATTTGAAGAGGAAGAAACTCTCCATTCTGCCTACCCCTCATAAATTGTTGCCAATAAGCAATACTTCTTCCTCAGCATACAGCAATTATTGTGTTCATTTCAGGGTTTACTCTACACTTTATTTTGTCTACTCTGATTTTTATCACTATGGATACTTATCCCTGCTTATCCAGTATAATGTAATTGATCTATATATAATGTAGTGGAATTTGTTGTTGTAGCTTACTTAACAAACAATTAAACACTCCCCACCCTTCAGTCTGTTTATCAGCATTACATACTGTATTCAAACTGCTTTCTGTCATTAGTATTTAAAAAATTTGTATAATGTAATATTATGAAAGCTAGTGACTACATATGATGACTCAGGAGCAGTGTTCTTTTTGGGAGCTGTGTTATAAAAAAATAATACTGTAATGAGAGGACTTTTCACAGGAAATACAGGAAATGGTGCCTAATCAATACTCATTATCTTCAGAATCACAGAATCACAGAATCACAGAAAGTCAAGGTTGGAAGAGACATACAAGATCACCAAGTCCAACCTCTGACCTAACACTAACAAGTCATCCCCTAAACCATATTGCTAAGCTCTACATCTAAACATCTTTTAAAGACCTCCAGGGATGGTGTCTCAACCACTTCCCTGGGCAGCCCATTCCAGTGACTAACAACCCTTTCTGTAAAGAAGTTCTTCCTAATATCCAACCTAAACCTCCCCTGACGCAACTTTAGCCCATTCCCCCTCATCCTGTCACCAGGCACGTGGGAGAACAGACCAACCCCCACCTCGCTACAGCCTCCTTTCAGGTACCTGTAGAATGCAATAAGGTTGCCCCTGAGCCTCCTCTTCTCCAGGCTACATAATCCCAGCTCCCTCAGCCGCTCCTCGTAGGACTTGTTCTCCAGACCCTTCACCAGCTTCGTAGCCCTTCTCTGGACTCGCTCAAGAACCTCCATGTCCTTCTTGTAGTGAGGCACCCAAAACTGAACACAGTACTCGAGGTACAGCCTCACCAGAGACGAGTACAGAGAGACAATCACTTCCCTGGACCTGCTGGCCACGCTGTTTCTTATGCAAGCCAGGATGCTGTTGGCCTTCTTGGCCACCTGAGCACACTGCTGGCTCATAGTCAGCCGACTGTCAACCATCACTCCCAGGTCCTTCTCTGACAGGCAGCTTTCTAACCACACATCTCCCAGCCTGTAGTGCTGCTTGGGGTTGTTGTGCCCCAGGTGCAGGACCCGGCACTTGGCCTTGTTGAACTTCATACCATTGGCCTCGGCCCATAGGTCCAGCCTATCCAGATCTTCCTGCAGACCCTTCCTACCCTCGAGCAGGTTGACACATGCACCTAACTTGGTGTTGTCTGCAAACTTACTGAGGGTGCACTCAATCCCCTCATCCAGATCATTGATGAAGATGTTAAAGAGGACTGGCCCCCGTACCGAGCCCTGGGGGACTCCACTAGTGACCGGCCTCCAACTGGATTTGACTCCATTCACCACAACTCTCTGGGCCCAGCCACCCAGCCAACTCTTAACCCAAAGAAGGGTGCGCCAGTCCAGGCCATGAGCAGCCAGTCCAAGCCATGGGCAGCCATTTTCCTAATGGGATGAGAAGATGTGGCATGGAGGAAAATGGATGTTTTTTATTACGTTTTTTGTTACATTGTCTTGGGAATGAGAATTTTATTGATAAAGATGTATGCCTGAGCCTAGCTGCATTCCTTACGTTTGCATCACTTCCAGATTATCATCCTCTGACTTTTTACACCTTTAAAATTCTGAGGCAACCTTAGTGATTGCAGCATCAGAGTGGCACTAGTGGAGAGAGTATTCAAAATAGCTTTGGGAATTCTTGGCGGATATGAAAAAGAATTGGCCAGACATTTGGAAAGGCTCATTCCAGTAGTCAGTGAATACCATCCTTGCTGACTTTAAAAGCTTAATAAAAGTGTAATAAAATGGGAGTAGTATGATCTTGACAATTCTGGAGGAGTCTTTCATAAATGCTGGTCTTAATGGGTCTAGCAAGGAACAGCTAAAACTTAGTATGCATAGCAGTTGATTAAAACGTCAAACAATACATCCAGAATCCCCTTATGTCTCAGTTAAATGATTGAAAAGCATGGACTTTTACTTCAATAAAAAGTATAATTTTGTGTCTCTCTTATAGATCCTAGTCATGTAAAGTTCATTAGAGCTACAACCTGCAGGACATATAAACAATGAATCTTGACTTGCCCCGAATTGATGATAGGTATTTTAATGGAGTGGCTTGCAGTACAAAACCTGATTAATCCACAAAATCATATCATTATATTTACAAGGCCTGAAAATATTTTTTGTTCTCACAACGCTCCTGAGAATTGCCTGCATCTACTGTTTTTTGGAGTGAGAGCAAACAAAATGTGATATTGGGTAGCCGAATTCACAGAATGGTTGAGGTTGCAAAGGACCTCTGGATGTCATCTTGTCCAATGCGAATTCCATTATATATTTTCTTCCTGCTCTAGAAACACTAGCTCTCAGCCTCCTTAACCAATTCCTCCACCTCTTTATATTTTTGCACAAGTCTAAATGCCTTTCTGCTTCAATATACAAAAGACTGGGACCTTGCTATGTCTCTTCTACTTCTTCCTGGTCCTTTCAGTGCTGTGGATTACATCGCTAACATGAAGCAAAAGTCTGACAATAACTATTTAGGTAAGAAAGGCTATGAAGTGTCCTGTAGGTGATGGCTCTTCTTTGGTCCTCTGGGTATTCACTAATATTGTGCTTAGAAATATTTTCTAATAGAAACTTTGCTGAGAAGTGTTTCTGTCCATTTGTTGAAAGTTCATGTAATTTACAGTTGTTTATACACGCATTAGTTCTCTAGATATTGTCTACATTTAATATAAACCTCAAGGAATATCTGGTGTAATATGGTAACACTAGGTATTTTTATGTAAAAAGTAAGTAGAAAAAGAGGCATATGGATTTTCACAATTTGGAAGGACACTTTATCTTTTAAGTAGATCTGGAGACAGAATGATCTATGGAATATTCTTCTATAAAACACAGATTTAAATTCTCTTCGCTCTTGGAAAATATTCTCTATGTGTATTTTACTAACTTGTACTGTGAAAAGATTCCCAATGTATGCCCAGTAAAATGCCTAGGCATATCACGTGTTTGTGTATGTGCTATTCCCATTTATGTTTATAGCAGAACTAAAAAACATACAGCTTTTTAGTGGAATAGAATATTGTATTTAAAATACTCCCTAAGCCAAAACATATGGTCAGTGTCAGCAACTCAGTAGAACAGTATGCACTACATAATCCCCTCTTATGTGAAGTAATGAAAAGATTTATAGATAGGAAATAAATGAAAATAAAAAAGATCAAATGAGTATTTTCTAGTCAAATTTTCTTAAAAAAGAAAATATATCATAAAGATATATCATAAATCCATTGCAATAGATTGAAATCTCTGTTCTAAGCCGTATGGCTTACCGTAAGAGAGACTGTCCAAATCCATATTTCTTTTTTACCCTTTAAAGCTAATTCACTCTAGTACTTCTGATAGCTTTGAACATTTTCAAATTTCTCTTCATATCACTGTCAACAGCATGTGGATTAGTCCCAAGTAGACAAAATCAGAGTGTTTTGTACCCTGGAAACTCACTAATTCTTCCTATTCACAAATTTGTTTTAAAGACAACCCTGTACTTTTTTTTTTTTTTTTTTTTTTTTTCACCAGAATGTACTTGGGCATTGGAATTTATTTTCAAAGGTCAGGGTGGGAGCATGAGTATCCCATTCTAATTTCATCATATTCATTTTGTTTAATATGAATCAGATAAAGGAGGCCAATGACATCTCATAACGTATTTCAGAACTATGAAATTTTTTTCAACTTAGATTAACAATAATGCTTTAACATAATATTCCTCAGATTTTAGGGCTTTCCATAAACGAAAAAAATCTTGTCCCAGATTCTACATATATATATGTATATATATTTGTAATATATATTCTGTATATGTACATATTCTCTCTCTTTATATTCTATATATAGAGAATATATATAGAGAGAATATGTACTTATACAGAATATATATTCTGCCTCTTTTGCAGTGTTTCCAGCTTGTTAGAGTATTACATTATCTTTCTACACTGCATGCATCTTTGATACATAAACAATGGTCTACATCCAGGTTGTCTACCTGCGTAGATATGTTCTTTGGGGTATTGTTTCTTTTAACTGATAGCTTTATTGGTAGAAGCCTTGTTAAGAATGTAGCTTATGCTAGAACAGACATATAAAGCTTATTATTTCCTATATTTCCTCTGTTGTTTTGAATAAAATAGCACAGTTGAAGTGATTATTTTTGTAAAAGAAGGAAGGATGCCTTTTAATTTTAAGATGTTTAAGATGTTAAATTTACAGCTGTAAATGCATATTATCTTCACATTTGCTTGTTTCTAACATCAGCTTTTCTGTAGCTGCTTTCTTTTGAATTCTTGTGACATAGAAAATGTATAGGAAAAGTGATGAGTAAAATGGCAAAGCTTAATAATGGAAAAGCTAGAACAAAACTGAAAAATCACAGGACCTATAAGGACAGAGTGATAAAACCAGTGCAGATAAATGAACTTGATTTAAATGGTGAAAAGCATTCCTACCTTCACATTTAAAAACATGGCTTCTGATTCTAAAGGAATTACAGGCACTCGAGAGAGTACGGCTGCATCTCAAGTACTGTGTTTAGTTTTGGGCCCCTCACAAAAAGCTGGTGAAGGGCCTGGAACACAAGTCCTATGGGGAACAGCTGAGGGAACTGAGGTTGTTTAGTCTGGAGAAGAGGAGGCTCAGGGGAGACCTTATTGCTCTCTACAACTCCCTGAAAGGAAAGTGTGGGGAGCTGGAGGTCAGCCTCTTCTCACGGATAATTAACAGATAATAAGACAAGATGGAATCGCCTCGAGTTGCACCACGGGAGGTTTAGGCTGGAAATGAGGAGACATCAGAAGGAGTGGTTAGGCATTGGAACAGGTTGCCCAAGGAGGTGGTGGAGTCAGTGTCCTTGGGAGTGTTAAAGGAAAGGGTAGATGTACTTAGGGACATGGTTTACTGGGTGGTAGGTGAATGATGGGACTGGATGTTCTTGGAGGTCTTGTCTGACCTTAAGATTCTATGATTCTATCCGGGTGGAATCTACCTGTATGAGAAGGATAAAGGTGATTCAGGGACTACCTTAAATCAGCACAGATTTGTGTAGGGTGTGGAAAATAAAAATAAAAAAAATAAAAATAAAAATAGATCTCTATGTATGAGGCCAGGATTTGATATGAATGCAAGACGGAAAATCATATTGGGTAGTAGGTATGAGTAGATAAATCCTGACTATTTTAAGTGGACTCTGCAAAACTTACTAAGGGGAGCATATCTATGATACTTTTCTAAATTTTCCTACTTCCCTTTCATCCTCACTAAGTCTGGGCAAAACATGATCCTGCTTTTTCCTCTTTAGAATACTTCTGCAGTGATTCTTTCAGCTGTCACTGAAGTAATCAGCCCTAAATATAGGGACTTGATAAAAAGGTCCCATTGCCTGAGGGACTTCTGAGTATGCCATGTGTAATATATATTACATATTTCAGAGAGCCAAAAATGTTAACAGAAGGAACAGTTTATAACCTACACAGAGACATTGCTCTCAGTAGTTTTAATTCGATCAAAATGTAATTATACGATAATGTTATCATGAAATGGGTGATGTATAGCAATTTACTGTCACCACACTTATCACAATAGGGCACTATCCATGACAAACACAATATTGCCACAGCTGCAGTGTAAATAATTCAGCTTTAATCAAAAGACACATCTGGTCTGGGTTATATGGTAAAATGTTATATCAAAATAAGACTTACCCCACCTGCCAGTCTTGCAGGTGATTTGTATTATTTCTGTATGAAACCATCATGGCCTGCTCTCTGCAGAGAAATGCAAAGCACGAAGGCAAATTCATATATAAGGCTGAAATTCTCCTTTAAAAACACATTATTGTATTGCAGGCAGAAACTTATTATTTCTTTATAAGTGTTTGCTTGCTTTGCCACACTCACACTGCTATCGTTTAACCAGAAGTCAGTGGGAGTAGCATGTATCACACACAGAAGCAGAAGACAGCATTATGGTTGCCTTTATAACACACAGATGGTCACTTGCTGGGCAGTAATACTCTACCATATGTCTCAGGCATATCAGGCATGGTGGGGTGAGTATTCTTAAGTGTAGCTAAGGTACAGATACAGTACGTCTGCACACACAGACACACCAAAAAAAAAAAAAAAAAATCCTATTGAAAGAATAACTGCATGACTGCATGTCGTTGTTACTATAACACACATTGCAGGAAAAAAGCTAGAGTGAAAGAGTATGTTCTGGCATGATTTAAAGTCTGCAACTTGCTGGTGTGACACTGTATAACATATACAGTAGCAGATAAAAACAGTGCACAAAAGCATTGTCTACCACTTGCTTTTAACAAAGACAGCTAGGTGCTCAGGACCGGGAAGTATCTCTGACACTGAGTCCAGGGCCCTGGAAACACCAGTCCCCCTTACCTAACATGAAATTAGGTAGCGTTTTACCCACGTCTTCTCATAGGAAGATGTTCCTGGGGTTCCCCTTTCCTCCCAGTTAGAAATGTTCTTCTATTGTCCAGTTCATACCCAGTTGCGGCCAGTTCATTCCCAGCTGGTTTTGTGCCAGCGTTTTCTTTCAGCTGAATTAATTATGTCCCCTTGCCATATTTACATGTTTAGTCTTGCTTTGTTAAACCGCTCTTTGGGAGTACTTTTTACCATAGTGCAGCCGGTGTGCAGGTGTGTAAATTCCAGCTGAGTTAGCTCAGGTACAAGAAACAGCCAAGCCAAAGAAGATCAGAGCCTAATTTAGGATAATTAGCTTTATTCATATCAAGACTTTTTATTCTTAATTAAGTTGTCATCCCTTTTTCTCTTAGTTTAGCTATAATTTCCATGTGACTTCATATCAGATACTTATATATAAGATTGCTTTTCTGTGAAAAAGCATTTCTTTTCTCATCAGAGATCAATACTGATACAATCTACCTTTGACCAACCCATAAGTATTTTGTGTTGATTTATATATATTTATCTATTCTACTGCTAAATATGTTCTAACATTTTGAGTCATATTAAGATCAGGTTAATTGAATAATAGTTACTTGGATCTGTTCCCTCATACTCTTAAATCTCTTCCCCTCTTACTCCTCCCCTTTTAAAATATAGCTATTTTATTTGCAATTTTGCAAACAGTGTTACAGTGAGGTCATTTTTTTTTCTGTGCCTGTGATTGATGTATTAGCTCTTTCAAAATACAAAGCTCCTAAGTGCATCCTAAATGCATTATCTCAGGTGGGAAATTAGGAGACATTTCTTCTCAGAAAGAGCAGTCAGGCATTGGAACAGGTTGCCCAGGGAGGTGATGGAGTCACCATCCCTGGAGGTGTTTAATGTTAGAAGTGGTGCTTAGGGACATGGTTTAGTGGGTGATATTGATGTTAGCATGATGGTTGGACCAGCTGATCCTGGAGGTCATTTCCAACCCTGATGATTCTATGATTATTTTAAGTTTTTCTTCCCACTCAAATAAGATAAAATACAATGCCATACATTCATTTACATTCACCAACATACTTTGTTATCACAAGACCACTATATTCATTTAAAAACTGGGCAAAACTTGTCTTTTGTGTTGGAACCATATCTGGATTATTTTTCACTTGTACCCCACACTTACTGAGGATACACTTACTTTATAGTTCCTCTGTCATTTATGAAGGTAACTAAATCTTTTCTACTTGGTTTAATTTCATTCTTAAACTCAATATCAGCTTCACATTTGCCAGGTGTTACTTGGCCTCTGCAAGTCTTGCTGTAAAAACATGGCTTCCTTTGTTGACCACTTGAATTCTTCCTTCTGGGTTCTTGGTTATGCTGGTTTATTTCTATTATTCTAGAGTTAACCAAAAGTCTTTCCTACAACCCCTTCCAGTTTCCAGTTGCTGAATCTTGCTTCCAGAATCCCAGCTTTACAGAAACTTTATCACCAGCATAAAGGTTATAGATAGTATGTTTGGCAAGAATGAACAGAGAAGTAAGGGAAGGGAAATAAGCTGAAACTTTGAAAGCCAAATGCTGAAGTGTCAGCTCCTAATAGATGATCATAAGGATAGAGCTCCCTTGTCTGGAAAACTGTCTGGTTGCAGAATGCTGCTCTCTGGATATAGATAATAGATATTTTATTACTTATAAAATGAGAAGATCATGTTCTGTTAAATTATCTCTTACACTAATGGCCTTTTCAAAAATGTATAATATTGCTAGCAGAAAATGTTCTCTTCTGTGAGAAATAAACCTTTATTATTAGAAGGCAGTATATCTATCTACAAACAAAACATTATTGCCAATAATCTCTGTGGTTCCTATACCGGCATATCATTGACTTCAGAGGAAAGGCTGTGGTATTGTCAACAACAAATTTGTTACAAACATGCAAATATTTTCACTCATTTCTGTGGTGCAACAGCCTAAAGTAACTAGGAAACTAAACTAATATTCACATTTTAAAGAAAATGTACAGTATTGAAGAGGTTTTCAGGGTAAGGTGTAGCTGCGTTACCTGAGTGTTCCCTAGGCTTCCAAACTTAGATGCTATCGCGCTGGGGGAAGCTGGTGTGCTGGCTCTAAGGAACAGCATGGAGCATACAGTGGAGTGGTGACACCACGGCTAGGCTCTGTGACCAGGTGGGGACTCAATTGTTCTTGTGCACACTGAGACAGATAAGCCGCACTTTTTGCTACCCTGAGCCAACAACCGATCAGATTTTGACAAATGCTGTACTCTAGTGTACTTTTGCTCATTATAATATCATTATAATACCAAAACACACCTCCATCCCTAAAGCTACCCGCCTCCAAGGTGCGACCACCCCTCACTGAGCATGTGCTCTGAATTTCTCGGAGTCTATTACTTTAAACAGAGATGGGAAGACTTTTCACCAATCATAACTAAAATATGCTTGACTAGAGTCACTCAAGCTCCACCTAAAAGATAGAAAATAATATAAACTGGCCTAAGAGAGACGGGAGATTAGGGAAGATACCATTGTCAGGAAAGACCCCATCGTCAGGGGAGATACCATCCCGAGGGAATACATCATCCCGAGGACCTCCTGACTTCTGGGATCAGTCGACGGGCTGAGCCTCTCTCCCTCCCCATTGGGACGCCTTTGGGTGAGATTCAAACACGTGTTTATACTCCTTTTAACACGTTAATTTCTAGGCTAGCTTGCTTTTACAGACAGTCATTATCGCTGGCAATCCAAAGAACCTGTGTACATGTTGCTGTAATAAATTGAACTTGATTGTATTGTTCCTAGCCGTGATAGTTCTTATTTGAACGTGACTAGAGTAAGGGTGGTTGTTCGTTATTGGTGAATCCATGACCATGATAGTTCAGTGTTCTGAATCCAACCAGACCCATATCAGTTAATGTGGTATTGGTGAATCTGTGATTGTGATAGTTCAGTATCCTGAATCTGACCGGGCCCATAACGATTAACCAGCACCTAAGTGCTAAGGGTGGTTATATGTTATTGGTGAATCCGTGACCGTGATCGTTCAGTGCTCGGTGCTCTGAATCCGACCGGGCCCATAACGATTAACCAGCACCTAAGTGCTAAGGGTGGTTATATGTTATTGGTGAATCCGTGACCGTGATAGTTCAGTGCTCGGTGCTCTGAATCCGACCAGACCCGTAACAGTTAATCTGCTTTCCTGAATCCGACCAGACCTGTAACGGTTAATTAGCTACACCCCTTTAACGTGACAATTTCATTCATAATTACTTTTAGTCAATCTAATGTTCTTCTGGTTTAGTTTAGTTTAGTTTAGTTTGTTTGTTTGTTCTGCTTTGTTGTTGTTTTTTTTTTGTTTCTCTATAGTTATCAAGTTTGACACCGGTGATATTTCTTTCAAAGGATTTCTGAGGAAAAAAAAAAAAAAAAGTTTTATCTTATAAACTCATTAATTTTGATACGTTTCTTTTTCAACTTATTACAATTATTTGATATCTAAATTGACAGATGACTCCATCCAGAAAAATCAGTCCAGAAAAGATGAAATAAAGATCAGATGGTCAGATCCTGTCTGTCAACAGGAAAATTCCCTTTGCAGGTTACTTGTACCTAATCAGGCTAAATTTAAAGTGGATTCAATGGAGTATTCATCTCCCTTAATCACTAATAGGCATAGGTATTTCAGTTCAATAATACCATGATTGCAAATGTCTCCTCAGGAGAAGCCAAAAGACAGGATAATGGGATAAAAGTGCTTACTGCAAGTCAAGATTAAGGGTCTCAGTGGAAGATTGCACAGGATCTGACTTACCATGCTTTAATACATACTATTGTCAATTCCTTTCTTGTTAATAAGTATTAGCTTTACTTAACATAACATCGAAAATATGAAGGAAATTCCACTATGATAGCTGTATGAACAGCTAGAAGTATGAACACTAGTGGCAATTTGGTGTTTCAGCCTGAGTGGTTTTCAAAAGACTTTTTCCCCCTTGAAAAAGAGGAAGGTAACCAATCAGAAACACAGTAGCAGAAGCAGCAGTTAGCATGAAATGAACCCCTAAAGTATGTTTTTCCCTGTGAGAGGCAGACATTGTATTTGAATTGAACATTTTCAGTCTAGAAGAAGGGCTGAAAAGCCTTTAGGACATTGGTATACCAGTGTCTAAGAAAAATAATGCTCTTAATAACCCTATATACAGCATAAGATGGATTCTTTTCACAAATGAGAAATGGCCCTAGAAAATTACTTGCTAAGGACAATGTGATAAAAAATTGAGAAAAAAGCTCAGGCAAAATCATTGCAAATGCTTCATTTAATAAAGAAATAGATAACATTCACTGTTTTATCAGAGATATGTTGCCAGCTCAGAGACATTTGAATACAATGAGGGTGGCTTCAGTCAGGAAAATGGATTGTTGACCAGTGTTTCCTTTACATAATATACATCCTCACAGACAAGTCTTTATACAAATCTGTGGTATAAGCACCACAACATGAGATAATGCAGATGGAACTGGAAATAGAAGGTTTGTCTAAATAAAAGTACAGCAAGGATTTTTGTAAAGAACCTGTTCAAACTGCAGTGACAGATCATCACAGTGGGGCATTCATGGCCCAAGGTATAGGATTGAAGTAGACTTTTTATTGCACATATTCTCTAACAAATGTCACTTGACTGATTAACTGTGGTCATCCTGCCTCAGCTGCAAATGTCTGCACTGCTAGATCACACCTATATCAGCTTCATGTTGTTTAGGTGTGTAACAGAGTACACCTTTTCAGGATGATATGTGTGAGCATGTCCGTGGTTAAGGGCAGAGAATAATTGTTCTAACACCACATGGTGCTTCAAAAAGTGATGAGCTGTTTAGCCATTTAGTATTGCAGAGCCATTTAGTACTGCAGAAGAAAATGATTGTTTATTCTAGACACCTGAGTACAAATAATCTGCCAGAAACATACAGGTAGACAATCTTTTTGCTCTTAGTCATTTCTGTGTTGTGGCTTCTGTTCCAAGTTCTACAGGGCTTGGAAAGGACATATTAGGACTCTGACTTGTTCCTAATCTCATCATTAGGGCTAATCCCATTTCACTGAAAAGTTGCAGAGCATGCAATGTAGCTGTGAGCACTGTGTCCTATGCCTGATACCTGGAGAAAGTGGTTCCATGCAGAACAAAGTGCTAAGATATTTACCTTGTTGCATTCAGGGAAGATGAATTCAAATAATTTAGTAATCGTTAGGTTAAAGACTACTTTATGAGCTATATTTTCAACAAAGATTTGGAATATCTTTGATGAATAATTCATCTTAAAATATAGTATACAGTGCCTCAAGAACTAGTCATACTCATCACCTTTCTGAATTAAGATCATCATAAAATCAGCAAGTTAGAAATATTCTTTTAAATCATGAGTCTGGAGCAAGACTTAAGAACACTAAATAAAAATAAATTGAAAAAAAAAAGTCTCTGATATTGAAATAGAGTTGATCTATCAGCCATTTAATCATGACATGAAAATCCAAGCAGAAACAGCAGTGACTCAGTCCCTGGAAAGTAATTCCACAGACCAGATTTTACGCCTCTTTTTTCCCTAGTTAACATTGTTTGGGTTTTAATATGCAGTGTACTACATCTTATTACATTTTTTTTTTTTTATTTGACTTTTTCATTTTTATTATCATTGTGAGAATATCAATGTTAAAGATTGGGAGATATGACTCATGTCTTATAGGAACATGTTTGAAGAAGAACATTTTCTTTCCCAGCTACAAATTACTTTAACCTCTATCTCAAGTTATCGACAGTAACTTACATTCCCAGCACTGTTTTCTTTTGGGTAGTCTTGAATAGTGCTTCCAGGCTTTTTCTGCTGAGGATCCGATTTCCAGTATCTTATGAGACTTGTGGCCACTCTCTGTTGGCCGTTCAAGTTCTGAAGATGAATTTTCACAACCATTCATTCCAGAAACAAGGGCCATGATTTAGCAGTAGTAGCTGCTTGAATGGACATTATCATTTAATTTATGAATTCTCATTTGTAGTCCAAAAGTTACCCAACAAAGTTAGGAAAAGAATTCCTATCTCTGCTGATGTCATTTAAATTTCTTGTTTCTTATTCTGATTGTAGATTTCAATTTTCACATTGTAGATGTATTTCTAGACATCTCTGACTCCCAAATACTCTTCTGAAATAGAACAAAAGACTTTTTTTAGCATACAGTTTTGCCTATTTCTTACTTGAATTTGGCATCAGAAACATTGTCAGAGAATATCTTTTATACTAATTTTATCAGTTCTCATCCTAGTTATCTGCAGTGACCCTTGCTGGCCTGGGCTACATTCTTGATTTTATACTCATTACTTGCTTCTCTTTCCTGAAGATAACTTCTCCTCTCTGCTTTTTGGCCACTTAATCTCACTTAGACTCATCTCAGAATTATGTTATCTGTTGCAAAAATTGGAGTACTTAGAGAAAAACAAACAAACAAACAAAAAAAGAGGTTTAGATGCAACAGCTTCCTGTATGCTAATTTAAGTGAGAGATTCACTGTGAAAATTGTCAATCTTTACTTGTATTCCAGCTGAAGAAGCTCACAGGAGAGTACAAATACAAAAGTTCATCACTTCTCAGCCTCATGCAACTACATTTGCAAGCTGAAGTGTTAAAGTCCCAGCTGATGCTGTTGGAAAGGTTTGTCTTGGTATATGGATCCAAGAGATCTCATTGCAACAGGGGGCACTGAGGTTCTGGGTGGTAAATCAGCTTGCTTCACTCACCAGGGAGAAGTATTTACCTATTAAATTTCAGATAATAACCAAGGCATCTACAGTACATTTTATACAAGAGTGCCCATCTGAAAATATTTTTTCTGCTTAAAAAATCTATTTTTTCTTACAGGTTCATAAGATATTTACTTTTCAGGGGAACATCTGTGAAATAAGATGGTTAGCAGTGACGGTCCAGAGAGGGAGCAGAGGAGAAAACTGAGGTTATCTGTTAGAAGTAATACCAAAGGCTTTTGTACAAGTATGTGCCTTTTTCATTATGATGATCACATCTAAGCCAATATGTTTTCTGTTTGTCTTCTTCTCTTTTAAGCACTGTTTCTGAGGGGAAAGGTCAGGACTTTGCCCTTTGCTATAGTCTTGTACACATGGTACATTATAGAGCACTGAAATACTGCAGGAATGCAAAATTTCTTTCTTAAATGTCTTGATAGTGAACAAGCTCAGAGTGTAGAAAAAGAATGATTAAACCATCAAGTATACGGGCAGTCTGTGTGGATCTGGAGTTCTCAAAACATTTAAAGCCTCAGGAGAATACGCTTGTGGATGTGAAATTCCTGTACTTTAGATATGAATAAATGCACTTCTGAAGCCTCTTTGCTACACATGGGGACCACTGTAAGTTAAAATATAGATTTACAACTTACCTGTAAATATGTCATATTTGGCAAGCTTTTAACTGTCAATATACACTCAGTAATATACTGGAGCCTCGTACATAATTACATATAGTATTTAACGGCATAAGTAAATAAATAAATAAATCTATAGCAGTGATTAACCCTTGTATTTGAAAGAGTTGGGAGATGAAGTTTTCCAAGGAACATAGCAGTTTATTGGTAAGGTAGAATATCCCACTTCGAGTTAAAATTGGTGGTGATCCACAGCCTGTATTAGTTTCCATAGGGATTTGAAAAGTTCTTTTAAGCTTTTGGTTTCTATCGGAATATGAGAGCTGTTTACAAGTATCTTAAAGATGATTAATCAGTATGGGAATTCACTCCCTCTCCACAACTTGTCCAAAATAACCTATATTTGTTCCCCTCTGAGCAGGCCATAAATTTTCATCTGACAAAGCGTATATATATATATATATATATGTGTATGTATATATATATATATTTAAAAAGGAAGAATAATTCATTTGGGTTTGTTTTACTGTGAAGCTTGTTAGCTGTGTGTGTAAGGAAAGCTTTATGTTTCTTCAGGATTGTATATTATATAGCTAATTGGTGGGAGTGTGTTTGAAGTCTTAATTAGAAATCCTTTTACGCCAGCTGTTGAGATACAGACAACCTAGTTATCTACCTGATTCACTGTGAAGAATTACAAGCATTTCATAACTTTTGTTTTCCTCTTACTGTCTAATTCAACAGGATTCATACTATATATTTAACATATCTTCTTCTCAAGTAACTAATCAACGTAAGGCAAATGCATTTTCAAAATATTATTCACCTACCTTATCCTTTAACATTTTAAAGTGGACCTATTATTTTATGTACTAAATTGGAAGAGTAATTTTTAGCTTGTTGTATGAAGATTTAATCGTGCATCTCTCATTAAAGCTAATGGAGATTGTGTGTTAAATCACACTGTGCATAACATTCCATATTCCCTTAAGTGTCCTTATGTTTCTGAACTGGGAAGAGGCTGCACTGTTGAAGATGTGTGTACATGTGTTTTGGTAAGGATCCATCTAGGAGGCTTAATTTAGTTTTCAGGTCTGAGCCCAATGTCCTTGAAAAACTGGTCTCATATGTGTAATCAAACTAAACCAGGCCTTTTGAGTTCAGGAAAAAAAAAAAAAAACTGGTAAATGAAGTGGCCAGATTTAGTTCAAATTCACAATGTATTGTCTCCTTGTGGGAGTTGGCCCAAGGAAAAAAGGTACCTTAAAAAACTTGTAGAAGTGTTTCCCTTCATTTGCACTGATAAAACCTGGCAAGTGAATTTTGAAAGCTTGAAGCAGCTGAACTATTCTGGTCTAGTGTTGTTCAAGCCTGACTCCATTCTTTCTTACCTTTTTCAAGAGTTTTTTTGTTGTTGTTTGCTTGTTTGTTTTTTGTTTGTTTTTTTTTGTTTTGTTTTGTTTGTTTGTTTGTTTGTTTTTTATTTTTTTTTATTTAGTTTATAGATTTCAGTCCAAACTTGCCCCTTGAAAATATTTTTTTCAAAATGGATGGAGATGAAAATTTAGAATAACTTTACGTCATCCTTATAGGGAAAGATATTTTATGGTTTCCTAATGCTGATCTCAAATTAATGCTATCTTGCACAGTAGCAATTAAAATTATAAGGAGTCCCCTTTGATTTGTATGTGGCAATATTACTTTTCATTTCAGCTACAGTGAATACTGGCTATCACCCAGTTATGTGGAGGAATCACTGAAATGTATGTACATAATATATATGCGTGCATACTTACATGTATATCAGGTCACCATTAATCAAGTCACTGTCAAGTATACCACTGAATGTGAGTGGTATATCTCAAATGTAGGTAGCCCTGCTTGACATAAATCTGCTCCCCCTCTCAACCTAGGTTGTCATACAACCTCCAAAGGAGGGAAATATTCTACCTTCTTTGCTGCCCTACAACATATATTGGAAGTGGACCATAAAAAGAAAAAAAGCATGATGGTGAAAGAGCAAGATACTGTCTTATTACAGAAGGCAAAATCATTCTTTCTTGAGTCTAGACAAATGAAATCTAGAGATAGAAATGGCTTCTGTGTATCAATTAGGTAAGCTCTGGACACTGCTTGCAGTGCATATTTTCCCCAAGAGCAAAGTATCTACTGAAATGCGGTCTCTTGTATGTTTGTTTGTATTTTTTTCCCTATTTCCTTTTTGCAATATACACGAGCATGACATTTGATATACCTCAGTTTTCTGCTGAGGCTCTTTTTTCAGTCTTCCTACTACTTCCCACCTCTGCGCCCTTTTTTCTCCATCCCATAGCCAATCTATCTCACCGGTATTTTGCAGCCCACTCATGCATGCTTTATGCACCTTCTTCCTGCCAGCTGGGCAAAAAGCAGCAGGTTAGGATTAAAGCAGATATGCAGTCTTCTGCTAAACACAGTGAAAGAATGGTAAGCTCCTTCTGCTCTGCTCTAGTGGCAGGAGCCTCTCATCTTGTTGTGGTTTAACCCCAACAGGTAGGTGAGCATGACACAATTGCTTTCTCTGTGGTGGTGTCCTGGTTTTGGCTGGGACAGAGTTAATTTTCTTCACAGACGCTGGTAGGTTGCCATGGTTTTGATTTAGGAGAAAAACAATTTTGGTAATACATGGATTTTCTAGTTACTGTTGAGCAGTGCTTACACTAAGACAAGGTCTTTTCAGCTTCTCGTACTGCCCTGCCAGTTTGGAGGCTGGGGGTGTACAAAGAGATGGGAAGGGACAAAACCAGGACAGCTGGCCCAAACTGGCCAAAGGGATGTATCATATTATATGACAACATGCTGAACAATAAATCTGGCGTGGGGGGAAACCACTGTTCGGGAATGGGAAGGGCATCAGACAGAAGGTGGTGAGCACTTGTATATCACCAGCTTTGCTTTGTATTATTATTATTATTATCATGATCATCTTTATTTTTTCCTTTCTTTTTTTTCTGTCCTATTAAACTGTCATTATCTCATCCCACAAGATTTACCTTTCTTTTTTTATTTTTTTCTTTTTATGATTCCCTCCCCCATATTCCTGTGAGGGTAGGGTGGGCCATACCCAATGGCTATGTGGTGCTTAGTTGCCTGCTGGGTTAAACCACAACAGGTGGAGAGAAAGATGGGGAGAGGAATGGAGGAGAGAATCAGAAAGGTAAAAGTGTGAAAATGCATGGGTTGAGATAAAGGCAGTTTGTTAGGTAAAACAAAAGCTGCATGCACAAGTAAAGCAAAGCAAGGAATTCTTTCACTACTTCCCGTCAGCAGGCAGGTGTTCAGCCACTCCCGGGAAAGCAAAGCTCAGGGTAATGATTTCTTGGGA
This sequence comes from Nettapus auritus, assembly GCA_011076525.1. NCBI lineage: Eukaryota > Metazoa > Chordata > Aves > Anseriformes > Anatidae > Nettapus > Nettapus auritus. The sequence goes on from CM021797.1 coordinate 21,177,891, forward strand.
TGACAAACACCATCCCTCCAAACGTCCCCCCTTTTCTCTTTGTTTACCCCATCTGTTACTACTGAGAATGACACCACATTGTATGGGACATCCCTTTGGCCATCCTGGGCCAGCTGTCCTGGCTGTGCCTCTTCTCAGCTCCTGGTGCACCCCCAGCCTCCTCGCTGGCAGGGCAGCATGAGGAGCTGAAATGTCTTGGGCTCTGTGCAAGCACCTCTCTGAAGCAACTAAATACATCAAGGTGTTATCACCACTATTCTCATCAAAAATTCAGTACACAGCATTGTATGATCCTCTGAAGAAAATTAACTTTGTCCCAGACAAAACCATGACACACCTCTAGCAAGATGTTGACTTTTTAACAGAACTAGTAGGAATTTGAAGTCTTTGAGGAAACTTGCCCACTATTATATTTTCTTAAAATTCACCAGCAATACAAACAGAGAACCCAGTCACACAAGTCTCAAGGCAGCCTTCTGACATGAATTATGCAGAACAAGAAATATGGATTTAAGGAGTAGCTTGATAACATGTCTAAAAAGTTAGCTTCACATGATATTGCAGAAGGCAAGATGTGATACCCCAAGAAGATCCTTCCAATTTCATGTTCTTCTGACATTTGTTCTGCGATCTAATATCTCCTTCTCAAAAAATGTCATAAAATACCATTAAAATACAGGCTGAAGCAAAGGATGGTTATCTTATAATCTTAAGTTAGAAAATAGTAATTTCCAGGAGCAGATGAACTCAGGACTGATGAACCGATGGATCCAGATCTTCATCTGGTTATGGGGTCGAAATGCTGCACAACTAACTAGGAAGCCAAAGAGCCAGCAGTTTTTTTCAAACACTAAAGTGTTTGGTGAAACTTTTACTTCCACTGGATCTAGGCTATTTTTTTGGCTTTGTTGTAATTTATACTATCTTGTAACTGGCATAGGTACCAACTGCCATTAACTGCCAACTGCCGTTAAAGTTGAGATATGTATCTTTAGTTTTCTTTGATTTCATTAAGCTCATACAACTGCACTGAGTTCAGAGAAGAGATGAAACAGGAAATAGCCAGGACAAAAAAAAATGGTTGAAGAAAGTCATAGAGAGTGTGCTAAGATTTTAACTTAATGATAGGTAAGTGAAATAAATTTTAAATGCTATCTAGATTCCTTCTGCCAAAACTCTCTGTGCCAGAATGATTGCATTTCTCTAGTTTTTCATTTTCCTTTATGTTGCATCCAGGATGAGATCCCTGTTAAAAAAAACCCCTCTAAAACATTTTTTTTTTTTTTTTTTTTTTTTTTTTTTTAGTTAAGAAAACAATCTCTTATGCGTGCACTTTTGTATATTTTTCTCTCCCTTAAAAGATAATGGAACAACCCTGAATGCAAATCACTCATGAGGTCTCCTAGTCATTTAATTTTTTTTTTTTTTTCAGATTTTTTTCATTATTTATGCAAAATTAATTAACACAGTCCCTAATTCATGACATATTGTTGCCCTCTAATGTAAATCAACCATTACAAAGTTTATAGCTTGCTTTTTATCTCATTAAAATTGGTCCAGCTACTGGGAGAGCAGATATTTTGCTCAGGTTTCATAGGCTCATAGAATCACAGAATAGTTTGGGTTGAAATGGACCTTAAAGATAATCCTGTTTCAACCCCCCTGCCATGGTCAGGGACACCTCCTGCTAGACCAGGTTGCTCAAAGCCCCATCCAACCTGGCCTTGAACACTTCCAGAGAGGGGATACCTACAATTTCTTTGGGCAACAGAAGTTGTAGGTATCTGTCCCACCATCCTCATAGTGGATAATTGCTTTGTTATATCTAATCAAAACCTACTCTCTTTTAATTTAAGGTCATTCGCCCTAGTCTTGTCACTGCACTCCTCATAAAAAGTCTGTCCTCATCTTTCCTGTAGGCCCCTTTTATATACTGGAAGCCAGCTATAAGGTCTCCCCTAAGCTTTTTGTTTTCTCTAAACTCAATGACCCCACTTCCCCACTCTTCAAGCTAAGTAGAATAATGCATGTTCACTTTTGAAATGGAAATGTCTACTGAAACCACCTGACTGTAGAAGTAACTTTAACATAACTCAGTAGGTGGCATTTTTCCATCTGCACTATGTAAATGAATGCTCCATCAATGTTCTGATGAGGCATGAAAAGCAAAATAGGAACTGATACTAGAGTACATGAGTTAGTCCTCAACTCAGTGGAAGAACAGGGATCACTATCAAATTGCAGGGCTTAAAATGACTGTACTGTAACTGAGATGGGGGCAACTGTAGTTCTTATAGACCTAGCCAGGTTAACTTGGGTAGTAATGGTTGCTCAGCCTGTGCTGAAGATCTTGAAATCATGTCTTCATTCAAGTACAACAGTACCAAATGAGTGGCTCATGTGCATGTGGCTATGGCTTTGCTGTTCCTCAGACCCAAAATATATAGACCCAAACTAGCTGAGATTAGTCTTTCTCGAGTCACAAAATAAATTTACAAACAGATTCTGTGGCATTGTCATAGGTGTGGAACACTGGACAGGGTCTTGTTGAAGAGTTTCCAGTAAACATGACTATATCTTATCCATGTAACTACAAGCTGGTTTTGATTGGTCTCTTGAAATGCCCTGTTCAATGCTGTTTTATGTTGCTATATATTTTCCCCAATGGCCGACATTTATATTTCAGCAACTGGTAAATTTATTCATTTGTATCTCCTGCAAAAAAACTCATGTTTCAGATTTCAGTGCTGGCGATCTATAACACAAATTTTAATGTTCAAGATCAGTGTTCATATTGCCCTTACTTTTGAGATTTTTGAGCAACCAGTAAGTCACCTTGGTTAAACACTTGCAAAAATCTCTCATATACTGTAATTTCCACATGTACTGGGTCTGACTGGGATGTTAATTTTCCCTGCAGCAGCCCATACAGTGCCACGCTCTGCACTTGTAGCTAGAACAGCAGTGTTATCACACCAGTGTTGTGTCTGCTGCTGAGAAGTGCTGGCACAGCATCAGGACTTTCTCTAACCCTCCTGGGGGGTGGGCAAAATTGAGAAAGAAACATCACCAGGGCAGCTGACCTAAACTAACCAAAGAGATATTCCATACCATATGATGTCACACTCAGCAATAAAAGGTAGAAAAAGGAGGAAGAGGGGAGGGGTGGGCTTTTGTTGTGAAAATGTCTGTCCTCCTCGTGAACACCAGCTAGGTGCGTTGAGGCCCTACTTCAGGGACGTGGTCAGGCATTGCTCATTTGTGGGAAGTAGAGAACCATTTATTTCCTCTGCACTTTCATATAGCCTTTACTTGTTTTGTTTTGCTGTTCCCTTCCCCCCTCCCTTTCCCCTTTCCCTTTTTCCCTGTAGTTGAATTGTTAATTAATAATATTTCCTTAACATATATATATATTTCCCTTTAATTAAATTGTCCTTATCTCAACCCGTGAGTTGTTCTTTCCTTTACTTCTTTCCCTCCTCATCTGAGGAGGGGGAGTGAGAGAGCGGTTGTGGTGTTCAGCTGCCCAGCACGGTAAAACCACCATACCACATCAAAATATAAATAATAGTAAACAGAAACCCTCAGGACTGAGCAGGTAAGAATATAACATTCTTAGATTTTCTTGAGCTTTGAAGATAAGTGTATTGTAGGGCAGGATTAGACTTCAGAAATGTGAAAACTGAGACTGTTGCTGCCTGCTGTCACTATGAATAATTTTCTGACAATGTAGGATAGTTGGTCTATTAAAGACAAATCAACTATCAGAAATATTTGCAAAGGGATTATACTTGTTAAGAACCTCACATAATTTAAAAAATAAATAAATAAATAAAAAGAAAAAAAAAGGGCTACCATGGCAAGAAATATCTCTGAAAAACAGACAAAAAGCAGACTCTAAGTCCTCAACTCTGATTCTCTCATTAGATCAAGGAAAGCCTCAGCTCAAATAGGTTAATATCAAGCTCATAATTTTTGCATCCTCTGAAATCTCATTACTTTGCCTCAACTTTTCCGAATTCCAGACTAGAGCTGGCATTCATTTGGTAACATATGGTTGGTCTGATGGGGAATAAGAGCCAGGAGAGGAGGAGAACATGGAAATTGGACACAGATTTCATAGGGCAATTGGGAATATGAAAAAGTAGGTACCAGAATCTAGGCATGTCATTATGTATAGAGGATATATCATGATACAAGAGGAATGAAGACTGCACAGACATATGGGCATATCATATTGGCTGAGTACTAAAATATTGTAAAATAATAGTAGCATTGTCTTAAACCAGATTTTAAAGAATTATTTATTCACATATAAATACACATACCATATATAATACCAAACATACAAAATATTTGTTAAAATTCCATTTTGGTTGCACAGTCAAGTATTGCATGATCAAGAAATGTCTGAATTATGGGTCTCCAGGCAACTCAGTTTTCCCCCTTGTGTGAGTATATTACAACACAGTTAAATGTCAACAGTTTCTAGGGCTGTAGTTGCACTGTGTATAGCAACAGCAGATGATTTTGTTGTTGTTGTTGAAGATTTTACCAGCCATCAAGCTTGGGAGTTCTTACAAGGAAATTCCTAAGGAAGGATAATTTACGACAGTAATCAGAGACAGTAAAATTATTGTGGTTGCCACTGACAGTTTGAGAAGGCAAAACATTAAGTGTCAATAATCACTGTCTTACTAACCAGACTGTTACCTAAGGCATCCCTTCTTATCCAGTAGGTTTTGAGTTTCCAATTTCACAACACCATAATAAGGATTTTATTGCTAATGTAATCTGTGAATCATGGCATTTAACTTAAAATTCGTTTTCATTTTGTTGTCAATACTTTTCTATGCAAACACAGGACTGTGGCAAAATATTTAAGGTAATTTCTGGTTTTGTTTTTAAGAACAGACAAAATGTATTTGAGCTTGGACTCAGTGATTCCCTTGGAAAACTAACAAAGGAAAGTGCTTTGCAGAGAATGGGTTCATTAAAAAAAATAAAAAATAAAAATCATCAAATCATTATCATAGTCATTTTTCTGTTTGTTTTGGAAATTGAAGGGAAAAGATGCTGTAGAAACTGCAGGCTTAGTTAAACTATAACAGTTAGTTCTAAATTATTCAGAATTATAAGGCAGCTGCACAGTACAGTAAGGTATGGGCTCATGAAAAGCAGCTTGAGAGGGGATCATATTTAGCACCTTACACATTAAAGGTGGTAACACTGCAAAATATAGTTCTTCCCTGTGTACATTCACATTCAAATAACATGTGCAGAAACCCAGTCACTCCAGAATAGGGTCACTTCAGGCTTGATAGGAGCTTCAGAGTTCACTGCCTCTCTGTGTACAAAGTATATAAAACACACATGCACATAAAAGTCATTAGCATCCTGGGACTGGTGAGAGACAGAGGAGAAGAAAGGTTCTATCTGAGAAGAGAAGCTTTGTATCTAAATCCTGCTGTCCTGCAAAGAGGTTTTAGAAATTTTCCAGAGCTCTTCAGTTACCTTCTGAGACATCTTCTGAAAGCAGTTATTTGTATCTGTCAGTAGCCTCTTGTGGCCCACAGTGCATACATTCTGACAGATAAAAGCCTCTTAAAATATCACCAGATATTGTAATGACAAAAAATATCTAGTCTCAATGTTTTGGTTTAATCTCGCTGTCAACTAAGCAACACACAGCTGTTTGTTCACACACCCGCACTGGCATGGTGGAGAGAGCGAGGAAGAAAAAAAAAAAAAAAAAAAAAAAGGAGAGAGACAGAGAGAGAAAAGTAAAGCTTGTAGGCTGAGAAAAATAGTTTAATAGAACAGAAAATGAAGGGAAATAATAATGATAATAATAATCATCATAAATTCATATGCAATACATTTGTTCAAAACGTGATGAACAATGCAATTGCACACTACCTCTCAACCTATGCCCTTCCCATCCCCAAGCAGCAGGCAATGACCCTGTTTTACTGTTCTTCAGGATGCCATGTGGCATGGGACATCTTTTTAGCCGGTTTGGATCAGCTGTCCTGGCTGTGAACTTTCGCAGCTTCTTCTGCACCCCCAGCCTCCTCACTGGTGGTATAAGCTGGAATGTCCTTAACTCAGTGCAAGCAGTGATCAGAAGGAACTAAAACATCAGCTTGTTATTAACATTTTTCTCATAAGTCAAAAACATGGCAACATAGAGAAACATAGTAGCAACAGCCACTATGAAGAATATTAATTGCATCTCAGCCAAAACCTGGACACACACTGAAAGCCCTGGAGTTTTTATTCACCTGCAGAGACTGCTCAGAAATGTGACGGAACTTGGAATCATTTGGCTATAAATATTTTGAAACACTGATGAAAATGTTCTACTTTTCTGCCATGTTGTAATAGGGAACTCACAAACTCCAGCTGTCATGCTTTCTATCATTAAATTTGCTACACTTGTAAAAAAATGTGGAATGCTTCTATCAGCACTATGTAACACATCTGTGGAGAACTGTTCTTAGTGTAATACATTTTTCTGTATAGAATATTTGTGAAGAGTATCGCTGTACACCAACAACTCTGGTTAGACTTTGTGCCTATGAGACAGTTATAGGCACTTTCTACTCTGCAACATTCCACAGAACAGTGTATGACAGTAGTCATTCACTGTGCTCAACCATGAACTATCTTCTTTTTCTTATGTTGAGGTTCCCATTGTTTTGAGAAAATCTGGACAGAAGTGCATGCACTTGGACACTAAAACCAATGCAAATCTGGCATAATATACTGAAATTCACAGGTGACTATCATATGTAATTAGTACAGGTCAGTCTGCATAAAACTAATAGTTATTTTTGCAGGGCTGCTAAAAATTTGGAGAGAATTTGAAGAGTAATCTTTGATCAGTAAATGACAACAAAGACCTCATGCCCATGCCACCTAGATGAAACTAATTCCCCTTTCGTGCTTTCACAATGTCTGTTGTCATGTGGAACAATTATAAATATCTTGTGAGGTTTGTGTATATCACTATAATAGTAACTAGAAAGCAACTGTTGTTCTATTTCTTTGTACTGAAAATGCTACTACCACCTTCTATTCTATCTTATTAAATCTGTTTGACATAAGCTTTATCCTAAAAATCAGCAATAAGCTTCGTGTTTTCTCAACTTGAGATACTCGGTGTTTTTGTCACAGTTCAAAATCCAGCTTTTTGTCACAGAGAGTATTGAAATCCTTAACCTAGGGGTTTTTTAAACCAAGCTGTTCCTTGTTTCTAAACACTTTTTATTCTTTTTTTTCTTCAAAAAACAAGCAAACAAAACAAACAAACAAGCAAAAACAACTAGGCACATTTTCATTAATATACCTATCTTTTGTAAATATTACTATTTCTGAGTGCTTATTCTTAAACAACACAGGTGCTTTGTGGAGATTTCAGTCACTGATTTTCTCCTGGTCAATCTCAGCTGCGTGGATAACATGGGAAAGTCTCATTCTTGCTTTTCAAGTAAGTGACAGTCATTGGAGAAGTTGAGAGAAGGCCATCTGCCAAACTTTGCCATCTTTCATTGTCTTAGTCTAGGGCTGCAAGCTTCATTCATGTCAGACTGAACAACAGAATAACACTTTGCATCCATTGGCACAATCTCCTCTGGTTTTCAAAATGCTGTCGACCCTCCAATGCACTAATATTTTTATGTCCCTTATATATGCTCCAGGATGGAGATCACAACCTTTTATAGATTTGTAATTTGCTGTTTACTTGAAGAACAAGGAGCACTGTCTGGGATTTGGGAAGGCAGATCATGACTGACAGAAAATGTAATATCCCAGTGCCCAAACTTCCAGTTAACCTTGGTTTGCATCTAATCTGACTGCAAAGACACTCATTGGTGATACACAACCCCTTTTCTGAATATGTGAGCTCACACTTATTTTGGCAATGGATTCCAGAGGTTAATTGTGTGTTATCACATGAAAGAAATACTGTAATTAGACTTACATTTCTTGCATTTAATTTTTTTACTGCATGTAATTTTATTCTTTTGCTGTAAGAGTTAGTAAACATACTTTCCTTATCTATATTCTCTTTTACATTTATTATGCTTAATAACTGTAATTAATCTCCTCTGTAAGGCAAATAAACCTAATCTTCTCAGTCTCCCAGAGGAGGAGCATTTTCTGTATCTCTGATTATTTCTTGTCACCTAATTGCTCAGCATATTTTATTTGCATACGGTAAGAATCTTGGTTGAAATACTGCATTCATCTACATGTAGTCCATCTCAAGTAGTGGCATTTTATGTATTCTGCTCATGTTATGTTATATCCTGCTTTGCTGTGTTTGCTGTTCCATTTTTCCTTCTAAGAGGTCAAAGTGTAGTCTGAAAACTAGCAACGCAGATCGCTTATTTCAAGTTCTCTGCCCCAGTGTTTTTTATTCTTTTCTTCTGAACATTGATCTTCATCTGCCATCAAGCATCTTAGTCACTTGACTGTGCAAAAACCATCTGGAATTATTCAGCTTTCTCTAGCACCTACCTTACACAAAATCTCTAACATGAAAATAGTATCTAGAAATTTTGGTACCTCACTGGTAAGTCTTCCATTATTCATGTCCTGTCTTGTGAAGCTCCAACACTGCTCACTCACCAGGTTCCTTCACCAGGTTTTGCATGCTCCAATGGGCTGCAGCTCCTCTTGTGATGAATCTCAAAGTTCATTTCCAACAAAATTTGGTGATCCTGAGCCTTGAATCCATCTTGAAAATTCTCCTTAAAACAACAGAAATTAATACAGGGGGAAGTTAATCTCAGATTGACAGGATGAATAACAAGGCTTATGGTTTTACATCTTTTCACTCTCACAAATCTGACCCAAAGTTCATGACTTTGTAAATAGCTACTAGTTGTCATTTCTGGTATTCTTTCTCATGACAGGAAGGATGTCCACCATTTGCTTTTCAACATTGCACACGGATCATCAGGATCAAATCTTCCTTACTGAAGTCATTGCTGTAACTCCTTTGGACAGACTTTCCATTTTGTGGGGTTTGTATCTGGGACACTGTATTTTATAAATGAAATTGTATGTTTTTCTGTGTCTATATCAAGCTTTATATATCTATATTGTCTATATCAAGACTGGACATTTATTTAAAAATAATAAATTTAATTTCTTCCTCCATACTATAGGCAAAATAGAAAATGTATAAGGAAAACCTCATCAATCCACTGGGTAATGGTCATTATAATTTATTATTATTTATTATTTTATAACACTAATTATTATTATTATTATTATTTATTATCATTGATTATATGTAACAGCCCTCATGGGTCAGAGTTGTAAAAACACATGCCAATTTACTTATCTGGGCCTGCTTTTGCAATAATTTTATTTCTGATTTAACTCTTGTACGAGGTTATGTCTCACATTAAGTGCAATACCTGAAATTCATTTTATAATCCCTAAATTCCTTCAATCAAATACAACGTGTCTTAATTTATATTCCCAGCTGTTGTTCAGTTCATTGAAGGTAACATGAGGAGAGGGCAAAACCAAAAAACCCTGTTTTCCTTTTGAATAAACAGAAGGTTTGTGCCACAGCAAACATGAATGAAATACCGCTACTTCATTTTCACTTCCTCTCTGCTAATTACATTATCAATATGGAAAGAAAATTCTGTATGAAATGCTACAACATTCAGTCTTCCTGCAGCTTCATTTTATTTATTTGATTGATTGATTAATAAACCCTGGAGCATGTCCAGAGAAGGGCTACGAAGCTGGTGAAGGGCCTGGAACACAAGTCTTATGGGGAGCAGGTGAGGGAACGGGGTTGTTTAGTCTGGAGAAGAGGAGGCTCAGGGGGGACCTTATTGCTCTCTTCAGGTACCTGAAAGGAAGGTGTGGGGAGCTGGGGGTCGGCCTCTTCTCGCAGGTAACTAGTGATAGGACTAGAGGGAATGGCCTCAAGTTGTACCAGGGAAGTTTTACATTGGAAATTAGGAGACATTTCTTAGAAAGTGTAGTCAGGCATTGGAATGTGTTGCCCAGGGAGGTGGTAGAGTCACCATCCCTGGGGATGTTCAAGGAAAGGTTGGATGTGATGCTTAAGGACATAGTCTAGTGGGTGATATTGGTGGTAGAGTCATGGTTGGACCAGATGATCTTGGAGGTCTTTACTAATCTTAATGATTCTTTGTCTCTGTGGTTGATTGATTGGTAGTATGAATTCCCAGGACCATTAGGGAAGAATGTAACAGAGTATTCAGAATCCCAAACATGAGTAATAATTACAGCTTTCCATTAGCTCCTAGGACAAATGAGATATAATTAACTAATAATTATTTACAGGCAGACTACATACACTTCTGAAAGGATACTTGGAATAGTGTTTTAAACTCATTCAAATACAACGTAATTGCACAGCACATCAGTTTCTTGGCAGACTGTTGTTTGTTCATCTGCATGAAGTCCAATGTTTACATTTCTGTGTTACCAGCCATGTGTGTGCGTGCTCTGTTTTGCAATACTTCTTGACCTTGTGCAGGTTTCCTCAGACCTTGAGAAAATTTCAGTTCTCACTGTTAGCTTAAGAAGCATCTTGTGGTTTCTTTGTACTGAGCAATAACTGTCTAACCACCAACAGTATCCATCATGGTCTGATAGGTCTGTAGTGATATGGATGCTGAGACATTTAGGAGCTACCATTTTAATGGATTTTATGTCTCACTCTTCCCTTGGGCTCACCTCTTTTAGTAGAGGATCATTCAGATCTCACCTGCTCTTTGATTAACAGACTCCTACCTGAACCATGTAGTTAATACTGAATGTTCCTCCACAGCCTCTGTAGCCTACTGGGTTCACTATCACTTTCCACCCCTTTCCTCTCCTTCAATGCAATACACAACCATGTCCTTACACCCCTCAACTGCCTGTTTCCTCCCGAATGGGAGTTGTGTGACCCCTACCATCTTTGTAGATGTTTTCAGGGTCATGCTTTATCAAACAGACACCAGGTGCAGTAAAAAATAAAATGTAAATTCTGGCACTTTTGACTGTGCTTTCTTAATCCATCTTTGGACTTGAGAAGTGCTGTCATGGAGGGATCAACATCCTGTGCATTAAATCAGACATGGACCTGCAGAGAGGTCACTGGGCTGTCCCCAGCTCTACCACACCACATTACTGGGGGAAAATCCTGCATTTACAGCCCAATTCTTTGCTGTCCTCCCATCTGGCAAGACTGAAGACATAGGCAAATCCCCACATTTCTGTCTTTCTCCAGCCCAGATGGACCTCTCAAAAATTTCCAGGTGAATCTAGATCCAGAATTTAGTCTGAGAAGAGTGTTTGTTTTCCAGATGCATGCAAAATGTGATTTTGTATCAGATAAATGCACGTGAATATTGCCCTCTTTCTTTATACAACCATATCTGGAACAGTTAACTGTTCAGAAAAACACTCAGCAGTAAACATTTTCCTGAAGCATTTTTTGGTTTGGTTTGTTAGTTTTTGGTTTGGTTTGGTTTGGTTTGGTTCTTCTTTCTTGCTGATGAGGCCTCTCAACAGCCCTGCTTAAATTAAACATTGAGCCCCCCCCCCCCCCTTTTTTTTTTCTTTTCTTTTATTTTTTTTTTCCTGCTCAGACTCTGCTCTTACACCGAGAATAATTTTAAGTCATTGGTCCATGCTAGAGGGTTTTTGTAAACCTTCTGCTGTGAATGTATAGTAATTTGAAGAGTCTTATAAGTATTTTAAAGCATTTATACACTTTCATGCTCTGCTCTTTGCATGCACGTAATAGAGAGAGCATTCAAACAAACACATCTCCACTCTCTCACCCTTCTCCCCAGCATACTGCATGCAGGTTATGGTTGTAACTTTATTTGCCTGCACCCAAGAAAGCTGGCATTTGGGTTTGCAAATGCCAAATGTGCCAGCCGAGAATTTGGCCTTTCCAATCCAATTGCTGATCTCACAGGACAAAATGGACTCCCTCATTTCCCTTGCAAGGTTTCAGGAAGTGCCCTGCAGAACTCTCCAGCACTGCTTGTGCATTTTGTCTCTGCTGCCATGGCATCTTTATGACTGTCCATGCATTAGCAAACATCACCATGAAATTTCTGTTAAAAAACATTACATTAACTTACAGGAGAAATTGTTTTCCCATGCATTCAACAGCTCTTGCAGTCTAAAGTAAATATTAGTTCAATCTTATCCCAGCTAGTCGTTTTTGTGAATGCTTTGTATGTACAAGCTGCTTATTCATATAATCATATTCATGACTTCTGTCCATCAGCCAAAAGGTGGTGGTGTTTTTTTGTTTTTGTTTTTGTTTGTTTTCTTTCCCTTCTGGTATATAAGTTCTGTTTTTTGTTGTTGTTGTTGTTGTTGTTGTTGTTGTTGTTGTTTTCCCAATTCCTTTGTTTTCTTAATTCTTACAACATCTGCCAGTTAAATGAACATGTGTTTCAGTAGGTAGGAAGATGATGAAATTCCTGTTGCGCACAGATTATATTAAGCACCCAACGCTGTGAAATTACACACTCCATTTAAAAATAGTTGAAAGGAAGAGGAGAGGGTGGAAGAACAAATTATTAGCAGTCTGTTTGTCTGTCACACTGCTGATAAAATTTAGAGACCTAATAAGAGACAAGTTGTTCGGAGAGCTGTGGGATTTTACACTGTAGGAAGGTTTCCTTGCGAGGACCTCTGCCCTTCCTTCCAAATAGCATTTTGGCAACAATTTACATGTCCCTTGTTCAATCTGGAAGCACAATTATTATAAAATACTCAGCAGGTGTTCATTTTAAAGCTTACAATTGTTATATCCCCTATGTTATGTACTGAAGGTATCCTGGAAATATGTATTATCTTTAAAGCACAAATTGGCTTGCAAAGTCTACTCATCTGTTTTCCTCTCAGTGTTCTATTCAGGGGCAAGATTGAGCCCTTTGGCGACTGCAGCTGACAGCTGTGGATGAAAACTATTGTATCAAATGCTGTCGTGTCTGTTTCCAACCCTCATCCTGTCCAGGCCAATGTGAATCAGGCTCCAGGCCTTCTTTCATTATTTGTCTTTAGGAGATGAAGTTGTAGTTATTTCTTTCAAGGCTGGGGGTAAATTAAAATTACAAAAGGTCTCCACTGAAACCTCACTTAGAGAAAATCAGAATAGCACTGTCAAAGTATAAGGTATCAAAGCAGAGACAGCTGAAGTTATGCAAAAATTAATCAGCACAGCTGCAGATGTAAATAAAGCACAGAGATTAGTGGTAGTGGCAAGTTAAAAGTCAGTACTCCTCACAGTGCAAGTGGAAATCAGCTTTCACAAAGGTCTACCCAGAGATGACATTCAGTCAGCATCCTCCTTGTCAGATCAAAGAATCACAGAATGATTTGGGTTGGAAGGGACCTTAAAGATCATCCAGTTCCAACCTCCCTGTCATGGGCAGGGACACCTCCCACTAGTCCAGGTTGCTCAAAGCCTCATCCAGCCTGGCCTTGAACACTTGCAGAGATGGGGCATCCGCAGCTTCTCTGGGCAACCTATGCCAATGCCTCAACATGTTCATAGTAAAGAATTTCTTCCTTATATCTCATCTAAATTTATCTTCTTTTAGTTTAAAGCCATTTTCCTTGTCCTATCACTACACTCTCTAATAAAGAGTCCCTCACAAGATGAACTCCCTCAGTTGCTCTCAAAAAATTAAAATTTGCTAATGAACTTTGAATACAGTTATTGGATTAAACTTGTGAATAGTCATAACATTTGCAGAATCATCTTTATGTCAAGAATCAAATTAACCTCCTTCTTCCAAAGATAACAGGCCTATTTTCTCTCTTTGTGTCTTAGGTTCAATAGTTTATTTCAATGTAAAATATACATTTGCCTGGGGTATTAAAAAAGAGGATTTAGAATGCCACATGTATGTGAAGTGTGCCTCTGGTGTAGGCAATCACAGACATCCAATCTGCTGTAACTTGCTTATGGCCTGAAAGGTCCATTAAATTATATGGTCTGATTCTCCTCTATCCACAAAGTATTGCAAGATGAACTTTTAAGAAAACCAAGAAATTACCCAATTTGTATATCTAAGCAGTCAACACAGATGCCTATTCACTCCTTCACTGACCTCATCAGAGCTTGCACAAGGGTGTAGGCAGTGGGTAGTCAGACAGTGAGCTGACAAATCTTATCTTATCTGGCTCGACAGCATCTCTCTAATCCTTTTCTTGGGTATTGCTGAAACAAGGGGTAAGAGCAAAAGGACCATCACTGGTCCCATCAGCTGCACAGCTCCTGTCATTTAGGTGCTCTGCTCTGACACTACTTTTCCCTTCCCTGTGTCAATGTCCTTGGCTAGTGCTCTTGCTTCCTCTCTGTATCCAGAAGCAAGTCACAAGCAAATGAGTGGGAACTGATGTGCAGGAGGTTGCATAGCTCATCTTAGAGGTCAGGGAATGGTGAGCAGCTGAGGAAGGGAGGTTTGTGGCAACAAGTGTCATACTTAAAGGTAAAAAAGAATGGGACCCCAGAAGATCTGGCTTACTGGAGGAGTTAAAAAATAAAGAGATGTCCCACTCAACACCTGCACCAACTCCAGTGGTGCCTCCCTACACCACAAAGTCCTTTCAGCTTTTGGAGAGCTCCACCCTGAGTCCTGGAAATCTTTATCTCTGTCAGCCTTCTTCAATCATTTTACTTTTCTGAGATTTCTGTAGGCTATTCCCAAGCCATCTTCCTAATTCTTTTTCCTACTCAAATCCCTTCTGTTTTCACTGAAAAACTGAGTTTTCCTTTGAGCCAGCCCTGCTAACTCTGTCTTCATTTTTTCTAAGTGCACATACACAGGGGTACAGGTGCTTGCAAGATTTGGTGATGTGAATGTATTTTAAAACATTTTTGACAAACAATTTCTTCATGAGTAACAGACAGACAATACACAAATAAAATATTTGTTTACTGACTACATCATTTAGAAAAAAATGTACCAGTTCTAGTTCAATTCTTTCAACATACTACATTTTTGTTTTTGTTTTTGTTTTTCTCAAATTACTTTTTCATATTGTATTGGGTCTGGCTGGGATGTTAACTTTCCCTGCAGCAGCCCATACAGTGCCACGCTCTGCACTTGTAGCTAGAACAGCAGTGTTATCACACCAGTGTTGTGTCTGCTGCTGAGAAGTGCTGGCACAGCATCAGGACTTTCTCTAACCCTCCTGGGGGGTGGGCAAAAAGTGAGAAGGAAACATCACCAGGGCAGCTGACCTAAACTAACCAAAGAGATATTCCATACCATATGATGTCACACTCAGCAATAAAAGGTAGAAAAAGGAGGAAGAGGGGAGGGGTGGGCTTTCGTTGTGAAAACGTCTGTCCTCCTCGTGAACACCAGCTAGGTGTGTTGAGGCCCTGCTACAGGGACGTGGTCAGGCATTGCTCATTTGTGGGAAGTAGAGAAGCATTTATTTCCTCTACACTTCCATATAGCCTTTACTTGTTTTGTTTTTGCTGTTCCCTTTCCCCCTCCCTTTTCCCCTTTCCCTTTTTCCCTTTTTCCCTTTAGTTGAATTGTTAGTTAATAATATTTCCTTAATATATATATATTTTCTCTTTAATTAAATTATCCTTGTCTCATCCCGTGAGTTGTTCTTTCCTTTACTTCTTTCCCTCCTCATCTGAGGAGGGGGAGTGAGAGAGCGGTTGTGGTGTTTAGCTGCCTAGCACGGTAAAACCACCACACATATACGTCAATTTTATTACTTCTATTACTTATTACTTTTATTACTTATTACTATACATTGGTTTTATATTTTGCTTAAATATTTAATATACTGAACAACCCAACCACTATAAAAACTCACAGTTTAAAGCAGGAAAAATTCCATTAAAAAAAATAAATAAATAAAAAAATAAAAAAAAAAATAACTTTGCCAAACTGAAGTCATGTTTGAACTGGAGAGTTTGGAAATATCCTCAAGTGATTTTTCTCTCATCCAAGTCTCCAACTAAATCTATATTTTGTTGATGTTGTTGCTGCTGCTGTTCAGCTTTATTTATAAATCTTTGAAAATAGGAATTTATAATGAACACAGTTTCTTAAATTACAGCACTGAGGCGCTAAGAAGTAAGCACCACTATAATCAAGCTAATTAAAAGGCCATGTTGAGGACAGGAATCTGCATATGAAAAGGAACATCATTTTCCTGATGGTAGTTTTGCTATCCTCTTATATTTGCATACACCCTGTAGAGTCTCACCATCATTTGAAGACGAGCTACTTAAATAAAAAGCAGGTTTTCTCCCCTTCATCTCTTTAAACCAAAGCAGTATTTCTAGTTTTGTCCAACAGGTCCTGTGTTTTTCAAAGTTCATTCTTTGAAGAAATGAAACAGTTTCATTTATCCAGAACAGCAGATGCACAACTCACTTGGGGACAAATGAGATGAGTGAGTTGTGTACTGAATGTTTAATGATGTTTCCCTTGTAAAGGCTTCAGAAGGCACTTCCGAAGATTACAAACTAACCTGATAATGAGCACTTCTCTTCATTTCAAAACTACGTGGAAAGATCACTGTTGGCTTCAGTATTCAGAAGCTACTGCAGGACATTCTGTTCTTAACTGGTTTATTAATTGCCAGAAAGGTAAAGTGGGGTGGGGGAGACACCAAAAAAAAAAAAAAAAAAAAAAAAAAAAAAAAAAAAGCACTAGGAAAAGGCACGAAAGTCTTCTTCCCATCCCCAATACAAACACTTCTTGTAAATCTTTGGTTTCATAAAATCCCTCTTTTGGTGACAGCTAAAATGGCTTTTTTTGAATCTTGAAGTACTGTATTTAGGACATGAAATGTCTTAATGACCTCTCAAGTATGTGAATTAGATACAGGATCAGACAGAGGGGCATTGAGGTAACTTGGAGCTTAGCAGCATAGAGTACAGGGGTAATAAATTAAATACTTTGACAAACTTTCTTTTTGCGATATATCCTTACTGTTTCAGCACTAAATCAACACAAGAATCTCAGAAAATCATTTCACCGTCTTCTAAAAGATTTCTCTAAACTTGTAAACCTATGGTATATAATGCCTGCCAAGCATAACAAAATTTTCACAGAATCACAGAATTGTCTAGTTTGGAAGAAACCTCCAAGATCACCAAATCCAACCTCTGACCTAAGACTAACAAGTCTTCCACTAAACCATATCCCTAAGCTCTACATCTAAACATCTTTTAAAGACCTCCAGGGATGGTGACTCAACCATTTTTCTTAACTGTCCATACAATATCCTAAGATCAGTAATTTAAGGCCTCAGAGAATGCAGCAATCTGTGGAGAACCCATTGTTCAGCTGTGGTTTATTGTATCGAGTGTTTTTCACCACAGTCTTCCATGGTTTTGCTGTTGTTCCTGTTTTGTTTTGTTGTTTGTTTGTTTGTTTGTTTATTTTTCTGATTGTCTTTAAATGGAAGACTGAACCACAGACTATCTTAGGTTGCTTAGTAGTCAACTCTTACCTTCTATATTAAGCAAATGTAGATTTGCAAGAAGTTCCAGTCACTGTAATTTCCCTGCTCAGTGAATGGATTCTAAGAGTAACCCAGCACATCCTACCATATTCTTGCATTTCTTTTATGTAAGTTCCCTTTGGCTGCTTTAAGGTGGAATCAGGTTTAGGGAATACATTGTTAACAATATTTAGCCAGTTAAGTTCACATAACCATCTAGTCATGCCATTGCATTAAAATAGTTTTTTCTAAACCAGTTTTTTTCTCAACCAGGAAGAAATAAATGTTCAGGAAGGTACTGTGCACAAGTGGAGCACAAGCAACTTTCCACATGCGTCTTGCATTTATCAATTTTATATCCATCTGCATTAGCCTAGTGCAACATAAAGGTACCATAGAGAAAATATACCATCTGGTAAAGAAAAACATGTGTCTGTTGCTTGATGTCATGCAGAGTCTATAGGGAGCTAGAATATACTACAGCTTGATAAACTTCTCGGTCCTATGGAAACCCGGGACTCAGGACCTCAGACCCATGAAACCTGAGCATCCATTCAGGATGAAGAGCTTCTCCTCAGCCACCTAGAGCGGACTTCTCATCACAAATGTTCTCCACCTTATATTGCTGTGTTTGCTGGCTTTTGGGTTTGCTTGTCTGAGCACATGTTCTCTTTTCATTCCTCATATTCCACCATTCCTCTTCTTGCTGTAGAGCAACATACTGTCTGCAAAAATAATCTCAAAGGGCTCTTTTCTGTACCTTATGAGAAGAACAATGGAATGCTGATTTTGAAGAGGCAATTATTTCAGATGGATCTGGTGACCACTTTCTTACAGGAAGAGCATGAGACTATGATGATTATTAAATGCAATGATGCTGTCAAACTCAGTAGAATTAGTCCACGTTTAGTAAAACAGACCAAAAACAAACAAACAAAAAAAACAAAAAAACAACTTACTTTTTTCCTGAACCATTTAAAGAGCATTGATCATTGAGAACTAGGAGAGCTTTATCAGGGCTACACATCTCTTTTGAAAGTGACATTTATACTAGGCAGGTTCCTACACATGAGATTTTCAGTTTTACTTTCATCTGAAATGTCTGAACCAGTCTGTTTCTGACTTTGCTATCAGTAAGTGAACAGGGAGAAAATATTTTTGCTCTTCTTAAAGCTCTTTTTCTTGGGGTGGAGAAGAGAGAGGCTGCAACTGAAGACACTGATTGCTAAGGGAGATGTACCTTTAAGTACCCAGACACAATAACACCTTTCTTTGGAACTGACCTGTGGCAGCAGGTTCAGCATGAGAAAAGTAAAGTTAAATGTTGTCAAGTTCATGTGTACATGCCGTTTGCATCTCTTCTAATGACATAGTTTCTTGTAACTGATCCTGCTTTTCCTAGTAAGGCAAGAACTGGTGGCTTCTAGCTGAGTGACTGAGCTTTTTTGCAATGTTCTTGGCAAGATGCAAAGGGTTTGTAATATGTGTTCTTCTGCATGTTCTCATGGCACACTCATTGCTCTGAACTATCAAGGCTCAGGGGAAGGAAGCATGCAAAATCCTTCAGAGATTATTAATTTTTCCCCAGCTCACTTTTTATAGTAAACTTAGCTTAAAACGACTTTAAAATAGAAACATTTCATGAAAAAATTATGCCTGGAAGAGAAGGCTGAGGAGGGAAAATATTTGCAAAGGCTGGATCTACGTGGTTGCCTGTCTGCTGGAAGTCAGCTTGATCCACAGTGCCTTGTCATGAAAAGAAGCCTCACAGACCTCTTGGAAAGGATACTTGCCTATCAAATCTAACGAGTCTGACATTTCTGAGATTTGCACTTCCCTTTACTATCTTTTTGCATTTTTCCACCTAAATCTCTATGCCTTTGAGATTCTTGTATTACTTTTATGCAGAGTGTATTGGCATGTCTCAGATGATAAAAGAAATACACTGCGTGTGAGAATTCCTGTCTTCAGTGGAAAGTTCATCTCATAACTTAGAAATGAAATAAGAAATTCCGATGTGGAGTAGCAAATCACAGAGGTGAAAAAATTCAGGAATGATTTTTCAGAAGAAGACAATGTAAGTATATTAGTTTCATTTAAGCTGGGAACCTAAAATTTGTTTTAAAACAAGGTTCATCTCATTCAATGTTCTGACAGCTTTTATCTCAGTAATGTAGGCAGCCAACAAGTTTATTATTATTTAAAATCTATAAAAAATCACTGTGAAGTCTGATCTCTTCACAATGTACAGGAGGTCTGTTGAAGAAATTTCAGTAGGAATAGGACTTTTCTAGACACAAGAAATCATCCCTAAATGTAAAAATAAACATAAGCAACAGAAAGAGAAAAGGCAATACAACTAGTTCAAAGACTTCAGTCATTACCCCCTTCATTGCCTTCCTTCCTTCCTCATCCCATCACAGCCTTCCATTAACTGTGTAGGGCAGCTAGCTGGCAAGTCCAAGTGTCAAGTTTGGCAGTAACATCTGGAACATCAGATACAAAGGTGAAATAGAAGACAGAAACACTTGCAAATAATGTATTTTCTGTTATCTTGGAAAGTAAAATATTTGTAACCAACTTTTTGGTGTTTTTTTTTGTTTGTTTGTTTGTTTGTTTTTCAGATTTAGTTTTCTTTTGCTGTTGCAAGTATGTCTCTAATTGGAAATTAATTAGTCAGTGTCTAGAAAGTATATAAGCAGAACCAGTCAAGTACCTCTGCACAATGATTAAACAGTATCTTAAGTCTTCGTAGCCAGAGGCAGGATTTAGAAAAGCAATGTCAAGAATTTCCAGATGAGAGTCTGCCAGGCAGTTGGCCTGGGAGGAGAAGAGCCTAGAGGGAATATTGCAGTCTTGCATTTGACTGAGCAAGCACCTGACTCAAAAGCCAGTAGGGAAACAGTACCAATGTAACTTTGCAAAAGACAGAACAGCAGTCTGGCAGTGGTGATTTTGTTCTGTACTTCTTGGCATGGAGCTCTCAGAAGAGCCACTATCAGGAAAAGAATCTCCTAAATTATGTTGATTAGATCAGGACAGGAATGAATGAAAGTCTGTGATGATATCAGGGAAAATGCCAAACAATATGCAAAATATATTTTATTCATCTGGGGAGATTTTTCAGACTTTGGCAAAGTCATTGTAGGTTGCCCTATTCCTGCCACTGATCAAAGAGGTTTAATTCTTCTTTATTCATGTCACAAGGTGAGTTCTCTGCAGAGGTCACCAAAACTACATCAAAACAATTCATGATCCCGATTAGCCTAACTGCAAAGGAGATTTGAGCACAAATATTTCACAGAGTAGGGAACATGTTGTTTTCTAGTTAGAACATATGTTTGGTCATTTTAAAAGAGCATTTTAAAAATATTAATGTTCTGAATTTTTAAATGCAATATGCTACAGATTTAGTACTGAAGACTTGAAATATAAACAAGTAGTGTCAGTGTCGCATGCTAATTTGGACTGGTTGAGTAAAAGAACACAGCTAGAAATTTAAAATATATTCGCAAAATGAAATCAAAATAATATTAGTGAACTGAATCTTTTTGAAATCCATGGAATTCTGTGAGTACGACTCTTAACATCTGGGCATAACTTGTGAAGAATAATATTAAATCTGTAAAATACTTTCATTTGTGCTGGCCAAATTCTAGAAATGATGTAGTGGTCTCTCCAACACACATATAGTTAAGAAATCTATGGGAAAGCTCTTTTCTTTTTCTGTATACATAAAGGTCATTGATTCACTGAGCATTGACATATGCAATGCTGTGGCTAAGGGGCAAATCTGTGCCCTGTACAGCTTCCTCTCATTTCTGTAGCTTTCCAAACACTATCCAATCTTCTAATTTTTGTTCATATGTGCAAAATGCAAATAAAATAAAATAAAATAAAACTAGGTGTAACTCAGGCTACCAGAAAAACAACAGCATATTTGAAAAGTGGTGCATTCCCTAAGAAATCACACTCACACGTCCATCACTGTTTATATGGAGCCTTTCCCAACAGCTGATCACTGTGGTTGATAACCTGCAACCTTAGCCTATTCCTGGAGCCGTTTACCACCGTCAGGCAGAATCACATGGTGCAATTTGAAGCCCTGAAGCTTGATTGCAAATCAGTGTCAGACATTAAGGTTTTTTTATTTTATTTTACTTTTGCTTCTTGGAGCACGATGGGAGATAAAGAGAATGATTTACATTGCCATCTTTTTTACATTTGCCACATTTAAAAAAAAAATAAAATAGATAAAAGTAACAGAAAACCGACTAGATAGAGAAAAATAAAACTAATAGCTCTGTATATCTAATCCCAGACTCCATGCTGCCACAATAAATAGTTCATTAAAAAGTATTTCTATATCCCTTGTGTACTTTTGGTGACAACAGGGTATTCAATTGAGTGAGCACAGAGGGGAACACTTGTGGAATTTCTTTTTTTGTTCTGATTATATTGCTTATAAAGAAGACTTTGTCAAATTAATTCCTACTGATGAGGTGGAAATAAAGTTAATGCAAGCATGGCAGAAGTACTCAGAGAGTGGGACTGTGTCCTGCTCTGTACTCAGGCAAAATTCCAACTGGCTTTGTTACTTTAAAAATCTTTACTTGTGTTCAGCATTTAGCCTAAATGTATTAGTTTTCACTGAAAAATGTAGACACAGTATGTCTGTCATTTTTTTTCTATTTTCTGATACATCTAATTGACTTTATGCTGGGAGAAAACACAAAGTCTAATATCCAACAGTGGATAACAGGGAATGTCCTTATATCCAGTGAAAAATATGGAGCCAAGGAAATAAAGAACTCAGCCTTATTGGCACCTCACATGCTAATTCCTTCTATAATACTTATAATATTTATATACTTAATACTTTGCTTTGGTTATCTAACTTTGGACCCCATTTTCTGTAGCAGAGAGATGATAAAATTACTTATGCTTATAAATGACTGAGTACTATAATGAAAAACACTAAAGAAATACTACACATTCTTCTGGTTTAGTTTGATAAGTTTGAGTGACTCACAGCCTATTCAAAACCTCAGGATATCTGTAGTGCAGTGATTGACAGAGCATCACAGGGGACATTTACAATAGGGAATAGTCACCATTTTAAAAATTGTCTTATCTTCTTTCCACTGAAGCCAGTGGGAGTTTAACCAGTAATTTCAGAGGAAGTATGTCCATTCCCATAATATCCTTTGAAACCACTTTCTCCCAGAAGAAAAAACAAGTAGGATCCAAAACTGGGATGATCTTAGAACAAAACTGTTTGGGAGCAGCATCATTGCTGGAGACTTGTTTTGTTCTTTTGCTGCTAAAAAACACGATCTCTTAGGCTCTACACTTCAGTCTCGCTCACTTATATGTACACTAACATGGTCTTATCATGTATTTCTAACAGAACTCTTCATAGAAATATGTGTGAGACATGCAGTTTGAAAGAGCTATTATTTTCCAGTATCTGAGCTATATACTCTGTAACTAGTTCCTGTTCTCAGACTGCTGTTCAATTTGCTTCCATAAAGCCAGACTCATGTTTCCAGGGGGAAATACTGAGTGGGACCCTGAATAGACAAACTATACCATTATATCTCTAAGAACTAGAAAATATTTCTGCAGGTTCACTCCCTATTTCTTTGCCCTGATGACATATGCAGTTCAGCTCTGCTGGAGCAGCTGAAATAGTTCTAAAAGGGTGCAGCAAAAGGATACAGAAGAAATCCTTTCTCTGTGTGGACAACCATGACAAATGTTTCTAGCAGAAGTCATCTTAGACAGCTTCTTTGCAAAATTAAAATTTAAAATTAAAATTAAGAGTCTGAGTGAGCTTTTACTTCTGGTTTACCATCACCTACAGTTACAGTGGTGGTAAATTTTGTCTATTTATTTATTTATTTTGGATTAAATCCCATGAAGAAGAGGAAGTTAAAGATCCATTAAAGCCCAGAAAGAAATTTTGGTTCTCATGCTATAAAAACCTTAAGGCAAGAGACTGACAAAGAGGGAGGATTTAGGAAAACAGACAGGTAGGACCAAGTAGGTTTGGGGGGGTTGTGAAACACGTCAAGTTCCAGTATGATTTTTGACTCTATAAAACATGCACCTCACACAGAAAGAAATGAATATGAAGTACAATTAAAACATAATTTTGCAAGCTTATTTAGTTTTGTTTTGCTGGTTATTTGTTGTTGTTTGTTTTCTTTTGTAGACTACACCAAACCCACCTCTGTCTAAGCAGCAAGTGACACTGTGAACACAAATATGACACACCAGTAAGCAAAGCCTGTTACGTCACTGTGACCATAGTAAAAATGAAAGAGAAAGAAAGAAAGAAAGAAAGAAAGAAAGAAAGAAAGAAAGAAAGAAAGAAAGAAAGAAAGAAAGAAAGAAAGAAAGAAAGAAAGAAAGAGGCTGGGATCAAAGGGATGCACTGGACACACAGATGTGTCAGGATGTTGACACTTATCTTCATTTCATCACTGTTTTATGCCCTAAAGATCTCTATTATTTCTGTATCACCTAAGTGTCAGGGTAGTAATAAACCTTCTTTTAAAAAGGTGATATAAATTAGATGCATTTAGTAAGTCATAAACATCACCAACAAGATGATCAGAAACCAGGAAAGGAGATATAACTCTGACTGCAATCAAAAAAAAAGTTGGATGCTACAGTGGAAAGCCTGAATCAGTTGTAAAGTGCTTCCAAGCTTGGCAAAATTCAGAACAGGAATTAAGTCTGGCTTTGTAATTTAATCAGGCATTTGGATTCACTAACCTCCTTATTAAAATGATTAAACACATCAGAGGCACCACTTACCTCACAGATCCCTTCAGAGTGATTTGATCTGATTTATCTAAATGAAGTTATTTCTCCTTTTTTTTTTTTTTTTTATTTTATTTTTTTTTTATTATTATGCAGAGCACTTGGTTTGCAGTCACAGAGAGTGTGTGTGCAGCAACAACATCCCCTTCCCTGTGAGAACGTCAATCCAACACTAGGAAGACGAGCAGCAGAGACCAACTGAAATAGCTGGCCAGCCCAAAAAGGGCAGGCATCTGCCTGCATTGCCTGTGTGGACATTTCCAGGTCTTGCCCATGCTCTCTTGTTCCAAGGTTTATCCTGAGATGTTTAACACCTTTGTGAATGTTCCTGGGACTCACACTTCATCCTCAAAGAATGGCACCAAGTCACTTCAGCTGGCTTTGCTGAAGCAACTCCTGCTCAACAGAGACAAACCTATGTCCAAAGAAACAAGCACTACTGGACAAGCATGTTGTACCTGCAGCATAGTACTTTTCCTGAGAAGGAACAGATAACAAGTGATCCTGTATTTTCCTGATTTTTATTTTTTTTTTTTCCTAAAGCAACTAACTCCACATTTCCTAGACAGTAGAGAACCAAATAGAAATAATTAATTTCTCATCAAGAAATATGCACACTGGTCTTGAAAGGCTGAATGTTTCACAGGCATACAGTGGAATTGAGCCACTGGGCTACACGCTGCCCCTGCCCAGTGTCCAGAGCAGCCTGAAGCCAACAAGACTACAAGTAAGCCTCAACTTTTTCTTTTCATACAACATAAAATGAAATGGTGATTGCAGCATCCAAAAAGAGAACATAGTCTAAATTTTCATTTGTAGGTCATTTTGAGAACTCCAGTTTGAATTCTCAAACTGAATTATGCTCATTTACCTTTGGATGGTATTTCAGCTGTTATGTAACCATTTGCAAGCATGAATTTTTAACGAAGTTTTTTTCCCTTTGATTTAAAAGAGTACCGCTTCTTGTAAACTGACATTTTCAGTAAAAAAAAGCTGGTTTACAATTTTCTAGTTAGAAGAAACACTGGGAGGAAACCTTTTTGTTAAAACAAACAAACAAACAAAAAATCAGTTTGTTTGGTTTTTTTGTGTGTTTGTTTATTTTCTTTCAGCTCATGGATGTATGACGAGATTTTCATTTTTATTTTTATTTTATTTTTTTACAATTTTTGTGTGAAACATTGCCATACTTTAAGGCACAGTCTTGACACGGAGAGTAAAATGTGGGGTGTTGGAAAGGATGCTTCATGCTGGGAGGAAGGGAAGTATGGAAAGTCAAGTCCCTTTGGAAACCTTCAGCTTCTGCTTGGCCAACTCTGCCTCACTGCAACTCCGCTGTGGGGCACTGGCTTGTTTTTCCTCACATCTCCAGAGGCTGCAGTGCAAAAAATGCATCTTAACACTGAGGAGACCTGGCTTCATTATGTTTGATTTAGCTTCCCTCTAAATAAATGAGGTTAAGTTTTAAGTGATGTTCACCTCACAGTTGAATGACTGGTACAACAGAGTTGGATATAATGTTTACTGTCTTACCCCAAAATCTTGATCTTTCTGCATCAGTATAGAAAGCAAAGTGTGATGACTCTTATCTTGCTGACAATTTAAACTTTATTAAGTTTATACTATTCAAAGTTAGCTTTAAAAATATAACAGTTTAAGCACCCATAAGTAGACTCAACAAAATATAATCTCCCAGCTTGACATCTGACTTCTCCTGGAGATGCCTGAACGCCACAAGATCCCTGATTTTTAGTCTGCAAATGCCCTGAGCACCCTCAGTTATGACTTCTGGGCACATACAGAACTGCTCCAACTCAGAATCTACATGCCTCTCACCTGTGTAAGCCTTCCTGGTATCCAGAAACTATTCAGAGACTCACCGAAGGCTCTTGAGAGGCAGCCTATCTAGTTACAGCACCTCAGAAGAAAAGTGCAGCACAGACCTCAGTTACAGCCAGAAAGCAGACTCACTTACATGTGCCCTTCCATTTGAAACATCAAGTGGAGATACCAGTAGGTCTTTTAAACAATAACAAAGTAGTTAAATGCTCACAGGTTATTTGGGAGGATTGTGTTTTAGGGTGCTCTGGGTTCAATATGAACAAAAGGATTTTTTGTATAAACCATGAAACTTCTGCCTCAGAGTAGTTGTGGATAAGAAGAGATTTCATGTGCAAAAATTATGCAATTGCCATCCCATACCATGTAATTATTTTCTGTTTACACCATATGAATCTGTTCTTTGTACATGCATAGAAATGAAAGCAGTGTACTTTGCTCTCTGAGACTGGACAGAAGCTGAATATCTTTGGAGATATCTATCAAATATCTGGAACATATGATGAGTGAAATGTCTTGCTGGTTCTGCAGGACACTCTGAAACCCTGGTGTTACGGAATGGTCTTTTAACATAAACTAAAGTTACCCCGAAATCAGAACCATTTCATATTTTTCCAGACAGGAGGGCTCTCTGCCTTAAGGTCTCTCATTAATACCTTTTAGTTATGAGAAGCAGGCTGGGAGTCACAGGCCTGTGTTTATTTTAGGTGAAGTTTGCAATTATTTTATCATTGACACCATGTGAAGTTTATCGTGAATGGCAGTAAATCTGGGGAATTTGCTTCCCCACTGTTGGGAGAAGCAAAACTTAAAGGTTTGGTTAGGTATAGAATGTTCACTTAAGTAGATAATCAAGATGAATCAAGATATTTCTGTAAAGTGCTACCAAGAATTTGTACCAGCATTTGTTTCCTCACCAGACATATAAATTTTGATAGAGCAATTTTCAGCTACTTGAGCAATCTAATCACATACCTCACAATTACTAATTACTTTTAACTTTTTTTCTTTCACATACACAGTTTAAGACTCCATTTTTCATCCATGAGATTCTGTAGGCATTCTGTTTTTTGTCAGTCTGTTTAATCTTGCTCTGTTATACATCTGTTGTGTAATCCCTCTTACTTGGTGTGTGCACCATGGTATGACTACAAAACCATATTCACAGACAATATTTCTGGATAAATTACAAGATGGTACTTAACTGGAAAGCATTGCAGAAAACATTTGTTTTTAACATCCTGTTGTTTTTGTTTGTTTGTTTGTTTGTTTGTTTGTTTTTTCTGGAATACTTTCAGTACTACCAAATCACAAGAAAAAGTTTGCATTCATTTATAAGTTTTTCAAAGACAGCAGAGTTAAGAATGATCATCATAAAACTTTTCTTTAAAAATCTATCAGCAGATTGTTTGCATAAACAAGTGCACCATGCAGTATCTATAAATTAATAAATGCTGTGGGAAATTGTCAGTCTACTCTTTTCTCACCAGGAGAGACAACTAATTTGTATTGTGTTTTGAATGACACTTATTCACCCATGTGGATAAATGCCATGGAAGAGGTGACAGAGTATGTGACTGGCTGTGTCTGTAATTGCATTTACCTTCATAAACAAAAGGATTAGCATATGTTGTATACACCAGAGAGTATTGCCAATCAGTCTTAAAAGTGAGAATCCTGGGAAAGATAACAGTCATTAAAAACATCTAAATTAAAACCACAACAACAAAAAACATAAATAAATAAAAACTCTAGAAAAATTACCCTTAATATTATATCACCATGTTTCCATGTCTTTAAATCCATTAAGCATTTGGGCTTCTAAATACACATAGACATGTATTGTCTATCAAAACATGGGGTTAAACTTTGCATAAATTGTCCAGGAAGAGCCTTGATTCTGGTCCCTTTATTCTCTGTGCTTTCATGAATATGCATTTGAAGAAAGAAGGCTGGGACAGGGAATTCATTTTATAAATGAATACTGCCAGGTTACATGTTTTATATTATGAAAGACAGTTATAAATTATATGACAATATGCCATTATCTTGTCTTATTTGCTCTTCATCTACCATGAAAGCTAATTAAAAAATGAAGGCAAGATTTTGTATAGCCCTTTCTTCCTTTTCTGAACTCTTCTCTCTAGTGAGGAGAGACAGAACCCAAGGGCACAGCATGGAGCTGGGACAGGGGATGGTCAGGGTGGGTGTTAGGGAAAGGTTCTTCACCTAGAGGGTGGTCAGGCACTGGAACAGACTCCCCAGGGCAGTGGTCATGGCACCAAGATGCTGGAGTTCAAGAAGCATTTGAACAATGCTCTCAGACAGAGTGTGATTTTTTTGGGTGGTCTTTTGGGGGCTCAGGAGGGGACTTGATGATCCTTTTGGGTTCTTTCCAAATCAGGATATTCTGTGATTCCTCTAGACCAAATTGTTATCACAATTAAAATGGTGTAATTCTGAATGAAGTGTATTGAAGTCAACTGATTTCTTTCAGAATTATATCAATGTAATTAGGAGGAGAAAAAAAGAACAAAAAAAAAAAAAAAAGAGAAAAAAAAAAAAAACAAAAAAAAGATTGTTGCTGCAAGTTTTTCAATGTTCAATGCATCTTCTAACAAGTTGAAATGTACAGTAAAGAAAGGAGGGGTCACATAAAGCAAATTAAGTATGGCCCTGCAGGTGAGATTGCAAAGCTAAGGAAGCAGGGAGCAAAATTAATGTATGGGCTGTAAGACGTAGCAGCATCATGATGGGGAAATGGGGACCTTGGTGGCAGGGTCCACACAGGTAAAACGGATTACCTAAACAAAAAGGAATGTCTCTGCCACACTTCCCTCTTACTGCATATAGTTTGTTATGTTGTCAGCCACTCTGGGACTTGTACCTACCTTAGGGCTGCTTTAGCATAGGGAGAGCTGCTGTAAATGAAACTGCAGTAGGCTTAGGTAAATGACATGGAGCTCTTTTCATCACACAAAATTCCTCCCCTGCACCTTTAAAATATGCACCTTCTCTATGATCTACTATTTTTATCCTTTCATGATTTCTGGAGAGTACATATTGGACACACAAATGTTTTCATTTTATCTAAAATATTCCCAGAAATGTGCCCATGTGTTTAATACAGCCCAAATAAATAGGGTATGGATCCTGTGCAAGTACGATCATGAGATACTATAATTAAAACCTTTATTGTTAGTCATACAAAGAAGGTAGCAAAGTAATTAATAGAGTTCCAACATGAAAGTTTACTTTATCTGAACATTATAACAGGGGTTTAGTTGCAATATTAAAAGGGTGGTTTTCAGATTTAATGTGCTAAGCATTCCAAATTTTTTCCTTTTGCTGAGAGTCCTTTATGCCAGTGATCAAATCACCTTTCCATCCTCCTTGCTGCCAATGTCATTTGTGCTTTTCAAACCTTTCTACCTGTAATGCCAAAAAAAAAAAAAACATTTGAATGAACATGACTGGAGTGTAATAAAATGAAGTGAACATGACTGGAGTAATAAATAGACCCACCAGGAACTAAATATTGAGGAGGTGACATTTGCAGAGGGAAACATTCTTGTGAGTGCACATCTCTTTTCATTAGGTAGCTCCTTCCTTCTGAGTTCTTAGCTCTTATGTAGCATACACATCCCAGCAGTCCTTTTTAGCTCTTCTGTGTCTCTGGTGACAAACAAGGGAATCCACAGCTGATGGTGCCTTGTCACTATATGTGAACAATCAGGTAAGGGAGGCATTTTTCACATCTAGGACATCTACCACATTTTGTGAATCACCTATTCCTTAAAACAGTAGGTATCTGGGCCTAAACATGATATAAAATGCTTTAAGCTGCTAGTTAACAAAAGAACCTCAAATCTGAGGTTATTTCTTACCCAGTCACACTGAAGCTGCAGAATATATATCTAGTCTGATATTTTCTCTGTGTGCTCATGATATCTGTGCCATTAATTATATTTGCAATAAAGCTGACCTCTTCTGTCTGCTACAGAACATCTGTAAGGACCAGTTTAATTTCCAGAATTTATATTTCCAGAATATAAGCAGAACAGGAAAGCCACACCATTCACAGAGGCTAGTCTGGCTCACCTATTTTTCTCCCCTGGGATGTGCTTCTCCTAAACTCTGAGATGAGGGGAGTAGATAGGGAAGCTCTTCATACAGGGCTATTATAACTTGGGACTATTTATCAGTTCAAGTGTAGCTCCCAAGCTAAAGCTAGGTCGCAGGACTTGGGCTGTGCTGATGCTCATGCCAAAAGCTCACCCAAATTCCTACTGTCTGGAAGAAACAAACAGCAAAGTGAGCTCAGGGAAACATTTGGACCCTTCAGCATGTTCACTGCACATCTCAGATAAACAGGCTGAGACTCCTGTGGAGATATTTCTCACCAGTGACCTTCAGCTCTCTACAGCAGCCATTTGCCTTCTAGCTTTAGGCCCCACAGAGACTTTTCCGTGGTAGAGCTAGGAAGTTGTTTCTCCTTGTTCCCTCCCTGCTTTGTACCATCACAGAAATAATATATTAGGCTTCCAAGTAACAACAAAACATTAAAGATCACTCCTGAATCAGTATCTAGTATTTCCAGCCACTTGGAATAAACATCAGTGAAAACATCCATTTCTGGAGAAAGAGGATGGCTGATTAAAGACTCTAAGCAGCTTTCTCATTGTTTGAGAAAACAAGGTGAGGTGAAATTCTGAAAGGTACAGTTCATACTCAATAAACCTATCAATCAAGGTTGGCAAATTAGGCAGTATCTTAATCTTCTTAATATCCATCCCCTGTTTTTTGTAGCACTCCATTTTTTGGTTAATGCTATCAATAAACTTTAAAGAGTTAGTAAGCAGAAGCATTCTGTGTTTGAACTAGTAACTGAAGACTGGAGAGAAGGGGTGAAGAGACACCAGGCTATCTGAAAACGTGATTAACAAGTCCTTTGCGGTATAGACAAGTATTACACTCTTGGACAAACAAAGAATTATCCCTCGCAATAATGCAGTGTTTGACATTTATAAAAGATTCTGAATTAGATCACAGAAGTATCTTTTTTTTTCCCTCTTAATTCACAGGAGGCAATAAACTTTGTTCAGTAGTTACCATAGAAAATGAAGCAGTTAATACAGACTTCAAATTTTAATTAACTTGCACAGCGAGTTCTCCAAAGCACAGAGGCTTGGTCTGCTGAAGCACTGAATGCACACATCCACTCAACACTAGGTGTGCAGTCAGTCATGGCAGGAGAAAATGCAGTAATTTCACATACAACCAGTATTTTTGTTTGTGTTTCGGAATACAAACACACTGCTGTGACACAGTGTTACTGATGTGCCTTTTTGACACCCAGGGATTAAATGTGACTACTCATTATATATCTCTCTTTTTCTTTAATAAATAAAAACCCTACTTTAATCAGAGAAGATATTTTCTTCTGTATTATACAGGGCTTCTCCAATTTCTCCTTAATTATGAATTTATGAAATCATTTCAATATCTGGCCTTTGTATAATGCAACTTGTCCCCTTTGTTCTGCCAGTGTAGATCAGTCTTATTTTTGGTTGCGAGAAGTCTGGCGCAGAATAGTACCAAGTCTCAAATTTCCAAACTCTTCAAGACTCTGGTAATGGTATAAGAATGATTTAGTTGGACTGGGCAGTGTCAGGGACAGCTCCTCTATATCAGTGCTCCAGTCCCAGCATCCACCAGCATTACCAAGGAGCCTCCTAAGCTTTTACTGAGGAGGGTCCACAGACACATCCCTGTACTGCTCTGAAGAAACACATACGAATTCCCACTGTATCTCAGCTACTTGCCTTCTCCAGAGAGTTGTATACAAAACCCTGCCTTGCCACACATTTATTTATTTAATTTTTCCTCTAATGAACATGTGCTCCCCTTAGTCAGCTCTTCCAAAAGCTGACTGTCAGAGTGTAGCAACACCAGCATGTGATTCAAAATGGGGGCATGATGCCCTGAACCTTGTATCAGTAGCATCTGAGCTCTTCCATCATTATAAATAGCAAGGAGTGACATATTCCCAGCTTTCAGCCACACAACTTCAACTGGCATGCTGTCTTCAAACAAGTTATGACCAGAAATATATTGCAAAATAGAGGAATCAAACAGACAAGCAAGAATTGCCTCCAAGTTCAAGCTGACAAAGGGTATGCAAAAGCATTCATTATGGAGATGCAAAGTAGTTAGAGCTGTTACAAAAATTTCACAAAATTCAAGGAGAGCTTGAGACAGGTTTAAGTAGACATTGCAGGTTTTATTCAAAATACAAAACATTAACCAAGGTTTTTAACCTTATAAACATTAAGAGATACTTGGGGTCCATGAAGACCCCTGGTTTTTGGACACTTCAGGAGTCATTTTAACCTGATTTCTAAATGCGTATGTTCTTCAGCCACTGGGTAACATCCTTCAGTTTAAGCTCATTAGGACTGAAATGACTGACGTTTACATTTTTTTTTTCTCTCTAAACAACTGTCTCTACTGGGAATGGTGTATCTGTGAAGTCATTAACATAGTACCAAGTGTATAAGATAGAGGAGCCAAACCAGCTATTATCCTTACAAGTTCCTCTCCATGTTACTGACTTAGGTAACAAGGTTTTGTTACTATTTTACCCCACTTACCAGGAGAACAATGCTAAACAACATAGCAAACTTCACTCATCATCTGAAGAGATGTTCTCAGCTGCCTGTTCTCCAGTGTGAAGTTGAAAGCCATACTCTCATACATATTTAGATACCAAAAAACGTGAGGCATGTATTAAAATTTTTGAAAGCAAAAAGTTAACTAACACTGATTTTGTTCTGGATTCTTACTCCATCAGTTTGGATGACACCTAAAATCTGAGACACGCAGCTACATCTTTAGACATTTAGATACTGTAAAAGATTTACACATCTTTCCACATCAAGTATCAGACTGAGAACATCATATGACTGCTTTAAATCAGTTTTGAACTCTATAAATATTTCTTTTTTAGATACAGACACACTACTCATAATACCAACAGCTAGGGCACATTGTGTTGATGGATAATACAATCCATTTTATTTTAAAATGCCCATAATGAAAGCTTCATATGCTTACATACCTGTTGTACCTTTAAATGTTTCTCTGAGTCTAACCTAAAGTGTCCCGCCTCACTGACTCATAGCAAGAGAAAGGTTAACATTTTTCTGCTTTCCAATTTCAATTTCCAATTTTCCAGTTTCAATTGTTTCCTTACAACTAATTTTAAATCTCTGAAAAACATTTGATTCCACAACTGCACATATGCCTTTTCCAACAGACCAAGAACTATTTGGGTTTTTCATTGAACCCCAGTAAACTGAATTTGAATTGACTGTAACTGACAGCTCTGTAGTTGTATCTCATCATAAATGACCAATACTATAATGAGGTCACTGTTCTGCCCTTTTCCTCTTTCTAATTCATCTCTTCTTATGCACTGATCTGCTGATTTCTGCAAGTATATTTGATACCTATCAGCTTAGAGGAGGCCAAACGCATTCAAATGGTGAATGCAAATGGTGGTTACATCAGCTACTTTAAAAGCCCTTGAAAAGATTTGTCTGTTTTTGGTAAGTTTCTGTGGCAGGGTTACTGAAGTAGCAAAGCCACAGAAAAGATTTCAAAAGATCCCAATGGAAATATTCTAGAGAGTAGAAAGACATAGATAATGTTTTATGGTTCACTGAAATGTCTTTCCCCCCACCCTCCACAGGAGAGGATCCAGAGCTAGTAATTCCAAGGGAAAGGAGTAGAAAATTCAATTTTCTGGCAGGAAAGAGGACTTCCAAGGCTGCTGGACTTTTGCTGCAAGGGCTCAAAGCTGCAGGAGCCTTTGGATATCAAGGACCTGGAACTGACAGATCTATCAAAGAATTAATATATGATGAGATTTTTAAAGTTAAATCTCAATTTTCATAAGTAGGAAGAAGCAGGGAAGTTTGAAAGAGGATCAACAATGATTAAGCAGTGTATGCAGCTGAGGGGACTGAATGCAAGTAGGAAGCTCTTGACACCTGGCTAAGGAGCCCCCCTCACTATCTCTGCAGGGAAAGCTGAGCAAGAGCACTAAAGACTTCTCCGGTTCAAGGGACTCTACAAGCATTGGCTGAAGCTCCACCCTCCCTGGCCTCAGTGAACGCAGGATGCTTTTCTCCCACCAAAGGGGATGATCAGAAGGGGCTACTGCAGATTTGCTTCAATAGTTTCACTGAGCAGGAATTTAAATGCTGGTATAATGTGCTGCTGGTGACTGTAGAGCAGATAACATTGGTCAAAGACTTCATTTATTATTAGCATTAATTCCCTAATATATTCATAACCTAATTCCAAAATCTTATACCATCATTATTTCTATCTAATACTGCATCTATGTAGAGCATATATCTGAAGCCCATACATAGTGACAGAGCACTAAGGACTGAGATACCTAATATAGTTTTGAGCCTCTTTTTCTACATTCCATTATTATAAAGCCAAAAACCTCTATTAAAGGTCATTAGGAGTTTAGGAAAGAAAGAAAGAAACCCAAACCTCTGTAGCTGACAACACTGGTCACACAACACCCAAATCAGTGATTTTTCTATTTGTAACCTTAAAAGTTTAGCATTTTGTTATAGCTAAAATATCTAAGCATGTAATAATGAAATTAAAAAATAAAATAAAATAAAGATTTATATTTTTGCACACTATAAAAATGTCTGCAGATTGCTGTTCCACAATCCATTTCCCTGAAAGGAGGATAAAGACGCATAAATACCAGAATGAGACAGGAAGGATGGTCTAGCAATTAGGCTGTCAGATAATGAGAGGATTGCTACACAATTTTGCCTCTTTCAGATTTAGTGAGTGACTCAAGGACAGTATTTTCTCCATGGGAAAGCAATCCAGTGAGTGCTAACCTGCCTTCATATGGATAGCGATTGCTGAAACCATCAAGCAGTCCTAAACTCAATGGCTCACTTATGAGTTAGCTGATTGGGCTAGGGAATTGTATAATTAATTTATAATGAAAGCAGGGCTGGAAGCTTATCCACAGAACTGTAGTGGCTATCCTGGCAAAATGAACTACTAGATCATAAGTCCCTTTCAAAAACCATGCGTACAACTTAATTAAAAATAATTTTAACAATTGCAGTTTGGTAGCAGTAACAAGGAACCTACAAAACTGAAAGAATATTAATTTCATTAGCAGGAAGTCCTGGTTATCATTACATTTAACTTTGATGCCTGAAGTACAACCTAATTACACAGACTTTTGAGATAGAGCTTCCTTATTCTGTATGCTTTTGTCAGTCCAAATCAATTTAGCACACTGCCTCCAGCACCCTTGGAAACACTGACACTCTCGTGAATAGTTTCTCTGGCAAGGTTTAAAAAAAAAAAAAAATACCTTAGTCAGGTTTCCTAAGTTGCAAATCACCAAGAGCATCTTCACACCAGCTTTAATAGCTTAGTCCATGACTGCTCACTCAGTTATCCCAGCTAAAAGATTCTGCAATCCCTCCCTTGCCAATTTAAGTGTAAAATATGGGAAGTGTTATTCGGTCTGCATGAGGGGTTCAAACTTTCGTGTGCCCAAGAAAAGAGAAGTTTATTTATTTAATTCATTTGCCCTCTGTGACATACGGTCACAGTGATTCTCTCTCTGCCTTGGTTCATACAGCAAATCTGCCTAAGGCAGGTAAAAAGAGGCCAACTCAGCAGTGACCACATCAGCATGGATGAGATTTGGTCATTAAATTTCTTTCTTAGTAGCCAGCTACCGGAAGGAACATAAATTAGCAGAAAGCTTTTTGAGTCTGACATGCTTTTAGTGGCTGGATTCTTCTGGTGTCAGCAGATACAAGCTGTGGTGATGTCTGCCAGAAGCACTGCAAGCTGGAGCGCAGCCAGGATTTCTGCCATAAGCCTCAGAGGTATATTTGTCCTTATGTAATAACACTTATCACAAAGGATCCCAAAGTGCTTTGAAACCACACAAGATATTCTCAGCAAGTGATTCATCAGCAGGGCTTCTCCAGGGCACAGCTGTCTTTACACAGGCTGTAAACTTCTGGGGTCTTAAATAGCAGCATCTTCAACCAGTTTTTTAAAGCATGGGGTGGGTGGTGCCTGTGCTTGACTAACTCTTCTCTGTGGGGTTTGTCCTATTTAAAATAGAAAAAGGTGCAGTGGTTTCACACCAATGGGATGCTAAGATCCACCTCTGCTCTCTGACTCCCCCTTCTCAGAAGGAGAGAAAATACAATTAATAAATAAATAAAATAAAGGTCATGGGTTGATATAGGGACAGGGAGATCACTCAACAATTACTGTCACAGCCAAAACAGACTCCACATAGGGAGATTAATTTATTGCCAGACACTAACAGACTACAGAAGTTAGAAACTAGAAGCAAACTAAGAACATCTTCCCCCCACTCACTTCCACCTCCTACCCCCAAGCAGAACAGGGACTGGGGGCTCTAATTCCTTGGCGATTCATCTCCACTGTTCCTTCACCGTCACTCTCTGCCCCTACTCCACATGGGGTCCCTCCCACGGGATGCTGTTCTTCCCAAAATGAGCCTGCAGGGGCTGCCCACAGACAGCAGCTCTTCAAGCACTGCTCGCACACGGCTCCATACCACGGGGTCCATCCCCCAGGAGCAAACTGCTCCAGCACGGGTCCCCCACGGGCGGCAGCTCCCCCCAGACCCCTGCTCCTGCGGGGGCTCCTCTCCACGGGCTGCAGCTCCGGCCCGGGGCCTGCTCCTGCGGGGGCTCTCCATGGGCCGCAGCCTCCTCCAGGCCACATCCACCTGCTCCACCGGGGGCTCCTCCACCCATGGGCTGCAGCATGGAGATCTGCTCCATGTGGGACCCATGGGCTGCAGGGGGACAGCCTTCTCCAACAGGGGCCTCTCCACAGCCCACAGGAGAACTGCTACTGCCTGCCTGGAGCACCACCTGCCCTCCTCCTGTACCACCCTTGGGCTCTGCAGGGCTGCTTCTCACTCCTCTCTCCCAGCTGCTGATTTGCAGCAGTTTTTGTTTGGTTGGTTGGTTTTTGCCTTTTTTGTTTGTTTGTTTGCTTGTTTTTCTTCAATCTGCACTCTCAGAGACCCAGCCAGTGTCACTCATGTCTCAGCTCTGGCCAGCAGTGGGTCCTTTTTGGAGCTGGCTGGCTCTGATCTGACATGGGGCAGCTGCTGGGCTCTGCTTACAGAGGCCACCCCTGCAGCACTGCTGCTTTTGCCTTATAAGCACAATACAGTGGAAAACACAGAATACTGAATATTATTTTCTCTCAGTTTCTTGCAAGTGCTTATTTACAGCACACCTCTTAAGACCAACCTGGCATAACCCCCAAAGCTGTTGAAATCTTATTGTAAGCACAAGTAATTTAGCATAGAATTGGATCCCAGGACTTGGATACAGGCCCAGCATCCTGCAGAGGTCTTAGCTATCAAAATTCTCATAAATCCAAGGCAACTGAGATTACTGTTTCTTCCTGAATATTTCTATGGAAATTTGCAAAGTACAAATCTTCTGCATATTACCTTAAGGTCTTGAAGTAGTCTGTATGAGCATGGCTTCAATTTTCCCCTCTGCTGCAAATAGTTAAACAGTGTCAAGCAATATGCATATTATTTCTCATTCCTTCTTGTAATATTCATTTTGGAACCCATCAGAGTAAAGGATGCAAGAGAGATCATACTATTGCAATTCTGGGCGACACTTGATTAAAACTGATATCCATAAATATCAATGCTGAGGCAAGGGAAGAAAGATTATAAAGTTGTTGAAAAAATATTAACATGATTTTTTATTTATTTATTTATTTTTTTTTACTCAGAACAGGAAATGATTGCCATAGACATTATGAAATTAATAGGTAACACCAAGCATTTTTAAAAGAACATCCAGTAAATGTGACTCATGGGAAAAATAAAAATAAAAAAATAATAGTAAAAAAAAAAAATCCTAATATAACAATAACGCCTTCCTAGGAGTGCATGAAAGCTCTCCAGCTTTCTAGATCTCCAAATAGAAAGATAAAGATAGATCCAGTCTCAACATATAGCCTAATCTCACCCTAGAAAGAAAGCAGCAATAACCAAAGGATAAGTTAACTAGAAAGAATTAGAATTTAGAATTAGTTTAAATATATCAGGAATATTGCATCAACTGAAAGAATTATAACCAGACCAAAACTCATTGGTATTCCACTGAGATTTGAGCAGGTTGGGTGATCTCAGGGCCTTAAAATTACAAAATCATCATACCACATAAATAATACTCTAATTAGGAAGAGAAAGCTGTGCTCTTCCACTATGTAACAACAAGAAAGATGTGAAAGTGACACATCAAAAAATCAATTAAAATTCTATTGGAATGGAAGCTCTGTCCTGTGAGCTGCTGGCATTGGTGGTGGGTGGTTCTCACTCCACTGGTGGGTGGACAGTCATTCATTGTTGGCTAGAGTGAGGGAAATGCCAGTAACAGTCATCAAAATCTAAATTTATGACAATAAATTAAGCTAATAGAAAAAAAAAAAAATAGCATGAGGCAAATAAATGCATTTACAATACACAGTTCCATGTCATCCCACCTTTGAAAGCTGGTATTGAAGCCACTATAAGAATTAGCACAAAACAGAAATTCTGTATGGTTTCTCCTGACAGTAGCTTAGGAATCACAGAACTGTAGGGGTTGGAAGGGACCTCGAAAGATCATCGGGTCCAACCCCCCTGCAAAGCAGGTTCCTCCAAGCAGGCTGCCCAGGTAGGCATCCAGACAGGCCTTGAATATCTCCAGAGAAGGAGACTCCACAACCTCTCTAGGCAGCCTGTTCCAGTGCTCCATCACCCTCACCATGAAGTTCTTTCACATGTCAGTGCGGAACTTCCTGTGTTCTATCTTGCGGCCATTGCCCCTTGTCCTATCCCCACAGACCACTGAGAAGAGGTTAGCTACATCCTTCTGTCTCCCACCCCTCAGTTATTTATATACGTTGATAAGATCCCTTCTCAGTCTTCTCTTCTCCAGGCTGAACAGACCCAGGTCTCTGAGCCTTTCTTCATAGGAAAGATGCTCCAGGCCCTGTATCATCTTTGTGGCCCTCCACTCTTTCCAGGAGATCCCTGTCTTTTTTGTACTGGGGAGCCCAGAACTGGACACAGTACTACAGGTGAGGCCTGACCAGGGCAGAGTAGAGGGGGAGGATCACCTCCCTTGACCTGCTGGCCATGCTCCTTTTAATGCATGCCAGGATCCCATTGTCCCTCTTGGCCACGAGGGCACAGTGCTGGCTCGTGGTCAACCTGTTGTCCACCAGAACACCCAGGTCCTTCTCCTCAGAGCTCCTCTCCAGCAGGTTGTCCCCCAGCCTGTACTGATATGTCCGGTTGTTCCTTCCCAGGTGCAGGACTCTACACTTGCTCTTATTAAACCGCATTTGGTTTCTTCCTGCCCATCTCTCCGGCTGATCTAGGTCTCGCTGAAAGGCAGCACAGCCTTCTGGTGTGTTAGCCACTCCTTCCAGCTTTGTGTCATCAGAGTACTTGCTGAGGGCAGACACTATTCCCTCATCAAGGTTGTCGATGAAGATGTTGAACAAGACCAGACCCAGCACTGACTCCTGGGGAACACCACTAGTCACAGGCCTCCAGCCAGACTCTGCTCTGCTGATCACCACCCTCTGAGCTCAGCCAGTCAGCCAGTTATCAACCCATCTTGCTGTCCACTCATCTATCCCACACTTTCTCAGCTTTGCTAGTAAGATATCATGGGAGACAGTATCGAAAGCCTTGCTAAAGTCAAGGTAGATGGCATCCACTGCTCTCCCCCCATCTACCCAGCTGGTGATGCCATCATAGAAGGCAACAATGTTGGTCAAGCACGACTTCCCCTTGGTGTATCCATGCTGACTACTCCTCGTAACATTCTTCTCTTCCAATTGCTTGGAGATGGCATTCAGAACAAGCTGCTCCAACACCTTTCCAGGGACAGAGGTGAGACTGACTGGCCTGTAGTTTCCTGGATCCTCCTTCCTGCCCTTTTTGAAGACTGGAGTGACATTGGCTATCCTCCAGTCTTCAGTTACCTCACCCGTTCTCCAGAACCTTTCAAAGATGATAGAGAATGGTTCGGTGATCACATCTGCCAGATCCCTTAGCACGCGTGGATGCATCCCATTGGGACCCATGGATTTGTGTGCATTGAGCCCATTCAGACGCTCCCGAACCACTCTCATGTCCACCAGGGGGGGAGCCCTCCATTTCACAGACCCTTTGTCGTATTGCCAGGGGCAAGGAGTCCTGGGGGAGTGTCAGAACTGCTGGAGGACAATCAGAATTCCCCAAAATATTCTAGAAAATTATTTCAGAAATAAATATTTGAAATGCTTGAAGCATTCAATATTCAGAAAATTTATGACATAAGATGCTTTAATTTCAGATCGAATCCCATTCTAAACTAGAATACTGATTCTTCTTAAAGCCAGGTTTCCAGAGAAGTGGTATTTGTACATTTGTGCTGTCTAACTGTTTGTCTGTGTAGAAGAGAGAAGGGCAAATTCCTGGTGTTTTGTGTAGAACATATTTAAAAGGTAATGTGAGAGAAAATAAAAATTATTCTTTCCTTGGTGACTTTTGCAAAAATGAAAAATGTGAAAAATATAATGCTTTCTCCTTAAACTCAATCTGGTAAACCAATGCTTTTTGATTAAATATGTGTGTGTGTATATATATATATGAATATATATAATAAATATTGTATTAAATATACATGTATATATATTATATATATATGAACTACAAAAAATTAGTTCCATGCATAGCCTCAACAAAGTCAAGTTTGTTGGTAGTAGATATGTTGTGGAATAAAATATATCCATTTCATGTAAGTATTCATTGCCTTCAGTGACTAAGATTTGAATTCACTACTCTAACTCAAGAAATAAAAGTTTTATTGAAAATATGTAATAAAACAAATTAAATATAGAATATATCAACCAGTAAAACACCTTGCAAAATATATATGATATCTAAGGTCCCAAAGGCAAAAGCATGGTACAGAGAGATTAGTGAGTGGGGCTGCATGGTGGAAATTGTAGATTTTAAATAAAATATTCTTGTAATTCAAGTTTCTGTAAAGGCCATCCTATCATTATCATCCACATACATGGTAAATGGCAGCTGGCTGCCCTGAAAAGCTGTTTCTAAGCAAACAGGAAAGGGAGGGAGGATGGAGGAAAAAGAAGTAATGGTAGGATGAATTCAGTAAGGCAATGTAGGACAGATGTCCTCTGCATAAACATAAGAGACAAGAATATTTCCTTACCTGTCACTTTGAGTTCACTGAGGCCTTGAGACTGATAAGAAATGTGTCTTCTGCAGCATAAGGGTCAGATTTCCAAAACACGTGTAATGGTGAGTACTAAGAGCATGATCAATCAGAAAAGCACATTTCAATGGGAATGTTTGGCAAGAACCAGAGCTGCAAGTCTTGTTTTTGGCTATGCTCCCCAGAAGGGAGCAGAAGATACCTTACTCAACACAACATCTTTTTCTGCTGGATAATCAATTACACTGCCACCTTTCAGTATTGGCTTCACATTTTAGTAGCATGAAAAGAAAGAAAATATAGGTTTAAATCTTAAAAAAAATAAATTAATTAAAAAAAAAAAAAAAAAAAAAATTGAACAAGCCCAAAGCCAGACACACTATTTGATATTGCTCATACACCCCCCCATCACTTACTCATTTTTCAGTTTATGATGCCCCCTTATGTGATCTATAGTAAAATAAGCAAAATGTGAAGCAGTCCATGTGTCAATGACATCTCTACAAAGTCTTGAGTTGCTTAGATCAGCAGACAATGCAAGTATAATAATATAAGAGCTTCTCAATTATCACAACTATCCCTCACCAGTCCCTCTATACAAATACCTTCAAAAGTATTGATTTAACTCAACTGTATGCTCCTACATTATCCTAGAAGTCTGCCTGAGTCCATGATTTTGAGATCCATCACCATGGCCGTACAAATAAACTCATAAAACAATGAAAACCTATGGGAGTCATGTTTTGCTCAACACAGAGGCAAAACAATCAGCACAAGTGGAGAGATTTGCAAGGAAGATAATTACTTTTTCATTCTTAGCTTTGACTCAGCATCAGCTGCAGCTTCAAGTGCAGCAGCTGGCCTGGCTACAAGCAATTCAGAGAAGCAATGTGCTTCCTTCCAGATGCAAAAAGCATACATTTCCCAGATAGGATATATGTAAATATGTGTATTTCTCTGCTGCTACCCAGAGAGAGTTCCACACTAGGTAAATGCTGTTTCAAGCCAGCTTTCTTAGTATAGCAGTCAGTTTGATTTGTACCATAAACACAAAAAGTTGATTTAACAACACAGAGAGACAATTTGTCCTCTTGCCACAGTGAATAAAGCATTCATGAGATCTCTGGTGTTGGAAGTAATGAAAAGCTACTTCATCTTTGACCTGATTGATATCCAGTCAGGTCAAATCTGATGTTTACTCATAGTAGAAATATCTATATCTGTTTATTGAAGTAGAATTTATTATTACACATAGATATAATATTCTATTAGTTTCATTTATTAAGATCCACCGTAGCTTTCCCGTAATACAGTTGCTGTCTAAACACAAGCTGAAATATTCTCTGCAACTAGATACATCAACTTAGGAGAAACAATAGTTCTAGTGCTATTAAGAATTTTAAGATATTGCATATTGGTCAAAAACAGTGCTATTAGTCTGATTTCCCTCATGGGAGGTAGCAGATGCATTTAATCCTGGTAATTTTAGCTGATAAAATTGAAGAATTCTGCCACTGATCAAAAATTTTTGAAGACTAATATGTAACCTGTTCTGAATAAAACACCAGAAGAGCAACAAGACACATCTCTAATGATCAAAATAAATCTACTTCAACACTCTGCGTGTTCATATAGAATAAAGAATATTTTCAAATCAGTCTTCAACACTGGTAACATTTTTTTTTTTTTATGTTTTTTTTTTGCATGCATTTAAGCACATTATGAAATTATTATG
Organism: Nettapus auritus; assembly: GCA_011076525.1. Taxonomy (NCBI): domain Eukaryota; kingdom Metazoa; phylum Chordata; class Aves; order Anseriformes; family Anatidae; genus Nettapus; species Nettapus auritus. The sequence continues at coordinate 21,221,166 of CM021797.1, forward strand.
TGATTTGATCATAGACATTTTTTTTTTTCTGTAAGATCCCTGCCTCATTCATTGGTTACAATGGACAATGGAAACAGATTTTTCTCTTCTTTATCAGTTTTTGTTAAAATTTAACTCTTAGGAACAAATTATATTAGTGATACTAACCACATGTGCTCCAGGGTAATCTTTGCATTTCATTTCAGCATTTTATAAAGCACCTATATCCAACTTGATATTTTTATCCTCATTTTAGATATGGAAAACAGAGGAAGAGACATATTAAGACCAAAACATTTTTTTGATTTGAGGTACCCTATTTGTGGTTAATTGAATCCTTATGTTTAGATAGTTTTACATTAGGTTATGTACCTGTAGTGGGTTTACGTGGCAAGGTTTTGGTAGCAGGGGGGGCATAGGGGTGGCTTCTGTGAGAAGGATCTAGAAGCTGCCCCATGTTTGGTAAGGGCCCCACTGCTGACCAGAGCTGAGCCAATAAGCGATGTTGTTTTGCGCCTCTGTGAGAGCATATTTAAGACAGGGAAAAAACCGCTGCGCCACTCGGCAGCTGGGAGGGTGAGAGGAGTGAGAAACAGCCTTGCAGGCGCCAAGGTCAGTGAAGAAGGAGGGGGAGAGGTGCTCCAGGCGCCGGAGCAGAAGTCCCCTGCGGCCTGTGGTGAGGACCATGGTGAAGCAGGATGTCCCCCTGCAGCCCATGGAGTACCACGGTGGAGCAGGGTTCCACGCTGCAGCCCGTGGAGGAGACCACGGTGGAGCCTGTGCCCCGAAGGAGACTGCGGCCTGTGGAAGACCCCTGCCGGAGCAGATTCCGGGCCGGACCTGCAGCCCGTGGAGAGGAGACCACGCAGGAGCAGGTGACCCGGTAGGAGCTGCTGCCCGTGGGGGACCCAGGTTGGAGCAGTTTGCTCCAAAGGGATGGACCCCGTGGTACGGACCCATATCTGGAGCAGTTCTTGAAGAGCTGCTGCCTGTGGACAGCCCACGCTGGATCAGTTCAGCAAGGACTGCATCCCGTGGGTGGGACCCCACAGCACAGGGGACAAGAGTGACCGAGAAGGAGCGGCAGAGAAGAAGTGATGTAGACTGACCATAACCCCCATTCCCCCGTTCCCCTGCGCCGCTCGGGGGGAGGAGGTGGAAGAGGGTGGATGGGGGGAAGGTGCTTTTCGTTTCTTTTCTTTGTTTCTCACTTCTCTAGCTTGTTAGTATAAGCAATAAATCTTACTTTCTCTCTATGCTGAGTCTGTTTTGCCCGTCACGATAATTATTGCGCGATCTCCTAGTCCTTATCTCAACCCTTGAGCCCCTTTCATCGTATTTTCTCCTCACTCCTCTTTGAGGAGGGGGAGTGAGAGAGCGGTTGTGGTGGAACTCGGCTGCCCACCCGAGTAAAACCATCACAGTACCACCTGAAAAATAAATACATAAATAAATAAAAGAAAAAGAAGAAAAGAAATAGAAAGAAGAGGTCTCCATCAAATGTTGTCACCTACTAAAGATCGTGGTTTGATTGGCTAGTGTAGAAGCAAATAAATCAGTTGCAGAGGTGGAGCAGCTGCCATTAATTTCAAATATAATTCAGCCACATTAGAAAGGCTTTTCTGTAATCTACTGTCTGGTTCATCAAGTGCTTTCCCACCTCTGCCCCATATGAGGGTGAGTACTACCTTCCTCCTCTGCTACCTTGCACAGTCATTGCTCATCTGCAAAGCAATACACCCCGACTGCAACAGAAGACTCAATGAGAAAAAAAAAAAAAAAAAAAAAAAGAAGAAAAAAAACATAAACAGAATACTTAAAGGTAAATGAAGCACTGTCATAAAGCTGCACTTGCACTCACAATACTGAATTTCTACAGCTTTTGGCCAAATTGCTCTGCATCCTAGTATAACAATGAACATAGATTAAAGAGGTTAATTTCCTACTTATTTTTTGTTTTGTTTTGTTTTGTTTTAAATAAAATAAAATAAAATAAAATTCAGAAAATAGCACAAAGCATTGAACTTTCCTATTTGAGCCTATTATATTGGCTCCCAAGAGTTATTTACAGGCCTTGGACTTCTGCTTTTACCACAACTCCATGTTTCTGAAGCCAATTCAATGACCAGTTGCAACAGGATACTGTAAGACCCCAAAACTGATGAGCATTAGAGTGGGATGAAAGATGTACTTTCCCCATGGACTCCCTCCCCCAGCCTTCCATCCCTCATTCCCCAGCTGCCTTTTCCAGCCATGCCTTCTCCTGATCTATCCCCCTTCCCAGACATGCATCACCAGCAGCCCTTGATATTGCCACACTTTTGACCCCATCTCCTGCTCCCTGCACAACTGGTGATATCCTCTCCTCCACAGCTTCATACACCAGAAGAACACAGACAAGTATATAGTACATACAAGTGTCATATTTCTTCTGCCCTATGGCAGCTAAAGTCAGTTTTGGTTTTGGCTGGTGCCTGATAAGTTGCTCTTTAAGGATAACATTAGCATTCTAGTCCTATCATAATTGCCTTATTCCTAGTTTATAGATGGTATGTTCAGAAGAGTTTGTTTCTAAATGTAAGCATTATCAAATTAGTCACAGCCCACAAATAAATTTTATTAAAATTTTTATCTAGTGCCTTAGACTGTTCTGTTATCTCTGATGATCAAGACCAATTTATGTGTTTGTAACATACATACATGAAAACATATGAAACTTCCGTGATGCTTGCTACAGATGTAAGCAATCCAGGTTTCTCTCCCCATTTCTGTCATGAATGGTGATATATAAGAATCAAACATTTGCTTTTCAAGAATATGCTTTGTTATAATGCTGTTGTCAAGCATTTCATTTATTAAGTTAAAATTCTAATGAATAACAAATATGAAAGGGGAGGAACACTAGTTAATTAAGTTTCATTTGAGCTGAATTGGAAAAAAAAAATGCATATTTGTGGAAAATGTTTTTAATTATTTTCCTTGATCTATAGTCATGCTATAATACATATAGGTAGTATTTGGAAAGGAAAGAAGCAATATTATTTTAATAATTTATATAAAATAACAATTTACACTTTAATTGCAGGTCTCCAGAGCTCCACAAATAGTAATTACTCATAATGAAAGAAAAGGTGATTCTAAAAATACTGTGTAGCAGAAGTGGAATAAAAGAAAAATTGAAA
>CM021797.1:21224426-21247547 GCA_011076525.1 Nettapus auritus
ATTATCACTGGTTTCATTTTCCTTATGGGGCTTGTGAACTTTCTAGGCAACCACTGCACAGTGGGCATGCTTCAGTTTTAAAAGCTTTAGGAAGCCAAGGGAGCACTTAATAGAAACAGCAGGACAGAGCAACATGCCTCTGTGAGGGCAGTAGATGTCAAAGGACCATCACCACAATAAAGCTCAAATACTACTTAAAAGTACCCATTAAGAGGCAACTTGAAGCATTGAGGAATGTTTAATCTTCACCAGCAGTCACCTGTGAAGCGCTAACAGCTGCCTTCATACTGGTCATCAAATTATTAGTTAAATTTTCCCTAGAGATTTGAAAGTTCCCTGGGAAAATAAGCTATGTGCTTGCAGTGGGTTTATATGGCAAGGTTTTGGTAGAGAGGGGCTGCAGGGGTGGCTTCTGCAAAAAGAATACAGAAGCTGTCCCAAGTTAGATATGGGGCTGGCCAGAGCATTTAAGAAAAGTGGAGAAAAAAATAATAATTAAATGAAATAAAACTGCTGCTCAACAGCATCTGCGAGAGAGAGAAAGAGGAGTGAGAAGAGCAGCCCTGCAGACATCAAGGTAAGTGAAGAAGGAGGGGGAGGAGGTTCTTCAGGCACCAGAGCACAAGTTCCCCTGTGGGCTGTGGAGAGGCCCCTGGTGGAGCAGGCTGTCCCCCTGCAGCCCATGGGTCCCACACGGAGCAGATCTCCACGCTGCAGCCCGTGGGTGGAGGAGCCCCCGGTGGAGCAGGTGGATGTGGCCTGGAGGAGGCTGCGGCCCATGGAGAGCCCCCGCAGGAGCAGGCCCCGGGCCGGAGCTGCAGCCCGTGGAGAGGAGCCCCCGCAGGAGCAGGAGTCTGGGGGGAGCTGCCGCCCATGGGGGACCCATGCTGGAGCAGTTTGCTCCTGAGGGGTGGACTCCGTGGTACATAGCCATGTGGGAGCAGTTCTTGAAGAGCTGCTGCCTATGGGCAGCCCCCACAGGCTCATTCTGGGAAGGAGGCATCCCGTGGGAGGGGCGGCATCCCATGGGAGGGACCCCATGTGGAGCAGGGGCAGAGAGTGATTGTGAAGGAGTGGCAGAGATGAAGCGTCAGGGACTGACCACAACCCCCATTCCTCTGTGTTGACTGGGGGGAGGAGGTAGAAGAGGGTGGATGGGGGAATGGTATTTTTAGTTTGCTTTTGGTTTCTCACTGTTCTGGTGCGCTAGTCATAAGCAATAAATCATACTAATCTTCCTATGTTGAGTCTGTTTTTCCCATCACAATAATTGTTGAACAATCTCCCCATCCTTATCCCAAACTCTTGAGCCCTTTTCATCGTATTTTCTCGGAGAACTGAGAGATCGGCTGTGGTGGACTTGGCTGCCCACCCAGTTATAACCATCACAATGCTCGAGAGCAAAACTTTGAGTTGTTTTAACAGCTCCAGTGCATTTCATGAAAATGAAGATATCTGTCTTTTTGCTTGTCAGAGAACTTGAGCAGGAGTATAGCTCAACATTGTAAAAGAAATGTCATCTCTGGCTTGCTGCAGTGAAGACAGCTCTGCAATTTTCACCCTAGAGCAAGCAGAGCTTGAAGGCACAGCAGGAGCTCCAGGTTCAGAGGGTGCCAGCCACACTGAGTTGTGAAACTCCTGCTGCTAAAATAATTCAGGAGTTTCACTGATACCATTCCTGGAGCCAGGTGGACATTGGTTTTCCCTGGCTTAATCAGAACAAGGTTTTGATTGTACATGTGGACACACACACACACAGACACACACATACACACGCTGCAGTACTTCATTAAAAATAAATAAATAGCAGGTAGGTGTCTAGCTGCATATTACAGCTCTTGTTGTCTAATGCCCTGAACATAAGGCTGAGGATCAGGAGCACTGCAGTATATATAGTACATGTATTGCACTATCCTGGGTTTGTATTACCACCAGTCTCATCTCTACAGGTAGCAGCAGCTTACGGCTATGTACACTTCTTAAGGCTTCATCAGCTGTTGAAAATCAACCACTGTGCTCCTGCAGCCTTTCATCACAGCAGCAATCAAAGGCTGTGTCTCATGTTGGAAGTTGTTGGGACCTGAACCTGCCTAGTGTGATCACAGCTGCCACGCTTACAAAGAGGACTCATCTGCCTTGTCCTTTTAAATGCTCCTAATGCCATGTCAGCCTCTTTGCACTGTTTGCAGGAGTCTGAGGATCAGTCCTGAATCTGCACCAGTCATCACTGTGATGGGCAACTTTGTTCTGTCATTTTTCTGATTCCTGCCTCTGCTCTTTGAAGAGCCGTGTGCCCCAGGAAACTCCATCATGAGCTGTGATGAAAACGAGCTCTGCAAGGGAGGGTTACTTTGCCTTTCCCATATTATTCATTTGCTGAAAGGTTTGCCACATTCAGTTTATGTCTAATTACTTCTCTGTCATTCCAATTAGTCACTGCATGTGATGTCAGAAGCTGAAGGATCTTTTCTGGGAATGACAAAGCCTATCTGGTTTAGTTATCTTTTTTATGAGATGTTTGGTATTGGGCTATTATATCAATTACAAACTCTGTCAATGCCTTGTAGCTTTCTGCCCCATTAAGGTGGACATTTTGTAGTGCCAATCAAGCACAGACCCAGATCTACCCTTGAGTACTTCTCAGCAATGCTGATGCCTTTGGTCTGAACACTGGCCCTTACCTTCTGTAAACTCTTATGAGTTTTTGTTATATGTCCAATATGAATTTTTGCTATCATCAGTATAGCTGTGATGTTTCAGAATACACTTCCTAGAGTTTGCTCCTAAATGGATTTTTTTTCTTTTTGAAGGAATACACCCCGTATGAGAGGTGTGTTAATGACATCCAGGACAAGTATTGACATATTTCTGTTCTTGCTTACTGGGAGACAGGCTGATACCCACAGTTTAATAACATGGATAGCTCAGCTCATATCTTCTGCATTATTTCATGTCAAGATTGAATCTCTAGCAATTATGCCAAGTTTGGGATTATTAGATAGCAAACAATTGTGTCCTTAGCAAATGGGTTAGTTACCCAAAGTCTTGTAAACAATGCTGTTGGATTTTGTTTTGTTTTGTTTTGGTCATGTTATATTGCCTTCATAAGAATTATCTTCATACCAATAGCTCAAATGTCCCAAAATAATATAGTTCAACTAATAGATTCTTGATAATGTTGCACAGCTTAGTTTTGCATTACCTATTTCTGGATCTCCTGAAGACAGACTAACCATTTCCTAGTTATATATTTTATAGGATAAGTAGGAATGCAACAACAGGTGCGTGGCCAAGGGGTGTGGGGGTGGGGGGACAAAACCAAACAAACCAACCAAACAAACAAACCTTATATGGTATATTGACAAAAGTGAAAATTTCACCAATAAAATATATTTAATATTCCAATATTTTAGGAAAAATGTGTCAGATTTCGGTCTCTAGGTTGCTGACAAGACATGGAGATGGATTAGGAAATTCTCACCCCTCTACCACACTCTCTGACATGAGTTTTTTCTTATTCTTTTTTCTTAGTCTTTACCAGGCATGTAAAAGCCTGGTAATATTTGCCTATCTAATCATATTTAAAAGTAAGATATCTATGTCAAAAATCTAATCCTGCAGGGCAAAAGTAGAAAAGTTCCTTCAGTTCTTGGGTCTTCCAGCATCAGGTCTCCTGCTATCCATCAGCCTTTCCGAAACATTTACATATGTCTTTGCTGTCCCTATTTTCTGGAGATAGTTGTTGTGGTTTAACCTGGCCAGCAGCTAAACACCACACAGCCATTTGCTCACCCTCCCCCCTCCCTTTCTGGGATGGGGGAGAGAAACAGGAAAGTGAAGCCTGTGAGTTGAGATAAACACAGTTTATTAAGACAGAAAAATAATGATAATAATAATAATAGGACTAATAATAATAATGTGTACAAAACAAGTGATGCACAATGCAATTGCTCATCACTCGCTGACCAATGCCCAGCCTATCCCTGAGCAGCTACCCTCCCCTCCCCCCCCAGCCAGCTGCCCCTATATGTTGTTTAGCATGACGTCAGATGGCATGGAATACACCTTTGGCCAGGCTGGGTCAGCTGTCCTGGGTCTGATCCCTCCCAGCTCTAGCTGCCTGCTGGCAGGACAGAGTGAAGAGCTGAAAAGTCCTTGGCTTGGTGTAAGCACTGCTCTGCAACAATTAAAACATCAACATGTTATCAGCACTCTTCTCATCCTAATCCAAAACATAGCACCATACCAGCTACTAGGAGCAAAATTAACTCTGTCCTAACTGAAACCAGAACAATAGTATATGATTGATGTGTAATGTTATCCTTCTTTATCTGCTCTTCTTTTTCTCTGAAACACTTCAGATCTCTTTGTCTCTGTATTCTGATCACAACCATAATTCTCATTTATCAGAAGCTATATTTGGTCCTTTTTGGTACTCACTTACTTTATATTAATGTGCCCATATGTCTGTACTGAGATAGGCAGAATAACATAATGACTAGTCACTCCTGGTCAGCCTATGTATCCTTTCACTCCCACAGTGAATGGTTAGTAAATGTACTCAGAAAGAAGGCACATAATAATCCACTCGTGGCATACTTTCCAGCGAAAACACAGGAAACTACTGGGCCAAAGTTTAGGACAGGATCCCTCCTTTCTACAGTCTCCAGCAGTGTAGACCAGCTCCACTCCCTGTCACTTGGTCTAAGACCAAGGATAATACCCTTTGGCCCATTCCTGAAGCAAAGTAAAAACATCCTGTAGTGCTGTGATCTGCATGGAACCAATGTAACACATTTACTCTATTTCATTTGTATACTAATGAATGTTTTCCTATCAGTGTAAGTTTTTTGTCATTCTCAGGTTCTTCACTGAGCAACCTTCTCTACTTTGATGTGAAACTTCAAAGGAATAGGTTATATATAATAAATAAATAAATAAATAAAATAGCAAAAACAAACAAGAGATTCAAAGGCAATCTCTCACCAGCAGAGCAATTGCCAGTCTCCAAGCAACACCTGCCCTGGAAAGACTCCCCATAGTTCTACTGTTGAGCAAGATATTCTAGGGTATGGAATACCCCTTTGGTCAGCTAAGGTCAGCTGTACCCGCTGTGTTCACCCCCAGCCTGCTCCCTTGGAGGCAGAGTGAGAAACAAAGAAAGCCTTGAGGCTGTGCAAGCACTGTTCAGTAGTCAGTGGTTACCAGCTGCTATTCAGTCAGGAACCTAAAATAAAGCATCCTACAGGCTGCTGGGAAGGAAATTAACTCAATCCCAGCCATACTCAGAACAGTTCCAAAAGCATAACTGCTTATGTTTCAATTGTCTTCTTTTATCACCATTGTTTATATTGTCTATCTATTGTTCTTTCTTCCCTGTAGTCTCTCTCTCTGAGCAGCTATATTTTTGGTGATTTTTCTCTCCATAACCTCTTTCTGTGAATTAAAACTAGAAAGAAAGAAAGACTCAGAGAAACTGTTTGAGTCCCTCTTTTAAGCACTATCATTATTCCCAAAATTGAAATTCATTTTCTCAGACATTTAACAAAATCCTGAATCCAACGATGTTACATAAATCTTTAAACTTAAATAAAATATATATTTTAGTATTACTAATACCTCTCTTGTTTTTTGTAACTATAAAATAAATTTTGACATATAGACTGTAACAAAACTTTTCACTTTATATTTTCTCTCATGATGTTCAAGAAAGAAGAAAATCACTGTGAAACACTAAGCAAAGGAAAAACCGAAACAGGTATTCTCCTGTTCTTAGTAACAAAAATAAAATGGGTTGGAAAATAATATCATATTTTAAAAGTTGGCAGAAGAAGGAAATCAATGACTGCATATATATTCACACATGTTGAAACAACGTGTTTCAGTACAAGTATTTAAAAAAAAAAGTCTCAATATAAACAGTAAACTAATGAAAAATTGCAACCAAATCCATATGTGTTGGATAATTCACATGTACAAAAATCTACAGCATTGAAATAGTAGTCTGGATCTCATTTCATGTGTAAGCCACTGTTACTTCATTACTTTTTAACCTTAACACATACAGCTGTTGACAGAGGGAAGAAGATGCACCGCTTTATCAATAATAATAATAATAATAATAATAATAATAATAATAATGTAGATTTGCAAGGGTCTTCTTGCAGTAGCACAGCTCAGAGAAGTGTGTTTTGATGCACATCACAGCTGCTGAAGCTGTGCCCTTGCTACAGCATCCAGAAGCACAGGGGGGCCACTAGAATTCTGGTCTGAGCTGGCTGCACAAGTCATGCGTGGTGCTCACTCATCTCTTCCCTCCTCAGTACGTTGTGATGCTTGTGTCCAGGTGTCTCTGGATACAGACAGTTTCCTAGTTTCTTATTGACCACATTTAAAGTCTGGGTACTCTACTGTGATTTCATTAGTACCTTCGGTCACTGGCATCTTCCTGGTGGTCTGCAGAGGTCAAGAACCCTTGCTATTTTGTTAGGTCCATCAAGCAGCCTTTGACACTGGTTATGAAAACATTGACAATTTACCATGGGATTTCAGACTACCTTCCCTGTGTTAACTTCTCACATGCAGGCTCCTGCCACTTGTAACCTTGATGTGATGTAGCTTACTTTTAGTTCACCTGGGATTAAGTTAGCTCATAGTGGCACAACAAAGGCACAACAACTTGAACACAAAGGATTCTCACCCTGCTGCTGCACCATGTATTCAAAAAAAACACCTGAGACGGTTTTTACTTTTAGAAAAGTGTTAAACTGGCTGCGTGTACTGTCAGGAGAAACAAGGTGACAAACCATTCTGACCAAAGGAATTTAAATCTCCAAAATCTGCAGAAATTAAAGTTTTATCATTGATCATTTGCATCAAGTAAATGCAAGCAATGGTCTGCTGAGAGGTTGTCTCTTTCTGTGTACATCTTCCTATATTTTAATACTCTACTTATATCTAGTAGTACCAGTACTGAAGGATACACTAACCCTTAGAAACAGATTATCTCAGCTACCAAAAAGAAAAATCATGGCTCCTTTAGTATGTCAACAACCTTCAGTACCACTTTGAAGGAGACAGTAAACATAGTTTATGTGAATATTTTAAAATCATATACTTTTATGAAACTCAGTCATTTTTAGCAGATTTTTCATGTTGCCTTTTCCCACACCATTTCTTGTTTTATAACATAGGAAGCCCTTCACTGTCACCAAAGGAGAATATAACACATTGTTTATTCTTTCTACAGCACCAAATGAGTTCACCACAACAGAGCGAACACTCACTCCACCTGTTAGTTAGAAGTGCCATCCAATTCAACAGCACCTGCAAACAGTACACAGGAAAAGAATTAGCAATTTTGCTCACCAGAGTATCTCTCTGTGACAATAGAAAGTCAGACATGCAGAATTTTACATGGTGCGCATTGACCTATGGGATTAGAAATTTCATATGGCTATTGAAGGTATTAATTTAGTCAAACCTTTCACTGTCAAAGGATATTGCAAGAGTCTTCTTAACTTTTCTGCTATGCAGCTTGTGAGCAGAATGCTTTCAGTAACGGGGTGCCCCTTTGAAAATCCAAAAGAACCTCAGAATGCCAAGAATGACATCTGCTGAATGTAATGGAAAGAGAAAAAAAATGAAAATACATCAGAACAACATTTGGATTTCTTTTCCATTTCAGGTGGAAGGAAATGGGACAGAAGGGAAAGAAAGAAAGAAAGAAAAAAAAAAAAAAAAACCTTCAGAGTCAGGAAGTTAAAAACAAAAGCTAATTAATATGATTAATAATCCACTTTGTCAAAAAGAAAAAGAAAGGAAACATGCAGATTGCTGACTGCTCTAGAATGCAGCCTCTGTTTATACCACTGAATACTTTCATCTCTTAAGATGCTGTTTAGATGAGCAGTAGACGCATCCTGTACTAGCCAACTGTAATGTCAAGTTATTTGTGTCCTAGGATGTGCTGTGTGGATTTACACTAACTATTTGCCCTAAAATAAAGAAACCCCATCTCAGACTTCCCAAATTTCAGGGTCTGACTTAAAGACCAAAATCTAGAATATGCTGGCCATCTGTTTTCTGGATTCAGTTGCCTAAGTGTTCCAGGTTAACAATTCTCAAGTAAAATCTCAAGTTATGTTATGAATTATATCAATCCCAAGCCAGAAAGACTGGCTGGTATAAAGGATTGCTAATAGGGCCTGAAATGTTTTGTATCTATTGTTGTTTCTTTTAGTTTTGTTGTTTGATTGATTGCTTTTTAAACAAGAGCAGGTATGTGATCTCAAGCTAGCTGCTGGTTTTCAGAAAACTGCCTGCCAACAGCACCAATTAGCATCTTTGTTACCAATCTTAATATGAAGTCCACAAAGTACTTAGCTATAGATCCCAAAGCGTGCTTCCACGTCTGCACGAAAAAGCAGGGTAGGAAACTGTTGCAGAAAAAAAAAAAAAAAAAAAAAAAAAAAAAAAAAAAAAAAAGTGTATTTACTTTTCCCATTAAATATTTGTGCTGAAGAAGATTTCAGCAACCTGACTTCATTTCATGGTGTGGAACTTTCACATATGTTAAATTCAGATGGAAAAAAAAAAATGCAGTGAAAGGGTCTTTCTCTAATCTTTCTTCATTTAGGAGTCTCCAGAAGAGGCATGTAATCAAATTTTCCACAGAGGAAGTGAAGTTCACCAAAATATTATCTGAGACTTTGTAAACTGTCTCCAAAATGTCATGCTCATTATCACTAAGATTTTTATCCATATGTATTCACACCATAACAAAAATTCTCTTTTGGCTTTTTTTTTTTTGGGGGGGGGGGGGGCCGGGGAATATTGATTAGGAAAGATTTTTAAAAGGCATGAATAAAGACAAAATCAAAATATCCAAGCTTGTTTAAATGTGCTTTGTTTCTATTTTTCCAATATGCTAAATTGATATGGAAGCGGCTTAAGCATAATCTCTTCAAAGGCTTTTTTGGAATGCATTTTAAATGCAGTACTTTGAGGTAATATTTTTATATATTCATTTTTAATACATTAAGTTTTCCAGCTTAGATGAAGTTGTGTGTCTCAACATTGTCTGAGCACTTACTGTGCAAGGAAATCTGACTTTTCACTTTGCTTAACTAGTATATGGACATATCTCATCACCTGACTAAACTCAAATGCATAATTCCATTTTGAGGTGCATCTTGTTATTTCCCTTCTCATTTTTGCTATTTCTGTAATGTATTTAGGAAGTCTTTATTTTCTTTAAAATACTTATTTATCTCTTGAGAATATAAGATCAAGGTTTGACTTGTGATGCTAATAAAACCGAAGGTCTTAAATGAACTTTACCTGGATAAATGTACATATTTGCATTTGAGTCACCTGATTAATCTTACTATAGATGTGGCTTTAATTGTTGGTATATATAATGGTATGAATAACTCTAGTCTGAAACTTAGGAATGTTTCTAATCTTCAAATAAATATTGTAAGAATGCCACCCAAATGGAAATATGTTTCCATTAAATCATAAGTTTCATGATATGGCTACAAAAAGTTGTGAAAAGGATTATACAAGTATTTATCTGTTGTAGCAAGGGCTAGACTCTACAGTCCAACAATTCTCACCCATGTGATACCTCTTTGCTGTAGTATAGCCCTGTATTCCTAGGCTTTTACCTTTCGAGTCCATGAAGATTTAGAATTCAAGCAAATTACATTTTTAGTTGTTTACTCAAATACTATTTTGTAAGTTTGTACTAAATATAAATGTAAAAAAAAAAAAAAAAAAAAAAAATTAGCCATAAATTAATTACTTGATTCATGCAAATTACTGTACTGAGAATGGGAGGATCCAGATTGGAAATAGGGTCAAAAGTCCACAGGGTTTAGGATCCAAAGCTGACTTCTCATTAAGTCACATAACAAACCAAATTCCACAGCACTATGGATTACTGTTTTTTCAGCTCTCCAGATACTCAAGATTATTTTTTGCAGTGTTTTCATTTCCCATGCCACAATGATTATAACTGAACATCTTGAATGTACATGGTGTTAACAGTGAAATAGCATTATCCCTTGTCCTCATAGGGATAGAACAATGTCTTCTTGCCTCTGGTTGGAAGTCAACATTTATTTCTTACTCCCCTGGTAAACAGGAGCCCTCTGATTAAGATCCAGGGTAAAAAAGCTGCTAGTGCTACTATATCTTCACTTACTTTTATACAGAGACCACAGTCAGATCCAGAATCATCCAAATCCATGTTCAGGAATTTTTTCTTCATATTACTACCATTGTTGCTGCAGGCACATCTTCTTGTGGCCTTCTAAATAACTATACATTAAGTACGCAGGCAGGCTGTTCTATACTTACTCAGGTTGCTCAGATACCTAATTCATTTAATTGACATGATTTGCATGACACAAAGAAGCCAAAATCTCTGCAATCCCTTTTGATCACTCAAATGTTCCTAAGAAGTGCCAAGGATTAGATTTCTTCTCACTCTTCCTGATTATGAGTATTAATGCTCACACAGAAACTCTATTCCCACTACACTGCAGCAGAAATAAGCTTTTTCTAAATGAATTTATTAGTTCACATCAGATATTTACTCATAAACAGTCTCTGATTCAAGAACGTCTTTGAAGCTGACTTTTCAAAAATGCAGCACATGAAGATCCAGAGTATTTCCTAGTACAAGCAGAACTACAAAATTTGAATCACAAAATATGTCCTTACAAGGATGTAATACTTCTGTTGAAGTAAATTTTAATATGGAACTTACCCATGATTTGATATAAGGCATCTATATAAACTCTCACCGAAGCTATCACAACCCTTACTTGAAAGGAAAGCTAAATGGTAGATCAAAAGAACAAACAATAAATTAATGGAAGTGTTCACATGGGCTGATGCCTGTGACAAAAAAAGAGACTTGTCCAGAAAGGCCAGATAATAGGAAGCTGCTTCTTTTTCAGAACTGCTAGCTTGCATTTCTCCTGGGAGCCAGCTGCACAGTGAGAAACAGCATCTTCGTTAAAATAAAATAAAATAAATAAATAAATAAGTAACATTAATAATAGACATCATTAGAACCATAGAATATCCAGGTTGAGAGGGACCCCACAAGAATCATCAAGTCCAACTCCTGGGTCCCCAAAGAGCAACTCAAAAATATATATATATGTATTAGGTCATGTGTTTGAGAAGGTTGTCCAAATGCTTCTTGAACTCCAGCAGGCTCAGTGCTGTGACCACTTCCCTGGGGAGCCTGTCCCAGTGAATGACCACCCTCTGGGTGCAGAACCTTTTCCTAACACCCAGCCTGACCCTCCCCTGTCACAGCTTCAAGATGTTCCCTCGGGTCCTGTCTCTGGTCACCAGCCAGCAGAGATCAGTGCCTGTCCCTCCGCTCCCCACTAGGAGCAAGCTGTAGACTGCAATGAGATCTTCCTTCAGTCTTCTCTTCTTCAGGCTGAACAAACCAAGTTACTTCAGCCACTCTTCATCTGTCTCCCCCTCCAAGCCCTTCAACATTTTAGTTGATCTCCTTTGGACACTCTCCAACAGTTTATCCTTCTTAACTGTGGTGCCCAGAACTGCACACAGTGCTCATGGCTAGGCCATGCCAGCACAGAGTAGAGCAGGACGTCTTCCTTCAGCTGGCTAGCAGTGCCGTGCTTGATGCACCCCAGGATACAGTTGGCCCTCCTGGTCACCAAGGCACACTGCTGGCTCGTGTTCAGATGGCTGTGAATCAAAACCCCCAGATCCCTTTCTCCATCATCTCGTCCCCCAGTCCATAGATATATCCAGGGCTGCCCCTTCCCAGGTGCAGAATCCAGTATTTGCTCATGTTAAACTTCATATTGTTGGTGAGTGCCCAGCTCTCTAAGATGTCCAGATCTCTCTTCAAGGCCTCACCACACTTGGCAGAGTCAACAGCTTTACCTAACTTCACCCAGGAACTTGCCCCCAAAAAACTCTGAGTCCTTCATCCAAACCATTTATGTAAAGATTGAAGAGGACTGGTCCTGAAATGGAGCTCTGAGAAACCCCACTATTGACAGGTTGCCAGCCTCACGTAACCCCATTTACACAAATCCTCTGGGCCCAACCCGTCAGCCAATAAATTAATCTGAAGTCTAGAGACTTTTGCTGACCTCAATCAATTCACCATTCAATGGTGACTGACATCAGTCCAGACAGTATCAGAAGAAAAGCAAGAGACCTTGAAGCACTGTTCATTTTCCACATTCATTGCCATCTATGCTTATTATCTCCATATACTGCTTAGTTTCTAGTTACTGCCTTTGGAGGCAGCAGGGACCAGTCACCTCCTCACACTGCTTCTGTAAAGCTCTATGTTCAACAGTCATTTGGACTGCTAAATAGTTATCATAATGCTTTTATAGGTAGGTTTGTACTGTGGCTTGGAGCATTAGCACTTTGATTCAGATAAACCAAAGAACTTATTTAAAAGCTCATATGTGTCAGTTCCATGCTAAAATACAGTACAATCTAAAGCCAAAGGAATAAAGAATTCAGGTAAATAAATAGAGATGCAACATGTCAGTGGTAGCTGATGATTCACAGCATCGTGGAGAGCAAGCATCCTTCAGGGCACATCTGTGTGCAAAAGTGGAAGGGTAGCAGGAAAAGAAACACAGAGGGTCTTTCACACAGACATTCAAAAGCTATTTTTCTTCAACAATGTCAGTGTCTGATTGAGGAATAAATTAGGCTATAACTTTTTTTTTTTTTTTTTTGAGAAAATTGAAAAATTAATGAATATCTATAGCTTAATGAGCACACAGAAGCCATATCAATCAAGTGTGATGCAGTTCGTAAGACTGAGCAAGCACACACTATATAATCCCAGAGGAACCAGGATAAATGTGTTTTCTTTACACGCTGAAACTGGAAAGCAATATCTTGAAATCTCCCCTGGAAACCCCAGACACTTTCTGACCCATGCACCAGCCACACACACACCAGCACCATGTGTTTGGCTTTCCAGTGGCACTGCCCAAAAGGCAGAGCAACTCTTACAGAAGAAGCAGTGTTTCGAGGTGGCTGAAGGATTGCTGTGTTGAGGGAAGCATGGTGGTATTTGTGAGGGAAGGTGCAAGGAAAGGAATAATCATGGAAATAGAACACAGAAGAAGAAGCATAAGAAGAAAAGCATTTACCCTGTCCCTTTATAACTTGATCTGTAGCATTATAGCACTGGTGACATGTAAATCTTGCCCACCAGCACAGAGTGGGATAACTGTTTTCCTTCATACTCCAATGATGGTTGGACCAGGTGACTGAGAATCAGGGACTTATGTCCCTCAGGACCTTAGCAACACCCACCTGGAGACTGTACCTCAGTTTGGATGATCTTCAGAGCTAAAGCATGGTTGCAAAAGACAGTTTATTAGAAAAGGGCAGGACCACTACAGTGATGGTGGAAGGATACTTCAATTAATTCCAAAGCTGCATGGGTATCCATGCCCACAGTGATTTCAGTTCTTTATCCACAGCTTTTAATTTAATGAAGCACTTCCCTATACTTAGCCACTGTGGGCAAGCCAAATATTTACCAGCTGATACCAGATCAAAACTGCAGCAAGGAACTGATCCCTGTGCAGCATACCTGCATCTTCAGCTTTGACATTTTGCAGTTTTTAAGATAGCAACCAGCCAAGGATGAATGGCTCCTGCCTCAGAGGTTACAGCCAGCCATGCAGAACATCAGCAAGCATGTTTTAAGTAATGATTACTCCCTTGTACAATTCATTTATTCTCAGAGAGACAGAAATCAGGAAAGATGGTGTTTGCATGGGGCAGATTCAGCAAACCTGTCACAGCATCTTGACAGAGCCGTGGCTTGCTTGTGTCAAGTCTTCTTCCCTCAGGGTGAGAAGCAGGTTTGGCAGCAACGTTCAGACAAACTCACACATAACTGATTAATAACCTACCTTGCTGAAAATGGCAGCTCCACTGCAAAATCTCACATCCACATATAATCCCACCCTACAGAAAGAAACTTAATTTAGGAGAACTGGTCTCCTCCACTCATTCATGGCTTTGGATCTTCAGGGCCCAACTGCTTGCTGAGACTGGCTGGCAAAATACAGAGGCATAAAATAGTATACACTTTTCAAAAGTATCAAGGGGTAAAGAAGAAATAAATGCATTCAGGTGCATCAAACCCATAGAAACTAATCAGTTAAACTACTTCCGAAGGAAAGAAACCTATTTCAATTCCAAGTTCAGCACCTGAATCCACCTTGTTCCCTTCTACAAGCAATGTACCTACATGTCTATAAAAATAGTTATTTCCCTGCAGACCCATCTACACTTCTCTAGACACACCAGAATACTTAGCATCTTGATACACTGCAATGGATCTGCAGCAACCCTTCAGATTCAGCAAGTTTAAAGGTTTCTTTCTTTGTACAAGAGCAGTGGCCAAGGCATTTTATAAAGCAAATAATAACAGGAAAGTTGCAAAATTCCCCAAGTGAAACCGGAAAATCCTCAATAGTTTTTTACGCATAATATTAGTACAAACATAAAAGTTCTTCCAAGTTACTGCCTTTCATTTAGAAATTAAACAAAATAGAAGCTTATTACAAAGAACAATCAATCAATCAATCGGACAACAACAAAGTTTTCTCTGTTTTCTGTTGCAGCAACAGTTGTGCCAGTGTTGGACAGACAGGAGAAACCTGCATTACCAAACACAGTAAACAAAAGCTTTTCAACTTATATCATTTTAATTTTATCACTGTTGTGTTTTGGGGTCCATTTGCTGAACTAAAGCCACAGCGGAGCTGTAGTTTCAGCCAATCCAGTCTCAAAACTTCATGCCACTTTACTGCACTAAATTAGTACTACACTTGCTAGAAGTCACCATGAGTTGGATGAGTCACTTCAAATACAATGCTTTACAATAAAACTTAATTTATAGGTACTTACAGTTCTGTTTTGCTAGTGTTTTCTTGGGTACAATGGATTAATTGGTACTTCCAAAGTCAGAAGTGACTTCAACCAAAAAAAAAAAAAGTTTGATTAACTGCTGGGCTTTTTACATAACTTATGATCAACATTGACTTTTTAAACTAAGTTCCTGGGAAGACTCAGTTTGAGTCCTTAAAACATTATTTTACTTTCTTGAAATTGAAAAGAAAATGACTGCTCCTTTGGTTTAATCTTAACTATTAGCATCCAGCTCTTTTTAAATACTTTTCTGTCCAACTAAGACAGCATTGCTCTGCCAACAAGGTCTTGTGGAGAAAAATCTAATGTGCACATTAAAACACCACTGTCCAGGTTCATCACTCAACACAGGATGGTTTAGGCTAAGTTTTGCATGGCCCACACATAAATTGCTGGGATGGTTATTTTCTAATTCATAAAGGAAGCTGAACTTAGTTCTTTTGCGATGTCAAGTAAACAAGATGTGGCACTCCCCCCAAAAATTTTGATTGAGACTGTTTTCATGTGAACTAGGAGACTTCCACCTAATTTTGATGAAAAATCTTTACAGTCACACTGCAAACACTAAAAAGTAGGAGGTACACTACTTCACTAGTATGTCCAAATTACTTCCCTAACCCAATTCTCCCCATAAACACATAGCAAATTTTACCGAATATTGTTTGTTAATAGACAATGAGAGAGCCATTACTATTTCTGCCTGGTACTACTTGGAAGCACCTTTACAGCTCCAAGGCTTATAAGGTTCACTGGCCACATCATGATTGTTCCTCTAAAACTTCAAGAAGGGCTACCAATTTGTTCATTATTCCTTCCTTTCATTTGCAGTTTTGCAAGTATTTTCAGCTTGAATATCAGGGTAACATTTGCCCAACTAAGCAGGGTAAGGATCATCCTCAAGATTGGCGTCTTCTGTGAGTGATGCATGTCATTTTGCTCTTGGAAGTGTTATTCACTTCCTTGAATACATCACCTCTACTCAGATCTGTCCCAGACTGCTAAAAAAGTAAAATACAGAGAAGTAAAACTTACATGTTTGTTTATGGGGTTGTTTAGAGTTATAAGGAATCTACTCAAATTTTTGTTTTATTACCAGAAGCATAGAAGGAAAATCTCATTATCAGCACAAAGAATAGAAGGGAGTAAGAGAAGTAGATTTCTATTAAGAGCAAAAATAGAAAACGTTTGTCAGTTTTCAGCCCACAACAAGATCTAAAAGGTTCAGACAAGTCTATGTAGGTTACAGGACAGAAAATAAAGACTTGTTGATAAAAATCTTCTAAAAATAAATTTCTCCTCTGTCTATCAATTAAAATGTGGGGGGGGGGGGAGGGCCCGGGGGGGGAAGGGGGAAGGAATAAAGCATGTAGAATGATAGTAACAAAACCAGAAAGAAAGAAAGGCACATATGGCTTGGTAGTTCTTTATCTAGCTTTCTAAATAAATGAAGTCTGTACAGTCATAACTCCTGCCTGATATTAGCTGATTGAATGCTCTTTCCTGCTGCTGTAAGTTCTGAATTATTAACAATTTCATGTATATTTCAAATCATGAGAAAAAGATTTCCAATATTAGTGACTTCACACAAATTCTGTGAAAAGCAGTACCTGGGTAGAAAAGAAAAAAAAAATAGTCCTTGTCCAGGGGACAAGGGAGACAAGCAATGACATACACCTAGTGGTAGCTGATGGCCAGTTAGTTAACAAGTATTGGCTGGCTCATCAGCACACCTATTCCAACATCACCTGCAGCAAGTATTGGTTTTCCTTGGGGAAGGAATCACAGCTGTGATAGAAGCCTGCCATAGGGAAAGAAAATGCAAGGGAAATGGGAAATACATTGAAGAAATCGTGCTGTACTATATTGTTCCTTTTATAAAGAAAATTATATACAATATTCTTTTTTACAGTGTAAAATTACAAACACTTCATTTTTAAAAAAAAAAAAAAAGGAACAGTCATTTGTTCATAAACTCAAAAATTACTTTCTTAAAGCAAATAGAAATGTTTTAAACTGAAAATAACAGCTTTCTGTCTAATAACAATTATTAACCATCACCATTATGCATACTGCTTCACTGCTCCCTTTTGCTTTTCAAGAAAGCAGCTATTACTTTTAAGATTCTTCATAATTCTTAACTAGAAGCTGCACTATGTTTCAGTCAGTCTCACTTGCAAAAATAAATAAATAAATAAATAAATAACTATTAAAATGAAGAGTGATAATGACCATTTATGTGTTAAAGAAGACTGTTTGCTCTGCTAGAACACCTGCATAGCATGCTTCTCCTTTTATTTCCAGCCCCCTCCTCCAGGCCTGCATACAGCCTTGCCCCTGCAATGCTCAGTGTTGACTGTCCCCTGCTAAGCCCACTTTTGCCAGGCCATCTTCTTCCCTGCTTCCTAAAAAAACTGTGCTTCTTCGTTTAGAAAAACTCAACATATTGGCTAAATCTACAGCAGTAAGGTAAATGTAAGTAAGAACAAGTGCTGAGGCCAATTAGTACAGGGCTGGTGTCCAGGCTGTTAAAAACTCTTGCCAACCAGGAAAGGGTTGCCACAGTCCCTTGGCCCAGTCTCAGGAATTATTTAAAACAGTGTTAGTCAGCATGAGCTGAAATAATGTGGAGTTTATGGTTTTAACAACTTTATAGCACAGACAAGTGAACTCCAGGCATCTAGGAATTTATCTGCATTGGCACGAATCTACTGGTTCTGGGATAGGAAAAAGCAGACCCAGGATACTTGTGGACCATGAAGTATGGACTGAGAAGTGTTCCGGAAGACCTTGAAGCTGATGGGATGCTGGCAGACCAGAAGCTATAGGTAAAGCATGGAGAAATATGGCAGTCTTGTTTTTTAGCAGATATGAAAAGCTTGACCATTCTGCAAAGCAAATAGTAGGACTGCTTGGCCATGGATATTTAACAAATTCTACTGCAAACAACAGCTAATTAATGTTTATAGTTCTTAGGATAAAAACTCATACAGAAAGTCTTAGTCTTAAGTAAGAGTAGTACTTTTAATTGAGCATGTCTGCAGTTCAAGGTCTGATTATATCAATTATATTAGTGTGCATTAAATAGCAATCAAATGAAATGTCAACATCTGCTTAGATGCAGAGGTAGTCTTTAAAGTTTATTACAGATAACTTGGAAATAATTAATATGTGTGTGGCATTCAAGGTATCATTCTAGGTGTTACCAGTAATACAACCATACCTGAAAGGCTAAAAAAAGTAATACCATTAAGTACTGCCTTCCACTCTCTTGTGTTTTATTGCTTTAGCAGGATATAAACTATTTTTTCAGTTTTGTTCTTTGTTTTTAATTAAGCTCTTAGCCCACAATGTTAAAATATAGGAAGGAACTAGTCTGGCCAACAAAGGAGTTTAGGATTGACTTAACCATCTTAGTAGTAGGAGCCTATTACTCTAGTGACTAATGTTTAAATTTTTCAATACATTGTAGTACAATGCACAGATAAAGATAAGTTTTCCATAGAAAGAACATTGCTGTATAACTGGATTTTGGGCCACTTTTTAGAATACCCGTGTCTCAATATCTGCTGTAAGAAAGCACATCTATGATGCATATTGCAAATGTGCTTTCATACTGTGAGCAATAAATTCTAAGGCTCACTGGCCTTATCTGGCATTCTTCTTTAACAGGGACTGTATAGATGTGTTACTCCATTCTCCTAAACAGAGGTCTGTTTATTTCTGATTTAACATTTCCCTTCATAAAAGTGTTTTGATTAATTGTGTAAAATCTCACTCGGTCAGGATGTACTGAACGTCTGAAAATAATTTTTTGTTCGACCTAATGACTCTATGCTTTTGTGTTGGAAAATAAATAAATAAATAAATCTCTAAGTAAGCATCTGCAACATTTATTGTTTATGGATTTTATAAGTGAAGGAGAAAGCCGAGCAAGAGAAAGCCTCACAAGGAGAAATCCCAGTTGACAGCCTTTACCCCAGCTCCCTCGTGATTACCCCAGCTCTCGCCTTGCATCCAGTTTCTGGACTTGACTGAAGGTGACATCATTAGGCAAAGAACCATGACTATACAGTTGCAATGTATAATAAAGTAAAAATGAAGCAGGCAAATTGTTCTCTGGTTGTTTTCTGCCTTACAAATATCCTTTTCTTTTCAATGGACAAATTCTAAGGAAATTTTGTAAGTGAAAAATGTTATATGGTTCTAAAATTACACACAAAAATAGTCTTGTCACAATATGCTTTCAGCAAGTATTGACACATTTAACCTTAAAAAAAAAAAAAAAAAAAAATCCAGTTTTTGCAAAGAAATGCTTGAGTTTGCCAGTATTGTCGAAGCAGAACACAGAAGATTCATGGGCATAGATGACTCAAAAAGTTGGTCTTGAATATGCATAGAAAGGGCTTCCTACTATTTGTTCAGCTTTAAAAAAATTATATTTCTTAATCAAACCTCCGCCAGCAAATTTCTAAAATTTTAAAAGTTGTACATTTCTACATCAAGGTAGCCCTTCAAATGAAAACTGTAACCATGGAGCCATGAGAAGTCAGAGCAATATTTGAATCATAAGCTGACCCCTTTTTACACATGCATCACAACTCGTAAGGAAAACAGCAGGATTTAGATCTGTGAAGCTGTAGGAAGTAAAGAGGAGCCTATATTGCTGTATTCTTTTACTCGGGTTGCTTCTGTTTCTACTGCAAAGAAAAAAAAAATCTATTTTCAGTCAAGACAGATCAAAGTACCTAGCCTATCAAACCTGATGAAACCAGTTGCTAAGAAAGATTAACAGATGATTTGAATTCAGTTTCCAAATACCTGCACAGGTGTGCAAGTTCAGAGACCATTCTAAAGAACTTGTGGAGAGATAAAAATAACCCAAGAACCCATGACTAAAAATGAAGTTTGAAATAAAAATAAATTACAAATATAATCCAGCTCCTTAGTAGTGACTGTAATGAATCATTGGAACCCAAGGGAAGTGGTTTATTAGTCATCAGCTTTAAATTGGATGTCCTTCTGAAAGATATGCTGTATTTCAGTCACAAATTGTTGAAGCTGATAGTTTTCAATTACATAATGATGAAAATAATAACCATCTCTGCAGGATTTACTGAGTAAAATTTGGTAACTTACATTATGCAAACATTTAGAACATTTAGAAGAGATTGATAATAGTCTTTTCTAAATTTGAATTTTAGTATTCTATCTTCTGATTGGATCAAGATTTTACCCATAGGGAGCTGAATCACTGAGGCAGACACTAATGTCATTTTTACATTGTGTTGTTATCATATCACACTTTCATGCTTAGTTAGCTTGCTTGGAGTACTCTTTTAACCTAAAAAGCTAAGCTCCCAACTTTTCATAGAATCATAGAATCACGGAATGATTTGGGTTGGAAGGGACCTTAAAGATCAGCCAGTTCCAACCCCCCTGCCATGGGCAGGGACACCTCCACTAGTCCAGGTTACTCAAAATCCCATTCAGCCTGGCCTTGAACACCTCCAGAGACAGGGCATCCACAGCTTGGGCAACCTCTTCCAGTGCCTCACCACCCTCTGAGTTAAGAATTTCTTCCTTATATCTTACCTAAACTTACCCTTTTTTAGTTTGAAGCCATTCCCCCTTGTCCTATCACTCCACTCCCTGACAATAAGTCCCTCCCCAGCTCTCCTGCAGCCCTCTTTAGGGACTGGAAGGCCACTGTAAGGTCTTCCTGGGGCTTCCCTTTCCTAGGCTGAACAACCCCAACTCCCTCAGCCTGTCTTCATAGGAGGGGTGCTCCAGCCCCTGGATCATCCTCGTGGTCCTCCTCTGGACTCTTTCTAATGTGTTTTGTATGTTTAGCCTTCTTTTATCAAGTATATCCTTAAAATTAAGTATTAGTCCTATAGTTCTATAATATACTGCCTTTAAGATGGGAAAAACATTAACTGCAGTTCTGTAATGGCATTTAACTATATACCTCATGAAGTAATTTGTCTCATTTTATTTGTGTTAAATACCTTTCTTGTGTGTGTGTATATGTTAAATGATATACTTTTATTTTTGTGCTTGCATAAGGCTAGTGATTTAGAGATTCGTATCCCTCTCTATCTTCTCTCACCATTATTTATGAATGCCATTTTTTACTTTCTAAAGCCCTTTACGACTTTCTATGAAAAAATCTCCTTGACTGTAACCACAGTTCTGTCACATCTCTGTCTTCAAACTTGTTTAGCTATATAAAATTTTGTTTCCATATACTAACACAAGTTATTAAGAACTACAAATCTCTCCTGGTTTATTTGCACTGTTCGTAATAATTTATTGTGTCCTCACATTTACACCAACTGTATGTCTTTGATATATTACTATCTTCTAGCTTGGTCTTCTAAGAAGATGAGGCTTATGTAATCACTCTTTCTGTCTGTTTGCCAGTATTATCCTAACAGCTTTTCTAATCTATTGGCAAATTTCATTCATATTTGAGATCTCTAGGGCATTATGTTCACAGGCATTTCATGAAAATTTGGGTGAAGGAGAAAGATCCTTTGAGGTACTGAGGAAACAATGAAGTTGGTGATGTGGAGAAAACATAGAAAAGCAACAGGGAAGTTAGAGAAGATGTGGCGAGAGTTGGCTTTGCTGAAAAGGGAAAAGCAAGTGGCAAAAAGCAAAGATCTGTAATACAATTTATTCAATTGTTCAACTCCACGATTTCCAGTAATTTAATTTACATAATACCACAATATTAATAACAAGAGAAGTCCCTAAATCATCCCCAGGGAACCTGTACTTCACCACTTAATATTATTAAGTTTCTTTTATTAAGTTCTGGCTAATACATTTAAACACAAAGGTTAATTCTTCACCAGCAGAGTAGTGATGATATTAACTCTGGTTCTGACACATTAACTTATTCATTCTTTTCTTAGTTCTACATGCAAGAGTCCCAGTCCCTTTCCAACATAAGGAAGTAACTAGAAGAGTGATTGTCATGTCTCCTTCCAGCAGCCTTCCTTAAGAATCTGCCACTTATCCCTCAAGCTTATGTGGGTGTTGCAGATGAGAGCTGTGTAGTTACACCTTGCTTGCAGAAGAAAAGCATCACAGAAATAAAAATTATAAACATAGATATGTAGAAGCTTTTACACCAAGCAACAGTGAATGTTCGTGTATCAACTGAGGACACAGAGTATTAACTAAGAGAAGAATGTAGTGTATGCCCGTAGATGTCATGAAATTATGCACATCAAAAATGCTTTTTAAACCCAGAAAATGTGAAAAGCTATAAACTGAAGAGCAAAGCTCCTGCATTGTATTCCACCACGATGCTGCTGTAATATATCACATCATAAGTATTTTGTTCATAAAGAGATCTGTGAGAAACAAAATGTTTCATAGGTAGACTCACTTTCCATCAAGAATTATCTGTTGCTATAACCCAAATGCATCCATAGTGTTGCAAGATCTGTTGCACTCCTCAAGTGATCTACACTACAGTGCTGTGGCACAGAGTAGATGTTATTTTGTGCTCTCAAGACTGAGGCCAATGACTTCTTAAGTTGTCAATACTGATTATCGTGGCCTCCTGTCAGATCTATACAGAAAGTTTGGAGAAAAGTTATTATCAGCTCAGCCAGTATGTTGATTTCTGATACCTAGTGTTACCTTCCAATAAGTTTGAGGAGAAAAACTGAAGCTAAAGGGTTTAATTTATTTGTATGGTAAATCCATTGTAATATTTTATATGTGTGTCTTTGTGTGTGTGTGTGTGTGTGTGTGTGTGTGTGTGTGTTGCAGACAATAACAGGAAACACGGGTATTTTTCTACATGTGCAGACAAAAACCTGAACAACAAGTATGATATTGAAATATCACATCTAACAGATCTGTACTCTTAGGTGAGGTCTGATTTCCAGGACAACATACAAACATTTATCTGTGTGAGTCTGTGGATGTGTGTGTAAACACTTAAATTTCACTTTAAAGCTCTGGAGTCATGTTTGGTTCACACACAAACATTTTGATGCCTGCACGACCCTGAAAGTCTTGTTAACCTATCTTTATAGCCTTTTCTCCTCAACCTGGCTCATTTCCAGAGAGAGCAAAAATTTTTTTTTTTTTTTTTTTTTTTTTTTTTTTTTTTTTTTT
>CM021797.1:21251240-21292082 GCA_011076525.1 Nettapus auritus
AAAGAAAAGAAAAGAAAAGAAAAGAAAAACTTTCCAGGATATCCAAGATATAAAACATTGTTTTGTGGTTCTGAAGTGCACTGCCTCAGGATGATCTGACAGACAACCATGCAAATTATGGCATTAGGATTGGCTGCAGATGGCTTAGGAGCTCTAAGTCCCAATTTTGAAGAAACTGTGCTGTTTGTTTGTGACCAATGTGACCTAATCTATCAGACAATGATATGTTGGTCTCTGTTTCAAACAGAAACAAGATTTTAAAGTGCTTTTGAATCCTTATTATTCTGACTTCACAGTATGATTCAATGAATGAATTAGGAACCCTGGAGATAGATGCATAAGAAGGAATAATCTTTCCTAGACTGTGCAATGTCTTAAACCAGCAATGAAAGGAAATGATTGACTGTGGATAAGATCAGCTACAGAGTACTGAATGCATAAGATTGATCTGAAAATCTCTATGAAAAAAATTCTCTTTGCTTGAAGGATGTCCTCCAAGCAAAGATGCTTAAAGCAAAAGGAAATGAAAGAATTTGTCTACAAAATGAAAAGGAAAGGAAAGACCCCTGTTAGGGGTCATAGGTCTTTCAGTTCTTTTAAGGCAGTTATCTATTAAAAGTAAATATTCTTCATATATAGTAAAAAGGTTTCTACCAATTTTATTTAAGGATAGACCTGGCACAGTAGGCAATATGCTTCACAACAAATATCACTACAGAATGAGGTGCTCTCAAATATTTATTTGTCCTGCTCTTTGGTTTTCTTTGTACAGAGGGTGGGAATATGGACCTGGTTCTCCTCCCCTTTGTTCTTCATCCCTTGTTGAAGAGACTTAGGCTCTACCTGGGTTCAGTACTGGCTGCATAGAGAGGGGATGTATCTCATTACTTTAAGTTTTTATTGGCAGCAAATAATCAGAATAGTAATAATGTAGCAGAGAATGTACAAGTACAGTTCACTAGATGGCAATCAGGAGTAGTTTTGCTCTGAGCTAAGGAAAATTTTTGCGATGGTTTCTGATTATTATGCTCATGATGTAACCACAGTCAGAGCCACAGAGGCTAAGGGTTTGGGCTTTCTAGCCCTCCATTTAAGAGTTTGCATAACTTCAGCATAGCATAAGTAAAAAGCATTTCTGCACAAATAAACAAGAGAATTGAAAAAATGTTTGTAAAAAGTAAAGTTAGTTTTGCTGTGCTTTCATTTCATTTAAAAATAGTGTTTTTTTCTGAGGTAGTGACTGGAACTGCACTTTTCCACCAGTGTGGTTGGCTCCAATGATTTGCCTGAAACATATGGGCAGAAAGCCACAGGTCAGGCTGTGTATTTGATGACCACTGCACAAGATCTTTAGAATTTGGGGCTGTAATACTTTGGGGCAGATGCTGATAATCTCATTACCTACATGTAAATCAGAAAAGGCAATCTATACTAAATTGTTCTAATGAAAAATAACAACCACCAAGGCTGAGGCTCTGAAATTACTCAGCGTTTTCTTTCATGTCTTTCCAGTGTTAATGGGTTCAAAAATACTTTAGTGCATATGCATATTGGTTAATACAAAAATTGTTTTACTAGAAAATCTTAAATACTTTCCAGATTTTGAAAGCAACTTGCAATACATCAAACTACGACTTATGAAGTAGTCAAAATTATCAACAGTCTTCTGACTCACAAAAGCAGTCCAGAGTTACTGAAAATGTTTTATGTTATGATTTACTGAGATCCTCTTTTGTGTCAGCTTTTCTCTGAAATAGATAATATTTTCTATTGAAATAATTCTGATCTGAAGCCATATAAATAAAGGAACCAGGGTCTTAAGTCTTTATTCTGTAATACTAATTTGCCATGAGAAACACTGGTAAGTCATAATTGAGATGTGATTTTTTTTTTTTTTTTTTAAATAGTATCAGCACCATAAATTCACCCTAAAAGTTGTTTACACGCCAAATCACAAGGAGCGTTACATTCGTAAATAATCACAGCTCTGGCAAAGAAACATTATTCATTTTATGTGTAGTATATGGTTCGTACAAAATGCTCACACCATGGGTTTCCCTTCCCCTTTAAATTGTATTGCTGTCCACATCAGGGACATGTATATTCAAGGTACAAGGTACAACTGAACTCTTAGAAATCACCCTATCCAGAGTAAAGTAACAATGGACCGGTCTCTAAATCTGCATCATATAGAGTATAAAAACCTTATTTTTTGTGATAGAGTGAATAATTTAGTAAATGAGCTTGATTACAACAAAAAACTGTGCCTCCAGCTTTGACTGAGCCTTTAGGTAGACAATTTTTGAGGAAGTTAATTGTAGCTTTCCTGAGGACTGCAGATGCTAGCCCAAAAACTCTAAGGAGCACAAGAGTTTTCACTAGGCATAGGAAGAAGAAAGTATGGTCAAGGTTTCAGTACAGTGTGAATTCTACTTTCATGTGTTCTGCAAAAAATCTCATTTTGTGATAAGCCACAGATATCAATGTACTTCTTCATAAGCAAAATATCACAGTTACAGTCAATTCAGTCCACTTACTGCAGAAAACGGAAGCAAAAATGGATCTTTAATTTGTCCCCGTGGTCATTTGTTGTTTTGTTGTTGTTGGGTGGTTTTTTGGGTTGGTTTATTGTTTTGTTTTTCACCACCACAGCTAATTGAAATGATTTTGAAATTCAGCTTGTTTCACTTAGGAGAAACAGTTTTGACCCAGACAGCACGCAAACTGTGTCACAAAAGAATTTATGGCAGGACTCTAGAGACCAGCAGCCCATATGTTGGCAGGACTGAGCAAATCAGTCCCTTTGCAGAGTCAGAGTGCATCTCCTCAACTTTAAGAGCCAGGATATGTCCTATATTTTGTCCAGTAAGCTTTCTTAGACATTTATTGAGGCTTGACATCGATTTCTGTGGATAGAAGGCATGAGACATCTCTTCCAGTATTAGTTTCCAAGTTATTTAAGGCAATGCCTTTAAGAAAATATAAAGAAAATGCTTCCTTTGATGGAAACATATCAAACTCAATAAAAGTAATGGAAATTACATGTCTGCAATGATGACAGAATAAATAGAGCCACAGTTTCAACTGCCATATGCCATAGCGAAAATGCGTCTTTATTCCTTCTAAGTCTGAAAGAAGCACTTTGCTTTGAAGAACTGTAATTCCAATCAAAACAAAATGATTCTAAGCAAATTTCTAAAACCCAAACCACAGAAATATTTTCAACTACAAAAATGTTACAGTATTACAGGAATAATTCTCAATAGGACCTTGCTTTTTTTTTTTTAGTAAAATAAAATAAAATAAAATAAAATAAATAAATAATAAAATAAAATAAAATAAATGTAAATATATAAATGTAAATAATAAATGTAAATACATGAAAAATACAGAAAGCTTATACTACTTACAACAAGGAGCATCTGTTATGAAATTCCTATTACCTTCTCCAAAGTAGCATGCTATATTCAAAACACAGCTCAGCTCTTTGGTGATCTTTTCTCAAGTTCAGTTGCAGCTGTAAGAGCAGCCATCAGTGTATGTACAGCTGGGGGGGCTGTGCTACACATCTTACTTGGATAGACCTGATGTTGTTTTGTTTGCTGTTGTTTTTCCACAGCTTTAAATAAAGCAGCTCACAATGAGTTCCTGTCTCAAAACCCTTCTGAGAGCACTGGTGTGGATATAGAAAAACCACTTGGCCATTTACTGATGATATGGTGTTAAGCTCTGAAAATTTCCTCTTTGACACAAATGTGATGTGCTACAAAAGCCAAAGGCCAGATTCTGCTGTCAGTTGTATAGTGTTTATCTGTAAACTTCACTGTCACTTAAAGGTATAAGCAATTTGAATCACATCATTTAAATCCTGATGTAGGGAATTTCCATTGGGGAAGAAGCAGCTATGCCAAAGTAGGAGAAGTGATTTATGTAAAGGAGCAGAATTACATGAAATTGTGCATCATGGCTTCAAAAACTTTGCATTAGTTTCCTTAAGAACTTTGACACATTTCAATAGAAACTGGTATTGAGGCAAAGTTTTACACACTGTAACACACCCTATATCAAACTTCTTCAGTGCAAGTACCTGAGACCTGGAATTATCACTTTTATTAAAGCTACAATCAAATTAACAGAGAAGTTAACAAAACACCGACTCATTATATACAAGGCTCTCATGGATGACTGAAGGTGAAAAAGCACTGTGAAAGGTGAAAAAGGTGAAGATGAAAAATTGCAGGTACTGAAGTATTGCCCTTCCAGAGTTGGGCAGGATAACCCAAGTGAGAATCAGTGGAGCTTTCTATTGAGAGCAATAGTGGGTTTCTAGACAAGCCCTATTTCTTATATCAAACCTTCTGGTATGCTAACAAGGATAAATAAGATAAACCCCATATACTTCTGTGACTGACTTCTTCAATGAAATCACTAGTTCTGCAATACGTTTTTTCAAGAGTTTCAATAAAGTTCTAGAGAGTGTCAAACACTCAGCTAAACCTTTGGTCTGATAAATTCTAATACTTAGAAGCAGCAGGGGGAAACCGTATACTAAGCACATATAAGTATTTAGTATAAGCATGAAGTTAAACAGTTCAAACAGTATATTTGGAGGATGAATTCTTGTCCCTGGTGAATCAGTGACAAGTTTGCATCTGATATATTGGAGTCAATGATTCATCTCAAATGAAGCCAAATCTCCTAGCATGCTCCTCCTATACCACCTTGCATACATACCTTACTACTTGAAAAAAATACAATCATGATTTCTGAGTGAATGTTTTTTCATAATATTTTCAGTGCTAGGGTAATTCAGACAGCATCACCTCATTAATTTCTAGCACAAGCTACATGGGTGTAGCTCAGGCAAGCCTCATGCTTCTGAGTGTCTGGTCAAAGGAAAAAGGTTGGGTTTTGCTCTTAAAAGACTGGAATTTACAGAACATTCTAAATAATTGTTTTGGTTAAGGAACTTAATGAAAAAATAAGTGAAGACAATGGTAACATCCTTATTGAAATTACCACTTGCACAAGATAGCCATGTCTTAGTAGGCAAATGTAGTCTTCCAATAAGCCACACAAATTACAAGTTAGATAAACAGGTGTAATTTCTTTGTTAACCTGACATTCTATTTTTAGCTAGTCTTTATTTTTACCAGTCTTTTTCTCCCTTCACCTTAACACTATGAAAGCTTAATATGATTTTATTCTCACAATTTCACCCTTTGGCCATGTCATAAAACTTTATTTTAATCCTTTAATTATCTGACTTTCTTAATTAAGTTCTGAGTATTTAAAATATATATAAACATCTTATGGAGGATTGTTCATGTTTGATACTGTTCTGTGATTAATATTTAATGTATATAATTACTGTAGAATCAGAAACAAAAATTTTAAATCCCACTCAAAATGCTACATAAAATTGGGAACTGTGGGAAGTGTCTTATGAAATCAGACTTGTAAAGAAGTCAGTAAGTTACCTTCTACTTCAAAAATAAGACTACTAACTCTGCTCAAAGGTTTCTGATATATTCATAAAGCACCCAATCTCAATATTACTTCTGATTTATCAGGGAAGGTAATGGAATAAATTCAGACCTACTACAAAGCAAACTTTTTTCCCACCATAATCACCTATACCTGGCATCATCAGGAGATCTCTAATGACTTCTTTTTCATGAGTATCCTAAGTTAATGAGTTGTCATCTACCTTCAGCAATAGAAACCGAGCTCCTCCAGGATCCTACTTTTCTTTAGTGCCCAGTATTATGTATTCTCCTGGTTTTCCTCTTGCATGCCCAGCCACTCCTGTGACATCAGAGGATCTTCTTCATATCTCTTCAGCTCTCTGTGAGAGTTCTTTCCCTGTCATCCTTTTCTCCCCTGTACTTATCTCAGAAGTGCTCTCATCTCAACCACAGATGCTTCTCAGATCTACCTCTCTGCTCCTCACCCATTCCCTTCAGCACAGCTGAAATCCTGGTCTGCCTCTCTGACAGTTTTCATGGATACATGACTGAAAATACAAACTTCATGTTGGTGAGAAAGAACCTTTAATATTTTTCAGTCAACCTTGTATTTTATTTCTACCTACACTTTTTCTGTCTATCTATACAGATATAACTGGTGCAAGCAGATAGCTGATACTGATTGTCTTTCCAAAACTCCAGCAACCTTTTCTCTGACCTTGACATTTACAGCTTTGCCCTGCTCATGTCTGCACTGATTTCCATTGTAATGGTCAGTTGCTTTGACTGCATCTTTCCTCTCTTTGCATCTGTGGTGATTTTTCTCATCTGGGCAGCTGTGCTCCACCACTATCGATCTCTCACTCTCCCTCCTCAAAGGAAAAGGGGGAGAAAATATGATGGAAAGGGCTCAACGGTTGAGATAAGGACAGGGAGATCACTCAACAATAATCATTACAGGCAGAACAGACTCAATATAGGAAGATTTGTACGATTTATTGCCTATGACTAGTAGACCAGAACAGTGAGAAAACAAAAGCAAATGAAAAATACCTTCCCCCCATCTACCCACTTCTACCTCCTCCCCCCAATCAACACAGGGTAATGGGGGTTGTGGTCAGTCCCTGAGGCTTCATCTCTGCCACTCCCTCACAGTCACTCTCTGCCCCTGCTCCACATGGGGTCCTTCCCATGGGATGTCGTCCTTCCCAGAATGAGCCTGTGGGGGCTGCCCACACGCAGCAGCTCTTCAAGAACTGACTCCTTATGACTCCTTACCTTGGGGTCCATCCATCCCTCAGGAGCAAAATGCTCCAGCACGGGTCTCGCATGGGCAGCAGCTCTCCCCAGACCCCCTGCTCCTGCATGTGCTCCTCTCCATAGGCTGCAGCTCCAGCCCAGGGCCTACTCCTGCGGGGGCTCTCCATGGGCCGCAGCCTCCTCCAGGCCACATCCACCTGCTCCACCGGGGGCTCCTCCACCCACGGGCTGCAGCATGGAGATCTGCTCTGTGTGGGACCCATGGGCTGCAGGGGGACAGCCTGCTCCACCAGGCGCCTCTCCCTGCACAGGCTGCAGGGGAACTGCTGCTGCACTGATCTGGGGGACTGCAGGGCTACTTCTCACTCCTCTCTCCCTGCTGCAGTTGAATAGCATTTTTCCCCTTTTCTTCATTTTGCTCTCCCAGTGGCCCAGTCAGCGCTGCTGTCTGGATCAGCTCTGGGCAGCAGCAGGTCCCTTTTGGAGCTGGTTCAAGCTGCTTCTGATCTGACATGGAGCAGCTGCTGGGCTCCGCTTGCAGAGACCACCCCTGCAGTACCCCTGCTACCAAACCCTATCAGGAAAATCCAATATAGTATCTCTTCATTATTCCTTCATGTTTGTCACATGAAGTGTGTTTCTACGTTGTGTTCAAGTCGGTCTTTTGGTTAGGTCATCCCCAACCGTCTCCAATTTGCTATCCTCACTTCCACTCAAGGACCAACACTATCAGCCACTACCTCCCACATGCTATGTTTTCAAGAGCCCTTTGTACTTCCTCCAGTAATGCTTCACATGTTTAGGTAAAGTGTCTATAAATAGACTGTAAAATTAACTCATTAATCTTCTTCTTCAAAAAAAATCTTTTCATTTTTTTTCTATACACAGTAACAACAACAACAACTTTAATAATTAGGCTATTTGTCATGCTGCCTAACATTGTTTCATTGCTTCCTTGTATATCCACAATTATTTGGTCTCTATCTGTTACTTCAGTTGCAAGCTGCACCTGCGGCAGAATCAGAATTACCTTCTCTGTACAACAAAAAAGTAAGATCTTAGTCCATAAGAGCTGCTCAAAACTATTGCCAAAATACTAAAAATGAATAAAAGTGGCACATATAAATCTGTCAAGCTAAATGCGTGTCTAGGTGAAAAGCAGTGCCTGTTCTGAAGAAATTGAAGCTTTCTACGATGCCAAACCTGACATTTTCTATAACCCTGTCTGATGTTAGTATTTAAATGCTGTAAAGGCACTGGGACTTCATAGTGCTATCAGTCTAATGATAGTCCAGCTGGAAAAATGGATGCCATAAAACAAATCCACCACTTTGATCCCTTTACAAACTATTGTACAATGCAAATTGAGATGAAACTGCTAACTCAGAAACCGTAACACTGAAGTTTAGATAACCTCTGGATGTGCTGAATCATTGAAGAGATGTGCTGAATAAGTGAAAATAAAATTTCAAATGTAGTTCATCTTTCTTTGAATATTCTCTTGCCCAGTCTGAGGAATTGTCAAAACACCTATTTTCAGGAAACACTGATCACTTAGTGCTGAAAATCAGGCCTGGGAGAAGATTTGCCCTTTGCCAGTTGAGGCGCTGGCTCACCATGATGGACATACCTTTTCCTCACTTTGCTTTTCTGGCAAACTGCTTCTGCCTCAGGGGTGAGGCCTCAGGAGGCAGTGAAACCAGTAACCCCTACAGTACACAGGCTTATGTCCAAACCTATGTGCAACCAGCAAAAAAGCTGTAATTGCAGCATATACTACTTTGCTGTGCTAGCTTAGTCTCATTGATGTAGGTAAAAACAGTTGTGAAGGCAAAGAGGAGGGAAAGGCTTTATTCAATGTAAGCAATATAACTTAGACACATATCCAGGATTCCTGGAGAATACATATGCTGTACATATTCCTGGAGAATACAGACTGGTTAAGACCTTCCTTTTGATGGGGATCCACATTAAGAAGAGATAAGGATCAGGCCAAGTGGTATATTACTGTATGCATGGGACAAACAGCTGTCTGTAGGATACTGACAGGAAGTACTTCCCAACTGGAAAGCTACTGGATGTTAAAAGCAATGGCAAAGCTCATTCCTTCCAATAAACCACAGTTTCATCTGCGGGATGAGTTATGATGTGCCAAAAGCTCAGGTTCGGCTCAATTCACTTACCTGCATACCTGTTGATGCTTGTGGTGTTTTGTGGTGTTTTGTGTGATGGATAAATCTGATATTTGCTAGGTTAACCATTGGACTTGATGGTCTTACAGGTCTTTTCCAATATAGATGGTTCTGTGATTCTATGTATCCATCTGTCTAAACACCCTGAAACAGTGAAAGGTAATAATAAGAAGTTCTCATAACCAGAGGCATAACCACATTGTCTGCAGAGGTCAGGTAATGTGTCCCTCATACATGCTGGAAGAAAGGTCATCAAGGTCTCTTGCATTTTGAAATGAAGTGAAATGAAAGGCAAAATGGAATGAAATGGCTTGTTCCGTTCAGAAACCCTTCCTTCAGAAAGCTGAACATACAACTACTAGTGATTCCAACCATAATGCTGGTACTGAAATTTGGGTGAGATCAAGAAATGTTAACATAGGGAAGTTATTTGGGATCACTCACATCCATATGAAATCATGGCTACAGAGTGAAAGAAAAAAGCCACAAAGATTTTTTTTAAATGCAAATGATTAGTAAATGATCTGAAATTCGAGAAGATTGATATCCTGATTCAATGCTGACTGAAATATTGCTGGGTTTTGAGCAGATTAAATGTTTTAATAGGAGCAAAGAAAAATAGTCATTTGCCAGATTGAAAGAACGACCACAATAATGTTTACTTTTTTGTTCTAAGGCAATAGAAATGAAAAATTAACTGAGGAGAAAATGCATTACAAAAGCACAAAATAAGACTACTACTTGATGTCAAAACCATTGATTTAATCCATAAATAATAATAATAATAATTTTAAAAGAATGAAAAATCATCAATTTACTTATCCCAGACATGTTCTATTCCAGTCCTTTCCACGGTAAGACATTATTCTACTGAGTTTTATAAACACAAACCTAAAGCTCAGTTAATAATATTTTTGTATGTGACTGAATATTTTAATATTTTGCATAGTTAGCAATTTTTCTTAACAACATAATCAAGAAAAAATATCTAAAAAGTGATCAAATTTCACGTTTCATATGTAGCAAATAAACATGGGGTTTTCTGTGTATAACACTGATCTATTTCTATTACCATGTTCTGATTACCCTTCATGGGTCCCTAAAGCTATTTT
Source organism: Nettapus auritus (assembly GCA_011076525.1). Taxonomy (NCBI): domain Eukaryota; kingdom Metazoa; phylum Chordata; class Aves; order Anseriformes; family Anatidae; genus Nettapus; species Nettapus auritus. Next base: position 21,261,273 of record CM021797.1, read on the forward strand.
CTCCACCATTACACAACACATTATTTGAAAAGGTAAATCATGGCAAAGCTTCTGATGTAAATAGACCATTAAGCAAAATGCAGAATGTCATTATTTTCTCTTTACATCTGTCCACTTACAGAAACAAGAAGTTTTCTCAGTATGATGCTGGGGTTTTTTTTTGGTTGGTTGGTTGTTTTTGTTTTGTTTGGTTTTGTTTTCATGTAGGTGGCCAAGGTAAATGCAGCTTGTGGTGGTTTCACCCTTACGGACTGCTAAACTCCACCACAACCACTCTCTTACTCCTCCTTCTCAATGGGAGAAGGCAGAAAGAAAGTATGATGGGAAAGAAAAAGATTTATGGGTTGAAATAAGGATAATTTAATCAAAGGGAAAAGAAAGAGGAAATAAATGAGCAAAGGCCATGCAGAAGGAGAGAGAGGAAACAATTATTCTTTATTTTCCATCAACAAGAAAAAATTGTACATGTTTTGGGAAGCAGGGCTCAATATGCATAGCAGTTTTTTGGTAGGACAAACATCTTCACAATAAGAGCTGCCCCTCTCCTTCCCCTTCCCTACCCTTTACTGCTGAGTATGACATGACATGATATGGAATATCCCTTTGGTTAGTTTAAGTCATCTGTCTTGGCCATGTCCCCTCCCCACCTCTTATCCACCCACCCACTTCTGGCTTTGGGGGCTGAAGAGAGTCTTGATGCTGCAACAATAGACACAACACTGGTGTGATATCAGGACTGTTCCAGCTACAAGTGCAGAACACAGCACTGTATGGGCTGCTATAGGGAAAGAACTCCATCCCAGCCAGACCCTGTACAACATCCACCCTTTATTCCACAACATTTATATCACACTCAGATTCCACATAATTAAGGATATTTATATCTTCTGATCATCAGTTACATCCAACATATAGATTTATACATTCTTGTCATCACTCTTCCCTGACCCTTAACATACATATATTGCTTTTCACTTTTTTGTTTGTTTGTTTGTTTGTTTTTTATGAGACTCTTCCAAAACGTTCATAAGAACTGGCAATGACTTATGCCTCATCTGCCAAAGTGGTCACTCAGGATGTGAGAAACAGAATTTCTGAATGCCCACAACAGCTTAGCTTGTGTCATGGCTGCACTCCCTTGGTTCCTTTTGAAGTTTACCTGCTGTTGGTTCTGCATTGTATACCTACAGCATATAACCCATATAATTTCCCCAAAGATTAAGTCTCCTTGAGGCATACACCTGACAATCCCATCGTTTTGCACCACCCACAAAGTACACCCAGGTCCTTGGGCATGGACAATCCCATGAATGGTTTTGCCTTTTCCCAAGGTAGCAGCAACCCACACTGCCTTCCCCAGCCACTTCCCTACTTGCACTACAGAGGCTGTATCTCCTGCCACAGCGTTTAGGAGATTTGTTTCAGCAGGACCAGGAAGGCTGTCAGATTCTCTGGTGTTAAACAGCCAAATAGTTTCTGCTAAATTTCATTCCAGAGTTTTCATGACACAGTATCCAATGCCCATGACATAGCCTTTAACAGTCTGTTATACCTTTTTACCTTTCCAGAGGCTTATGGGTGATAGGGGATGTGATACACCCAGTCAATGCTGTGCCTCTTGGCCCAGAAGGTTGTTTCAGAAGTGATTCCCATTGTCTGACGTGATCCTCTCTGGGGTACCATGGTGCCATAAAACTTACCTTTCCAGGCCCAATATGGTGTTTTTGGCAGTGGCATGTTTTACCAGTTATGTTTCCAGCCACCCATGCAATTGTATCTACCATGGTGAGTGTTTGCCCTCATCAGTTTGTGGCAATAGTCCAATATAGCTTTTGACGTGTTCTGAGTAAGTTTGGCAGAATTGGCCCTTATATGACATTGTCACTTTTCATCATTTATCGGCAGTCCTGGCTATCGGGGGAGGTCCAGTCAACTGGCGCCCATCTACAAGTAGGGCTGGAGAACAGACCCAGGGAACTATAGGCCTGTTAGTTTAACATCAGTGCCAGGAAAGCTCACGGTGCAGATTATCTTGGGCGTCATCATGCGGCACTTGCAGGGCAAGCAGGTGATCAGGCCTAGTCAGTATGGATTTATGAAGGGCAGGTCCTGCTTGACGAACCTGATCTCCTTCTATGACAAGGTGACACGCTTAGTGGATGAGGGAAAGGCTGTGGATGTGGTCTACCTTGACATCAGTAAGGCATTTGACACTGTTCCCCACAGCATTCTCCTCAGGAAACTGGCTGCCCATGGCTTGGACTGGCGCATGCTTCGTTGGGTTAAGAGCTGGCTGGATGGCCAGGCCCAGAGAGTCTTAGTTAATGGAGCCAAATCCAGTTGGAGGCCAGTCACTAGTGGCGTTCCCCAGGGCTCGGTACTGGGGCCAGTCCTCTTTAACATCTTCATCGATTATCTGGATGAGGGGATTGAGTGCATCCTCAGTAAATTTGCAGATGACACCAAGTTAGGTGCGTGTGTCGATCTGCTTGAGGGTAGGAAGGCTCTGCAGAAAGATCTGGATAGGCTGGACCAATGGGCCGAGGCCAACGGTAAGAGGTTCAACAAGGCCAAGTGCCGGGTCCTGCACCTGGGGTACAACAGCCCCAAGCAGAGCTACAGGCTGAGAGATGTGTGGTTAGAAAGCTGCCTGTCAGAGAAGGACCTGGGAGTATTGGTTGACAGTCAGCTGACTATGAGCCAGCAGTGTGCTCAGGTGGCCAAGAAGGCCAACAGCATCCTCCTGGCTTGCATAAGAAACAGTGTGGCCAGCAGGTCCAAGGAAATGATTGTCCCCCTGTACTCGGCTCTGCTGAGGCCACACCTCGAGTACTGTGTTTAGTTTTGGGCGCCTCACTACAAGAAGGACATGGAGGTGCTTGAGTGAGTCCAGAGAAGGGCAACAAAGCTGGTGAAGGGTCCGGAGAACAAGTCTTACGAGGAGCAGCTGAGGGAGCTGGGACTATTTAGCCTGGAGAAGAGGAGGCTCAGGGGCGACCTTATTGCCCTCTACAGGTACCTGAAAGGAGGCTGTAGTGAGGCGGCGGTTGGTCTGTTCTCCCACGTGCCTGGTGACAGGACGAGAGGGAATGGGCTAAAGTTGCACCAGGGGAGGTTTAGGTTGGATATTAGGAAAAACTTCTTTACTGAACGAGTTGTTAGTCACTGGAATAGGCTGCCCAGGGAAGTGTTTGAGTCACCATCCCTGGAGGTCTTTAAAAGACATTTAGATGTAGAGCTTAGGGATATGGTTTAGTGGAAGACTTGTTAGCGTTAGGTCAGAGGTTGGACTCAGCGATCTTGGAGGTCTCTTCCAACCTAGACTATTCTATGATTCTGTGATTCTGTGATTCTATCATGTCAATGCTGGGATGGATGCTCAAGCTCAAATGGTCCCATTATCCGCACTGCCACCACCTGTTCCCCCCAACACTCACTTGAGTTTGGAGTGAGCCAGACTCACAACTCACAAGTACTTGCTTGCTGTACAGGGGGGTCAGCATGTTTCAGGTGGTAGACCTTAAAAACTCAGTGTCCATGTCTGCAGGGATCCCAAAGAGATTCAACAACTCACCGTGTTACCCCAACACCTTTGTGTCCCTACTGCTCTGGTCCTTGCTTCCTACCCAGCACCCTCGCAACATGGCCAAGTCACAGCATCCTGAAAATCCAATTAGAGAAGGAGCAAAGCTATATGGCAGAGTTAACAAGCCTGGATTCAGCCCTTCTGAGAAAGTAGAGGGGCTGTAATTGGAAGGATTTGTAAGTGGAGAGCTCAATTAAAAATGGCTTAAGTTCGACAGTGCTGTTAAGCTCTGCTCAAGTTTAGAAATTACTAAGTTATTGTCATTGGAAAAAGGAAAAGCTGCACAGAAAAAAAAATGTTGTTAGGGTAATTTAAGACTCAATTGCTGTATTGCTAAATAAAAGTATTATTTTTAGGCAGATATAATCATCACAGAAAATATATATATATATATATATATATATATATATATATATATATAGCTTGCCAAACAGATACTGTGCTTCCTCAATAACTACTCCGTCATTTCACTTTACTATACATGGAGTGTCTCCACTATGTCTTTACTCACAAGGCATTTGCTATCACACCATACCTTCATTCATCTATATTTACATGCTACTCACATAAATATTCCTTTCCACACATAATAACTATGTACCACTACTGTCTATACAAAATTTGCAGTTATATTATATGTTTATAACAGGAAGTAAAACAAGCTAGACAATAACCATCTGATAACTAAAAAAATTGCAGTTACAGGTAAACAAGCTAAAGCTAAGGTCCAGGCAGCCCAAGTTCAGGCAAAACCTGACAAGTCCCATGACTTTTCAGGGTTACCTTGGAGCCTGCTGCATCTTGACAAACAATGGGAAAACCATCTTTACTAGGCTACAGGTCTAAAACTAAGGCTAGATGTACTCCTGGATGGTAGACATATGTCCAGATATGTACTGACATAACGTTCTTCAGCCTGAGAGGTTAGAATCAGCTTAAACTGCAGAGGTCTACAGAACTCTTACATTTTCTATACAGTTGTTTCCTGTGCCATACCAGTGATGAAATGTCAGTCCCTTCCTAATTTGTTTTTGGCTGTTCTACACTGGGCTTTCAAACAGAACTCTGCAGTTTTGCAGGCAATCATAAATGAACTCTCTAAAGGAAAAGACAAGCGTTCATGTCCCCAAATTAGAACTGCTTTTTTCTTTAGCTGTGCTTTATCATTTCTGCACTACCTCATTTTAGAGCATTTTGTGCTCACCACTTGTTTTCTGCCTTAAAATCAATTCTGACACACCTGGGAAGTGAGTTGTCTTTTTTTTTTTCTTTTTTTTTTTTTTTTTTTACCCTTCCACTCCTAGGTTATAATAAGACATAGTTACAGATTTGAGTGCTTTGAACTACTATCTACTGCCCCAGTGTACTATGTCTGGGTTCTTCACACTTCTCAAAGGCATGCTTGCCCCGGAATTGTTTTTACTGCATCTAGCACATAAACTCATCAAGTCCCAAAGTACCAAGTGGATGGAGCAGGTCTTTTTGCATGACAGTTGTCATGTGTTGTTGTTTTGTTTTGTTTTGTTTTTTGTTTTTCAAAAATTTTGGGGGAAAAAACAATTTTCTTCAAAAGGTATGCCAAGAGATGTTGCCTTCCCAGGCCCAGTTGTTTGAAATGGGGTAAATTTTAAAAATACTTATTTCAGGCAAGAGTCTGTTGCTCCATTCTGTTAACTTTTCATTCATGTACTACAAACACCACTAAAATCATCTGCTTTACTTAATTTGGAGACATCCTCTGTAGAAGAGGTTTCAAATGATAATCTTTTGTGCCCGTAATGTGGCTGAAAAAGATTATCCTTGGCTATAGTCCTCACCTAATTCTAACTTATCACAAGCTTTGTTAGGAACTAATTTAGAAAACAATTTGGTTTTCATGTGCTAGATATCACTGACAGCCATTGGGAGGTTTACGTACTTCTTTTTAAAAGCATAATTTGTATATGAACGTATATGTTGTTGTTATTACTGCTTGGTTAGGATCGTCTCTAAGTCACAGTCTTCTTCCAGCTTCTGGAGCATCTGAAGCTGTGTAAAATAGCTGAAAGACTGTCACTGCCACAACGAAACACCTCCTGTCATTCTGGCAACCGCTAGTAGGGCTCAGTTTTATCCCAGGTAGTAAATGCAATTGGAACAAATTCTCTGTGAGATACAGCAGATTTCAAGAGGCGTGCTTTCACTGCACAGTTAATGCGGATGCGCACCCAGAGGACTCCCACATCCATTATGTACCCATGAGACTCAAGGACTCCCTGGCCTCTACTTGCGACAGTGCTCTGAAACAAATTGCTCTGATCCCAGCTAAATGGTGCAATAATATCTCTCCTCTCCAGCACACGGAGAAACAATGGAAACTATGGCAGAATTGCAATATCTAAGTTCCCTAGCCAAGAAATTAGGCAAGCTAGCATTTAAACCTCAAACCAGCTCAACCAAGTAAAAGGCAGCAACTCATTCCCATGGATTTGAGTGATGGAATGGAGTGTTCATAGAGACACCACCCAAATAAGAAAGTGAGATAACCTTAGAGGGATAATAAAAGAATATCATCTTTTCTTGCTGGGGGAATCTGACAGATCTGGGTACTGAGCCAGAACAAAGCTGCTGTGGATCATGAAAGCATACCCCTAGATATAATTTAGTGTATGTTGGTTTACAACGTGCATCAAATCCTTTTCACTGCATGGTTTTAGTCTTATTTATGCAAAAACTCAAGCTCCATTAGCTACCTCTTTACATACCTTGAAAGGAGCTTTCCATTTCCAGAACAAGTTTTTCAACAGTGGCTGTGAGGTTATTTATATGTTTTCATACATTTTTGCAGCTTCATCTATGAGACCCCAGTGACATCCTGCCTCAGAGGTTAACATATTATTACTGTTGTAGTCAGTGAAATAGAATGTTAAACACAGAATACAGACCATCCTCCTGGGAGTCATACTTGGAAATAAGTATTTTACTCTGAATAGATTTCCCTTTTGAAGCCAGACATGCATAGCGTTACTTTGAGCCTATCAAGTCATTTTCTGAAAACTGAGATAATCTGTCTTAATAACTAAAAGTCTGTTTCAACAATGATCCTCATTTTTAAAAGACATTAAGCTACTGATTTTTCTTACATAGTGCATACTGAGAACAAAATTTATTTTACAATGATGTTTACCTAGCATTTTAGGAAGTAGTCTCATCATTTGTACTGTAAGACTTCCATCTTCTTTTTGGATTCATACTCATCTAATCTTCTTCTCAGCTAGCTGCATCCCGTAGACAGGTGCTGAATACAGTATATTTCAAGGCAGTAAATCAACCACCCAATTGACTGAGAACAGAAAGAGCAGTTAGTATTTGATAAAAATCCCAAACAAGCTCAAAATGCATACCACAATTACTGGAAGAAACTGGTAATGTGCCAGATGTGGAGGACCATTTGCTGGGAATAAAATAAAATAATAAAATAAAATAAAATAAATAAAATAAAATAAAATAAAATAAAATAAAATAAAATAAAATAAAATAAAATAAATAAAAGAATAATTTTGAATACCAAATAATTTCATGATCTGTTCATGAACTAACTGGGAACATTAAATTTGTCTGCTGGATAAATTATTCATTGTGAAATATTTCATCAGCACCATCTGTGACTGTAAAGAAATTGTTCCCAGAGCATTGTACTGTCATTTCACTACAGACTTTGTTATTAAAAGACTGCCTCTTTGTGAAAGTCCTAGAGCAGAGGCTGCAGCAAACATTATAGTAAATATAAACCAATCACTCTAAACATGAGCTAGTTAAGAGCGGTAATGATACCAAATATATGATCAAAATATCATCTGTTGGTGTCTAGATACAGAAAATCACCAGTCAGCTGAACTCTAAAAAGGATAGGAACAAGCTGAGAAGGGAGGGCCCACTTCTGCCGACATTCAAACTCACCCTTTCCCTTTCTCTTTCACGAGTTCTCCCACAAGTCATGCAAAACCTTCTCACGTTCTTCTCGACTTCAAGGGCCTACAAGGCCTTTCTCACATCCCCTCTCTTTTCTTGCTTCCACATTAGTACTCCTGGGCTTGTTTATATGCTTCTCCTCTATCAGATTTCCTTTGACTCAGACGCGTCCATTCTTGGCACTACTGGGCCAAAGCTGTCACCTTTTCAGTAACATGCTCATCTGAGCCAGGTGATGCTGCTGCTTCTCCCTTCATCCCTTTCCTCTCATTCTTCTAAGGTGCAAGAAAAGATCCCCAGATGTCACCTGGGTGAGGGAGATGGGCACTGAGTCAGGCAACACCCTTCTCTATACAACATAACCCAGACCAACACTAGGGGAACATTTTGGAGAAACATCCTACATTGGGCTAGGAAGGAACATTCCCATTCCTGCTTGCTGGCAGCCTGGAATCATTTCTGGAAAAAGCTGTCCTAGTTCAATGCATTTGGTTTGCCTTAGGACATCAGCCACTATTGCATCCTGCTCCAAGGGCACAAATACACAGTATGGTTGCTAGAACTTGAAAATTACTCTAAAACTGTTCTTTGTAATTAATGTCTATACATGCATACACACAAACAAAAAATACATCATTTGAATTCAAAGGAGCCAGGCTCACCGAAAAGAAGCATGACAGTGTTGTAAGTCAAATCCACAAAGAATTTGGCATCGTTCATTTTTGGCATTGATCATTTTTCTTTTGTCAGAATTCATCGAATGCAGGTTAAGGTCTGCATAATGTACAGAGTAATCCCAAAGTAAAAAATCCAGTCAAAGCACTTTCAGAGACAAAAGCAAAGAGGTCTTATATGTTCTCCGTGCCTGAAGCTCCAAAATGCCTGCTCTATGACTAACATTATTTTCCAGTACATCAGCCCAGTACATCAGGAACATCTTTCAGAAAAGCAGTGGGTTTGGGTTTTTGTTGGTGGTGATTTTTTGGGTTTTTTTTGGTCATTTTTTTTTTCCTCAGAGTGACTGGAGGTAGGATTTCTGAGAAAAACACAGATCTGCAGATGCCTTAAAACCCACTGCTGCCCTGCTGTTTCCAAATGCTCTTTCCAGCAGGTGCTAGAACTTCTCTTAACAAAAGTTTGCACTGAGAGCACACTGAGGGCCAAATCCACTCAGCTGGCAAATGGGATATTGGCTTCTTAAATACATCCAGACTCTTGGGTCTGAGACCCATTTCAACTCAACTTTGAATCTTGTCAGGTATTTCCTGTGGCATAACCCAGAAGGATGTCATGTCACAACACAGTTTTGGTTGCAGCTTTGAGTACGAGTGAGGTCCTGTTTGAAGTGACTTACAATATCTAAGATGAAGTTGAGATAAGGAGCTTGAGGTAAGGATTTCTTTCCTTTTCCTTTTCCTTTCTGTTTATCCATTAAATATGTATTTATTCATTTTCATTATAATTATATATATTATATATATATCAAATATATATAATATTTATTCATATATATTATACAATATATTCATGTATTCATATATTATGAATATATGTGTATTATGAATATATTATTAATGTATACTATAAGTATATTATATATTCATATATTTATATATTTTGTAATATTGGATTGATATGGCAACGCCTGTCATCATCACCTCTTTCAAAAATGTTCAGTGGCAGAAAGTAGATCTTTTTCTTTTCTAAGTGGGTTCAGTTCAGGGCAGAGTTTAAAAGTCCCCCACAAAGTCTCACAGTTAATTTGGAGAAAATGTGTCTGAAATGCCATGGGCTGTGTGATTACACCTGACAAAAATCTGTAGCAGTTTTAAAGCCACTGTATATTAATTCCTACGTAATGCCTAGAATTTCTGTCAGTTGAATTCTGATCTTTCTTTACCCTCTACAATCAATTTTATTTAATAAGAACTCTACTGGGAAAATGAACTTTGGAGAATAGTCCCATAAAAACAAACTTATTTTTGCTAAGGTTAACCTGAAGGAAGAAATAAATATTCATTTGTTTATGTACACATTAGTATCAGTAAATGGTGTTTTGAACTTGCAATAATATATAGGCAAGAATCTTAGCTAACTTTGTATAAGTAAAATGTAATATTTTAACTAAAATTTCAGTCAAGATTAAAACAAAAAATATTTCACTACATAGAATAAAGAAAATATTTTCTTATACTTTATAGGAGGTCTTTAGCACCCAATATTAAAATTTAAAAACAATCATTGAACTGAAACATTCTAAATTTTAAGTCTATGTGCAAGTCTGTGAAGGCTCTAAAAATACTTCTGTCATCCTGACTCTTGTATTTTTTACTGTAATCATTTTTCCTATGGGAAAGAATAAGATGTGAAGAGGTTGGAAACAAACAAGCTTGAGAGTAAATATATACCTGAATATGCTATTTCATTGGTTTATTCTTAGCAAGACTAAGAGTTCTACTTGCAAAGATGAAGGTACTTTGATCAACATAATAAAGGCATTTACCAGATCCTAGATTCATAGACCACTTCTGTTATTCCATTTATCTGAATATTATTCACTAAAAGATCAAGAATAATAAATCAGACGTGAACTATCTGGCCAAAGTTAATGTATTAGAACTCATATCACTGTTTAAATAAATAAATAAATAAATAAATTGTTAAAATGAAGTGTAGGTCACTAATTATTTAGAATCATAGAATCATAGAATCATGCAGTTTAGAAAAGACTTAAAAAAGAAAAGACTCCAATCTTTAACCTAGTACTGACAAGTCCACCACTAAACCATGGTACTAAGTTCTACATCAACACATTTCTTGAAGACCTCCAGGGATGGTGACTCAGCTATTTCCCCATGAAGCCTGTTTCAATGCCTTACAACCCTTTCAGTGAAGACTCCTAACATCCAACCTAAACTTCCCCTGGCACAACTTGAGACCATTTCCCCTTGTCTTATCTCTTGGTGTTTGGGAGAATAGACCGATCCCCACCTTGCTACAACCTCCTGTTTAAGGTAAGGAGTACTTTACACTTGTCAAGTACCATATGGTCTCCCCCGACCCTTATTTTCTCCAAACTAAACAACCCCAGCTCCCTCAGCCACTCTTCATAAGACCTGTATTTAGGATGCTTAATAGGACAGAAATGTATGAGATATGTATATCTGTTGCAGGACATGTTGATCATTACAAGCTTCAATTAGAAGAAAATAATCCTTTTTCAGCCTCATCATTATAAATATATAAAATAAGGTAATTTTTTGCTACTGAAATGTCCATTATCAGAGATTTCACATTCTCATATTTCTTCTCATATTTCTTTAGGAAGTTTTAAGAACTGAAAACAATCCTTAACATTTTTCTTTGCCTCATCTCAGCTGCGTAGTTGTCTCACAGGCCCTAATCTAGTCAGTTCCTGATAAAATTACAACCCTCACAACATGCCCCAACCAAATCTTAACCAAGCAGAAATTTCAGAAGCAGAGCAATTTTTTTTTTCCAGTGTTGAAATATGAAAGTTTGGCCAGTTCTGTTCTGGAGATATGTATTTGCAGGAACAAGATATATATATATCAGAGCAAATTCTATACCGCAGCACTCAGGAAAGAAGGCCCAATACAAAAATTTGGATAGCAGAATGTCATTACAAAAACATCGTCAAAACTGACGCTGATGGAAATTGCCAGGGATTACTTTCCTGTGTTTTGAATATAAAACATCTGAAACAGATACATGCTTTCATGACCCAAGCAAGATATGTATCTTTCATGACCCAAGCAAGATTAATAACTTCTTCTGGGATTTGCATTCTTTGTGATCTTTGTGATCAAGTCAATAGTTGCAACAAACAATGACTTTAGGAGTTATTAGGTGGACTGCTCTCCTAAATTGTTATGAAGATACTCTCCACATTATTATATATATAATGTTAAAATATTAATTCAAACATCTGTCAGCAGCATTTAGCAAAGTACATTGAATTTATATTGGTACGGAGTCCAAGGAAAACTACTTCTCAAAAAGGAAAACATATTTGATGCGTCCACAGACTATTTCTCTTATTCTCCTTACTAATGAGAAAATAATTATTTTCAATATTAAATATTTACCAAATTCATGCACTACCAGAGAATTAGTTTTATGTTGCTAGCAGTTACAGCATGAAGTGCAATATAGACCAGATCCTGAGCACACCGAATTGAATTGGATCCTGCAAGTACTTCACTTCATCTAGTGTGTGTTATCTGGTATCATCTGATTGTGGTCAGAAATTACTTATGGTGGAAGCAACTTTGTAGCATATGAAAAATAATGCTTTGGTTCATCATACTGAGAACCTGACACAGCACTCTCTGACCTGGGAGAGCTTTGCCAGTGATTTACAAAGCATTTCCAACTTCTATTAATTTGTGAACACCTTAAAGTTTTTCCGCCACCTGGAGGCCACCACTTAGCAAATGCCAGCAGTTCACATAGGCAATGCCAAAAGACTCTCTTTCCTTAAATGCTTTTACCTGACTCATCTGCAGTGCTCCAGGGATTCTTCCAGTGATGAACTCTGCAGAGTGCAGAATGAAAAAAAAAAAAAAAAAAAATACTGAATTTTCAAAAGAAATGACAGAAGAAGAACCAAAGGCAGCAGCAATTATCAGCTTTTTTTCAGCCAAATTTTATTTCATTTCACCCTCACTGTGGATGAGTGGCTGCTCCTGCAGGTGCAAGAGCCAGGACTAGACCAGCGGGTATTTGTTAACCATACAGCGCTTTCCATTGAGGTGCTGTCAGCCCATCCAAGGTGAGCAGGACATGTTGGAGGCAACATTTTGACCATGAAAAACATAATAATATAGATTGAGACAACCAGATATTCATATTGACATTATTTATTACAGGAAGAATGTGTAAGCTAGTGCCTGCTAAATAAAAGTTTTCAGTACTAACCCTTGCTAACCTGACACCTCTTCTGAAAGACCTGTTTCAGTGACCACTGAAAACATAGTAAATAGTCCTGCTGAAGTAACAGACTTTTGAGTCAGGTCCTGAAAGAGTTGTTTCTGCTATCATTGAACAAGACGACCCTTCCCTGCACCCACCCCCCCCCCCACCCCTGCAGACCCCCTCCCCCCCCCCCCAACTGTCATAACACCTAAATTGTAACATTTGAAAAGGCATGCCATCAACTACCAAATTCCCGTACAATTCCTATGGGATTCTTTCCTACCCTCGTATAAATCTCGACACATTAGGATGATTAGAAAAAGAACAATCAGAAACAAATAATAATGCCATCCAGGCATTTACACAGGGGGGGAAATTTTTCCTTTCCAGCTTAGGTACTCAGAATACTGTAGAGCATGTATCCTCACAACATCTATCTGAAGACCAGAAACAATGAAAAACTGAGGGTAGGAAGATGGAGTGATGAAGCACATGGCCAAATAAGGAAAGAAAAATAATTTAGAAAAAAAAAAAATCTCTGTCTTGAAAACACTAGGCTTGTAGTCCCATTGTTCTTCTCCCTCAGTGTGTAATGCTTGAATTTTACAACCTGCAGAGAAGACTGAATAATGCAAGAATCATCACTCTCCAAATAAAATATGTGCTTTCACCTAACTACTGCTTTTTGTGGGGGATTAGAGGAGTTTCTCTGGACCATTTTCAATCTTGTTTGCTGGTATGTCCTTTTCTGTGTCCACTCCACAGAAAATGCTTTTTCAGCCATGGAAACAAAATTAGTCTCTTTTCAAGCAGCTGAAGAAAGTTTTGCACAACATACAGTTATGCAGGGCCCCACAGAAAAAAATAGGCAAAAGCAAGGATTATTAAAGTGACCAGGCCCTTACGCACAGTACCTTAGGGCAGTAGGACCAGGACATCCGTAACCCTGTCCATCATATATGTTAGGACCTTAATTCATCCAGGCCCCAGAGAAGGGGCTGCCATCAGAAAGATGGTGCTGATAACCTGTTTCTGAGCCATGGATGACCTCTGGTACGTGACCAAGGGTATACACACACCCTGTTAGAGAGTCTTGATGACCTGGCTGTGGAAGACAATCAGCTTAGAAGAGAAGAAAAGAAAATGGAAGGGAACAAGATTTTGTCTCTGCTTATGCAATGGAAAATACAAGACAAGGACAGAAACGTACAATACAGTTAATGATTCTTTCTTGTTTCACACACCAATTACACAGCCTTTAATTCTATGGTTCAGCTGTCAGCATGCCTGTAAAGATATGAACTGTTGCATAAGAATGACTCTGAAAGCCATTTTCTTTGCAAATTAATATACAAGTAGATATTAGTGTAAGGTTTCCTGCAGAACCTCAGTTCTGAAGTGAATTGCACAAACATCAGCCAGGCAAAATCACAAACACCATGCAAACAACAAATGGCTTATGCTTCTTGTCTCATTATATACTGACGGTCCAACCCCTGGCACAAGACCTGTTATACTGTACTGTGAGGGTGTCCTGCTTAAAATGATGGCACTGAAAATAGTGTAGTGTGTTTACATGGCAAGGTTTTGGTAGAGGGGGCTACAGAGGTGGCTTCTATGAGAAGAATCCAGAAGCTACCCCATGTTAGATCAGGGCCAGTTTCACCCAGCTCCTAAGGGACCCAGCACTGCCTAGAGCCGAGTAATGATGTTTCTGCCTCTATGAGAGCAAAGTGAAGAAAGGGAAAAATACTGCTGTGCTACAGCCTCTCAGATAGAGGAGTGAGAAGCAGTCCTGCAGCCCCCCAGGTAAGTGCAGCAAGAGGGCAGGAGGTACTCCAGACATGCAGCAGCAGTTCCCCTGTGGCCTGTGGAGGAGCCACTGGTGGAGCAGGTGGATGTGGCCTGGAGGAGGTTGCGGCCCATGGAGAGCCCCCACAGGATCAAGCCCTGGGCCAGAGCTGCAGCCCATGGAGAGGAGCCCACGCAGGAGCAGGGGACCTGGGGGGAGCTGCCAACCATGTGGAACCCATGCTGGAGCAGTTTGCTCCTAGGGAATGGATGGACCCCATGGTACGGAGCCATGTGGGATCAGTTCTTGAAGAACTGCTGCCTGTGGGCAGCCCCCAAAAGGCTAATTTTGGGAAGGACAGCATTCCATGGGAGGGACCCCATGTGGAGTAGGGGCAGAGAGTGACGGTGAAGGAAAGGCAGAGGAAAAGTACTGTAGAGACTGACCATAGCCCCCATTCACCTGTTTCCTTGTGCTGCCTGGGGGGAAGAGGTACAAGAGGCAAGGGAAGGAAGGAGATGGGGATAAGCTGCTTTTAGTTTGCTTTCTTTGTTTCTCACTTCTTGTTAGTAATAGGCGATACATTTTATTAATCTTCTTATGTTGAGTCTGTTTTGCCCAGGATGATTATTTTTAAGTGATCTCCCTGTGCTTATCTCAGCCCTTGAGCCCTTTTAATTTTCTCCCTCTTTCCCTTTGAGGAGGGCGAGTGAGAGAGCGATTGTGGTGGAGCTCAGCTGCTCACCTGAGTAAAATCATCATAATCCTTTTTGGCGCCCAATATGGGGCTCGAGGAATTTGAGATAAGGATGATAGATGGGAGAAGTAATTAGCAACGCATGTCCAGGATATTGTTTATGAATGCAATAGTTGTGAAGAATTTAAGAAAATAATAATTGTGAGGAATATGTTTTGTAGTGATGTGGTGAAGGCAGAGTGTTGGTAAAATGTCCATTTTATTGGTGTTGTGACAACGTTATATTGGAGTTCTATCATAAAACCACCACAGATGCAAAGAGTGAAAAGGCACAGTCAAAGCAACTGGTCATCATATCAGCATTCAGAATTTCAACTAACTAGACCAGTACTCAGTAATTGTGTGAACATCACAGGAGTGCCATACAAGAAAATCTTAGCCCAGAAGGCATTTTCTTGAAACTTTCACCAGTCACACTGTTTACAAACTATTTAATATGATTCTAAAAATATTCCAGTAGTGATTCACTATGCGTAATTATGAATAGCCCAATCTTCTCTAACAAGATAGCACTGTTTTGTTTTGGGAAGTTGCACTTCGCAGATAATTATATATTGACTTCTTAGAATCCTAATGAAAATTAATATAATTTCTCAATATTTGCATCTGAATTTTCTTAGACCCTTGTGATTTTTTGGCATATAAAAATATGTATTCCTGTAGTCCTGCTACTAATCTTTATCATTGTTTATTTTCTGTCCTAATACCTAGAACTTTATTACCAGCCATTAAGAGTTAGCCTCTCCTTTTTCAAATTACACCATTATATTATCAGCCAGGGTTATCATATTAAAAATAGCTATCATATGTTCCTGTTAGTCTGATGAGCTACACCAGTCCCTGATAATGTACAATAGTAAACCTGTTTAACAGTACTCCAATCTGCTATGACTGAACATTTTTCTTTCTTTTTTTTTAGGCCCAGACAAATATCTTCTCTACTTACTGTTCTGTATATTCTTACTCAACTGTTCAATTAAAGAAAGTGACGCACTGGGTGGACGAGGGAAAGGCTGTGGATGTGGTCTACCTTGACTTCAGCAAGGCTTTTGACACCGTTTCCCACAGCATTCTCCTCAGGAAACTGGCTGCTCTTGGCTTGGACTGGCGCACGCTTCGTTGGGTTAGAAACTGGCTGGATGGCCGGGCCCAAAGAGTCGTGATAAATGGAGTCAAATCCAGTTGGAGGCCGGTCGCTAGTGGCGTTCCCCAGGGCTCGGTGCTGGGGCCGGTCCTCTTTAATATCTTCATCAATGATCTGGATGAGGGGATCGAGTGCACCCTCAGTAAGTTTGCAGATGACACCAAGTTAGGTGCGTGTGTCGATCTGCTCGAGGGTAGGAAGACTCTGCAGGAGGATCTGGATAGGCTGCACCGATGGGCTGAGGTCAACGGTATGAAGTTCAACAAGGCCAAGTGCCGGGTCCTCCACCTGGGACGCAATAACCCCAAGCAGAGCTACAGGCTGGGAGATGAGTGGTTGGAGAGCTGCCAGGCAGAGAAGGACCTGGGAGTGATGGTTGACAGTCGGCTGAATATGAGCCAGCAGTGTGCTCAGGTGGCCAAGAAGGCCAACAGCATCCTGGCCTGTATAAGAAGCAGTGTGACCAGCAGGGCTAGGGAGGTGATCGTCCCCCTGTACTCGGCTCTGGTGAGGCCGCACCTCGAATACTGTGTTCAGTTTTGGGCCCCTCGCTACAAGAAGGACATCGAGGTGCTTGAGCGAGTTCAGAGAAGAGCGACGAAGCTGGTGAGGGGCCTGGAGAACAAGTCCTACGAGGAGCGGCTGAGGGAGCTGGGATTGTTCAGCCTGGAGAAAAGGAGGCTCAGGGGTGACCTTATCGCTCTCCACAGGTACCTGAACGGAGGCTGTAGCGAGGTGGGGGTTGGTCTGTTCTCCCACGTGCCTGGTGACAGGACGAGGGGGAATGGGCTTAAGTTGCGCCAGGGGAATTTTAGGTTGGATCTTAGGAAGAACTTCTTTACCGAAAGGGTTGTTAGACATTGGAACGGGCTGCCCAGGGAAGTGGTGGAGTCCCCATCCCTGGAGGTCTTTAAAAGACGTTTAGATGTAGAGCTTAGGGATATGGTTTAGTGGGAACTGTTAGTGTTAGGTCAGAGGTTGGACTCGATGATCTTGAGGTCTCTTCCAACCTAGAAATTCTGTGATTCTGTGATTCTGTGAGAATAATACAAAAGAAAGCATGAAGCATGTTATTAAAATAAACAAAACAAAACCAAAAACAAACAAAAAACAGGTTCTGAAAAGCACTATGGGTAGCATGTGAAAAAAAAAAAAAAAAAATGTCATGTTTTCTTCTTCAACCTGTATTTTTTTAATGAAGAAAAAATGATATAATGCCTCTCCACATTCAGGAAGGTGTTCCACTCTCTTAATTGCATTGACAATACTCTAAGTTAACAAGTGGAGGGAATCCACCTTTGTATTAATTTACCTATTAATCCTTTTAATGGATTTATAAGTTTTGACTACAGAGCATGAATACGCTTTTTGACAATGATAAAATGAACATCTGGAGACAAAGCTCTGTAGGTGATAGTATGGGTTGCATTCCCTGGTAGCTCCACAAGCATTCTAATTAAGGCATCAGCCAATCTTTATCTGAAATATGTGGATTGACATTTGCCCTCAGATTTGACTCTCGTATAAAACTTTTCATTTTTCTCTTCCGAATGTACAACACAAATAGAAGAGCTGTGGCTGAGTTTGAGTGGGAGATGAGGCAAATCAATCACTTGTCACTCAACAGAAGCAAACCAGTCACAACTGAGTGAAGAGTTACTGATTTCTCCTCTTTGCAAGGGATCAGCCATTCAAAGTATACAAATGAGAGAAGGTAGATGCTCTTTCAGGCAGCTGTTGTTTTACAGGCACCACAGGTGACAAGACAACAGCAGAAATTAGGGACTGGTAAGTAGAGGCAGAGACTGGTCTCTACTAACAACATTATGGAGGAAAAACTAGCTTCTGTTTGTCTCTAATGACATATTTTCTTTAGGAAAAAGTGTTTTTCTCCATAGTAAGACCCCTGTTGATACAAAAAGTTCATTGTGGATATTGATATGCAACACTGTCCTTTGACAGCAAAGAATGGACTGTTATTAGCTTTAGTATTAATAATGAGATTCATTCCTGGGCTGAAAAGACTGAATAAATAATGCTCTAACAGACAATAAATAAATAAATAAATAATCAACGAACCAGAATATTTGTAAAATGTACTACAACCTTTTGCAGAAGCAATCAAATCACTACATATATTTTGCCAATTGGTAAGCAAGAAATATTGTCAGATTTCCCACACATTATTCAGCTAATTATGGTGATGATAACAACATTGTATCCATAACAACCAAGGAGAAACCCAAGCATTACGACTCTGATCGGGGAGACTATCAGGTTTCACACATTGGGCACACCACCAGCCAGAAGTACTTCAGTACTTCAGATTCAGATTTGTTGTAGTTCCCATCACAGCTGGCAGGTTAGTCACCTGGATATAGATTGGCTTGCACTGCGACTCTGAATCACAGAGATATAAAAACTTGTGGTTGTAAGCTATATCTTGGTGTCCTGAGATTTTCCTGAATGTGAGACAGACAACTGCACATGCAGATAGAGCTCCTGAGTTACTGGGACCTCCTACAAGAAAGACAGTCTAATAAAGTTCACATTTTAGTTTCCTTTCCCACAGAATTTTTCTGATGACCCTTGGATCAGAATGGGATATATCAGTTCCCAGCTGCATGCTGCATCAGGGTATATGAAGGGTATAGTTATATTGAATTAGGTATATGAAGGGTATAGTTATTTTCTATTCCTCTCTCTGACACTAGGATGGATGAGCTACCATACTGTCAATAGCACAGAAATATCTGCCATAGATATATTTTCAGGATTGATTCCTGGATATGGCTTTCCAGGAAAACACATTGCAGAACTGGACATTAGTAGATACTCTTCAAAATCTCCATAAACCTAAAGGAAGAGGTATATAGCACTGGTATTTTTACCATCTCTGGCCATCTTGGTTTGTCTTTGGGTTATCACAACCCAAAGTCATCTGGCTTGCAAAGATTTGGATTCAAGCTAACACCTGGTATAAGGTAAATCGGACTACAGAAAAACACATTCCCTCTGGTGTAACAGCGAAGACAAGAAAGTTGTAGTATTGCTCCTTTTTAAGCAATCCTCATTGTACATAGATTGTTCTCTTCAGGAAGGCAAGCTGCCCACGAGAAACCTCCCAAAACTTTTATATATATTTTTACAGCCCACACCTACTGATTTCAAAATCACTGAAAAAAAGAAAGAGAGAGGCTATGAGCAATTCTATCTCTGTTGAACCTGAAATGAAACCTAATAATAAGACAAATTATTTCAGGAACGTTCAAGAGCATTGCTCTATTTTCTTCAGCTAAATTAAAATGAAAACACATGCTCAACTGTGCTTAAGCAAAAATAGTTACCATGGTTACAGTGGACTTCTAAATGTAGTACAGTATAAGAAAAAAAAAGAAAAAAAGAAAAAAAAAAAAAAAGACTATGTATAAACTGAAGGTAGCTGGACAAGGCATTTAAAAATACCAAATAAAAAGAAAAACACCTCACTGAAAATAATTTCTCAAGATTTATGACATTTCCTTTATAACATTGTGAATAAGAATGTGGTAAGCAGGAAGGAGGTTGAAAGCAAATACTTGAAAATCACCTATTTAGCATTTGTAACACTGGATAGAAAGGAGCTGACTACCAGATAATATATTAATACAGGTAAGCAAATTAATATACATCCTAAGACACAATTCAATTGAACTATTCTTTACAGAGAGTGCTATTTGAGACATGTAAGGACCATTATTAATCAAAGAAAGCATATTGATTCACAGACACAGGAAAGAAAATACAAACCAAATAGACTATATTTTACAGGTAAGACCCTGTATACTGAAAAATATCTGCACTCTGGTTCTGATACCCTTTTACCTCTCCACAAGTGAGAATAACATCAGCATCTCTAACAAAAGAACAGCTATTACTCACAGGAATAAAACATTGTTAATAAGACTGACTGGCCTAAGAGAAACCTGCTCACAGATCCCACCTTTTGCTTTTTTTTTTTTTTTTTTTTTTTAATGTGTTAGATCAATTCCTTTATGAAGAAATTTTGTACATAAGGGCACAACCTGCTTTAAGAGAACCTAATGGTCAATGGAAAACAAACTTATTACTAAATAACCTTACTTCTATCTTACTCAATTTATCACCATCACTACACCCCTTGTCCCACACTGTGATGTGAACAGGGTAAAAAGGTTAATACCTTGCCTTGGAAAGAGAGGGTGGAAGCCTAACAGAAGCTCCAACAGATGTGGTATTCCATCAGGACAAAGAAGGGTAGGAAGTGGAAAATTGGTAGTGGCAGTGCCTGTTCATACACCGAGTATTATCCTGCCGGTAATATAATGTCCCTTGCTTTGGAAATCCCTGCTTTAAGGATGTAGTCCAACAATTTACTTTCAAGAAAACACAGTCTGACTGATTGACCAGGAAAAACATTATAAGTAGTTCAAAGACAGTACAAAGATGAGTACACTGGATCAGAGTGCAGAATGTCCTTAAATGAGATAGGGACAATTAACTTTGAGTTATATATAATATAACATAACAGAATAATTAATATTTCCTAGTGTTTCATAATTGATTTTATTAAATATTTGGATGCCATCTCAGCTGTATTTCTGTGAAGTCTTCTGTATAAATGAAGCAGAGTACAAATTAGTGAGATTTTACTTTAGAATTGGGACTGCCCAAGGCTGTGGAAAAGAAAGACAATTTCAGAAAAGAAAAAAAAAAAAAAAAAAAAAAAAAAAAAAAAAAAAAAAAAAATCTCCATCCAAACCCTGGACCAACAGCTGAAATGAGGATTAAGAAAAGTGGAGTAAAAAAACCTAGACACAAGGTCGTTCAGAGTCTCACATTTCCTATCATCCTACAAATAATAATAATAATAATACAGACCAGGGATCAGAGAGTTATTTTAACATTTTCAAAACATCTTACTAAAAAAACTGGGGAAAAACCTGAATACTGGATTGTAGAATTAAAGAAGTTCTGGTTACTAGATGAACACTTAAAATAAAACTTTTGTCTTCATACAAAAATATATGTTAAAGAAGACTGTGTCTAGCTGTTCCAAAGATGTTAGAAACTGTAAAAGTACAGAGCAGTTTGTTACATTTAAGTGCAACTGATGATGAAGGAGAAGGTGAGAAGGTGCTAGTACTGTTATTTATTTCCTGATTCTTTCAAAAGTAACATCAGATAATAATCATCTGCCTGCTGTTGACATACCCAGTCTTTGAGCTCTAGAAAGGGTTAGTGGACTGAAGAGAGAGGATAGTTGATTTATAGTGTCAATGCCACATTAAGTGTAGCAGAGATTTTTCCTTTGCAGGTAAGAAGTTCAAGCATTTTTCTTTACAACAAAGAAAATGTAGGCAGGGAGATCTCAATGTACGTTTTGAATAATGATTTACCAAAGCAGATACTAAAGGAAACTTTCTTCTACTTGAGAATAATGTAGCATATTTGGAAACCACTTCTGCATTTAATGTAGTGGGATTCAATATGAAAGACAATATTCTGTTCTTCAGGGCCACATTACAAGACCGGGGTCTTTACAAAAGCAGTAATTACATTGACTGTATTTTCATTAGAGTTGGGACTGTTATTTTTTATTATTATTATTATTAAAACCTTTTTATTGTAGCAATGGTGCTACCAGCAACATCAAAGGTGTTGAATGTTACCATTGCTGTCATTGCTGTCTTCCTTCTCTTTCCTGCTTTCTGAGTAGTTTGAAATACTTTACACATTTTGGGTAATAAAATGTATTCCCACTGGTAAAAGCTGACCTTAAAAGAATTAGGCCACAGCATAACCACTTGGCCTGAATCCCCTTAGGCTACACAGGATGCTATTCCTACATGAAGTTATAATTGGCAGACCACAGCTAAAATTATTTAAATTAATTTACTGTTCAAAGCTTCAGTGACTTAATGTGTTCTTGTTGGCTTAAAGTAGTACCCCAAATCTCAATTCTAATAAGAAATCTTATATTTTTCTCCTTGGGTAGATCTTTGCAACTCTCTCGCTCAAGAAATGTGTGATTTATGAAAACATTTAAGGATTTTGTCTACCAAACTTGCTCAGCATTGGCTTATTTATGGTGATATATGATTTGTTCAAACAGCAAAAATGCAGTGTCCCCTGTAAAATAAACTGGTTTAGGTAGAAAAGCTGATTTTGTCCAAACAATAACATGAATTTCTATTGTCCATAGATGGTACTAAGATCCTGTCTGTTTTGCAAGATCTCTGGAATCATAAATCAAAAGACCCCAGTAGCCTGTCTGGGAATAATCCTAAGTAGCAAAAAAAAATGATGGGTGTGAGTTACTGCTATCATGCTCCAGAGCTCACCTTCAGTACCTGGAAGAAGTGACAGCAGTACAGAACCATCTTATTTATTGTTATTATGTTACAGGATGCTGAAATACATTCAATGCCCCAGAATGGGGCATTCAATGCCCCATCTTCACGGTCTCAACCAAACCAAGCCAGAAAGTAGCCTCCACATAACATTGCTTCCACCTAGTTTTTAAAATATTTCAAATGTGGGAAATTATTCCTTACTTCTTTTCCTTTGCCACTTTTTAGTGCTTCCCTCCTGTTGTTTAATAAGAACCTTGTTCCAACAGTACTACATGCTCTGGAGCACCAAACACTGTGACTTACTGACCAGAGAGATGAAAAGTAATACTTCAAGCAGCCTGATATTGAAAAAGGAATGACAAATCTTTGAGTATCTCAGTTTGATGTGTGCTAGTCTTTCTCCAGGAGTATTTATTTCAGAAGAGCATTGAAAGGCACGCTTTAGATATTCCTGTTAATAAAGTTTAAATTACTACTGCCCTCAATTGCTCATCCTCACCTTTATTGGGTTACTTATCTCACAGCAGGTATGGCAGAAGAAATGTGCAAACACATCTTAGCTTGCCACGTTAGCTTAAAGTGATGATAAAGTTGGGTGAGACCTATAACATATGGCTGTGATTTTGAGATGGGGTGAAATGTTAGCTTTTCCTCCTGCCTCAAACAGAGGTACAGGGGACAGACAAATGACAATGGAAACTCTGACTGCCACAGCAAATGGTAGAGATAATCTGTTAAAGTCTGATATTGAAAGCACCCTTTCTCTTTACTTTGTGGGTGATTTTCTTGTTCATTTTCAAGGATACTGTTCACGTCAGCTAACTTCTTTTCACTCCAAAGCTGTTATTTTTATCTTAATACTTCATAAAAGACTGTGAGATTGTTGGTTTGTTTTTCCATATTAAAATTATTTACAACAAAAGCAAAAGAAAATAAAAGTATTGTTAAAAAAATAAAAAATAATAAAAAATAAATAAAAAATAAAAAAGCCCTGCTGAATACTTTGCATTTAAATACAGATTATTTTCTCCATATTTTTTCCTCTTTGTAAAGGAATGTTAAAAAGACTATAATAGTGGCTGTTTGCTATGAAACTGCAAACATTTTGGTCTCAGCATTTAATTACACAAGTCTTAACGAACTCTTTAATGGAATACATTTTTGAGATATGACGTTGCCGCATCTATACCTAAGTCCAATGTTGAGATGTTTGAAAATTTCACCACCAGTTTCACAGCAAATATCTATTAGCTTCACAGCTAGCATTTTAACTGAAATCATCCCATTCTGATGGAAAATGAGTCACAGTGATTTAAAAACAAAAATCCAAGTAATCTAGAATACAATAAAGAAAAAGAGAGTCATGGGAGCTTATAACATAGCTTTTTTTCAGACAAATTATTCTGAAAAAAGTATTTACTTTCTTATTAGGAGGTAAATAGATTTTTGTGTGTGTGTGTGATGAAAAGGGCTCTCACTTCTTTTCTTTCTTTTTTTTTTCTTTCTTTTTTTTTTTTTTTTCCTGTAATTGCTATAAAAAAAAAGTGCTTATTTGGTCCTTCAAGTACCATGCTTAAAGACACACTCCTTCAGGAGAGTATAGTGTTATGCAATTTGTTACCTCACTTATTTGGAAAAATAAAAATAAAAATCAATAACATAGTGCTTGTGATGGCTATTAGCCTGAAGAGCAGGGCATCACAGAGCAGAATCTTGTTGACCTGGCTTGCCTGCACTCTTGAAATTATTGCCAATAGGATCTTGACATTTTAGTCCAATAACTAACATTTATTTAAATTGCCAAACCAGAAAATTAGCACATCTAGCAACATGAAATTTTAAAAGAAAATCCAAGGGGTGGAGCATTGATTTCAATACAAAAAACACAAGCCTTGGAATGCAAACCGTTATCACTATGCTGAATGTTCTGCCCATGATTAAGCAGTTTTGCTTATTCCAAAAGAGTAACTTTTGTACTACCTTTAAATCCCATTGATGTGTGGGAAACAGATGACTGTAACGTTGATTGACATTCTTCTAGTTTAAATTTCAATAGATTCCCTTGCATCGTACTTTCCATAACATGGGTTAGTGATGGAACATGGTTGGTCAGATTGACGGCTGAATTGATGATCTTTAAGGCCTTTTCCAACCTAAATGATCCTATTTTCCATGCATAAAGATGTACTGTCTTGGCCCTAGATTAGTAACACACAGAAACAAAAAAAAAACAAGTAAATGAAAACTGGTTCATTTGCAAATTTTCTATAGGATTACCAGAACAGAGACATGGGTCATGCAGTTATAAATCAGTGATGACCTGAATGACACAGTAATTAGGAACCCATTTTAAAAAATAAATAAATAAATAATTGTCTTTGAGACCTGAAAAATATATTCTGAAAACACCAAGAGCTAATTTACAACAGTGGACTAAAATGTGGCTTCATCATGCCTCTTTCTCCAGGTCAGTATTTCCTCCTTTTCAAAATGTTTTCATTTGCCTTTCCCTCTCCTGAGCCCCTGGGACACATATTTGAGAGTCTGGAGCTTTATGGTATCATGTTGTACTAGCTTTGTTCAGCAAAGAGGAAAGAACAGCAAGCACATTATGACCACTTGCAAGGAAAATAACAAACATGAATGCAAGCAAAATACCTCCAAATTCTCATCTGTCACCTCCTAATTTCTAAACAGGAAACTGCTATGGAGGATGGCACTGTTTGAGGCTCTCCATGGTATGTAATATGAGTGCTTTGTAGTCCGTTCATATAACTTTAAATATGTATACATAGCTTTATTTGGTCACCAAGATAACAGCCTGAAAAAGAAAATATTAATTTGACATAGAATGTTTCTTTATTGAGGCCTTGTTCAGTATACATAGACTTTAAATAATGTACTGGAAATTGAACACTAACATTGGAAGTGTTCTGTAGAATTAGAATCATTCAATTCTTTTTTTGTTAAAGTGCTTGACTTGATGCTTCTTTTACAGAAAAAAAAAATAACATAATGAACACAAAAATAATCTGCAGGATATGATAATCACTTCATATTACTTTCTCTGATTTGTTTTTGGTTCTGTTATCAATGTATATTAAGCTCTTATTCTGATGTGATTTTGGTCTCTTGTCAGCTTCATGCCTTTTTAAAATCAGGGATATTACTATTCCACTGGGATAAGCAAGACTGTAGTAAGTTTTCACATCTTTTAGTACAGTACAATTGTCATAAAGGATTTGTTTTCATTGTAGCTCATAATTTTCTTCCTTGGTCAATGTGCAGTGTGACTGGTTACTTTACAGTCTGTTCTACTTGGCTGTCCTCTCTTAATTATCTAATATTCACATTTACATGACAGAAGCATCATTTTCTGTTAAAATGGATAATAAATAAATTGCCAAAAAAAATAGAAGGTTGGATTGGAACACTTGTCAAAATAGCTACAGTTGATGATTTTGGAAATTAGATGTAAAATTACTGCCAGACTTTTAAGACCTTTCTAAGTGAAACAATGTTAAAACTATTTCTGTGAAGAGGAAGAAAAGATTTCAAATGCCAGTAAGCAGAAAGACATTTTAATAATTTGCTATCCTACCAGAAAAACAATAAGAATTGTAGAGGCTAACCAGGTAAATCACACACACAAATAAATAAATAAATAAATAAAAATAAATTAAAAAAAATAGGTTAAATGGATTGGAGAGATATTAAGATATGATAAAAGTTTATGGCATATAAATTTAAAGTTCTCAGGCTGCTATGAAAAATGCCCTATACTGCATGCCTATAAAAATTTCCAATATAGAACAAAACTGAGCACCCTGATGTGTACGTAAGAGGTGAATTCTTCTTGACCTGCAACTGTGCAAAGATACATAATTTGCAGGAGACATTTAGCGGACTGGTTCATTTAATAAATGGAATACTTACATAATAAAAAATGGTATGTAAAATGAATATGTGTCCCTATTTGTCAGCAGTGCGGTGGGGAAGTCAGATATTAAGAGGAATTCTAAAATAAATTGAAGAGACCAGTTCAAAATCATACATGTTAACATTGTTCACATTGGTCTACAAATGCTATTGCCTTCCCCATTTGCATTCTTATTTATCTGAATTCATACTCAAATTTTTTTCTCATTTCTCTGTATTTACAATAACGCAAGGCATTCAGGAAGGGACAAAGGCTGCTTGTGAGAGCAGGATCCACATTGCCACCTCTCCTGCACCCAGCCTTGACGTCCTCCCTGAGCCATTCTGCCAAATCCTATCCTAACAGCACCTGGAGTCCTATCCCAAAAAAGACTGACAGGTAGCTCTGAAACATTTCCACCTCCAGAGATTCACACAAAACAAAACAAGCTGAGTCCTTCCCACAGCTGTGGCATTGAGCTTTTTTGGAGCTTTTTCCTTGCCATAGAATATCCTCCAAAAATGGTCAGTTGTCCTATTTTCCTGAAGTTTTTGCACTGAACTTCTGCACTTATATATATATATACATATTTTACACTCAGGGATTTTTCTGGAAGAAATGTTCTGAGTGGGATTATTTTATTGTTTTGTTTTGTTTTATTTTTGCCTGTTTATTTATTTTTTTGCTTCCTCCTGTATTTCAGAAGTACAGATTTCAAATACTATCCAGCACAGTTACAGTTGGTTCATTTGCTTTTGGATCTCATGGTGTGTCCCTCAGACCTGCCTGAAAACATACACAAAGTCTGGCCTTTTCTTTGCTAAAAATTTATTCTCTGACAATCTGCAATTTTCCATCGTTCCTGTAGTTGACTACCCTTTAGCACTCATTTAAAGAAAATATATTTAAAAAAAAAAAAAATCTTGTCATTGCATGGCTACTTAAATTTTAGATGACATTTCCAAGTGCTCTTATTTATTATTTTGCCCCTATGGTTAAAGATTGTTTATTAGCATACTCACTTTGTTTTTCCTTGTCTGTTCACCTTGGTGAGAGATGTACCCTCTTGAAGTATTTTTTCCTTTAAAATGCAGAGGCTTTAGAGTCACTTTCTCTCCTATCTTAAAATTAAAGTAAACCAATCCCTCTGGGTAGTGCTTTAGTATGCAATTGCTATTTACTGCAAAATAAGCTTGCAAAAACTATTGAGTTAATTGGCACTTTGTGTCTTTTTGTGCAGTTCTCCTATTTCTCATTATTTCTTGAACATATTAAAAAAAAAAAAAAAAAAAAAATCCTTTGGGAGTTTTTTGTCTTCGGCTGTCTGAGAGTAAAGACTGTGCAGCCATTTCTCCTTGCACTTTCTCCACTGTCCTACTCAGATAATGCCCTGAAAAATCCAATTTTGATAGGGGATTTGGGATTTTTAGAAAACATTCTTGGTCCAGGTAGTGTTTTAAATAAAACAATCAGAGAAATTGAGAGACTTTCTAAAGAGTAGAGTTTGTGTTCTGAGTTTATAAAAGATTTTTTCTTCCCTTCTTTCCCTAAGGGGAATGGCTCTCACATGAAACAAGTGAATCAAACAGCAGCTAGGTTGCAAGCTGGCTTTTCATCCTCATGAAGATGGGTGAGCTTGCAGGCATTTTAAAGCAAGCCTGGAGGGCCCTGTGCCAGGGCTCCCATCTCTAGCAAATCACTCACTCCAGTCATACATATCTTTGCATCCCTGACAGAACTGAGGGGGTATTTCCACACCAAGTGTCCAGCAGCATCTCTGGTAACCACCTCTTTGAATTTTCAACAAGTCCTTAGAAATATATACTACTCTGGATTTAAAGCCAGAAATGACTCTTTTAGCCAGCTTCACTTCTCTCCTGAGTGACCCCTGAGAGGCAAGATTAAAAGTTGTTTCATTAACACACCAGAGAAGAAAGCTCACCCACCAGGAAGGACAGTCACAAGAACAGTGCAGGCACCTTTCCCTGACACAAAGTATGCCACCTTTGGATAGGAATGATGCAAAGCAGCCCATGTCAGGGCCTAGGACGCAGGCTGCTTGCTGCCAGGGACCTGTGTTGCAAAACCTTATTCCTAGTCTTTAAAAAACTTCCAATTTAGACTGCAATATTCATATGTTATGCCCTGATTCTGCTTACACTAAAGTTCAGGACAGCTCACACCAAAGTTCAGGGCTTAATACTCAAAGATGACCAGGGGGCTGGAGCACGTCTCCTTATGAAGACTAAGAGAGCTGGGGTTGCTCAGCCTGAAAAAGAGAAGGTTCTGGGGTGACTTTATTGCAGCTTTTCAGTACTTAATGGGGGCTTATAAAAAGATGGAGAGCAAATTTTTGCTTTGGCAGACAATCACAGGACACAGGGGAATGGTTTTAAATTAAACGAGGGGAAAGTTAAATTAGGTGGTAGGAAGAAATTCTTTTCTCAGGGGGTGGTGAGGCACTGGAAGAGGTTGCCCAGAAAAGCTGTGGATGCCCCGTCGCTGGAAGTGCTCAAGGCTAAGCTGAGCAACCTGGTCTGGTGGGAGGCGTCCCTGACCATGGTGGCGGGGTTGGAACTAGATCACTTTAAGGTCACTTGCATTCCAGTCCAGGCTGTTCTATGATTCTATAAGTAGTATGAGGTTCTCAGTATTAGCAATTGTAAATTCCATCAGGCAGACAGATTTTATGCTGTATGAATTATCCATCCGAATACGCATTGGTCCTTTAAAACAGTTTTAATCCATTAAGCTATGTTTGGCTACAAAGTTAATATAATAAGGTTCACCTCACCTGAATTCTGAATTCACCCTATACTCTAATCATCAGCTGTAGCAAGAAAACATGGGGGATATAACGTTGACTTTAGCTAGATGTATTAACCTCCCTGAAAATTTAATTTGAACTGTTTAGTGCTTATGTGCTTATGTACATAACCACCCTCTGTTCCTTCTGTGCCATACTGCTTTCTAATTTTTCAAGGCTTTGTTCAAATTACCTTCCTATGAGTAGCTGGAGGGAAAACTTGTAATGACTTTCATCTTAGAATAATCCTGCCCTTTAAAGCCATTCCCAACAGTCACTCTTTTCTGTGTCCTGAACTAATGAAACAGGAAAAAAAAAAAAAAAAAAAATATAAAAAAATAAAAATAAAAATTCTCCAGCAACAATGGCTATAGCCCATCAGTTAGATGCCTCCATAGGGTTCAGGCTACCAAATATTTATGAATATGGTACAGCCCCCTACTTCATGAGTAAAGTGTTATTCAGCAGGTACCTGGGTAGGAGCACTCAGACCTGCCTGGCTTCTTCCCTTTTGTAAAAGAGGAAGCACCTCAAGTTAGAATCCCCAGATGAAGTACTGACAGCTGGCCACTGCCCTTACATGATGCCCGCATAGTCGCTCACATCTGCCTGCAAGTTCCCTGGGAGGTCCAGATCCTCTGCAGCAGACCTCTGCTTGTACAAAGTTTTAAGAACTGAATCTTGGAAGACTGACATACCTTGAAAGATATTGTCTGGTCTGAAGGTCTATGCAGTCCTGCTGATAAGTAGATACCACTCTGCAGGGAAAGGACAGCACCCTCCAATCTAACCAATGAGCTAAAAAAATATACAAGGAAAACTCAGCAATTCCATTAGAGACCCAAAGCTGGATTCAGCAATCAGTGAATAATACACTATATGTATGCCACATCGTTTCTGTAGGAGTAGGTACAGAACTGAAGAAACTCTTTAGAAAAAAACAGTGTACTTCTTTCCCAGTACAGTAGGAACAAACACCCTCTATCCTCCAATAATAAGAAGTTGTTGGTAGCCATGTTTCACATGGACTAATCAAAATTTCAGCACCTTGTAAACCCCTCTACCATCCTGCTGCTCAGGAAGTTTGTTTTGTTCTGTGGCAATCTCCAGTGGAGGAAAAGTTTCAGAGCTTCCCATCAGTCTTCTGTTTTGGGACAGGGACTCCTAGTGCCAGGAGGACAAGCTTTGGCAGAATGGCTCAGGGAGGAGATCAGGACTAGGTGCAGGAGAGGTGGCACTGTGCATCCTGTTCTCACAAGCAGCCTTTGACCCTTCCCTAACATGAATGCTTGTTTTTCCTTTGAACAATTTAACATAATGGCACATTGGTCATGTTTGAAATTTAGAGGAGGACTGACTTTCATGTCATTACCTTGGTGCAACTCAGTGACAACCCCAATGAAGTCAGTTATGTTCACTTTCTATGGAATCAAAATAATGAAAGTTAGCAACATTTTCCTCAGTCTCCCTGCACCAAAAATTCCATCCTAATAAAGAAGAAGCTGTCTTTCATCCCTGAAGAAGATAGACTGATCCTTTTAAA
>CM021797.1:21292182-21306089 GCA_011076525.1 Nettapus auritus
ATAAAATAAAATAAAATAAAATAAAATAAAATAAAATAAAATTGCCATGTTCTCCAAGGAAACAACCTGGACTGAGTTAGGGGATATATCCCAGGATTCTGATTTATCTTACTGCTTGTCACTGACATTGTGCTGATAGAAGATTCTTGGTCAATAAACTGTTAGTAAATATGTATGTATGTTTGCTGTTTCTAGCTTCTGCTGAGCAATTAAGTTCCATCTGGAAAAGGCATTTGATACACACTGCTTATTCAGAGGAAGATGGGTGCCACTAAGCTTCTCAGTCAAAGCATGGAATTTATTTCTCAGCTTAGTATGCTACATTATATATATAGCTTATGGCTTCTCAAGTTTTATGCAACCATTGCATTCAGGTTGTCCCTTGCAACCTGAGTATTTATACGACAAGGAAGCAAAAATCCAGAACAGTTCAGAAACGGTGCATAGGATGTCTTTTTTTAATTATTTTCATTGTTTTGTCAATCTGACTAAATTTTAAAACAAAAGAGTTCAGTCTATATTATATTTTTAATTAATGTGGGAGATAGAATATTCACATATTAAAATATATTAATCTCCTAATTGTCTCATCACAGTCATGTCCTAAGAGAATAGAGGACTTCTCAATACATTTTTCTAGGGACACTGGCTCCTGAGAACCACCTTCAAGGTAAGCACGAGAACCAAAGCAAGTTCCCTGCTCCAAGCACTCTACAGCTCCTGAGTATACTGCAACCTACCCTAAGGAGGTTTTCCTAACCACTGAGTATAGGGAGAGATACAGGCCTTTAATTTGTAATTTGGTATCTTCAGAAACAGCTCTCAAAACCACACTAAAGTAATATACAAATGTAGACACTAACATCAAAAGATGATCCCATCTCAAACAGCTTGCCAACTGCATAGTGTAGGTTGAGTATCAGAGAAAAGAGATACAGCAGACAAGCAGAGAAAACATAACAGCAGCTCACTAATATCACTTTTTTTTTCCCCTCCAGTTCTTTTGTTTCTGTCCCAAAACAAGCTTCTGATCGGGGAAAAGCATGTGACCACTGAGTAGACTCAAGCTTCTGGCATTCCTTGCATTACTGTTGTTTGGGTGGAGGAAGAGAAAGAGAAGGTTGTTTCTGGCTTTCTTTCTCAACTTTTCTCCTCTGCTGTTAGCACTATTTCCTTCATTTGAAATTGCCTGGAGAGCGTATCCAAACAGCTGAGAGGCTGCCAGCAAAGCGACTTTATCTCTTCACAAATAAAATGGATAAAGAAGCATATTAGAAGCGAGGTGAAAAATTATCCAGCATGGTTTTTACAGGAAATACTGAGTAGGAAATGAGTGAGAAAAACTATAGAGTACAAGGTCATTGTAGACCTCAGCTGAGAACATAGATGTGTTAATGAAAAGTACAGGTCACATAATATTAGGAGCCATTATCCATGCAAAGCAAGACTGAAATGTGCAGAAATTACTATATGACCTCAAGGTCAAGAGTAATAGAGGCTGATCTAATGAATTCATACAAGGTGCAAAATAATATAAATGTAAAAATAATGGCAAGAACTTCTCCTCTAAGCTCACAGATGATCATTTGGAAAAAAAAACAAAGACATGCTAGCTAGTGCCAGACTCTCTATTATACAATCAGTATAATGCAGCCATGAAACAAAACAAATGCTCTCCTAGGATACACCAGGAAATATATTTCCTAAGAGAATTATTAATGCCATTGTAGCAGACATTAGCTGCAGCACTTCTTTAATTTTGTGTACCGTGTCAGTCATGGATGTGAAGATTAACTTAAGCTAGCAGAGATATGTGGAGTGGCCACTGGGATGCAAACAAGACAAAACAAGGCTGGCCTGCTTAATCTCCTAGACACAAAGCTGAAAGAAAAAAATGTGAATGATCTATAAATACGTTGAATGGATAAACACAAGTGAAAGAGAAAAGCTATTTGAAAAGAAGGATAAAGCTGGGATTAAGAAATTGATAAAACTGCCATGGATAACTCTAAATTCACCCCAAAAAGGAGAATGCAAAACTGCATGAAGTGCTGCTTATAAGCAAGCTGCTTGATATCAGCAGGAATGGTATGATGTGATATGTGAGAGGGAGACAGCCAGGACAGCACAAGAAGGGTGACTGTGTAAATTCCATTGAACAGATGTAGTAAATTCCCTTTGATATGGCAGCATGGCAGAATATCATAAAAACATTAAGAAGGGGCTTTTGAAGATCATCTAGGCCAATAACTACTCAAACATTAACACAAACATCAGGCCAGCCACACTAAATAAGCAAATTTGCTTGCAGAGTTGTCTCAGCATTTCTCAGAAAAATAGGAAGATCTTGGCTCTAAGGAAATTAATTAATATTTTTTTTCTTCTCAAAACAGCATATTTAATAGTGAAATAATTCTTCCAGTCACGTTCTAAAATATGATGGATACAAAACCAATTTTCTGTGATCAGTATGGGATAGGATACAGTATGGGATAGGATAGCATGTTCATCAGTATCATTACATAGTAGGAACCAGTGCCAATCTCAGCCTTTCACAAGAAGTTCCTCCATAAACAGCTTGTAATCCAGGACCTAGGCCAAGCCAGTACCTTCCCAAGAGTCAAGGTAGGCACTTTATCATCATTTTTACCCTGATTCAACAATGCGCACCACCACTCAAAAGAAACTCCATAAATTCTTCAGGAAATAAAAAAAAAATAAAAGTGTGGGGGGTATGTTTTGCCTGGAGAAAATCAATAATGTACTATGCCAAGAGAGTTTTCTCTTCACAAGTAAATAAATAAATAAATAAATAAATAAAAAGGAAAAAAATTCCAGATTATTTCAGAATGCTTGTCCCTTGCTATTAATTTACTTTGTCATTTTTCTGGGTAATTTTGCAAATAGGAGTCTTGATGGAGGGAAAAAAAAAAAAAAAAAAAAAAAAAAAAAAAAAGTGAAATTCGTAATACCTCATCACTGTTGATTATTCTTGTTTCATGAACTCTCTGAAATTAAGCTCAGAGGTTTTATAAATTGGATTTTCCCTGTTTGCTCTTCATTCCTGCAATACAACTGTCAGTGATGAGTTGAGCCAGGCTAAAAAGATTAAGAGAACTAAGATTTGCTCCAAATTTTACAAATCTATTAGCTTAAAATAAAATTTGTCACTAAACATCTAGGCAGAAAAGCTCCTCAGTTGCCCCTCTGGTTTATATTAATCTCCCAAGACAACTGGACTTTCTGCACTCAGTCTCAAGATGCTGGATGCAGGCCAGCTCATAACACATTAATTTTATTTTTTTATTTATTAATATTTTTTTGCCTGTTATTTGTTAATAACAATGTTCAGAAACAATTTCCCACATTTGTCTGATCACCTGTTGGTATCAGGCACCCAAAAAACTCTTCTCAGACTGGGCTGCTGCAGAGAAACCATTTGTCTTTGTCCAGACAAGGTGGGGCTGCCCTTTGAAGCCAGTCCAGGATCTGGTCCTTGGGGCTGCAGCAGTAATGGCACTGGTTGCAGAATACAAGATAGCCAGAGTTGGCAGTCGGGGAGCTCCACTCACAAGGGGACTAAGGAAGCCAAGAAATTCAGTGAAGCTGCATCATTTACCCTGAGCACTGCGGTGCTTTGTAAATTGGCAGCTCACAGCCCTGGGTACCATCCTGCTCTGTGCAGGGAGGGATGCCAGAGTCCCCAGGCACCAAGATGGGGGCTGCAGTGGGAATGGGCGTTATCAACCAAGCTCCAAACAGGGGGTTCTATGCAGAAAACTATTCTAATTCAAAGCACAATTTTCCCAAATTAGAGTTATGTTTTAACATTTCTTAACAAAGTTGGGACTGCTGACAGCATTAAATTTTTCCAATCTGGAGGCTGACAGAGGAAGGAAATGTGATTAGAAATTGAATTTTCTATCACAAAAACATGTGGACAAAGAAAGTTACACACATTCAATGTATTTCTTGTAGACAATAAATTTGTTCTCAAAGCTTTTTCAGTTATTCAAATACTGAATACTCAAACACTGTCATGTGACGGTGTGAAGAAACTGCAGGGAATGTCATTTTAGCCTGAAACTAGGTAAGATACTTAATAAGTTAAGAAAGCAGCTTTATTCTTATAATCTTTGTATAATTTACATCTAGAGCCCTTCCTTGCTCTGTTTCGCTTTTCAAAATTTAAAGAGAATGCTGTCTGCCACCTGCTGTGGAGCAATCTCTTGATTTGCATGAATGAATCCTGACACAGTTTGGAGCCCATGACTATCTTAAGCAGCACGCAAGTTCAGTCTATGTATGAGAAGCTTTTTAGTTCAAATAGCTCAGCTGACTGTCATAATGCCTGCTGATTGCAAATATCAGAGTATCACCATGGGAAAGAGGTAGAGCCTGGGTACTTTGGGACTATAGTTAATACACTAAGCCTTGCAGTGATCCAATATAGAAACCACAAAGATGAAGTACTTGTAAGGAGAAGAGAATGTTGCTATTTAAATGAAGTTTTCCGCTTTTTAAGTTTGACAGAGACAACAGACATGGCCATCTCCACTGCCTAAACAACAAGAACATTTGGAGATCTGCTGCACACTGTTTACTTAATATTGCATAAGACAACAAATCATTGGTTT
Source organism: Nettapus auritus (assembly GCA_011076525.1). Classification (NCBI taxonomy): domain Eukaryota; kingdom Metazoa; phylum Chordata; class Aves; order Anseriformes; family Anatidae; genus Nettapus; species Nettapus auritus. The sequence continues at coordinate 21,296,820 of CM021797.1, forward strand.
GTTCAAATGGAAAGCTTATGTTTCTAATTGGCTTACTAGACAGAATATAATTTTCTTATATTATCAGACTAGTGCACCCAAACTCTGGCTGCTCCTTAAGTGACATCTAAGCAGATTCCTTCAGACCTGTCAGATCTCCTTAGATTCATTTTGTCTTGTGTACTTGATCCCCTGCCAGGATACCTGCATCTCTCAGACCTTTACTGCCGTCCAGCAGCCTCCTTGTGGAATCTCACAGCCAAGCCCAGTTCTCTTGCTTCACCGGTGGCCCATCAGCAACCATACCTGGTGCACAGAACCCAAGTGGGATGGGGGATAATACATGGGGTTTCCACCAGGAAGGTGAGAATACCAGCATACAGCAGAGCCTTGGGCACAGAGGAGCCCTCTTAGGCAATGCAGTCCCTAACCACAGCCACATGCTGTCACTCTCCCTCCAAATGATAGGAAATTGCCAGGACACAGGCCATTTACATAAGTGCTGGGTTTTTTTGTTTGTTTGTTTGTTTGTTTTCACGGTTGTTCTTTCCTTTTGTAGTGGGTGTCTCAATTTTGATAAGATACCAAGGCACATTTAGGAGCAAAATTTTCTCACCTCCTCAGTCACAGGCAGCATTAAAGTCTGGTGGGCACTTGTGCATCACCACAGTTTGTATTTTGTCAGCTGCATTTAACAAGCTATTTGCAGCTTCCTCATTTTCTCCAGCACATTTGCACATTCCTTAAAATTAGAGCAGTGAGAGCCAGAATTGCTGACAGGTTTGTTCACTGCTCTTACCAACAATTTGCAGAGATTATAAGTCTGTCAGAAGGATATCACTGGAGATTTATGGGATTTCTTTCTAGAGTCATTCTGAAATGACAGTTAATGTGCATATAGCTTTCCATCATATTCTCTCACCTGAAAAAAAAAAAAAAAAGCAGCTTCTTATGAACCATAAAAGTGTGTTTTATTTACAGAAAACAGTGGAATATTATAAAATATGTTTGTGAAGAAATAAATGCATTTCATATAAATCTACTAATACATATATTCATTTTGGAGCTACTACATTTTCCTGCCTACAGCTACCTGTTGTTTTGCTCTCATCGTGGATGGTGTAAAAAAGGATCATCCACCGGACTGGGAAAGAAGCACACATACATTACAGTAACAGGCTCATGCATCTATCTTATGCTGATTAAAGCAAGGAAATTAAAGCATAAATCTCAGAAACTTAGTGTAGTTCTTTGCATTGAATTCCTGTGATGCAGAAACGTGAGTAAGGTCTATGAACAACTGGCCAGATGTTCTTTTGACATCCAAGATCAGCAGAAACCAAAATGAGTTGAGATCAAATACTGGATTGAGTTAAAGTGACACAGTAGAAACAAAAGTGTTATACAGGTGAACTTAACTTTTAATGTTGATTTCCACTATGGTGGTATGAATATAACAGACCCTTTTATTTAGAATTAAAATTAAGAAATTACTTAAATAATAGAGCAAATAATACACTCAAGTTTTACCTAATAGAAACTCACTAACTAAAAATGTTCTGTTTTTCTGGCATTGTCCCTGTAGCAAAAAGCCACACATCTGTACTGGGTTTACATCAAAAAGGTTTAGTAGGTAGCACTGGGGCTGTAGCAGTCGCCTCTGTGAGCAGAGCCCAGCAGCTACCCCATGTCAGATCAAAGCCAGCTCCACCCAGCTCCAAAACGGAGCTGCCACTGGCCAGAGCTGAGCCGGTTGGGCCGCTGGGAGAGCAGATTGAAGAAAGGGGAAAAAAACAACTGCTCTGCAACAGCAGCTGGGAGAGAGGAGTGAGAAGCAGACCCACAGACCCACAGGTCAACGCAGCAGGAGGGCAGGAGGTGCACCAGGCATGGAGCAGCAGTTCCCCTGCAGTCTGTGGAGAGGCCCCTGGTGGAGCAGGCTATCCCCCTGCAGCCCATGGGTCCCATATGGAGCAGATCTCCATGCTGCAGCCCATGAAGGAGCCACCGGGTTGAGCAGGTGGATGTGGCCTGGAGGAGGCTGCGGCCCATGGAGAGCTCCCACAGGAGCAAGCCCTGGGCCGGAGCTGCAGTCCATGGAGAGGAGCCCACACAGGAGTAGGGGACCTGGAGGGTGCTGCTGCCCATGGGGGACTCGTGCTGGAGCAGTTTGCTCCTGGGGAATGGATGGACCCCATGGTACGGAGCCATGTGGGAGCAGTTCTTGAAGAGCTGCTGCCTGTGGGCAGCCACCGCAGGCTCATTTTGGGAAGGACGGCATCCCGTGGGAGGGACCCCACGTGGATCAGGGGCAGAGAGTAACTGTAAGGAGCAGTGGAGATGAATCGCCAAGAAATTAGAGCCCCCAGTCCCCATTCCTTTGCACTGCTTGGGGGGAGGAGGTAGAAGAGGGAAATGTGTTTTTAGTGAGCTTCTACTTTTCTCACAGCTCTAGCTTGTTAGTAATAGGTAACAAATTTAATTTATTTCCCTATTCTAAGTCTGTTTTGCCTGTGATGGTAATTAGTGAGTGATCTCCCTGTCCTTATCTCAACCCTTGAGCCCTTTATCATATTTTCTCCCCATCTTCCTTTGAGGTGGGGAAGTGAGAGAATGGTTGTTGTGGAGTTTAGTTGCCCAGCAGTGTAAAACAACCACAGCTTCAAAGCCAGGTTTCTATAACATGAAAAATGAGAAGAACTGAAAGTTCTTCTTGCTGTTGTCAATCTATTTTAGGTCAACATTCTGATGGCTGCACAATACATTTAAAATGAAGGAGTGTGATGCATTATATAACAGTGGTATCTTTTTTCATAAGCTGACACTGTTTAGTTGAAAGAAATTCAGCTGTAGATGTGTGACTGTCCTGGTCTATTGTTGCACCACAGCAAAGGGCAGTCAGCCACCAAGAAGCAGCTGGATTAGAACAGGATTAAGTTCTTTAATGCCAAACTGGATAACAGTCTTAAAGCAGCAAGGTTCCTCACATCCTTTGTTTGAAAACGCAGAGCTCACAATCCACTGTAGAAATGATAAATAAGATCAACTTATTGGAGCAGAACGCATATTCATGGGGCTAAATGATGCTCTTGGGAAGAAAGGGCATCAAGGCAAGGGACAGGCTGTTCAAAATAAGGCTGCAAGTTTGGGCAGAATGGATCTGAAACATGTATTGAGATACTCACTTTTATCTCTACTCTTGGCTTTCAGAGGCTTATGTTTGTTTATTTTCTTGTCTAAAGAGGATATATGCCTTTAGTTTTGCTTTGCTGCTTGTACAGGTAATTTTGTTTAATTGCTGTCAAGTTTTCTCCTCAACAGCAGCGATGCAGTGAGGGTCTTGGTTCTATGCATATAACTCTCATCGTCACCATTTTCTGTGGTTGTCTGGTACAGCCAGCCTTTCTCTTTGACCCTTGTCTTAGTTTCAGAGGGGTAGAGTTAATTTTCTTCAAAGTAGCTTGTGCTGTGTTTTGGATTTAAGATAAGTATAATGTTGACAACACACTGATGTTTTAGTTTTTGCAGATCAGTGCTTACACACAGCCAAGGACTTTTTGGCTTCTCATACAACCCTGCCAGTGGGGAGGATGGGGGTGCACAAGAAGCTGGGAAGGGGACACAGCCAGGATAGTTGGCTCTACCTGACTACAGAGACATCCCATGCTGTGTAATATCATCCTTAGAAACAAAACTGCGGGGTGTTGGCAGTGGGTGCTGCCATTGCTTGAGTACTGGCTGGGCCTTGGTCACCTGGTGGTGAGAAATTGCACTGTACATCACATATTTTATGTATTCTTTCATTTTTCCATTTTTTCTTTTTTTTTTCCCCTTTTCTTTTTTATTATCTGTTGTTATCTCAACCCAAAAATTCTCTCTCTCTCTTCTCTCTCTCTCTTTTTTTTTTTAATTCTCTCTCTCATCCCACTAAGGACAGAACTAATGGCTGCATAATGCTTAGCTACCTGCTGGGCTAAACCACAACATAGAATCACAGAATCACAGAATAGTCTAGGTTGGAAGAGACCTACAAGATCACCGGAGTCCAACCTCTGACCTAATCCTAACAAGTCTTCCACTAAACCATATCCCTAAGCTCTACATCTAAATGTCTTTTAAAGACCTTCACGGATGGTGACTCAACCACTTCCCTGGGCAGCCTATTCCAGTGACTAACAACCCTTTCAGTAAAGAAGTTCTTCCTAGTATCCAACCTAAAACTTCCCTGGTGCAACTTTAGCCCATTCCCCCTCATCCTGTCACCAGACACATGGGAGAACAGACCAACTGCCACCTCACTACAGCCTCCTTTAAGGTACCTGTAGAGTGCAATAAGGTCACCCCTGAGCCTCCTTTTCTCCAGGCTGAACAATCCCAGCTCCCTCAGCTGCTCCTCATAAGACTTGTTCTCCAGACCCTTCACCAGCTTTGTTGCCCTTCTCTGGACTCGCTCACGCACCTCCATGTCCTTCTTGTAGTGAGGGGCCCAAAACTGAACACAGTACTTGAGGTGTGGCCTCAGCAGAGATGAGTACAGGGGGACAATCACATCCCTGGACCTGCTGGCCACACTGTTTCTTATGCAAGCCAGGATGCTGTTGGCCTTCTTGGCCACCTGAGCACACTGCTGGCTCATAGTCAGCCGACTGTCAACCAATACTCCTAGGTCCTTCTCTGACAGGCAGCTTTCTAACCACACATCTCTCAGCCTGTAGCTCTGCTTGGGGCTGTTGTACCCCAGGTGCAGGACCCGGCACTTGGCCTTGTTGAACCTCTTACCGTTGGCCTCGGCCCATTGGTCCAGCCTATCCAGATCTTTCTGCAGAGCCTTCCTACCCTCAAGCAGATCGACACCACTAACTTGTTGTCGTCTGCAAAGTTACTGAGGATGCACTCAATCCCCTCATCCAGATCATTGATGAAGATGTTAAAGAGGACTAGCCCCAGTACCAAGACCTGGAGAACTCCACTAGTGACCGGCCTCCAACTGGATTTGACTCCATTCACCACAACTCTCTGGGCCTGGCCATCCAGCCAGCTCTTAACCCAACGAAGCGTGCGCCAGTCCAAGCCATGAACAGCCAGTTTCCTGAGGAGAATGCTGTGGGGAACAGTGTCAAATGCCTTACTGAAGTCAAGGTAGACCACATCCACAGCCTTTCCCTCATCCACTAAGCGTGTCACCTTGTCATAGAAGGAGATCAGGTTCGTCAAGCAGGACCTACCCTTCATAAACCCATGCTGACTAGGCCTGATCGCCTGCTTGCCCTGCAAGTGCCGCATGATGACACCCAAGATAATCTGCTCCATGAGCTTCCCTGGCACTGAAGTCAAACTAACAGGCCTAAAGTTCCCTGGATCTGCCCTCCGGCCCTTCTTGTAGATGGGCATCATGTTTGCTATCCGCCAGTTGACTGGGACCTCCCCCGATAGCCAGGACTGCCGATAAATGATGAAAAGCACCTTGGCCAGCTCTTCCACCAGTTCTCTCAGTACCCTCGGGTGGATCCCATCTGGCCCCATAAACTTGCGTACATGCAAATGCTGTAGCAGGTTGCCAACCATTTCCTCATAGATTGTGGGGGCCACATTCTGCTCCTCATCCCCTTCCACCAGCTCAGGGTACTGGGCGTCCAGAGAACAACAGGTTTTGCTGCTAAAGATTTAGGCAACAAAGGCGTTAAACATCCGTCTTTACACATTTTTCTTTATATACTGGAGTAGTGAAGTGGCAGGTACATCATTTTAATCCTTTTTTTTTTCTTTATCTATATTTTGGTCAAAGAAATAATAGATAAGGAGTAGGATTTTCTCTCTCTCTCTCTCTTTTTTTTTTTTTTTTTTTTTTATTTTTTGTGAGAAAGTTGTCAGTGCTTTCATATTAGGATATTTCAAGGAGGGAAAGCATATACAGTTCCTGCTGAACTTAGTGAGAACTGCAGAGGTGATGAGGCCATCCTGAGCAAGACTGTGGACTGATCTCCCATGGAGCTACTGGTAGTATAAATGAGCATTTTAATTACTTTTGTTTTTCCTGCCCCTGCACGTATCTTTATACAAATGATTCCGACTCAGAAGATAGCATTATCAGGTGTTAATTATTGGGAGAGCAATCCAGGGATAACCAGGTGGATTTGAGAGGCCAGTCATGTGTATACATAAATAACTTTGAACTATAGATGTTTGATATTGTTGACTTAATGTTTGTGCTATGGTATATTTTTTAACATGCACATCTTAGCAAGTACAACAATAGGCTGGAAAATTTTAAGAAAACTAAATTCTCAGGTCAAATCTTTATTGCAAGGGAGTGTTGTTGAGCTGTAAACTTTATCCATATCAGATATCTCAAAGAACAGATTTATTTGTTGATGATTTCTAAAATACAAAAGAGGAGACAAGAACTGAGTACATTTTTTTCTTCTACCACTCCCTCCCTCCCTCCATGCATACTAGTGATCTTAAAATTTAGAAAGACTACGTGGTGTTCAGTTTCAGTAAATATTTATCCAGCCTTCTTTCAAGGTATATAAAATTCATTCTTAATCCTAAATACCACACCTCCCAATGAGAAGGGAATCTAGATCTGTCTCTTCCAGCTTGCTTCCAACTTTGAATAAAATTTATACCTTATTGTATACTGTAACATGAGATTTTGTTAGAACAGAGCAAGCTGATTAAGCATACAGATCATTCTTCCACCTCTAACCAGACACCTCCTCTTCAAAATGCATGTTTCTATGACTCAGCCTCAAGACTGAATGAACAATAGACACAACACCAAGTTGCTAAAATTCTTTGTGCTCCTGCAGCTAATGGAATCTCAAGTATTATCTGCTATGCATAAAGATGTGAATAAATTGCCAATGCTCAACCTCTTCTCACTGAGTTTGAGTAATTACCTTCCCAATTAGTCACTGTAAAGCATTGCTAAAGAAAACTGTATTGAACGTTATTTATGGGCAACATAAGTACACATGATCCTTTGCTGTAGATGGAAAATGGAAGGCAAATACAATAAGACTCTCTTTGATTTAAGGATAAAGCTTGTACAATGCAGGCTCCCTAATAACAGTGCAGAGCAAGAAAACACAGTGGTTAATGATAATGGGTTTCTTTACTGAACAGATGGATTTTTCACAAGTGTTTCTGATGGAGCAGCGGGGTACTTTACATGGCAGGAAGTCCTAACCACAAGAGAGGCATGAATGAAGTAGCTGAGTTCATAAAAGATTTAATACAAAGAAGGGTGAAGTGAAAAGAAATGGTGCTGTGGAGTTTACCACATATTGAAATGGGCTCAAAAAGAGCAAATAACGGAGAATGTAGAGGAAGCAGAAGACAGGGGTAGAAAGAAATAAGTTTCAGCTAACACGAAGATTAATGTTAATAAAGCAATATTCAAAGAAAATTTAAAAAAAAAAAAAAAAAAGAGAGAGAGAGATAAAAACTGTAAAAATTAAACTGTTGTGTTACCTCCTCTGTATTAAAAAGCAGCAAGAGAAAGCATGAACTGAGCTGCAGATACTGAAGGTGTAGAAAAATATCCCCACAATTATTACTTCAGGTGGTAGTACCATCACATGCTGGCTTTGTGTTCTGAGACCGTAATGTTACTGTCTCTGCTGTCTTCAATGTTTCTTTTCATGTTGAAGGAAGAGCTCATTAAAACAGTATGGGATTTACCAAACTGCAGGAAAGGACTGCATAGGAGTACTGTGTACTTTGCAATGGGTTTGAAATCATAAAAACTGTTCAGTTATGTTTCTGTTCTGAAGGCCACAGCATTATTCTCGCACTGCAGCATGGGAGTGAAGATACAGCCATGAGATATGAAGAAAGTTAAGCACTTGCAAACCTTGGAATCAAGAATCTGGTAATGGTGGTCTGTGCAACCAGAGCAGGGACACACCTACGAGGGTCAGAATCAATGTGGACTTCTTCCATGAGGTATGTGATATTATTGCCTCTTCTGTTACTTACTGCATTGCTTCCCCTTTTTCCCTCTGCCATTGCTGGCAGAGCTGGGGAGCAGTACAGGTTTTGTGCCCAGTAACCCACCCAGTGTCACTCTCTGAAGCTGCAAACCAATGCCATGGTTGCATTTTTCTTGCATTTTTTCTGCCTATGCTTGCATTTTTTGTGCCTATTTGCTTGAGTTCTGTTTGCATGATACAAGAAGTCCAAACAGAGCTTTTTGCTGTGCCCTGACAATGGGAGGTAGTTACAAGGGATTCTAACACTGATGGTGTCAGAGGACTTTTGGATAACATTTGCACAAAAGATACTGGAAAAAACAATCAAATAAGTGGCACTGATTAGTTGATGATCTGCTGCTGAACCCCTATTTAAAATGCTGGTCCACCTTTCAAATGCTTCCCTCATGTGCTGCATCCCATTTTGCTTAGTAAATGAGAAGTGTTTCAAGATACTACTCAAGTGCTTTTTCTCAGCAAGCTAAATGCATTTTGCTGGTGATTGAGAAAGCCTATTCCAGCTTCTGTCAGGAAATGACCAGGGCTGTCAGGTCAGACTGGGTGCAGAAGAATGAAAGACTCCTTATATACAATCAGCCCCCAATTATAGTTTATCAGCAAGAGAGCAGATCAGAAATGAGTTTTGTTTTCAGTTGGAGTTTTATGCATACAGCCATACGCGCCTTGGTGCTTCAAATCCAATATATAACCCTTGGTATTTAGCTTCCTTGGAACAGTTTATCTATCAGACCTATCTGTTTTTTCTTATGATCACAGGTTTCTTTAAATGAGAAAAATATCAAAATATCCAACCAATGAGAAATCTTTTCTTTGTTTGTTGTTGTTGTTGTTGTTGTTGTTTGTTTGTTTGTTTTTTGTTTTGTTTTGGTTTTTTGTTTGTTTTTTTGTTTAAAGTTTCAAGCAACTATCATGGCTTTATTATTTTACCTGTATTCAAGATTTGCCAAGCTTATTTCCTTTGACAGATCAGTTTAGTCTGTGATGAATCCATCATATTTTGAAAGCTAAAGTTATCCAGACTACACTAAATCTATGAAACCTGACACAGCAAATCTATACTCTGTGAACTCAGATGTTAGTGTGTCTGTCTACTTTGCCAAATATTTGTCTAAAAGTGTTTTATTACTTTTAAGTAATGCTTTATTACTATTAAGCCTTTTCCCCCTTCCTCCAGATTTTTCAAGCATACAAGGTAAGAATAGGTTACATAACACATTAAATACCATATTTCTTCTTCTTACCTGGGAAAAAAAAAAAAGAAAAAGAAAAAAAAAAAAGAAAAAAAAAAAAATAA
>CM021797.1:21310531-21346369 GCA_011076525.1 Nettapus auritus
CTCTTGACCAATTTTAAAAGCAAAATATTTTTGATAAACTTCTGTTTGCTTTTGAAAATTGAAAAAAAAAATAGTTATTGCAATCAGAAAACTCACTGAATTGACAGTCTTCTGTCATGTGCTTTTTAATTACCCTCTGATTTTCAGTCAAGTATGACTTGAGCTGAGGAATATAGTTCTACAAAAGTAATGTTTTACATCATTTTGAAGTAACAAAAATGTTAACATTTTAAAGTTAACTTTTATGCTTTTATGTATCAATACGTTATTCAAATTCAAATAACTATTCAAATAACAAGTTATTCAAATACTAACAAGAAGAATACAAATTATATGCGGTTACCATGTTTTAAACAGAATAATTTTCACTTTTTTTTTTTTTTTTTTTTTTTTATGAAGTAGTTGGGTTATAAAATATATGCCAATTTTGGGGATTATGGTTGTTGATTTGCAGTCACTGTTTAAATCAATAATTTGAAATCACTTGAATCAAACTGAGTCACCTTGAATGGTCCACCTATTTCCTCTTAACTAGCTCATAACCAAACTTGGATTTAGTTTTGTGGTTTTGTTTTTGTATGTTTCTTTGTTTGTTAATTTGCTATTACTTTCTCCTCATTTCACTTAAAGTCTTTTCCTTCATGGATAACCCATCCAATATTCAGGGAAGACTTACCAGAGCTCCACTTGATCCCTGAATTTTGTAAGTGGTTCTTAATTTTTCATCAGCCAAAAAGGTTTGGCTATGCTAAATCTGCAGTGTACAGTAGATTGCTAAGAACCTGATTTTAAAAAGGGAAAATGAGGTCATGCATCAACATTCTGCTTGAATTTTGTAGTCTTATCTCAAAGCTACTACACTATGTCCTTAATCTTTTGGCAATGGATGATTGTTAACCATAAATTGTCCTTATATTTATATGCTTTGCACTAAATATAAATTACATCATTTCTTTGGCTTACTAACATCTTCCTTGAATTCAGTCTTTCTAAAGAGAAAATAAGTGTCCTAAGTATTTACTTCAGAATTATTATCCCTCTGCTAAGGGGATATTATTATCCCTCATACTGCTAAGGTCTTTTCTAAATTGTTTCAATGGTACTAAATAATCCATAGGTATATAAGACAGATATAATTGGAAATGTCAGTTACAGTAATTTGATAATATGCATGACCTTCTTTTCTTGACAAACTAATGAAAGCTGTTAGCCTAACTTAAGATTTTCTTCCATCTAGACCCACTCCTGCAGGTAAAATTACGCTTTATAGTTTTCTTGCCAAAACACATCACAGGACATGCTGCCATAGCATTGTGACTGGGAGAACTTTCAGATAATTTGTTACTTATACAGATTCACTAGCAGGGGAGGAAAAAAACATCTTAAAGAAAAGTTAAATTTTCTTAAAGAAAAAGAATCAGGAGTATGCTAGTCAGTCATGTACAAACTATTGCTATAATTCATTATGTTGTTCAGAAGGCTCTTTATCTTTTAAAACCTGTAACTGATGAAGTCCAGGCTGCAGGTGAAAGGGAGTAAGACAAACATATGAGAGCAACATACTTTTCTCTCATAATTTCGCAGAATATTTTGTCTGTGCAAAGAATGCCTATCTGGAGAGCAACCAACCACACACCTGCCCTTGCCAAGGGGCATGCTAGACAGAACCAATTAAATGCATTACAAAAGTTCTTTTTAACTTAATCAGTTGGCTTGAAGCCAAACAACAAACTTAAAACGAAAAGAAAAGAAAAGGAGTAGCAAAATAGCAAAGGGATAAGAGGATGAAGGCTAATTCTTAACACTGAGTGTATTGGAGACAAACAGCAACAGCAGTAAGTAAAAGCATTTCAGACAGGACAACATTTTAAAATGAGGCATTTGTCCCTCTTACATATCAGATGCATGCATTGCAGTTCTCTGCTTTACTTCCATCAGCAGTGTTTTCAGTAAACTCAGGAAAAAAAAAAAAAAAAAAAAAGCTATGATGACTCAAGTGAAAAATGTGTTCAATTTCTGGGCCACAAAGCCTAGGAAAAAGTCCTTATTTCCCCCATTAAAGCCATGCAAGGCTCAATGAATGATTTAGTGAGTCCCTGAAAGTACAAATGTTAGTGGGACTAAATAATAGGTATGGGTGGAAATGGTCATTAATAGTGCTTCTTTGGTTTGAGGAGATTAATATGTGGCTGACAGCAGTGACCTGATCATTTCTAGTTAGTGTCAGGAAAATTGAACTTGTCTGAACATCATCTGATCCCTTTTTTGCTTCAGTTTAAAAAATACATCACACTATAAAAATAATCCATCCCAACCCCAAGACTAGAAGAACCTCTAAATCCATCTTGACACTTGCAACACAGTTTTAATGTTATCTAGTCATGTTTCTTGCATTACAGCAGTGCATGTCAAAGCAATTGGCAAAAGCCATGTAAAACAGCTCAGTCAGACCACCTGCCCAACCCAAAAAGCCCATCCTCTGACCCATGCAGATGCAGAAGGCATTGCTGGTGTGCTGCGGGCTGATGTGAGCCAGCTAGCACTTGCCAGGTGTCACACACACAGCTTGTGCACTGCTGTCATAGCACAAAGCTCTTCTAAAAGTGAAACAGGTAGGGTGGGAGGGGGAAAAAATGTTAATTTTCTTGAGCAGTTCTTTTAACAATAAACATGAATCACCTTGGTCAAGAGCTTTACAGCAACTGCAGCCAGTATATGAAGCTAACATGCATGTTCAAGTCATTGTACAATCACAGCATAAGAGTTACATGCTTTGCACTGGTAAATTTTTGTCACATTTTTCCTGATGATACCCTGTTCTGTTGCATTATGCAAAGTGAGTAAGCTTTCACACTGTACATAACCTCCTTACAATAAAATGAAAGTAGATGATCATCATTAAATAAGCCATATTGTCTTCATATCAGCAATGATCTCATCTGACATCAGGGACTGCAGCTATGCTGCTAGATGAGTTTCTCCTGCTATATTAGACACCACTGATTTTCCTGTTTGTTCCATGCTTTCTTGCACAGAAGAGATATTGTTTCATTTTGTCAGTTAATGCTTATGGTAGAAAGGAGTTGATTTTTTTTTTTTCAGGAAAAACAAGTCAAAATAACTTTTATTCTGTATTCAGAAATCTACAGAGAGTCAAGGCTATTACTTTTTTTTTTAATAATTAATTCTGATAGCCACATATTTCTGAAAGCCAAAGGAATATATTCATGAGACTATTAAAAAAAAAAAAAAAAAAAAAAAAAAGACTGACTGTCCCCTGTATTGTCTGTGTCTAGCAATTTATCAATCTATGTGCAATGAATCTCTGGTGGGCCATATATTATGAAATGTTACAACTGCAGACTGTTATGAAAACACACAAAACTCTCTGTGAATAAGAAAATAATAAAATTTGGGAAGATGAAAAGTAACAAGCATTGAAAGCTTGCCAGCTTGTATTTGGTTGGAAATGAAAACTACTCTGCAGGCATTGCAAAAACGTTATGTGGATTATTTTCAAAATAATTAGACTATCCTCAGGTAATTTTTGGAAGTCTTAGGTAGTTCTTTGATTGATACAGTCTGTGAAATGCAAGTAGATATCACAGCTTTGAGATGAGCTGTCCATACACAAAGTCAAAGGGTAACTCAGACAAGGTACACTCAGGTGTTTGCTCCATTCAGATCTTGTTACATCTGCTACAGGAGAGGATGTTGGGGTGAGAGGGGCACACTGAAAGACAGACTGCTAAACATAGAGATACTTGTTCTCTCTGCTCGTCTGTCCTCAACATGGCATAATTTATTTTAGCTGATATGTAATGGCCATAAGCAGCCTTAAACAGTGCCCAGCGGAAAGGATTCAGTAGCTGAGCAAACATACTGAGCACATGAAGCATACTATGAAAAAAGAACATACCCCTGGATGTGTAAAATTAGATTTTGTTCCCTTTTCTTATATGCTTTTCTTTGTATATTTCTATCAAGACCTTTTTATAAGACTGCTCAGAGAAAGTTAGCACAAGGCTTTGCAAACAGGAAAAGAGACTAAATTAAGAGAAATATTTGCTTCTTTAGAGGCACTAACAGTACAAAGATCTGCATTTGATTAAGGGAAATTTTTAACAGTTTGCTCAACATTACAAGGATGAAGGCATCAGACATGAATAGATGATATATCTATAAGCTATAATTAAAAATTAATAACTCCATTGTTTGTTCTTATAGTTTGATCATATAGAAATTGAATATTCTATTTAAGCATATTTTAGATAGCAGAAAGATTTAATATAAATATGGTGTCAAGTGAAACAGCTGACTAAAGTTTGCAAAATTATTATTTTCTAGAACTAGTCCTACTTCAAAATGCAGCTCACTTACATCAGAAATTCGTCTTAATCAGCTCTTGTTAACATCTGCATCATTGGTATTTTTTGTGACTGTTTGTGGAAAGAATTCCTCCCACAAAAGTGGGCACTGCACCCAAGGAAAGAGCATCTTCATCCACAACTACCTGTCTACTGCTGCAACCACTTTGCAGGCCATGACCCATTTCTGCTGCTGTGAAAGAGTCTCCTCTAAACCCAGAGCAGAGCCAATATAAACAGCCATACCCACAGATGAAAATATGTGATGGGCAACAACATAGTCCATAGGCATTCAGAGACAGAATGTGTTCCCCAAGTGCTGAATACGGAATGCCCCATGTAACTTTCCAAAGTTGCTGGTAATGCTATGGCACCAGGAAGAGGTAGGTATCAAAATGGCATGCAGCATTTTCATAAACAGCTTGTGAGGAAGGAAAAAAATATATACATATTTCTCAATAAATCATTCACAATTAATATTTTAATCTTTTCTTCCCAGTGATACAGATTCTTCCACTTCAACCTCTATATGAAAGTGCAAAGAAAGAAAGAAAGCACTCCAGGTTCTGGTGCAAAGAAAGAAAGTACTCCAGGTTCACAGTTTCCAGAACGCTATCCTCTGGAAACTACCTCTCCACCCCAAAAGCTGCAAGTAGCATGAAGAGACCTGTGCTCTGACCAACTTTTGTCATTTTAACGGACATATCTTTCTGGCCATTTACCAGCCTTCTTGTAGGCATATTGCATATTGCAACATGCATATTACTCCTGGTTACACTGCACTGCAGATCTCATATAAAGAAACTTCACTAAACTGTAAATTAGCCTTACTAATGATTAAAATTAAGGGACTTGGACTTTTAAAGTAATGTTAATCCTTTAAAATATGCAGCTGCAACACATTACAGTAAATTTGAATACAGCAATCATAGAATCACAGAACCATAGAACAGCTTGGGATGGAAGAGGCCTTAAAGATCACCCAGTTCCAGCACCCTGCCATAGGCAGGGACACCACCCACTAGATCAGGTTCCTCAGGTTGTCCAACCTGGCCCTGAACACCTCCAGAGATGTAGCATTACCCAACTTCCCTGGGCAATGTGTTCCAGTGCCATGCCACTCTCTGAGTGAAGAGTTTCCTCCTAACTTCTAAACTAACTCTTCTTTCTTTTAGTTTAAAGTCATTAAAAAGCCTTTAATGCAACAAGGCAGATACTTGAATAAGGTTCCTGGCAAAAAAAAAAAAAAAAAAAAAAAAAAATGGTAAAATAAAACCAAGTGAGGTCTACTTTCACCTGCTGTTCTGGATGGAAAATAATCCCTTTGGCGGTTTCCTTTTCAGAGATCTCCCTTGGATTGAGGTTCTGAGTTGTGCATTTTACAGTTACAGCAGTTTTTTACTGACAATTGAAGACTTCAACACTGGGCAGTGTAGTAAATTCATCAGAGAGTCCATGTCCGCTGGCATACAGCTAGCCATGCAATCCAACCAACCTTATATTGAACACATTTGAGTTAATGTGGTTTGACAGCTTGCCTGCCAAGTATTGCAGTCATAAACCCTCATCCAAACTGTGGTAAGTGGAAAAGACTAACTGGATCCAGATCCAGACACAAACCATTTATCTCCGTGGAATGTATTTCAACCTTCAAGACAGCACAGTTGCAGAGAACAGAAGCATGAACATATACACAATTGCCATACGCTGTAAGCTGAAATGTCTATGCATGTGATTTTGCAAAGCTTCCACTTCACCAAAACAGATTGAGAGTCAGCCCAGTTATGTTGGTAAAAATCAATGTGCAAAACCAGGATGAGACTGACAAGCAGAAAGAGAGGAACCTACAGAGGTACAGCTCCATGTGCAGGCAGATAGCCCAGCACCTGGTCTTTATTTGGTGTTTAACTAAAACTATGTGACTCTTTCTTGCCTGAAGGACTGGGTTGGGTGGTGCATGTGAATAATTCCTTTCCTAGGATTTAGCAACAGAACTTCATTGTGGTATTTTAAACCTTCTGCTACTCATGCTAGCTATATGTTCAGATGAAAGTGTTTGCTCTGAGGAAAGAACATGGTGGGGTTTTGTTTGTTTGTTTGTTTTTCCCAGGGGTGTCCTACTCCATCTTGTCCCCTGAAATTTCTTACCAAAATTCCTGTGTACAAATTTCTGTCTGCAGGTGCACTGAGCAACAAATATTTTGTCTCTGGCATTACTGTTAAGAACTGTTTAATTCATGATTAACTTCATAATTTTTATTGTTACATTCTTACCATGTAATACCAATGGAAGAAGGACACTGTCAAGGAGTTTTTTAAAAATTAATTCTCCCTGATTTTTTAAAAGCCAGCATGAATTATATGTTTGATAATTAATGCTTCCTTCACGTAATTCTAGCAGTGAGTGCAAGAGGGGAGTTCCCTTCACCTCCTCAACATTCCTTCTTCCAGAGATGACTATATCCCAGGCTTAGCATTCAAATTTCTTCCTGCTGCAATACATTTTTTATTAAACATTTGTCTGCTTGGGGACAGGGATTAAGTGCTGATGCTCTCCTGCATTCATTCCTGCTGCTTTTGTATGCATTTTAAAGGGAAAAAAAAAAAAAAAAAAAAAAAAAATGGTATAAATATTGTTGAGGAATAAAGGAATAAAAAAGGAATAAATATTGTTGAGTTGCTTTCTGCCTTGTGATTCTGTTCATAAGGATATCTTCTAACTTCAGCAACAACCCTAACTTTGTCAGTCAAATAAGCTCAAATCAGACCATCTTCTACTGAACTGCTGCAGGTCTCTCCAGCTTCTGACTGCCTTCTGCAGTTCAGTCAGACCCACAGCATAGTCAAACAGCCTTCACCAACAGGCATCCAAAGTGTTACCATGTTTAAAAGCAATATGTCAATTAAAACTGGCAGATTTGTTTAGTAATGCAAATAGTTCTTTCAGCACTATTGATTGAACTAGATTATTTTTTCTTTTTGTAATTTCAAATTACAATTTTAGTATATAGCAAAAATAGCTAAATTTAGATTTGAATTTAGGATCCCTCTGATTCCTTTTTTTTTTTTTTTTTTCCTCTGCTTCTTCAGGAAAAGAAGGATGAAGTTACAAGAGAGGAGGAGCATTTGGTTTTGTCTCTTCCTATTCCATTTAATGGCACACAGAAGGTGCACCCTAATACCAATCTTTGTAGTCTTCAGGGCCAAGGGTACTTCTGCTGTCATATCTATGTCTTCACCAGAACTGTCCTTACATTCTGGTGTTATTAATAGTAGACTTTTCAGGAGAATGACAGCCAGCTGTGCAGTCGTCAGTGCCTTTGAGCTCAAGAGCAAATCACTCTGGCCCAATATACCCAGCAATTAGTATAATGATACATACTCCATATGCAATACTCTGGGAAGGAATCCATATTGTTATGTTTCAATGTGAACTCTTTAAATTAATAAAGTGATTTCTTTGGGACTATAATACCAGAAAGGCAAAGTTACAATCTATGAGAATGTTTGTGCACACTTTTCTGGGGAATGACATTCAGAAGTTACAACAAGACAAGTTTATAATAAGCAACATGTGGTATGGATCCATTCTACAATCTTGATGACAAATTTTCATTACAGAAACTACTATCCCTATTCATAGGAAGTGATGCCAAAAAAAGCAGTAGCCTTCCAGAATAATAACCATAATAACTGGCTTTAGAAGTGAAGATTTAACAGGCTACTTTGTAACACAAAACTAAAATGTTAAAACTCTACAACTGTATTTTACAAATCCACAGAAGAAAAAAAAAAATGCAAATCGTTATTATGGTTGTAAAGACTTCTACTGGGGATTTTATATGTGAATTATTTTGCTTTCTATCATAATCTACCCTGTATTATATTATTTCACATTACTACTACTGTTACTAATCTTCTGCAAATAATAAATCCTAAAATCCATCAAGAAAAGGAGAAATTCAGTTGCTTTATAAAGATAAAGCTTTCCCTGCTATGAGAGTGCTGACCATAATCATCCTTACTTGCCAAAATGTAACAGTAAATGTTCAATGAATTATGGGTGAAAATACATCACTACTTTTTTTTCTCTTTATTTACCAAAATCTGAAACAAATTCTCAGAATAAAATATGATTGTTTCTCCTTCCAGTGTATATATCACTATCCCATTTTTCTTAATTTTTTGTTTGTTGGTTTGTTTGTTTTTAATAGAATACAGCTACTGAAAATTAAAATGTTTCAAACTGGAGAGTTTAGTCATGATTAAGTCTTTAAGTATTTGAACAAAATCATAAGATATCTGTGTGATATGTCAGAAGATGATGGAAGTTCTCTGCTTGTTGTCATGTGGGGGCATTTCTGATTGCTCCATAATCCACTGCTATTTTTTCAGTAAACTAATTATCACCTATGCTTTCAGCAATGTAGTAATGTTTCATAGAACATTAGCCTGACCTGAAATTACAAGAAAATTGAACAAAAAAAAAAAAAAAAAAAAAAAAAAAAAAAAAAAAGTAAAAACCAGCCTTACTTATATATACATATACATAAATACAAAATACGTCAATTCCAATAATATCCTTCACATGTTTTTTATAAATACCACTCCTTACTACAATTACATGTCCATGTATGTAAATTTCTTTTATTACTGTGAGATGGATGAACTTTTCTGAAGACAGCATCAGAGCACTAATGTTTAGCAGTAACAACAGCAATATCCTACAGTCAGCTGGGAACTGAACAAGAAATTGTGCTCTCAAAGTAGGTTCCTGATGCCCTTATGCAAATGCCCATGCCTAAGGTGATATCCCTGGAAAGGCAGGGGGTTGAGACCTTGCACACCTGAGGGATGGAAGAGTGGTAGGGTACATCTAGAAGCACTTAATCTCTGGAAAGTAGCACTGCTGTCTCAGAAATTCTCATGCTCCGGCAGTAACCTGTTGGAAGACAGAAGCAGTTTAGCCGAAACACCATTTTGGTATAAAATGCATTATTTTTTTAATCAATTTTTTTGAATTGTAAAATCCTAAGACACCTGTAAATTATTTCAATTCTGAATAGAGTTAATGCTTTCTATATGGTTATTTCACAATGTCAATATTAGCATTGTATTATAGTACATAAGTAGCTATGTCATAAGTCACTAAACACAGCTGCTACTTTGTATTGCTTGAAACATTTTTCTCCACTGAGTGGCTCATAAAGGAGATAATATATCAAAGAAAGATAATATGTTACCTGTCTTTAATTTTCACAATTTAAGTATTCTTCTTACATTATTACAGTGACTTTTTACAACAGATTTCATACTATTGTAATACTTTGAAAACTTATAATATTCTCTGAAATGTTACACATTTACTTAAATTTCAGAGGGAAGCACTGTTTTGCCTGCCTCTACTGAAAAAGGCACAGCTATGTAAGGGGGTTGATGTAAAGAGAGATTGTGTTACCCTCTATTTCCCTTGTCGAAGCCAACCAGTGTTATACTAAAATTTGTGTAAGTTTGATTTTTTTAAAAAGTTGAGACTTCTTAAGGAACTGCAGAAGACAGTGAGGTTTCAAAAACAGATACAGTAATTCCATTGTAGTAATTTTTAAAAACTAGAGAACTTTTACCCAACAATTTTGAGTAATTGGATGGCTTGCCCACAGGAAAGAGGGAAATAAATTCTGAGGGTTAGTGAATATGGCATTTTCAGGCAACAAGCCCAAGGGTGCTCACAATAGGTGCCTGTAATTGAAATACAGTGGGGAAAATTGCCTCTTTGACCTGTATGGTGTTTTGATTAAATGCATGTGCACTGAACCATGACAAAATAAGGTAGCATAACCACTAGCTCAAGACATAATAAACTAAATTCATGCCTTATGCAATTCTTCTGAAGAAAACAATAATCTTCAATGAACAGAATTGATGCAGTGGGTTTCCTGCTCTGTTTGCTTGTTGTCTGGATTTTTTTCCCTCTGCACAAAAGACAGTTAAGACAGGGTATTAGTCTTGGTGTGAAGAGCTTCGAACCTGGGAGCTCCCAATGTTACAACCAAGTTTAACCACAGATTGCAATCTGAGCCACACCACAGGAACAAAGCTCACTGTGATATTTAGGAACATAGCTTTATATCATAAATAGAATTCCTACCACAGTCACTGCACCTGTTTTAATTTGGTTTTACTGATTTGTTAGAGCTAATTTCTCCTCTTTCAGTGAAAGAAAAAGGCAGAGCCTTTAAACTTCATACTATCGTAGACATCCAAAGTAGTGAACTGAGCACAACCCACCGCTGTGCTTCTGTCTTGTTAGCTCTCTTGACAGCACGCAAAATATTTTTAGGTACAGCCAGCAGTTTGTGGGTCTTCTTGGTCAGAACCTCAGGTGTTCCAGCAAGCTCAGACAGCCAAGTCTGTTTTGGATAAAGATATGTCCCCTTTGAGAGGCAGAGTCTGGGAGATAGCACATAGATGAGCTATCAAAGGGAGAAGAAAAAGCCACCTGCCTGGCCTGAGCAAAGCTGGCAGTAGTTTTTAGGACTGGGTACAATAAAGGCAAAGAGTAATGTTTGCTGAAGGCACTTTGCAACAGGTAGTTTGACTAGATCAGACCATCTTTGGCTCAGCAGTGGTCATGACCTAACATTTACCATAACCTGCCCAGCATGAACAGAGAAGTTATTTCCATTTCAGGAGAACTTCCTGACACTGCCCTTCAGTGTCAGGCCTCTTCTCCAAAGCAGACAGGGTCAATTCACTGTCATGGATGTTCTCACTCACTGACTGTTCTTTACTGCCCTCGGGAGACTGCAAGTGCAAAAAAGCTACCTCGAGGGCAAACCCTAAATGCTGTCATTGGCATCCTGCCTTCACTCAGGACCTTTGCCTGCATAGCCTCATGTGAATTACCCGTGTTGTCCACCACATACAAGAAACTAGAGAAGAAGGATGGAAGATGATGGAGATCAAATGGCCACCAATTTGAAGGAAACATCTAGTTTACCCTTTCATCTGCACTAGACATACCTTTCCCATCACTTCTGCCTGAGATCAGCAGCGGGATGGGCAGAGAGGCAGCTGGCCAAGCCAGAGTGCAGCCAGCACCTCTGAGTGTGATCCAGGTGCTGTATCTGATGGTGCAGGTGTCTGTCTTCAGATGCAAGCCTGCTTCCCTTCACCTGGCAGCACTCCTTCAAAGCCCATTTAGAAATTAATGTCTAGTGAGATCCCGACTTCAAAGACATATTTATGTGTCAAATTTAATAGCTTCCCAAATATTTCACAACCCACTTTGGTTCAAAGCCCTGTTCTTAGACTATAGCAGTTCAAGCAGACAACCATTATATCTATTTTCTTCTGTCACTGGATATTTTAAAATCATAACCAGCCACTTAGGTATCAAACTGAAAAATGACATTTTCCTTCTGAGCCACTTGAGCAAAAGATTACAGTATAGTCCAGCTCTTTTATGAAGCTAGAAGATGTCTTTGGATTTCAGTTAAAAGATCACATAAAACACAACACTTCCCAGAGACTGTATGTGTGAAATGGTACGGTCTGTACTATATGGTATTCCTTCAAATCCATTCTGTACAAACTTCCTTAGGCCGAGGTTCACCTACCAAAACAGCCACAATGGGAGTGCCAAGAAGGAGGAACAAGGTGCAAGTTAAAATAGGCTGCAGATAACAGCTTTAGTTTACATCAACTTCATCTCTTCTGTGTGTGTGTGTTACAGATCAGCAGAGTGGGTGTAAATAGCTCTGAAATGTGAAAGTCAGATTGGAAGGATTGACCCTGTCTAATAGCAAAATATGCCTCAAGTACTGTTTAGTACAAACAATAAAACAAGTTGCTATTACAAAGGGAGCAGATACTGACCTCTGCTTGTGCTTTCCAACACTTCCATTACAGGGCCCTTGTGCCTATTTCATTTTTCTGCTTGTTTGTTTGTTTGCTTGAAGGATTTTTTTTTTTCCCTTCTTAAGACCTTTGTTGTTTTCAACAGATCTGTGAAGCATGAGAGAACCATCTGGATGGTCATGTGTCTTTTTCTCATTTTCTTAGTCCTATCAAATTTTGTTCAGGTTTAGTAATTTTTAAAATATTTTATAATCCATCTGTTTCCCATCCCTCATCTACATTCTGCAGGACAATCCTGACAGCCTGCCAAACTAACTTGGCACAGACATCTGCAAGGCTGGGATTTGCGGCCACACTTTAGTGTTTGCAAGGGTTGTGTCTGAGGTCCTCTGTGTGTCTGAGCATTTTCCTTTATTCTTAATTGAAAGATGCATGAAAACACCAATGAATCTCTCACCCAGTGCCCAAGTTAAGAAGCCACTTCATTAAGCCAAATAGTTTTGTCTACATTCTAGCTATGGAAAGGCTCCTGCAACAATTTTTGTTGTTGTTGTTGTTGTTTCCAGTCCAACAGAGGGAACTTCATACCATGGAGTTGCCCCTTTTTGTGGCTGGAAGTCATTCTGACTACCCTCAGAGAACAAGGCTCAGCTGTAGACAGCAAGATAAGTTGAGGCTCAAAACAATATAGACCCAGCAGGGTGAAATGGGCTGGGATCCAACCATTCAGAAGATGTAATAACTACACCGAGCATTGTTTTGAAAGTATGAGAGGTATGATCATTTTCAGATTTCACAGAGCCCCCACTAGGACAGCTCCCATGCTACATGATAGTCATTCTGGATTTTCTCCAGATGTATCTAAGAGGTAACACTTAACCATACTGTTAAAAGTCCTTCTCTGAGCAGCCATGAAACTGAAATACTCTCCCAGCATCCTTTTCCATTTCTTCTCTCTGCGGGTTGAATTGTTTGGTTATGTGTTTTAATACAAAATTCACAATGTTGCCCTGAGCAATGTTCGAAACTGCAGATTCCAAAGACTTTTTGTTTGTTTGTTTGTTTGTTTTTGTTGTTGTTTGTTTGTTTCTAACTGTGATGATGCTGTGGGGTATTCTTTTGAGGGATTTTATTGTTGTTTTTACCAGACTACAGCATGTTTCTGCCAGAATAGGCATGTCAGAAGACAGTATTTCACAGGGAAATTTTCTATTTAAAAAGAAAAATGAAACTGTTTCATATATATAAATAGGTAAAATAGACTAATAGTCTAGATGATCACTTTGTGGTTTGATCTGATATAGATGATTCCAGCATATCCTCCCCTTTCTCCTACCCTTTCCTCTCCCCTGCCCTAACCATAAGTGCATTTGGCTGGTGTAAGTCTGCTCAGAGATCTCTGCCAGTACCTCTTGTCAGACATGGACCTAGGCCCCATCTTTGCCTGGACAAGAGTCACAGAGCAGAAGAAATTCAAAGTTATGACACTTTCTTCTCATTTTACAGCAGTAAAAGAAGCAATTTTAAAGGAAGGGAAGGGTTAAGTGTTTTTATCTCAGTCTGTCCTTTGGATTCACAGTTCACTCAAGTTGTTAAAACTCAATTCTCTGTGGCTCTTTTTGAAATGTAAGACCTTTTGCTTTCTATTTGGATTTTTAGATATTCATTGCTTGAGCTTCCATAGACCTCTTATAACTGAAATGAAGTTTTCTGAACTGAGAGGTTGGTCATTAGTGGAGCAAATCCAATACTGCAGCCAAGCACACATATTGATTTAATATAGAATTGATGTCTCCTTTTAAAAACTCTAAATTCTCTATTTGCTTGCTTTGTTTTGTTTTAATGTTAGTGGACATCAAATTACCAATGTGAAAACCACAGCCCAGAAACAAAATAACCCATCTTTGAAAGCAGGCTGTTTCCCCCTCATCACAGAAGCGTAAAGGGGTTCAATTTAAAACTGTTCAGGTCCCCGCAGAGCTCAGGGGCGATATTTCTACCGCGGCTTGTGCTGGGGAGCAGCCGGCGGGGGTCTGCAGGCGCTTGAGGGGGTCTGCGGGTGTCCAGCCCGGCCTGAGCCGCCCTGCACGTGCCAGCCCCCTTGGCAAAGACGACGGGGGAAAGCATGCCTCGCCCCGCTGTGCAAGCCGAAGGGACCGGCACCCCCCAGTCGTGCAGTTCCTTCCCAGTGGATGGGACCCCCGCAGCCCACGGGCGCGGTTTGTGATCTTTGCCCCCCTCTCCCCTGTCTGTCGCCTTTGGGCGCGGGGTGGCGGACAGCAGAGGAAGGGGGCGGCTCGGGAGGGGTGTGGGGTGGTCTCTACAGGGGCGTTCGCGGTGAGGTTTGCGGTAAAACGTGTACAACGGTGCAGAGACGCGCTCGCAGGAGCTGATGGATCTGTAGGGAGGAGGCAGCGGAAGGAGCAAGCCCTGCAGCTTAGAGGTTCCCCGTCTTCCCCCGGCCACCCTGGGGGTCCCGCCGAGCCCCCGACCCCTCTCCTGGTCCCGAAATAGCCGAGCACTGGCACTCGGGTCGGGTCTGGGCTCCCCAAACCGCTGCAGGTTGTGCAGGCTGCTAGCGCTGTGGCACTGCGAGAACGCCCGGGACACACGTGGTTAGGAAAAATCAAAGCGGAGGTAAGAGCAGAAACCACTTTAATTGCGAAAATGAGGTCGAATAAGGTTTTCAGAAAGTCAGCTATATCCCCGAGGCTGTTAAAAGCACTATTGCCGTTTAATGTAAGCTGTTAAAGTTCAGAAACGATTGGACACTTACATTCACGCGACGCGCAGACTTAACATTCCCGTTTGCCTACAGTTAACATAGATTACACCAAACTAAACAGGAAAATATCTATGTGTATATATATTTGGTCAAGCATTCCGTTCAGGCGGCCCGTCGCAGGGGTCCCGGCAGGGTATCAGAGCGGGCCGGGATGTCTGTCCTGCCGTCCTGCCGTCCTGCCGCCACCCAGGGCCAGGCGGGGAAGGGGAAGGGGAAGCAGCCTGGGGCGAAGCAGCTGGGATTACCGGGAGAAGGGGGAGCCCCTGCAGCGGGAGGCTCGTTGAGCCGCCGTGGGGGGCAGCCAGGTGGGGGGTCTCCTCTCCCTGCCCTTTGGCACAGCAGTGGCACTGCCTGCTACTGGCCGCAGCTCTGTTTTTGGGTCGTGCTTACCCTGGCCGGGGCTAGGCCGGGGGAGGAGAGAGCCTGCCCCTTTCCACGATGCGCTGAGAAATGTCGCTTTCGCCACCTGCGGCTGCCGCCGGGATGCTTTCAGCCCCTCCCCTACTGCCACGGAGCACATGGCAGTGTTTTGGTTGACCGGTTTGGTTAGTTCTGCTGTGTTTGTGTTTATTTTATTTATTTATTTATTTATTTTTTTTGTAGTTGCTGTTTTCTTTTCTGTTTTCCCAGGCAAAGTGTGCCGCAGCTGGCTGCCTCCGAAAAAACAGCAACGTCTCCGGAGAAACTTTCAAACTTTCAAGCGGCTTCAAAAAAATAAAAAATAAAATAATAATAATAATAATAATAATAAAAATGCTACTTGCCGACTGCTCAAGCTCCCTGTGCCGCCGCGTGCGCGGTGAACTCAGAGACGGTCTCACAGCGCCAAGCTTTTCCAAGGCATTTTAAAAAAATACACATCTCCATGTAATGAGGCGTGCAAACTGCCCGTTCCCTCCCCGCGGTGTAACCAAGGGAAGCCCGATGAACTAGAAGGTCCTAACAGAGCAGGAGAGCTGTTACACACACATAAGGCAGAGGGAAGGATGCTGGAAGTACCTTGCAAGGTTACAAACCACAGTCTCAGTTCCCCCAAGTAAATAAATCCCCTTGGCGGTTTCAAGCCCAAAGCCCCTTCCTCCTCTGGGAGAGTCGCCTTCACCCTCCGCACTCGCAGCGCCAGAGCGAGGTCGGACTCGGAGCCCACCGCCGCCTCCACTTAAATCCAGTAAAAAAGCCCGACACGGCGGTGTTCTGCATAGGGTGGTTTATTTTTACCGATGCTACTCGGGCAGACGCCGTGGTTTTACAGCGACCACAAGCAACGATCTGCAAAACCCTAAAGCCTACCCAGAATGACGGCGGGGAAGGAGGCAGCAGCGCAGCCCCGGGGGCCGCATCCTGACACCTCGCTGCTCCCGGCGGAGCCCCGCTCTGCCCGGCACGGCACGGCCCGGCCCGGCCCTTGTCCGATCGGCGGAGGGGAGAAAGGCGAGGTGCGAGGGCATCCTGCGAAGGAGGTCCCGGCGCCCCCCGGCCTCCTGCCGGCGCTGGGGAGGGGCTGGGCGGGGGGCACACTGCAGCGGGGGGCAAGCAGGACGGAGCCAGGGGCAGGAGCCGCCGCTGCCCCGTCCCGGAGCGAGGGGCTTCACTGCCTGCAGAATTTGCACTTGATAATTTTCTTAAAAGCACTTTGGAAGTCTTTGTTGAAATAGGCATAGATGATGGGGTTGAGGAGGGAGTTGGAGTAGCCCAGCCAGTTGATGACTGCCCCCAGCCACTCGGGCATGTAGCACTTACTGTCACAAAAGGGTAGGACCAGCGCCACGATGAAGAACGGCAGCCAGCAGAGGATGAAGGTGCCCATAATGATCCCCAGGGTCTTGACAGTCTTCCTCTCCCGGGACAGAGCCATCCTCCGCTTGGCCTCCGTGTTCTTCTCGTTGCGCCGTTCAAAGGAAGGGGGCGGCGGGGAGCCGCACGCCTCGCTGGGCAGCGGCAGGTGAGTCTTGGACGAGCTGTTACAGCGCTGGACCTCGATGATCTCCAGGGCTGCCCCGTCCTCGCCCTGCCGCACCGCGCCGTTGACACAGGCGCCGGTCCTGGGCTCCACAGTCCGCCGCCAGCCCTTGCCGGGCTCCCCGTTGCTTTTCTTCTGCAGGGTGGCCGGGGAGAGGGTGAGGCAGGTGTCGGCGATTTTCTTCTTCTCTGCTTTCTTGACGGTCTTGCGGATCCTGAAGCGGGCCGCCTTGAAGATGCGGCCGTAGAGCACCAGCATGAGGAGCAGAGGGATGTAGAAGGCGCCGAAGGTGGAGTAGATGGTGTACCCGTGGTCCTTGCTGATGGTGCAGGCGTCGGGGTCCGAGCGGTCCTCGGGCGTCCTCCAGCCCAGCATGGGCGGGATGGATATCAAGAAGCCGATGAGCCAAGTCAGGCTGATGAGCACGGCGGCCCGCCGGGGAGTCCTCTTGTTGACATAGTCGATGGGGTCCGTGATGGCCCAGTACCTGTCCAAGGCGATGGCGCACAGGTGCAGGATGGAAGAGGTGCAGCACAGCACGTCCAGCGAGATGAAGATGTCGCAGGTGACCTGCCCCAGCGTCCACTTGTTCAGCACCTGGTAGAGGGCCGCCATAGGCAGCACCAGCACGGACACCATGAGGTCGGTGACGGCCAGCGAGCCGATGAGATAGTTAGCCACGGTTTGCAGGGAGCGCTCCAGGGCGATGGCCGCGATCACGCAGGCGTTGCCGCTCACGGCGCACAGGATGAGAGTGCCCAGGAGCAGCGAGGTGAGCAGCTGGTAGCCCAGGGTCACCTCGGCGAGGCCGGGGCCACCTGCCCCCTCGGGGGAGCGCTCTGGGGAGGTAGTGTTGTTGGCCACATCCATGCCGGGACGGGGGGGTTCTCTTCAGGAGACGGGCATGGGAAGAGGCGTCGGTCACTTGTGCGCTCTCCTGGCAGGAGGCATCGCCGCCCCGTGAGCTTTGGCCACGCCGGGCCCCCCGGACACCCCTCCCTCCCCTATATAGCGCGGCGGGAGGCGGCCGAGGCTCGGAGGACGGCGGCTGGCGGAGCCGCCCCGCGCCCGCCCATCACTGCTGCCTCTGCCCAGCGCCCAGCCCCGGGCAGCGGGGGCGGCCCTCCTGCGGCCGCAGCTCGCCGCGCTGCTGCCCCGCGCTCCGCCGCTCTCCCGCGCCTCTCCTTTCTGCCCTGCCTCCCTTCTCCCCCCTCGCTTTCTCCCTCCCTCCTTCCCCTCCCCTTCCGTCCTCCCCTTCCATCCCGCCCGTCACGGAGGGGGGGGGGTCTCGCTGGGTCTCCATCGTACCGCCGGGGGGCCGGGCCGGAGGGGCGTCCGCGACTCCCCGCCGTCCCCTCCCCGGCTGAGGGGGCACCGCAGGGACACCCACCACGCCCCCGCAATTCTGCCTCCAAATCTCCTCCCAGCAGCTCCGCCCCGGGCGTTGAGCACTCTGGTCTTCCCCTCGGGACCGGCTCCGGAGCTGATGCAGGCTGTGCGAGGCGGGGGGAGGCTTTCTGCGGCCAGGTGCTGCCGGCTGGGGTTGGGGGATACAGCACACCCCAGCGTTGCCCGCCGGCTTTGGGGTGCCGGGGCGTTTGGGGGCGCCTAGGGACGCTTATCGCCACCTGCAGGCAGGCGGCGGCGGCCCCAGGGCACGGGGCCCCGGGCAGCTCTACCGGGCTCTCCCGGTGGCAGGGCCGCCTGCACTTTCTGAGAGGCTGCGGGGCTCCGCCTTGCCCCCGCTCGGCCGCTGTGGGCACGGTGCTGCCGGTAGTGCCCGGGAGCAACACCAGCCTAGCCACTGGTGCGGGGAGAGAGCGTATGGGCAGCGTCTATAGCTCTGCGTGGTGCTTTACATCTCAGTGCCGGGCAGGGCTCCTACTCAGTCACTTAAGAGCAAGGAAAGCCCCATTCGTGATGACTCATGCCCTCGCCCCAGCGTCCTGGGGCGGTCGCCTGTCGTCGGGGGCTCCGCGTCAGTTGCGCGGCTCCCCCGTGCCCAGCTGGACACACGACATTGACCAAGCTCCCTCCCCGGGGCCACTGAGACGGGAAATTCAGTGCAACACCTTTTGAAATCACTGTTCTCCGAAGGAAAAAATCAACAACATCAACAAATTCTATTATACTTCCTCCCGAAAAAGAAGGGAAAATGCTGAGTCTGAACGTGAAATGTGTTTAAAAATAAAAAATTCAGACGGGCACATGTAAGCAAATACGTTAATATCCCGTATATATATAAAAAGAATAGTAAACCTGGGAAATACTTAAAAAAAAAAAAAAAAAAAAAAAAAAATTACAAGTAGTATGATTGACAGGCTTAACTTTACCTGTCTGTGAAAAGTAAAATAAAGTCTTTGGACGTAACTTATGCGACAGGTTTTATAAGATTCTGCGCCTCAGTGTTTTTAACGATGCGAGAACATCTCTCACTCTAGTTTGTAATTGTGCCATGCAAGCTCAGAAAACGCAGAAAGCCAAATAAGTAATTTCTTAACAGGAAGATGTTGCCAGATTCTAACTTAATCAAACTTGAGATGAGAATCACAGAGCCTGGCTTTCACGCACTTAAGTTTCCTCATCTTCTCTCAGTCAGCACTTAAAAATAAGGCTGAGTTCATAACTTCACAACATTTGGTTGGATTTCGTCCAATTCCTCTTTACTAGGGGACCAGGCTGCGTTTCTCCGCCTCCAGGCTTTCAATCTTTACCGCTTTAAATGATCAAGGCACAAATATAAACTGGTTAAGGCTGGATAAGCCGAGCAGAGCTGTACCCCTGCCTGTCCGTTGTGTTAACTGATCGTAATAACATTAACATGCTCTGTGTCTTACT
Source organism: Nettapus auritus (assembly GCA_011076525.1). Taxonomy (NCBI): domain Eukaryota; kingdom Metazoa; phylum Chordata; class Aves; order Anseriformes; family Anatidae; genus Nettapus; species Nettapus auritus. The sequence continues at coordinate 21,330,342 of CM021797.1, forward strand.
GAAAGAAGATTTATGCTGGTGAGACACATGCAAAACAAAACCCGTCTATTAATCGATATCTGAGTATGCTTTTCTTCTTCACTACCAAAACCTGTTCTCTTTTTAATGTCTCCTCAAATGCACAGCACGATTGGCTTCTAAGCAGTTGGATAGCAAGCCACAGCAAACCAAAGTTTGTGCTTGCTGTTCAGAGACGTTCAGTGCAACGAAGAAAGTGCAAGTCTGTAAAGGAGGAAGATCACGAGGAATTGTCCCAGCTTTCTTGCATGGTGGTGGGGAAGTCATTAGCCTAATTAGATTAGCCTGAAATTAGTGTTTCAGAGCCACGGGGAATGCAGGCTTTAGAAATCCACAAAGGGATCTCGAAGAAGTTGTTTTTACAGAGGTGTTTTACACTGATACGGCCAAGAGAAGTCGCTTTTTGCCCGTTAACTTCAATCGCGGAAGAATCTTTAGGGTCCTTTTCCAATTGAAATATTTAAAATCAGCTTTACCCTTCGGTTTTATTTTTTATTCAGAGACTGAAAGTCATTTCCCTCTGAATTGCGGGCAATTTAGGCAACCATGGAGGGATGAGAGGGAGTAGGAGGTGGAAGAGGTAGACGAAGGTAAGACTCACTCTTTTGATGTGATAGAGCCTTTAATCCTACTAAGCATTTAAACAGCAAGTGTTCAAACTTTCAAACAACTAAACGAGGTGCTAATGTGTTTAGACAACCTAGGTCAAGCACCCAGGGAAATTCTTAGAGGAAGGTCATAACCTCATAAAATCCACACTGACTTGTGTGAAAATGAAACGATATCTCTGCACAACCTAAGTCCAATTAAAATATTAATGTTATTCGATTATGACACAGTTGAAGTCAAAGAAGAAGTGCCTCAGTAGTTACAAAAATAAAAGGTACTAATAACCATGGTAGGGGGTGCTTTACTGAGCGATTTCATTTTACACACTTCAGGAAAAGGAAGAGCTACATACCCTTGATGCTTTCAGATTTTGACTGTATTATTTGCCAAGGTGCAAATGAAATGCTGCAATTTGATCATAGCATTGTGTTCACGTGGTTGCATACAATGCTTTGGTTTGAAAAGCATTTTTGGTTTTGTATCTTTACCATTCAGCAGGATAAGATACAGTACTTCTGTTATACAAATATATATATACATATACTTAAGTAATGGTTTCAAAATGAATAGGCTTAACCAGAGAGCTAAGGAAATTAATGTTTTCAGTTCACAGAAAGTGATCCAGTATATGCAGTTTTCTGTGGGAGAAGTTCCAAACAGGTGGAAGAGAAGATGTGCCAAGAGAAAACCTACCAACTACAGACTTGAATTTTCTCATTAGGTATCTTGAAAATACAGCCAACAGGAATTAGTACTACTCTTCCTTGTTCAAAACCTTCTGAAGAACAGCTACAATTTTAAAATACAGAAAAGCAAACAGGAATTTCATGGCTGGAGTGACTGTATAATTGAAACAGGTCCCCTCCACACAAGCTCATGCATTTCACTGTGAGAGATCCACATTGTGAGATACCTGCACCAGTAGCAGATCTATTCCCTGTGTCTTCTACCTAGCTGTGGCCAGTCCCTGAAGCCCTGCACATCCAACATATGTATAGAATATATATGTTTATAATTTTTCTTGAATCCTACACATTTTTTCTCTTCAGAAACAATAAACTACATATTTAGTGCAGTAGCAGAATGGGCGGGGGAAGGGGGGGAGAAGATTACTTTTCTAATTTCTGTATCACCTTTATGCCTTGTCAATATGTTTTCCCTAAATTTCTCGGGATCCATCTTTAAACACTTATTTTCCCTATTTTCAGATGGTTATATAAAAACTTGAGTAGTGGCTAGAAATCTTTCAATTTATAATATATCTCCTTAGTCTTTCTATATCACTCTCTCTTCTAATTTGTACAGTTCTTTCTGTATCTCGGATCTTTATTTTGGATCACAGCTGTCACTAAGTAGATGAGAAGCTGAGCTAACTCCTGCTGAGCCACTTGGTTGTTTCTACACTACCTTCTGTCTAGGCCACCTTCTGGGGCATAGAATTGGCTAGTTCTCCATGCAGTCCTCTCCAGCCAGCTCAGAGCTGGCTAGCTGTGGCCAAGCAAGAGTGCCCAGATATTCTAGTAGCTCTGCAAGAATCATCTTGGCTCTAGCAGAAGTAACAGCATCAGCACAGCTTTCAGCTTCAGATCTGGATTATGTCCTGCAAGATGCAGTGATGTCTCTCAGCCTGTTCTGTAACATTCCCAGTTCTGCAGATGCAGAAGAGTACACCCAAGCTGAGACCTGGCAAGATCTGCTAGTCTGGTGCCAGTCATGTCAAAAAAGCCGTGCTGTTTAAATATGCCTTAGCAGGTCTCAGGAGCAGTTGAGCCATGTTTACATGCTGCTAATGCAGTCTCTGGGAGCTGTGTACTGAGCCCAGTTAGATTTCTGTTCTCTCTTCATTGCCCTTTTTATTTTGTTTGTGCCCAATAACCCAGAAGAATAATTGGGAATGTGCAGGAATAACCATCATCTCAGAACACTGGAGCATCAGCCTATTATTAACTATGTTTTCCATCACCTGAGATCTCCCAGTTTCCACTGTCATCCTAGACAATAATGAGCCGACTGCAATTTCCACTGTCTTATTCTCATTCCATTCAGTTACCTTATCACAGCTCTCATGTTCATCATTTTTATTAAGAACAGAAACAGATTGTTTAGGTACACAAGTACTTCTTTGCCACTTCTGCTTTCCTCAGTTAGGAGCTTACAGAACAAACCAAAATTATAGTTTAACTCAACATAACCCACAAGAGGGGATAATTCATTCCACCTCACAGTCTTGGAGGTAATAGAATATTAAGTGATCATTTCTTCCAAAATGAATAAATGCTGTGTACATTCAAGTAGCGTTACTGAAGTGAATCTGTTATTAGTGATTCCTTCTACCAAAATCATGGGGCAGCTTTTATGCAAGTCTAGAACTTTAAGACAAATTTTGAAAAATGTTCACTTTAATATTACTACTCTGTGAAGGAAAAAGACTTTTGAGTGTATTTGTTAAAATGTAGGTTTTCATAATTTTACAGAAACATTTCAGAATTTTGACATTCTGGGAAAACTCAAGATTAGACTAAATTTTCTGTGTTGCCCCTTCTGTATGCAGTGCAGCTGTGATGAAGTAAGACCTGGAAGTTTGTCTCTTTACCATTTCTGCTTTTTCTTGATAATTAAACTTCTAAGCATGGATTTGATCCCAGAGAAACACTAGGAAAATCTATTCAGTCGACTTTAATCATGCTGTGGAGAACAAAGCAATGTTCCAGCTATGCAGAGGTTTTTATCAGCACATCTGTGTCAGAGACAAGGGAGAACAGTGCACAGAGCTGGTGCACTAGGAGCCAGTCTCCATTAGGAAATATTTGTAGCTGGTTAAGAATCACCTGTGTGGTGCAATGCAGTCCTGAGAATCCAGAAACTGGTTTAATGGTTTCTTAAAAGCTACAGTCTGATATTTTTAATTGCATTAAAAATACTATATCACAAGTAATTCGTTCCCCTTTGAAGTTTGCGAAATAAATCATTCCAATAACACCTTTTACATTATTCTAAAATTGCTGACTGGTTAAATCAGGCTCTATCTCATAGTTAATTAAGATTATTCCATCTATTTATTTAACTTTCACATTCATCTTATAGCAAAATATACAGCCAGCTTAAAACATTTGCTGACAATACATACCAGATTCCAGTAGTATTCTAGAGGTTAAGCAATTTTTCTAGGTATTAAACTATATTTGCATGATTTTTTAAACAAGGACTGCCAATGCAATGTAAGCTTTACAAACATTTTTAAAATCTGCTGCTTTATTTTTTCACCTACTTGTTGCTTGTTTAATGTATTTAATGGATACGTTTCAGTGGATATATTCAAGCATTTCTGTTCTGGCTCCCTTCCACACTCCCCTCCCTAACCTTACCCACCCCCAAGAATATGGAATACCTTCCAAACGAAAGAAATTTTATACAATGAACATTACAGGACTCCCAGATGAACATCGCTTTGAGGGAATTATTCTCCAAATATTTTTATTGCAATTGCATTTTTATTTATTTATTTATTTATTTTTTTGCTTTTATATACGTATATAATTTCACTTTAAAGGAGAAAAAGTAAGAGAGAACTTATTCTGGAATAAAGAAAGATATGAAAAAAACATTTTCTAATTTCTCTAGATAGTCTTCTATAGGTCTCAGCTTTAAATATCAGACAGATCTAAATCAGTTTTCACAAAATAATGTTAAGGTATTTGAATCTTACAGCTGAGTTGTAGTGTAGCATCTGATGGCTTCCTCTGCTCTCATCATGTGAGATTTTCATACTACACCAGAGCTCAAAAGTAAATTCCATGCTGTCACTGTTTCCTCAGTCAATAAAGATGGCACTTACAGTTTCAACATAGCTGCTTATAAGGGGTATAAACTCTTGATGCAAACTGCAAGCTCAATAGTATTTGCTGCAGTTCAATGTGAATCCAAGCACAGTATTTTTCAAATATGTTATTATAAACTAATTTTAATTTCCTTACATTAAAATGGATATAATACTACTTTTTTAAAAGACACTGTTTGGAAAAATAAATCTGATGTATAGAAATTAAATTTCTGCCTTATCTTTGCAGACTAAATTTATCCAATTAAATGAAAAAATTAAATAATTTCATCTGTGCAGAGACTAGTCACACCTAGTCATATAGGCCCTCATCAATTCTGCATTTACAGTGACCTTGACAAAGGTCATGAGGATGCTGCTTTTCCTGATCTATTAGTATCCTTTGCCTATGGCATTAACTGTGACAGTACAAAACCATCATGTCTTCTCAGGAACGTGGGTCCCTGCTCATGGTAGAAAGTTGTTGTCTTTGTTGGAAGTCAGTGTGCTCTTGAGGAAATACTCAGCTGCAAACCCCTTCTTTTTCATTATGAATTTTTTGCCTAGTACCATGCCCAAATGCTAGTGCTGGAGGCAGATGGAGTATGGCCAAGGATTCACTGGAAGGCAGAAATGCTCCTTTTAGCTGCAGCCCATACTTGATGTCTGTTTATAAGGATATACTACTCATTGTGGCTGCTCATTAGCTTTAAAGTGCCCTACCAACTGAGTTCAGGTAAGGTCAAACACCTAGGATTCCCAAGTAAAAAATGAAGTTCAGGGATCCCCCCAAATTAATTATTCATAAAATTCACTATGCATAAAGCTTCTTAGCCCTTCCAGTAGCAAATGTTAAGGAGTGTTACTTAGCCTATTCTCACCAAAGTAGTTCAGATACATAATCTTACCGGTAGAGCTAGAAAACTCAGGAAGCTGCTGTTTTCTAATAGTTTTAAAAATCCTGAGTTTTCAGTTCACCAATTCTTTTTGATTATGTGTGTGTGGGATTAGGCCAGTTCTAGTTGTCATGGTCAACTACTCATTCCTTTCATTTTCTGTTATCACTCAATTATGTTCAAAATAAGTAAAACTTTTATTTATTTATTTATTTATTTATTTATTTATTTTTTCCCAAGATTACCTAGAGAACTTTTTCTCATTTTCAGATTTACCTGACCAGAGTGTCAGATTTTGAGGCCTTCAGTGCTACCTGAATGACGATGCCTTCTGTGGAGGCTGTAATATGCAATTTTTAAGCACAGCGTCCTGCTAAAACTTTAAGGAATCTTCATTGAATGACAGAATACTTTGGATTGTCTTATAACTACAATCCCTGACAAAGAGTCCTTCCCCGGCTTTCCTGCAGGCCCCCTTTAAGTACTGGAAGGTTGCTATATGGTGTCCCCAGAGCTTTCTCTTCTCTAAGGCTGAACAACCCCAACTCCCTCAGCCTGTCTTCATAGGAGTGGGGCTCCAGACCTTTGATCACCTTTGTGGCCCTCCTCTGGACTCTTTTAATAGTTCTACATCCTTCTTCTGCTGAGGACCCCAGAGCTGAACACAGGACTCTAGGTGGGGTCTCACAAGAGCAGATTAGAAGGGGAGAATCACCTCCCTCAATCTGCTGGTCATGCCACTTTTGATGCAGCCCAGGATACAGTTGGCTTTCTGGGCTGCAAGCACACATTGCCGGCTCATGTCAAGCTTCTATTCAACCACCACCCCTAGGTCCTTCTCCTCAGGGTTGCCTTCAATCCCTTCTCTGCCCAGCCTGTATTTTTGCCTTAGGATTGCCCTGACTCAGATGCAGGACCTTGCACTTGGCCTTGTTGAACCTCATGAGTTTTACATAAACCCACCTCTCAATCCTGTAAAGGTCCCTCCAGATGGCATCCCTTCCCTCCAGTGTGTTGACCACACTACAGCTTGGTGTCATTGACAAACTTGCTGAGGGTGCACTCAATTGCACTATCCATGTCACTGGCAAAGACGTTAAACCATGCCCGTCCCAATACCCATCCCTGAGGAACACCAGTTGTAACTGATCTCCACCTGAACATTGAGACATAGACTACAATATTTTGAGTGTGACTATCCAGACAACTCCTTACCTACTGAGTGGTCTATCCATCAGTCCATGTCTCTCCAATATAAAGACAAGGATATCATGTGGGACAGTGTCAAATGCTTTGCACAACTCCAGGTAGAGGACATCAGGTGCTCTTCCCCTATTCACCAATGCTGTAACCCTATCATAGATGGCCACTATATTAATCAGGCACAGCTGCTCTTAGTGAAGCCATGTTGGCTTCATCAAGAAAAATACTTTGTGAGGAGCTAAAATTTGCCTGTAGGCATATATATCACAATAATGAAGTTTGTTGTAAAGCCCTTTTTAAAGCCCTGCTACATTTGTGAGATGCTATCTTCAGTTACATTATATCCCAGAACTCAGTACTGTAACACTAGTATCTTTACTACTATAAAGCAAAATCTCAGAAAAAGATGTAAAGAATGTTCTAACAAACTGATCCCTTCCTTTCCATTCTTTTCAACAATTTTATCTTCATGACTGTTCACACAAACGTGTTGCAATGTGTTTTATGCATCCAATACACCACGTGTCCCTCAAGGTCTTCACATTTTTTTTAATTTGTTGTTTTTTGTTTGTTTGTTTGTTTGTTTTGCTAAGACATATTTTATATTAGTCTTGAAAGGCTAGATAAACTTTCTTTTACCTGGACTCTGCTGCAATGTATAATTGCATTACTGCAAAGAAGCATAGAACTGTCCCTCTGAGAGGAGCAACTCATTTCCTCCTTTCCATTTGCCTGGGTTGGGGGGACAGTAAACAGCCATTTGTTATTGCATTCTGTTCATGTTATTTAGAAGAAAAAGCTGTATGGCAGAAAACTCTTTTCTCCTACCTGTTTCAATACTGGTAGTGACAGTCTATGAGGCATTCTTTTGGCCACCCATCACTCTGTGTGAACTAAGACACACCAGAGTTTATCCATTAACAAAATAAATTTATTCCTAGATTTTTCTATAGACACTTCCATGAAAATTAACACTGCAGTCATATATATACTTCATGTATCCATTTAATTTTTATAATATTCCCTTTTTGGTAAGAAATCAATATTATGATATTGCCCTTAAATTCAATTGCATTTAGCTTATTCACCATTTCTGTTTCTCTAGGATTGTGGTAAACAATTATGCTGGCTACAGTTTTTGAAAGGAAAAGGGAGTAAATTGTTTTCTGTATAAATGCACAAATCTGTTTTTGTTTATTTTGATGTCAGAGTAATGCAGCAATCACGGGGATAAATTTAATTGTATTTGATTATTTATATTGACAATGAGTGAGCTGAAGAAGATAGTGTTTATGATTCTTTGTGTTGGCATTATAATTCAAGTTAATAACCTCTCTGGATTTAAAACATGCAACAGAGGACCATAGGAAAAAATTACCCATGCTATTCCTTACACAGCTCAAATCCTGGATGTTCATATTTTAAACTGTGGCTACATCCCTCCTCTGGGAGGACTTCTATCAGATCACTAAGTGATAGGTAACAGTTTCAAAAAACAGGGAGAAAAATCTGTCCTTTATTTCTGTGACCAGAAATTCTGTCATTCAGGTCTTAATGAATCAGGACACTGTCTGCATCTTTCTAACAAAGTGCATTTTTTTTTTTTTTAATCTACAAAAGTCAGTTTGACTGGATTGAAATTACTGAAGTACAAGGATCTTTGTTAGGGTAACTCCGAGGGAGATTTGGTCTTGTGTCCTTTATTCTGAAGTCCATATATGCTACTTGCAACTTGCAAGTGAAAAGTTACACTTACTGAGACTAGTTTTCTGTCTTTATGCTTCAGTGAACATAAACAGCAGTTTCACAGGAGGGCATAAACCACTACTAGAAAATTATGTACAATATGCCTATTGGAGAAATAACTGAAATATTTCCAAACCCCACACAGTTCACGATTAATGTATATTCAAAAACAAAAGGGCATCTATTCGTATCTCTTCACATAAATTTTACCCTAATGTAATTAATGGCACAAAGATATCAGGTTCAAAAAGAAAACATATTTTGCTCTTGACATTTGTTCCATATTTGACAACTAGTTGAATAGTTTAATTACACACTGTGTAAAGGATTATAAATCACAGCATAGAATCACAGCATGGTTTGGATTGGAAGGGACCTCAAAGATCATTTAGACTCAACTCTCTGCCAAAGGCAGAGATGCTATGGGTTTTTGTTTCTTTCTTTCTTTCTTTGTTTTTCAATAAATGATTTTTTTACATTCTATTACCCAGCCTTCTATTTGTGTATTAAGAAAACCCTGAATTACTTTCTGTATATTTACATTACAGGATCACAGAATCATCTAGGTTGGAAGAGACCTCCAAGATCACTTGGAGTCCAACCTCTGACCTAACACTAAGTCCTCCATTAAACCATATCACTAAGCTCTACATCTAAACGTCTTTTAAGGACCTCCAGGGATAGTGACTCAACCACTTCCCTGGGCAGCCTATTCCAATGCCTAACAACCCTTTCAGTAAAGAAGTTCTTTCTAATATCCAACCTAAACCTCTCCTTGCACAACTTTAGCCCATTCCCCCTCGTCCTGTCACCAGGCACGTGGGAGAATAGATCAACCGCCGCCTCGTTACAGCCTCCTTTCAGGTACCTATAGAGTGTGACAAGGTCGCCCCAAGCCTCCTCTTCTCCAGGCTGAACAATCCCAGTTCCCTCAGCCGCTCCTCATAAGACTTGTTCTCCAGACCCTTCACCAGCTTTGTTGACCTTCTCTGGACTCGCTCAAGCACCTCCATGTCCTTCTTGGAGTGAGGGTCCCAAAACTGAACACAGTACTCGAGGTGTGGCCTCACCAGAGCCGAGTAAAGAGGGACAATCACTTTAGCCCTGCTGGCCACACTGTTTCTTATGCAAGCCAGGAGGATGCTGTTGGCCTTCTTGGCCACCTGAGCACATTGCTGGCTCATATTCAGCCGACTATCAACATTGTCTACATCTTCTACCACTTGCTAACAAATTTCTGCCTGAACAGAATTGCCACAGTGCCTTCATATTGTAGGGAAGCCCTCTTAGCATTCTAAGTCCTTCTGAAAACCAGATTACCTTTTGTATCTCTTTGAAGCATTATCCCAGGAGAAGAGAACCTGTAGTTCTTTTTCCTGAGAAGGTTCATTTCATCAGATGTGAAATTTTCACTTGGGAAAGTAATTTCCTTATTGCTTCTAGTCTTAATATTTGGAGAAGCACTACCAATAAGTAGTTCTATAAGCAGAGTTTCTCTGTCATTAACTTACCTTACTCAATAGAAGAAAACTCTTTCTGTATAATATTTGATTTCACTTGCATCCTTCTTACTTAAGTTTAGATAGAAAAATAGATTTCAAGCCTTTTCAGCAAGTAATAGCATTGGCCATATTATTAATTTAGAGTGCTGTTAGAAATGAATAATCAGTACTTAAAAATCTGAAGAAAAATTGTGCATTGAGAACAGTAGAAATCAGAATTAACATCACTATTAAAAGGTGTTGCATTGGTTTCCTAGCTGTTGTAAATCAGGATAGTTATTTCAAAATGTAATTATCAGTGACCACAAATTATACCAAAGCTGAGAACACAGGAAGAAAAAAAATGTGTGAAAAAAAAAAAAAAAAAAAAAGTCTGTGACAGAAAATCCTTTGTCACGCAAGCACAGACAAAATGTAACACTGTTTTATATTGCTCTTGGTCATCATATGCATGTTACAGATATTGGCCATTATAAATAGTATTCCAGTGTTTTGTGTTTCTAAGGTAGATGAAAGAGTAAAGAAGGTGTGCTGAAAAATTTGCTGTTCAAAAGCAATCATTTCTTGGTTGATCTGTACCACAGTAATAGTTGCATCTTTTTCATCTAACAAAGCATTTTTCTTAATGAGATGCAGATGAGGTTTATATCACCAGACACAAGAAATTTGATACAGATGTGCCATTCCTTCAGAGGCAGCATAGAAATGCATACATTCATTACCATAAAAGAACTGCAAAGTCGTCTGTGAGACAATGCCAGAATATCTCCACCACTGCATGGCAGCTGTAGCCCTGCACCCATCAGTCTTCACTTCTGGGATCACCACTGTTAGGGTTACAGTCCTGGCTTGGGAATCTTCCAATATTTTTTTCTTGCAACACTAATCACATCATTCTAATGAGCCTTTAACAAGTGCTCGCTCTATAATAGTTCTTAGCTGTACAACAAATCAGTTTTGTCTGCTGTATTGGAGGTTATTATAATAAAACCACCTTTAGAGAAATTTTGGTACTATACATGTCACTTTTTCTAACTCCTTTTGCCATTTTTCATTTGTCTTCCCTTGAGTTTTGCTGCAGATGGATCTTCATTGGTTTCTTTATTCTCCATTTATATTAAGCTGCTGCTTACCCTCCTGCCTGAGGTAGATGTCCCAGTTTTCCATAGGATGATGTCCACGGGATGAACACAGTCAAGTTAAAACTATTCTTGCTTCAGGAAAATCCCCACAGATTTTAAGAAAAACTTTGCAATCATAAGAGTTACAGGTTTACCAAGTGTATATGGACAGCTTCACAATACCTTCTTTTCTTTAAAACTACATAAATAAAATAAATATTATGTCAAGCACAAATACATCTATAAAAGGACTCTTACAAAATAACTTTGTTTAAATGATAAAATGACCAATAATTTTCTTCTGTTTATGTTTTTAATTCATGTCAGCCAGGAGAAGTTGATAGTGAAGTTTTTGCAAGCTAATATAAGCACTTAAGTAATGCTCAGCAAATACTTGGTATTTTTCCACAGGCATAGGTATGTTTCATTGTCATATACAAGAAGACCAACTATCGTACAAATATTCAAAATTGAGGGGAAAATAATGAACAGTAGCAAGGCCATGCCAAAAACAAAGCTTTATTTATTTATTTATTTATTACATCAAAATTTACATTTCAGTGAGGTTATGGTTTCTTTCAACATTTTCTTTTCAGGCTTACCATCTGCTGGAACAGATTCTCTTTACTTTCCAGCATTATAATTCCCAATCCAAAAATACCTAATAGAAACTAATATTCATAACTAATATTAATAGAAAATAACACATCTGATTAAATCTAAAAGATGAAACCTGTAGTGGTAACAGCTGGTAGTTACCCTAAAACAAATAATTATGTTTCTGTTAATATATTGATATCAGTTCATTTTTCATTTTCCATGTGAGAGGAAGGTAGCAAGGGAAAACATAGAGTCAGTACCTGTCTCTCTATTTCTCTCTTGATTAAAACTCTATTTCTCTCACAATTCCCATTATTTTACTTTCTGTAAATATCCATGAGTCCATAGGGAGAATGATTCATTGGTGTGATGCATAAAGGCAGGAGGTAGTTTCAAATCCCTATCCCTATGACCAGTTAATTGTTTCTAAAAACTGGAACATATCCATCAAGCTGCTGATTCTCTCCACTGATTCTCTCGCTGCCTTACTTCAGCATAGCCAACAGCTTCACAGCTAGGATTCCCACTGGGCATGGAGAAGACCTACATTCAAATCTGTACGGTAAACCAGAGGTAGGAGGACATAAGTTCATGTGTCCAGCACCCCAGGGACTGATCCTAATAATGCTGCTGTCAATTATGATATACCAGTTCCTGAGTTTACTAAAGACAGAATGTAAACTGTCATGGAAATCCAATTTTTTTAAAATCTCATCCTAAAAAATTCTAACCTAAGAGCAAAACACGTAGAGATATAACATTTTTCAAGCTTTAAAAATAAATAAATAATAATTTTCAAAAACAGTAGTTATCACAGATGAATGATATTCAAGGTAACTGTGGGTAGTGACCCTCTTCTTGATAGGCATTGGTCTCCCACATCTTCATGGTAGTTTATTTAAGTAGTAAACAGCTTTATTTTTTTCAAGCTTATACTGTTAGTTGGTTGGACCGAGAACGAAGGACTCTTCATGTTCTGGGTTAATCAGTCAATTGCATTTTGCACCAGGATGGAGCTTTCCTAAAAAGCTGAGATAATGCAGTCTAGATGGGTATTTCGTTCCCTACAGCCTCAGATCTCATTGTATGTTTGGTAAACTCAACACCTGTCTGAATTTTTCACAGTAGCAGCTTGGTTGCAAAGGCCAAGGATGCGCACTTGTCTACTCATTCAGGATTTAGATTAACAAACTACAAGGTTTGTTAAGAAGCTGTGGATACCTGCAGACAGAATCTTCTTTCACAATAGGATCCTTCATTATTCCTAATAGCTAATATTCATAAGTGCAGGTACGTGAGTATGGCTCATTATTTATGCACTGGATGCTAATTGTACCTGGATATGTATTTTTCAAAAATATCCAGCTACAGACCATAGCTTGTCAAATTCTCAGCAAATTCTCAGTCTCCAAAATGAATTCCTAGGAACACAGACTCTGCCAAGTCTCTAGAGGCTTTTATCCATGGACAGCATAAAAGTGACTAGGCATTTGCTTCTTTCCCATGCACCAATTTTATTCCAGTATATATTTTCTCCTAGATTAAAACAAGCAGATGAAAACTAAGCCCACAGAATGAAGAGATCTAAGACTTTTCTATACATGACTCGGCTCTGTAGCTAAGGTACTGTTTTCATCTGCATCAGGCCCTCTCTTTTCCAATTACAAATGTCAGAACAATGATCTCATACTGGAATATATCAGAAATAATACAGTTAGAAATGTATTGGTATAAAATTGAAATAAGTAAGAGCAAAATGAGCAATAAATATCTGGCATACTACTCTGTGATCCAGCCAAGATTCTGTGTCCCAGAACAGTGGTCTCCAAACATTTTTGATCACATACCCAAATATATGTATTTTATGTATTTACTGATAAATTATATACATGTACTACTGTACTAACATATTATGTACATTATAAAACATACATAAAAATATAAATTGAAAGGACAGATAAAATGAAATAAGTACTTATAAAACTATTTATTTTATTTGGTATTATTTATATTTAATTATTTTATGTAGTTTTATTCATTGATGGCCTGAAAAATATTTCCTTCAACGAACTGTTTTGTGCATTCCCTGAGATATGCACATATGACTTTAGAGTTCACTACCCTACAGTAAAGTTTTGCCAGTTTTGCCACTTCTCAAGGGAAGGGAAGGGAAGGGAAGGGAAGGGAAGGGAAGGGAAGGGAATAAGAGTATAAAGCTTGTGAATTAAATACTTCCTCAAAAATTCTAAATTTCCATCCTCTTTCACCATGTATGCAAAATTATGCAAAAAGTATAGATGTGAGCAGCTCTCCTACACAGAGCTAGGTGAGATATCTGACATGAACAGTGTAAACTAGATCAATGCATATTTTTACAAAGATAAAATATATTTTATTTGTTGAAAATAAATTGGACTGGTGGAATGCATTAGGTAACAATGTGAAAGAAAAAAATAAATCTGTACTGTTTGAAATTAAATGAAATTGTGCTTAAATGTATTTTAGATGGCTGTCAGAGCGCCAGTCTGACTCATTTTTAAACATAACTCAGCCACAAGAATGCTACCCAAATCTTGAAAATTTCATTCAGAAGTCTGTTAATAGCTATGACAAAGAGGAAAACAAAACAAAACAAAACAAAACAAAACAAAAAAAAAACACAGCAAAAGCTGTACCAATTCTCATCAATAAAAGTTACCATGCAGATTAAAGTGAACTGGTAAATGTTCTGTTGGCTAGTCATTTTGTGAAGGGTTTAAATCCCACAATTACAGTGGATAGCTTAATTTCCAGGGATTTCAAGGAGCTCAGTGGAACTATTTATACACTTAGAAATAAGTCCTGATTCAAAAAAAAAAAAAAAAAAAACTGTTGAAATTAGCAGACATTTACATCATTTACATTCTTTATTGCAGCTTAATGAAATTACAGAACTGCATGTTTACTTTAAGACACTGGTCAGTATTCCTTACTCTGTGTCATTTCTGCCTCAGGGAAGCAGATAAATCTGTCAAATCTCTAAATCAGATTAATGCATTAAATGGTGATATGGATGCAAGAGAGAATTACTAGAGCATGCAGTCTTAAACCTGGTGAGAATGCTCTTTAAATACATATAAGTGAGCAATGGTCAGAACGAACCAGCATGAGATGGTACCCGAGACAGGTATTTCTAAATTTTCTTTCAGCCAGCTGTGACTGTCAGTAAGTTAATTGGTAAAATGCAAGAAGCCTTAAAGTATCTCATATATAATCCTCAGCATCCCAGGATGAAACCACTCAGTTTTGAGCCCTGCAAATGGCATTTTATAAGCTTCTATAGAGCTTGCTGGCTCTTAGTTGTCATTCCAGTTCAGGTTAGCAAACCTAATATTAAACCAGATCTCAACTAAATATTGGAAGGAATTAAGGTACAAAGAATTGCCAGGAAGGATGCCAATACCCTCAGTGTTTCAGCTCAAAACATTAAAAGATGTTGAAATTGGTTTGGGTAATTTCACATGCTACTTCAGTTTTAACGAAAGTGATCCAAGCTATGTAATATCTGTGAAATACTTTGTACATAGTATTTTCAACATATCTAAACATAAAATTATCTCCGTTTATTTATTATTCTCTATGGACCTTTTACTGATTTGTTGCTTGAGGGGAATTTTATTGGAGATGAATTTTCTTGCATGGAAGTAAGCATATAAGACTCAGGTCATATAGCTCAGTGAAGGTTTAAAAACAAAACTAACCAACTGACTACAGACCTCAGGAATTCCATCATGCAAAGCCATTAGAAAGAACAAGATCGGTTTTCATACTGTAAAAGACAAAACTGAACATCACTTGAATCAAAAAACACGGTGTCCTGGTTGACTGGAGCTGCTAAACTCGTTGAGCTGGGAAGCTGTTGAATGTTCCTCATATATAATATGGACAGAAATGCTGGAAAAAAAAAAAGTGGGGGGGGGGGGGAATGAACACATATAAGTTGTTACCACATAAATCTCTTGTGCAAAGAAGTCTTTACAGTTGAACAGAATGGGATTGGAGAGAATTTAGTCACTAAATTGTTAGTAGCTCAACTTTTAATACACTGGTCAAGGTTTGATGTTACATACTTTTTACAGCTAGAGTTGAAATAAGTACGATAAAATTATTGGCTGGAATGAATAAAATTCCATCATCAAGAAATTGGTAGTTGAAAGAATAATACTTCTTTTAAAGGGGAAATGGCTGTATCTAGGTTATAGTTGCTATATAGTATATATGCAAGTATTGGAGTTTGTGAGAAAAAGCAGACAACCCATGGCCACTTATCAGTCTCTAATTCTGAAACTCCTGTTCACACCTAGTACCTTTCTCATTCCTGTAGGCATAGAGGTTTAATGCTGTACAGCATGGCTTCGTGGACAAGGGACAGAAAGCTCACATACCCTCCAGGATTTTCTTCCCTCAGAAAGTTGGACTGGTTTTGATATATGGCCAGAAATTAGAAATACGTCTGATTTTTTTCTTTTTTTTTTTT
>CM021797.1:21346469-21360694 GCA_011076525.1 Nettapus auritus
ACATTTTTGTAGATGTTGCATATTTATGGGCTGGGAATTCCGTGGATATTAGCAGGAAAAAAGTAGGCTTGCATTTAGCACATCTGAAAATGTTTCCCTAATGGAAGGGAGATACAAACAGAAAAAGTAGGCATTTTAATATATTTAATTACTGCTTCAGTTATTATTTTCTATTAATAATTTAAGCAGCTTGGGAAGCATCAGACATCAACAGTAACCAGTTCTGCAACTGGATACAATAAAGACTGAGGCAGGCAGGCAGTTCATGCTGTCAGTTCCAGTAAATTAAATGAGAATGCTCTTGGGCCCTGAAGTGAAATGTGTGAAAAAGGCCCACTACACTAACAAACTCTTTTAGCAGCCAAAAGACGTTATGTGCATGCAATATGCCTTTTAGTGATGGCCCCAGACAAAGGTGTAAGAACTGACTGGAAGTGGCAATTGACCTGAGCTGGAAGCACCCCAAGAAAAGTTCATGCAGTACAAGAGAAGGTATTCCAGTTTATGGGCACATCTGGTCTACTGCTTAGCAATATGGGAAGCTATAAACTGTATTTTTAGATAAAGTTTCAGAATTCAGATATATTTTCACACATATTTTGCTGTGTGATTTCACATATGTGCATACAAACCTCCAAGTATGTACAAATTTGAAGAGTAATAATTGCATGCTTCATCCAAATAATTTATTTGGATGAATACTTCCAAATAATTCACTTCACCCAAATAATTTATTATCCAATCTAGATTTGAAGGCATTCAGTCAAAAAATATATATATTTTTGATAGTTTTTCTCAACATTTTGCACCCTCATTGATCAAGCTCATGCTTAATGTCCTGTTTTAATTAGTTTAATTCCAGTTTCCAATTTTAATTCATAGCAATTGTACTTCTTAATTTTTTTCTTTATAGTCACTGAATAAATTTTTAGCTATAGGATATTTTAAACTAAAATTTAAAGTGTTTGTATTAACTTTCAGAGTAATCATCTCCCCTAGGCTAGAAAAACACTTCAGGAAATTGTGATATATTTCTTCACTGTACTTCTCCCTTTAAGAGTCATATTCACTAGCAGTTTTGGACGTGTTTCTGCATCTGTTCATGAGCATTCAGCTGCTTCCTGATTTGAACACAAAATCATTCATATATTTCAAAAATAAAATTAAAAAAAAATCAAAATACTTTTTCTTTTAAAGGAAATCAAGACCTAACATATTTTCAAACTTAAAACCTTTTTCAGTGTGTGATGTTATTATCACTTGTAAATGACATCCAAGCAGATGGGGTATGAAAAATATGTACTTAATACATAGCAATTCTCTGAACATTTTTAAAAATATCTGTAATGTTCAGTAATTCAGTTATGGAGATTCCACTGCAAACCTCAGGCTTTTGGGTCATATGTTGAGTACAGATCATTTGACACAATTCCAGAGCTGGAAAGCTCAGGCCTGAGGATTATATTGCAGTCAGACTCATTTTATACTGGCCCCTCTCCTTTTTTTTCCTTTTTTTTTTTTTCTATGGTGATTTTAACTGTTGCATACGTTTTGCCTAACAGGAGTTATTGACAGCCTCTAGGTGGACAGAAATTACAAGCTCGATGTATCATTTTTCTATTTACATTTAAGAAATGCTGAAATAAAATCTTTATTGTTACATTTTATATGAAGATTATGTCCTTACAGGAATAAGTCTGAAATTTCTATTACCCTGCATAATGTGATACATATCAAAGCAAAAAGAGCATAAAACACCATCATCTAATCTGAGCAGTGTTATAGTATTTCTGTGTATTACTGTAAAGTAGGAAATTTTATGGGTAATACAAGAGGAAATCATGCATAAGAAGTGAAACAGTTCTATGTATTACAGACTTACTTGTATGAGGTTAAGATTATATGTTTACCATTGAAATATTTGAGCATAAGTCTATCCATTCTTTACCGTTACAATGGGCATGTATGATTTATATACCATAAAAACAAAACATGAATATGTAAAAAACTATATTCATCCTTTTAGCACAAGCAGAGTTCAGAAATCTCTAGGAAAAAAAAAAAAAAAAAAAAAAAAAAAAAAGTAGTGATTTAAGTTTTCATCAGCTGGCCTATCTTGGAAATGAGTTAAAGCTTGCATGTTGCTAATGTTCAAAATAGTCTTGTGGAAGACAAACATATATGGATTTTTCAACCAATTTACTGCTAACTGTAATCCTAATCTAACGGCTCCATTAGAAAACTGAAACACGTAGCACTCTTGAACAAGACTGCCACAGTGGACTTCTTTGGGCTGCGTGAGATGTCTGTTATCACAGCAAGACCAAAAATCTTACTACCTTAACCTCTCTGCTTAGCTCTTTAATAACATTGCTGCCTCTGAAGTGAAACCACCCTTTCATTCATGGATCAGCTCTGTTTTTAGCTCAGCCTACCAAACTAAATCTCACTTCACATAGATACAAGCACTTGGACAAGAGGAATATTGCCTGTGTCAGACACCACATTAGAGCTTCCTACTTATGAGTCATGTAACTGTTCACCTAATTTCTAGCACAATGCATACATAATCCACACCCTGAAAATCTATTGTTTTTTGGGGTGGAATCATCAGTGACTGTTGAATATAGGGGATAAAACCATTTATTTTCTTACTTCCTTTTTTTTTCTTTCCAAAAGAATGAACATGATTTACTCTGAATTTGGGGCTGGAAGTTTATCACATCAGAACCACTAGAGAAATAGAAGAAAATTAGTAGGAGGTGTTTGCTAATGTATCAGAGGACTAAAGGGAATAATATCTTGTAACAAGACTATTGAAGAAAATGAAAATTGCTTAGAGAATAGAAATTTGTAAATAGAAAGTTGAAATTAAATTTTGGCATTTAGTGGTCACTCAGAAGTAAGATTGCAAAAACAGGTATAAAAAAGCCTACCTTATTTTGGAAATTGGGTGTAGTTCTAATAGAGAACAGAATACAGCTTTCTTATGTTCCACAAAGACACTTGCATGAACGCAGACAGCTGATCAGTGAGGTTTTAGGAAAATCATTTCAAGGAATGTGTGAGATAAAGTAATTAGTGAAATAAATGTCATTAAAATCAGAATGGCAAACTGACTCGCTGTGGAGAAAAACAATTGAGAAACGCAATAAATTACAAATATGGCTGCATCAGCCATTATTTAATAGGCAAGCAAGCACAAGTACCTAAGGGCAAAATTAGAAAGGCAAAATTGGATAGTAAATGACATAAAAACATCAAGAAACAGACATTATTCTGTAAGTAAAAAAGGAACAGACAGGCCAGTTCTGTAAAGGGAAGAGGTGATCTGTCACAGGTGCAGAGAAGGATGAAACATTCTCTCAAAGAGCCATTTATTACCACTCAGTTAATGAAGAAATCCTAAGCAACCTTGAAATCAGTACAGATTATCCAGATTATAACTTTGAATCTGAAAAGTATAAGGCAAGCATGGCACATATCTTAAAAAAGGAGGACTTAAAGGATTATAGATCCAACTTAATGTCCATATTGGTTAAAGAGCTACAACAATCAATTTTATAAGTATCTGAGAGATAACAACACTGATTAATGTATCCAGTGTAGCTTTATCAAGAACGAATTGTGGAAGCCAATGTAATTTCCTCTTCTGTTAAAAGAAACAGCCTAGTAAGTGAGGGAGAAGCATAATTTGTGATATTCTGGCATCAGCAAAAATTTTGTCACTGACTTGAATGACATTCCAATTTGCAGCTGAAGGAAGTATAGTCCAGACAAAATAGTTATCCAGTGGAGAAATACAAAAGTGATTCTAAACAGTAAGCTTTCAAACTGGGTAATAATTTCAAGAGACCTACACAACTCTGTTTAGAGCATGCTTCTGTTCAAGATTTTCATGAAATAATGAGACAGAGAGAGAGAAAGTAAGAGAGAGAGAGAAGATATCATGGAACCACAGTGAGATTTAAATACTTTGGATGAATCACAGAATCACAGAATCATCTAGGTTGGAAGAGACCTCCAAGATCACTGAGTCCAACCTCTGACCTAACACAAAAAAGTCCTCCACATGAAGGACAGGAGGACTGAAATTTAGGGTGTTCTTTCCATAAGAATGAGTCCAAACTCAAAATAACTTCATTTTGTGAATTCCATTCACAAAATGAATGCAAACAATATTCACTTTATTTGTATATTTTTAAAGGTTAACTTTTTCTTTAAATTCATAGGATTGTATAGATAATAGGGGAAAATATCTTAAACTTTCACAGATATTTGCAAAATTGACTGATCCTGAAAAACACTGCTCCAAAACCCACAAAATGACAGAGGAAGTGTACATATTTTTGGATGAATACATGAGCAAGAATTTCATAGTTCACTGAGCAACCAATTAGATTAGAAACTATTTTTATGTAACCCACAGGAACAAAATAGGCTGGAGAGATGAGATAAATTGTGGTTTATGAACAAGCAGTTGAGCAGAATCATATATAAGATTCATGGGGAAAAATCATAGAATAGGGTACTCTGAGGGGAGATATGAATGGAACATACTGAGAGTTGAACAAATCTGATAGAATCCATTATTATGGAACTACAGTGAAAAAGAAGCAATAGCTAATGTCATATTGTACAGAACAGGCCATCTTATTAACACTAGGGAAATTAACACTTGGGAAAAATCCATAAATACAACAGCAGATGCCTGAACTGGTAACACCAGTGTGTACATATGGAGAGTAATTTAATCACAGCAAACAAAGATGTTTTTCCTTTTTTTTTTTTTTTTTTTTTTTTTCTTTCTGTGTGGAAAAGGACCCCTGATATGAACTGTGAACTTCTAGTGAGATGCACTAGGATGCACCATCTCAGTGTACTTCCTGAGCTATGCTTGGTATTGCAGTCTGTTGACTCCTTCTCTTTTCCCCCAGTGGATCTATATTACTTCTTGGAAATCCATCAGTGGAGCCTCAGGCACATCTGACCATTTCCTGTTTGCTGTGAAGTGGAGGAGTACAGTCTGATGTGGTGTTTCACAACATGTAATTCCAGAACTTTTGGCCATGATACATAGGGGTTTCTTATTTATGGGGTGTTGGCGAGTGGAATCCTCGGTCTAGTCTTCCTGTGAGGAATGTGAATGGTCTGTACTTCAGACCAGGAAATCTATGTGCCTGGAAACCTTCCTTCAGTCACTGTGCAATAACTGTATATCATGAATAATGTGAACAACAGTTAGTGGAAAAGGATTACAGAATTCTTAATCAAATAATACAAATAATCTGTTACTGAAATTAACAGTAAGAAAAGGTAAAAAGTAAGGAGCAAAACTTTGCCCTGCATACTCCATCCCTAACTGAAAGAAAGGTTCCAACCTATTACAGACAACCTGTACATGAGGAGGCAAAGGAATTAATATTGGTAGTATATATATGCATATACAGAGAAGGTCATATTTGACTTGATTACAACCCTGAAGTCCAAAACAGTGTAATTTAGTGGGAGCTCTGGATGCAGAAATGTAATACATCCTCAGCAGATTTGTTTGTTTGTTTACTAAACTTCAAAGTGGTGTTGACTCCCTGGAGGAAGAAGAGGCATTGCTGAGAGATATCTAGAGATACTGGAACAGCGGGCAATCATCAATGACATGCAGTTCAAAACAGGAAAATGGCATGTTCTACACCTGGGATGGAGGAATGTCTGACACAGGTACAGACTGGGAGATGAGTGGCTGGGGAACAGTTCAGGAGAAAGGGAGCTTGAGGTGCTGGTTGATAGCAGGCTCAACATAAGCCAGCAGTGCGCCCTGGCAGCTAAGAGGGCAAACTCTGTTCTATAGAAAGGAAATCAGCTTCTCACATTGGAAATTCACATCAGATATCTGAGTTAGCAAAATAGTGCAGTAATTGTACCACTGACACCTCTTTAATAGCTTTTCTTTTAAACCATATTACTCCAGAGTGAGGCCATATTTCCATAGTCATCAATACCAAATTAATACATTATCAAATCACATATTTATAAGAAAATCATCCAAATAAAGCATGCATTTTATGGCTGTATTTACTTTGCTTTAACTGGAATATACTGTGAAATTCATGACAGGCTTAACGCCAAAAGTTAGATACAGGAAGTCAGATGATAGGCCCATGGTAGAAGGTCAGCCCATTCAAAGTGTGAAAACATCTCAAGAAGCAAAGAGCTTACACTGGGTTATTGCTTTTGTGTCATGCAATGGTAGTGATTTTGGTCTGTTACTAGGAACCCTAAAGCCAGACTGTGCAGATCATGAAACAACAGGCTGAGGGCATATTTATTTTCCCATGTATATCACAGCTGGTATAATAATAATATTAATAATAACTAATAATATTAATAAAATATAAAAATAATAAGTAGGAGTAGGAGTAATAGTGATTATAATAAATCCCAGTTTTACCTAAGGGTTCATGTACACAGAGAGGAGAATCAATATAAAAATACCCTGTGATTCTATTCCATCAAGGACTATTCCAGTAATAAAATATTTTGCAACAAGGTGTTATCTAAAACACGTATTTATAGATTAATTTTTCAGAACATAATTGGTAAACTGTGTCAACACAAGCTGTTATTTATATGGTTTATCAAAGTATAGCCTATGATAACAGAACAGGGAAATCTTAATTTTAACTATCAGTTTTAAAGAAAATCATATAATATTTGGTACCAGATTGCAAAACAAGGATATAATTTTTCATTGCAAAATATTTTACCTGTATGTACTCCTGCCAAGTAGCCCAAATAAGACTGCATTTCTAAAGCCAAAGGAAAAATAATGTTTACTGGTTTACTGGGTCTGTATTCTGAGACTCTCACAATGAGCATTTACAGATTTTCCCTTAATGCTCACTGAACTATAAAAAGTAGTTATTGCAGAGTCTTAAATCAATTAAACTCTTCTGAAAAAAAAAAAATAATAATAATAATAATAAAATAAATAAATGTAGAAGTTTAATACAACAACAACAAACTTATTCAGCTTGTATATGTGACTTATTTATTCAAGTCCGGTAAAGAATTAGAAAAGATCATGCGCATCTTTGTTAGGCCATTAAACAGCTCTATGTAATCTGCTTCTATCTATCTCATTGCAACCTTTTGTATATGTGTGACAATTACTTTTTTATTTCTCACCAAAAGGAATCTGCTGGCAAAGGTTGTCTCCTGTTCAGCAAAAAGGACAAAATGAGGGAATTCTGTAACTGGATGTTTTAAAATTGCTGTAGTATGAGCTAAGAAATCATGATTCTATGGCTTGAAGAGACAGGCATAAATCACAAAATCACAGAATAATTGAGGTTGGAAGGGACCTCTGGAGATCATCTAGTCCAGCTCCCCTGCCAAGCAGGATCACCTAGAACTTGTTGCACAGGATTGCATCCAGGTGGATGTCTCCAGAGAAGGAGATTCCACAGCCTCCCTGGGCAACCTGTTCTAGTGCTCTGTCACCCTCACAGTAAAGAATTGTTTGTTTTCTCATATTCAAATGGAAATTCCTGTGTTTCAGTTTGTGCCCATTGCCTCTCGTCCTGTCACTAGGCACGGGAGAAGAGTCTGTCCCCATCTGCTTGACACCCTCCCTTCAGATATTTATACACATTGATGAGGTCACCCCTCAGTCTTCTCTTTTCCAGGCTAAACAGGCCCAGTTCTCTAAGGCTCTCCCCATACCACAGGTGCTCCAGTCCTCTCATCATCTTTGTCTTATGGCAGGAAGAAAGCAAATGAGGTTTAACAAGAGCAAGTGTAGTGTCCTGCACCTGGGAAGGAACAACATTATGTATCAGTACAGGCTGGAGGATGACCTGCTGGAGAGGAGCTCTTTGGAGAAGGATCTGTGTGTCCTGGTGGACGACAGGTTGATCATGAACGGTGTGTTCTTCCTTCCTTCCTTCCTTCCTTCCTTCCTTCCTTCCTTCCTTCCTTCCTTCCTTCCCTCCCTCTTTCCTTCCTTCACTCTTTCCTTCCTTCCTTCCTTCCTTCCTTCCTTCCTTCTTCTTCCAATGTTTATGGAGACTAAAGAAAGCACTTCCATGCAACCTAGAGTACCCTCTTTATTGCATTGGCGCCACATTTGGATTTAGAATGAGTTCATTCAAGAGGCTCTATGCAGGGATCTTGTGGAACATGTTGTTAGCTTGTACAAACTCAACTGAAACTATCAAAAGTCAAATTTTATTTCAGGACAGCTTTGTAGAAAGCTTTGTAGAAAGTTTCTGGAAGTAAACTTCTGTAATCAACTACAGACCACTGTCTTTTACCATTCCATATTATTTCAACACTGTTAAAAGAATATAGCTCCTTCAGTGTCTGATGTGCACAATGCACAAATTTTATTAGTCTGATATCTAAATTCTGTCTTCATTGCCCAGTGTCATGTTCACTGATGTACTGGAAAACCTGACATACAGGAAAGGATAAGTCTCTCCTGTGTTTGTTAGTGCAATGGAGCTGCTCAGCTATAGAGGAGAAAAAAGGATTTAATCCCTTATCCATCAAATGTGACTATAGACCTACATCTTTTCTGAATTTTGGGATAAAATAATAAAATACAATTAATCCCAGCTGTGTTTGCAATTAAAAATATATTTTAAAAAAAAATAGTTAACAGATTTGATGCAGAAATAACTATGAAATTTTTAGACATTTCTCTGATTAAGAGCTCGCTGATGTTTGAAATAGTGCATTGAACACGGTGGACTATAGCAATTCTCAATTGCTATCAGATTTTTTATGGCAATGTGTGGCAATGCGAACTTAAGCAAACAGAAAAAAAATACTGTTCTCTACACAATTGAATGGGCAAAAGCAGACTGTCTACCTAAAAATTACTCTAGATAGTGAAAGTTTTGTTGAATTATTATATCAAGTAAGTAAACATTTGAGTATTCTGGAATATCTGAAATCAGATTTTTATTTATTTTTATTATTCTGAGTTTAATCACATTGCTGGAAATAAAATTCTGAAGAGAAGATGATCACAGATTATTCATGTTTTATTGTGAGAAGTGTAAATTTTATTCTGTAATTTTTTGAAAAGGGAAAGATGGTTTGTATTAACTCATATGGGAATCAATAGAAAATGGATTAATCAATGTTGTCAAAAATCCCACACATAAATGTCTTCTTCAAAAACCTGCACTTCTCTAATTAAAACTCTCATTAGAAAACAATCTTCAGAAAGGATTCACATTCACTGAAGGTGAAAAATACTTATTTGTATGATATGCCCTCGTGATCCTAAGTGCATGATTGTTTCCAATGACAATGGGACAGTTTACCCTGGAGAAGGCTCAGGAGGCAAGGTGGAGTGGATCTCATCGATGTCTATAGATACCTGAAGGAAGGTTGCAAAGAAGGTGGAGCCAGGCTCTTTTCAGTGGTGCCCCATGCAAGGACAAAAAGCAATGGGCTCAAGCTGGAACACAGGAGACACTCTGACTACTTTGATGTTTACTGAGCACTGGCACAGCTTGCCTAGAGGGGCCATGGAGTGTCTCTCCTTGGAGATTTTTAAAAGCTGCCTTGGTATGGTCGTGGACAAGCTGCTCTAGGTGTACCTTCTTGAGTAGCAGGTTAGACCAAATGACCTCCAGAGGACCCTGCCAACCTCAACCACTTTTCTGTAATTCTGGGACAACTATTCCGCTACTGAAATATCACTTTCAAACATTGAATCATGGATATTAATGGTATGTTTATGCTACTGTACTTACAGGAGCCTGACATTAAAATAGTGTGAAGAAAACATGGAATCAGTCTTTAGCTCAGCTAAGAAAAATGAGTGATGTTCAAAGTTCAAAAGAGCTGCCCACTTCATTATTGTCTATAACTCTGCCATGAAACAATGTGAAATTTTCAGAAGCAGAGTATCTTATTGCTAAGCTTTCATAAATGGAGATCATATATAATGCAGAAGAAGGATATCTGTAGGTGTGGAAAGAATACCAATGCAGGTAGAGAGCTGGTCTGAATGAAGAAATGTAGCTAGCTTAGGTGACAGCTCCAAAGAAGACAGGAGTTTGTAGGCTTGAGCGCAAGCTGACCATCTGTACTGTTAGCAGCCTACAGAAGTATGTCATTACTATTATTGTTACTCAAGCCAGCTCTCCTAAAGCTAGCTTGGATATATCTAGCTAGTCTGTAATTACCACACCTCCTGATAGTAGAATAGTCAAGTACAGTAGCTTATATGAAAATCCTAATGGTTCTACAGAGGATCATATACAGAGTCTTACCAAAGAGCATCTTTATATTAGAATGCAACCACTTAAAAAAAAAAAAAAAAAAAAAAAAAAAAAAAAAAAAAAAAAATGAATCCTGCTTTCCTTGTTTACAGAATGAATTCTGCTGAAGTATTGAAGATTGGTATTCTGAGCAAGTGGAAGAGGATTTGCCCTAGGCAAGTATACATTACCAGAAATTAGTGTTTTACATTTTACTTACCATTTCCATTTCCTGAAATGTTATTTTTAAATGGAAAAAACAGGGGGTGAGAAAACATTTTTTATCAAAAAAGGGGAAAAACTACATCAAATGTGTATGAAGAGAAATCTGGAAAAAAAAAATATATCTTCCTTTTACTATTAAAAAGAAAAAAAAAATGTGGATTGACACAGATAAACATTTATAATTAACTGATATAAACTGACAGATTGTTGATATTGTTTTTCTTTCTCACACCATTTTTGGTTTTGGATGGTTGACATTTTTACCAGTTACAAATTATTTACAAATATTGTACATTATTTTTCTAATGATTTATTTCATTCCACAATTTTTTTTGGTCTCCTTTGTAGTTAACTCATCAGAAATTGGCAACATTGATGGAATGGTGTTTTTCATTATCTGTGATGTCCTCACAGATAATCTCTTATATGGAATAACAAAAAGGACACTTCAACGCCAATGCATTAAGACTGTAACCAAGTTGCATAGGGATTTCTTTTTTTACACGACTTCATTATTTGATCTTTTGGTTTATTTGGTTTATTGTTATTCCAAAGACTGTCCTCATAAGAGTGTTTTGCCTTTATCTATATTGCTTAGGTTATTTTGAGACCATAAAGTGGTGCCTGGATTTAACTGCTCGAAGAGTCCACTCTGGAAATCCATTTAAAAAATTTCAGAATTCGTATACAAATTCATTGCCCAGCTCCAAGAAAACTGTCAAAATGTTACTTTTGTAAGAGACCTCCTCTTGTTGCTGCTCTGTGTGAAAGTGGTGTATAGTTATTAGGAATCTGCTAATAATTGCTACTGCTTCCTTATTTAACTACAAGAAAAAGGCAAAGGAGGATGTTTGATTTCTTTTTTTCTTTTTTTTTTAATTAAACTTCATAGACCATTTATCCAGCCTGACTCCTACAGATGTCAGTATATATATATATATATATATGTATATAAAGATTTTGATGGGACCAAGATCAGCTTTTAAGACATCAGTTAGTGAGACAAACTTGCTATCCTTCTTATTACAATTCATAATCCACGCAGCCAAATACAGAACTTATGATTTCTGATTATTCACAATATTCCCTTTCTCTATCCACTGTCCTTTATTTACATTCATACTGAAAGTTTTTAGTCTGGCAATTCTCATATCTCATACTAAGACTTTGTGCCTGTGGTGATCAGTCAGCTTTCTGTGCATCTTTCCAGAGCCATACAGCATATTTTATATGAGGAGAAGGAGCAAAAGAGCTCCCCTTACATTCCAAACTTCTGAAGTCTTTTTTTCTCTGTGATTCCAACTGTTTTTGCTCATAGCTTCTATTCAGGGCACACTAATTTGGGCATGATAGGAAAATGTAATCAAGAAAAGATTGCAAGAGGTGTTATGGAAAAAACAAGGCTGTTTAAGAAAAATACATGTTTTCTGAGGTTTTCATCACATGTATTCATTGCTGAATACATGACTTGCAGTTAGAAATTTTTACCTCCCCATCTATCAAATTCACAAAAATTGATTGCATTGTACAGGTGTTTTTATATATCATCCCTGTACAATTGCATGGCATGACTACAGTGGTGTGAAGGAAATATATGCAGATTTAAAAATAATTAGCAGCCTAAAAGCAAACACAGATATTATCAATGGACAGACAGTACACTAATACACAATACATGTTCAGGATTTATTTGTGTTTTGTACTAATTACCTTTAGCAGGAACGAAAGAGAACTTTGAAACTGAAGTCTTAAAATAGAGAGTCCTTGAAATGACAGAAATTTTCAAAACTGCTTTCCTGACAAGAGTAAGAACTACTGTTCAGAAGTACTACCAGATCTTCCCACATTTATGACAATAAATTTTCATCTGCTCTTGATTCTGTACCCTCATTATTTGGCTTCATGATTCTTTCAGCTAGAATCTGCAGCACCACAGACACAGTATGTGACAAGCAGCATACTGCATTATCCAGGAAGAAGAATGAGACCACTCCTGAGTGTAAGAAGACATCAATATAATGGATAATGAATGTCTAACAATTAGCAATTACAATGTGAAACCCAGGACTTCAGTCTGTGCTTCAGTGTCTAGGATTTCATGCAGAGTATATTTCAACTGGTTTTAAACAGGAATTCCATTTCCATCACTAGTGAGGACATGAAATGTTTGACTACTTACCTCTGTCTTCTACAGAATCTATTTAGCTTAGACAGGTGTGATTTAAAATTAGGTATCTTACCTTCTATGTCTTCTATGTGTTCAAGCATTTCTTTGATATCTTTATATTTAAACAAGTAGGAAATTGCCTCTGATAATGTGAGTTAATCATTTTCCTTCAATTACATCACTGTATTAATAATTGTTTTCATGCAAAGTTAAATTATCTTCTGGGAGTACATCAAGACAGAGGATTCGGCACTTTTAGCATCTGTTCTAGTTGGCCTAAACTGGATGGGTACACACAGAACAGGCATCTGGTTTAAAATGATTTTCAGAAACACAGCTTGTACTTTGCCTGGTTAATGTCTTTGGGATTTCTCTTTTATCTCATAATGCCTAACAAAGTTTTCTGCAATAGTGTATATTGTCTATGATTTTTAGTGTGCATTTGCACTTTCACCTTGTTTTTTTCCTGCCTAGTATGAGTGAGAAAATGCATTTGCAGAGGCATTTTGAAAACCAGGATCAATGCTTTCACGCTAGTAAATCCTGTGACTGAGAGCTGGCAAGACTTTCCATGCATTAGTATTTAAAGATTCTGTTACAGTGAGCATCCTTACTTCTGGTTGAGATTTGAGGCAAGGAGATAAGCAGACTTGGGTATCAGTCAGTAAGTCCATCAAGATGTCATGAAACCAAGAACATGTTGGATGGCTACTCTGAAAAAGGGACTAGAATAGCCTTACAAAGTGAGAGTGTTAATAGGTCTTCAGTATGCCAAGGAACAAAATTATATAGTCTCTCTTATGTCACTTGATAGACCTAAAATAAGTTTAATGCATGTTTCTGAGACCATTTGCTGATACCAAACAGGAAAGAACGGCTCACTTCTTTGTTATTAAATTATCTCATATTGTAAAGCAGCATGGGCACATGCAAACTGAGTAGTTGAAATGGTCCACAGTGTATAGCAAACTGAGTTTGGAAATTGTTTGGAAGAGCACATGTGGACCACTAGGAACCATGTTAAAAATTTCACAGCATGTACAATTGAATTTCAGGCCAAGGACATTCCCTTGCACTGTTCAATTTGCTAGCAGGTTTCAGTTTGCCCCTTAAGACTGCTTGAGGTATTTTGCTCAGTTAAGCATTTGTACAATCTAGAAAGTGACATAAAAGTCTGTGTACATGAAGCATACATTGACTTCCTGTAACAAAATAGTTGTTAAAAGAAGAGATGCATTAAGTAGTCATTACAATGAAAGAAAAATGGAATTGCTAATTGCTTTTCTCTACAAGAAAATGTATGTATAATTTTAACCCTTGTGTAAGCAATTCCCCAACATTTCTGTGCAACAATAAGAATAGTAAACCCCAACAAGAGTTTTTTTCTTTTCTAACTTTCCTGTTCACACTTCTTAAAAGTTCCACAGAGTCAGCCAGTCTGTGATGCCACAGAAATTAAAAAACAAAACAAAACAAAACAAAACAAAACAAAAATCTCAAGGAAATTCTGATCAAAAGAAAAAAAAAAAAAAAAAAAAAAAAAAAAAAAAAAAAAA
>CM021797.1:21370492-21440972 GCA_011076525.1 Nettapus auritus
AGCAGAAACCTGAAACATACACAATCACAGACCTTAGATTCCTGAAAAAGAGAACAGGTGCTGCAGCTGGTATTTCACACATTCTGAAACTGTGATATCATGGACCTAAGAACAAAGCATTGGCAGAACACTGCTGCTTAATGTAAAATTTGCAATTACACGCCAACTGTATGTCGCATTGTCACTGTTACACTGTGGCATCATTTAAGAGTTCCAGTCACAGATCACAGATCCAGTCTCTTTCATGCTAACCCCTGAAGATACACAAAAATCCACTGCACCTTCCCTAAGGACTTTCAGTTTGAGGAATGCAAGTGGATCATCTGAGTAGATGTGGGAAGTGGGAGATGTCATGTGTACTATCATGTTATAAAGATTGTAACAATTATGTTGATTGTAAAGGTTATGTTACTGTCCTGGTTTCAGTTAGGACAGTTTTCCTCCTAGTAGCTGGTGGAATGCTGTGTTTTGGATTGGGATGGGAGGAATGCTGATAACATGCCGATGTTTTGGTTGTTGCAGAGCAGTGCTTGTACCAAGCCAAGGACTTTTCAGCTCCTCGTTCTGTCCTGCCAGCAGGCAGGCTCGGGGTACAGCAACAGCTGGGAGGGGACAGACCTAGGACAGCTGACCCAAACTGGCCAAAGGAGTATTCCATACCATCTGACATCATGCTAAACAATATATAGGGGTGGCTAGCCGGGGTGGGGGGGCCGGCTGCTCGGGATAGACTGGGCATCGGTCAGCGGGTGGTGAGCAATTGCATTGTGCATCACTTGTTTCATACACATTATTATTGTTATTATTATTATTATTGTTGTTGTTGTTGTTGTTTTCTATCTTAATAAACTGTCTATATCTCAACTCTCGTTTCACTTTTCCATTTCTCTCCCCCATCCCAGAGAGGGAGGGGGGAGGGTGAGCGAACGGCTGTGTGGTGTTTAGCTGCCGGCCGGGTTAAACCACAACAGTTACAAAGACCGTGTGTTTCACAGCCACCACCCAAGCTTGGATGGATGCATACAGGCTTCTAAAATCAATACGCTCTCTGTAAATACCAAAATATAAATATCATGATTTCATCCTTTTGACTGATTTTACTTCATCTTAAATCTTTATATCTCTGTCTGTAAAACACCATTTTATGCCTTGATCTTATAACTCAATGTGCAAAGTACTGCTGACTTTGTAGAGCTTTAACAAGAACGTATCTGTTCTTTATCCAACTGTAAACGGAATCACAACCTATAAATGAATATATACAAACATACATACTGTTCCTCGTACTATTATAGAATCATAGAATCATAGAATATCCCAAGCTGGAAGGGACCCACAAGGATCATCGAGTCCAACTCCTGACTTCAAGCAGGTCTACTCAAAAATTCAGACCATGTGACTAAGTGCACAGTCCAAACACTTCTTAAGCTCCAACAGGCTTGGTGCCATGACTATGTTCCTGGGGAGCCTGTTCCAGTGCGTGACCACACTCTTGATGAAGAATCTTTTCCTGATATCCAACCTGAATCTCCCCTGTCACAGCTTGAATTATAATTTGGACTATCTATTTCTACATATATATCCTTTTTCCATTACACTCAAGTTAAACTGTAAGGATCTTTCACCTGGATGACATCTTTATTATAAGTGTAGATCAGCTCCATGTCTTAATATGGTAATTCCATCCATCTTTTTCAAGGAGTCTTCTCTTTATATATGGTGTTTTCCATAAAATGGCGCAGATTCAGCGTTTAATCATCTAGAATTTCTCTCCAAGCCTTCTTCTTGTTCAGATTAAAATCTACTCTGAAGCTATGTACTTTATGATTAAAATCTTTGGATATTCATAAACAATGAATTTAACATTTTAATCAGTTCTCTGTTGAAATAGTATAATTCTTGTGCCCCTTGTTATAAACCACACAGAGAAGATAATAAAGTGCTACACAAATCAAACATTTATAAACATCTATGAACATCTTAGCATAATTATGAAAGTGAACACATGAACCTAATTGGACATATGAGCAACTATAGCGAACGAGTAATTAAAAACCTGATTCTAGATCAGATTCAATGCATTAAGCATTACACTGTCTTTGGCATCAGAATTTAAAGACCTTTAAAACTGAAATACTTATGGGGGGGAGAGGGGATGGAGTGGAACAGCTAATTTGGGGGGCACCTCGCGTACATTTTAATGGACTGCTATGACTCAGTTCAGCTGTGAGTAACAAAGTCTGTATTGCCATTTGAGATGCTCTCAGGTATTTAATCTGGTCTGCTCTGGAAGGCCATGTGATACTTATTATTATAAAGATGTGAGCATTTTAAGTAATAATGCACTGAAGTCATAAGTGTGGGTATCTAAACCAAGATTTGTGCCAAAATCATAAAAAGCACTCAGAATACAATTTTTTGATGGCCAACTAGCCCTTTAAGTGCCTGTGGTTTATAGAAGTCCACATTATGAACCACACTGTTGTCTAAACATTTAAGCCTATTGTCTTGCTCAGAAGCCATGGGTCCATAGCTTTGTCCTTAAGTCCACTGCACCTTAAGCTAGAGGTGGGGATGTGACTAAACCATATCAAAGGCCATAAAAGTGACTGCTCTGTTAGCTCATAGCATCAGTGCTTTGACCTGAAGAGAGCTGAGCATCATGACTGCATGGGCATGAGTTCTTACTCACTAGCTCTGGCAGCATCCTGCTCAGTGCTGGAACAGAAAATCGCCCTTTGGGGATCTCACCCTCCACTGCCTCTATGAGGCACACAGTTGCCCTGAATCACCTCACTAAAGCAGGGAGTTTCCTTTCAGCCAATCAGTACTTAGTTCCGGCATCTGAAATCGTTGCTTTAGCAGGTACCTTTGTTGGGATAAACCAAAGTTTACATTTAAGGATGACAGATGGGCTTCTACAGCAAAAGCAGCACAGTAACCCTCAATTTAGATAAAGACTGGTAACAGATACATAACTAAAGTGAAAACATTTTTTAATGTAGTGACTTATCATATTACACATTTTAGATGATTGTATGACAAGAAGAGAATTTTGGATCTCTGTAA
The DNA here is from genome assembly GCA_011076525.1 of Nettapus auritus. NCBI lineage: Eukaryota > Metazoa > Chordata > Aves > Anseriformes > Anatidae > Nettapus > Nettapus auritus. The sequence continues at coordinate 21,373,562 of CM021797.1, forward strand.
GATCTGGCAGCAGAATTCACAGGCATCATATTTCACTAATAGTAAAAATATTATGCATAATTAGGCATGAGAGTAGGTGGTTCTTTTGACTACAACAAAAGAATATTTGAACACAGTATCATGTTAGAAAGATAAAGCTTCAAAGTCCTATATTTTATTACACCTTTCACTTGCATATCCCAAGCACAAACTAGCATACATCACACCACAATTCTTGATTCAGAGTCCATGAAATATAAATAATAACAACATTTTTAAAAAAGGAAAGACAGAAAATATCTTAGATTTGTCAATTAAAAATGGTATCTGAATGAGAATATCATCTTCTGAGTGTAAAACAAAGAAGTTTTTCATAACTGAACATGTTAATTATGGAATATAACTGGAACATGTATGTAAACAAGCTAACTCTGAAGTCATGTGTAGGTTAATTTATTGCCCAGTGATTTCTTGTTATATACCAAGCTTTTTCAGTTGACGAATTCCAGCAATTTAATAGTCTAAAAACAGAGCTGAGAATTACATTAATAGAAAAGAAAAAAAAGGATATAAAACAACTGCAAAATCATGGTAAATCATTATTTATGCAGAAATATCTTGTTCACAGTATATGTCCATTTAAAGAAGTCCTATAAAATTAATACTTTAAACTATTTTCAAGGAAAATGAGATATTTTAACCTAGGCTGACTTCTAAAAAGAAGAACAGATCACATTGTTTTCTTCAGCAGTCAGACAACTTGCTTCTCTCTATTTAATATTCATAAAATACAAGATTAAATATATCATGCATACATAAATCTATATAAAATAAAAAGACTGTTTAAAAGCTGAACTGTTTTAATGATACTACATGCTAAAAATAATTTTCAGGTTAATAGAGTGATTCATTTATTTGTATCTCAGCCTTAGAACAAGCCTGTTACATGCACTTACTAGCAATAATGAACAAAAGAAACTTTCACTGCTTTCTACTGATTCCTACTAAAAAGCAAAATTGACAGTTCTAGAAAGGGAGTGAATCCAGGGTGTTCTTACAAGCTATATAACACTTCAATAAATAATTAAAAAAAAAAAAAAAAAAAAAAAAAAAAAAAAAAAAAAAAAAAAAAAGGTTTAATTTAGGCAATGGTAAAACAGCATGTGATTGTGGACTCTCATGAAAGCTTAAACTTCACCAAATCAAAATTACAGTGCAGAGAGCTGTTCAGCATTTTTGAATAAGAGCAGCATTGAAAAAAAAATAGTAAAATAAAATAAAATAAAATGCCTTTGTATGCTTTCTAAATGATATAAAAATAAATTTTTACATTTGTTTAGAAATTTTGGTTTTATATTCAAGCACTGATGAGGCATTATCTTTTACAGGACAGGAAAATCATATCTAAGTACACAGAAACATAGTCCATCACAAGGTAGCAAATTACCAAAGCCAAACTTTTCCCAGAAAGTGTAAGATTTTCAAAAATAAATAAAAGAGAGAGAGAGAGTATAATAACTGGAAAGAATCTTCCAGATCTTGAAGTCCAACCAATTCCTGTAAGCTTGATTTCATACAGCTGTACTTCATCTTCACATTAGTTACTCTTTTCCTGTAATACTTCCATAAACTTCCATGAAAAATTCCATTCATTTCCCTACTGATACAGCTACAACTTTTTAATTTCCACCCTATAGTTCTTAACAGCCAATTCATAACTATTTTTTTACTTACTACTCTGAGCTGTTGTAATCTCTTTTATTTTCTCACTGATTACATAATCACAGAATCACGGAGTCATCTAGGTTGGAAGAGACTTCCAAGATCACTGAGTCCAACCTCTGACCTAACACTAACAAGTCCTCCACTAAACCATATCCCTAAGCTCTACATCTACATGTCTTTTAAGGACCTCCAGGGATGGTGACTCAACCACTTCCCTGGGCAGCCTATTCCAGTGACTAACAACCCTTTCTGTAAAGAAGTTCTTCCTAATATCTAACCTAAACCTCCCCTGGTGTAACTTTAGCCCATTCCCCCTCGTCCCATCACCAGGTACGTGGGAGAATAGACCAACCCCCACCTCACTAGAGCCTCCTTTAAGGTACCTGTGGAATGTGATAAGGTCGCCCCTGAGCCTCCTCTTCTCCAGGCTGAACAATCCCAGCTCCCTCAGCCGCTCCTCATAAGACTTGTTCTCCAGACCCCTCACCAGCTTTGTTGCCCTTCTCTGGGCACACTCAAACACCTTGATGTCTTTCTTGTAGAGTGGGGCCCAAAACTGAACACAGTACTCGAGGTACAGCCTCACCAGCACCAAGCACAGGTGGATGATCACCTCTCTGGTCCTGCATCTATACCTGATCCAAGCCAGGATGCCCTACCAAGAAAAAACTTTCTCAATATTTGTTTTGCTGAACTAAGCAAAGCTAATTTTGTCTTCCTTTAAGACTGGCTCTCTCCATTTTGGTCTTTCTATTAGTACTTCTTTGTATCTACTCTATCTTTAATTTCTTTCTTGAAAATAGGCAATTACAACTGTCTGTATGATTTCAAATTAAGAATTACCAAAGCACTGATATTCCTCTCTATGTACTGGAAACACATCCAAAGTCCAGGTCACAATTTGCCTTTTCAAGGCATTGACATCCTGTGACCAATTATTATATTCTGACACTTATTATTAACTAGTCCTCCGTCAGTTGGAAAAACTCTTGCTAGCAGATTCCAAACATATAATCTTGCATATTATTCACCTGAATCTCGTATGTTTTCAATTTCTTCATATCCTTTGCAAGTTCTAACTCAGCTGTGGCTTAAATAATTTTTATTCTTACTCTACATTTTAAGGAATAATTTTGTTTATGGGCATTTTTTTACTCATTTCTGTTCTTTCTTATTGGTTGTAGGTATCCATATATTTCTAAATCCTTCTTTGAGTAACTGTCCATTTAGGTCTAGCAGGTCTTTTCCTTACTTGGATATATATTCTTGGTAGCTGAAATAGTTTTAATTCCAGATAACCTCTCCATTCAAATTCCTGAGCATTTCAGACCAGCTGAGCTAATGACACTGCAGTTTGATATCAGTTTCTGTAGCTTATCTAAGCTCACTCTTCAAGTCAAGCACTTTACTTGAAAATATAGTTTTGTTTATCTTTCCATTCAACTTAAAATGAAACAACTTAATCAAAAACCCTTATCAAAATGTACAATGACAGGATTATTGGTAATGTCACTATTTTTTTAACTAGTTACCTAAACTAAATATAAAATAGCACAGAACTTTCTTCAAAGGCTTGTTAATGAATTTCTACATGTCTGCTTAGAGTAAAACACATAAGTTGGTCCTTGAAGATCACTGAAATTCCCTTTTCCATGTGAGTACTACAATCCTTTGGTCACAGGCATGTTCTCTTCCATTGTGTATAGTCCCACAGATCTTAAATTCTTTGAAGCTGGGACACCACAGAGCTAAAGACAGAATGTTTTTATCTTTACCTGGTTAATTAGTATGTTCTCCTAGGTTGTAGAAAACATGGGATGAATGAACAGGCTATGGAGAGTACTAATCTTAGTTCTATTTCTGTGTAAGTGCCTTCAGTTGCGGGAACTAGATTCCAACAGGTAATAAACAGAACACAAACTAATAAACTCCTACAGCCTGAACAGTTTTCAGAACATATAATCTTTGTGGCATTTTCTTTTCCTTACCTCAGGATGACAGGATTCCAAGATCATCAGGATTCTGAAGCACTGAGGAGATTCCTGCATCTAACACTGTTAAAGATTACAGTCAAGTGAACAAGTGACTACCAGGAAAGAAAGTGGTATCAAGAATTGCTTTATTAGATCTAGCCCTGAGTGACTTAGATGCTTTAAAAATGTTTACCCTAGCTCTAACATGGCCTATGACCATACACAGCAATTTTAGACTCATCTGATTGTTCTTTGAAAGGAAGCAAAAATAGAGCTTATGATTTGTTAAAAGACAGATTTTCTGTATAGTCTGGAGATTTCATATAGGAATATGATGAGCTTCAAAAATCAGATTTGGAAATTTAACTGCAAATATAAACCATTATCTTTCAGGGAAATGGAAAGAAATGTTATTTTCTTACAATTTACTTTGTAATAGCAAGATTTCTTCAACAGTAAATCAGATTGAAAATCAGGCTGTATTTTTAAAAGGACTATAAAGAGCAAGATGGTAATCTCCACACAGTGAAACATTGTGCTTTACGGTTATTGAAATGTCTAGAGTCACCTAAGTTTTTCTAACAATGAAACCTATGGTGAAGGGTGAAACAGGGGTTTTCTCACTGGGGTTCTGCTAATATAATGCTGTTCTGCTAATATAATGATATTCAAATATGCAAGCTGCTTAGGATAAGAAAAAGAAGTTAAGGGCAACAATAAATTTCTTCCTGCATTCAGCATCAAGTCCTGAAAGTTCTGCATAACAGATTCTATTTCTTCAGTCATGTTTCCTAATGCTAACTCTCTGACCATTTCCTAAGACAATTTCCTCCAGCACAATTAATTAAATAATAGATATGCAGGTGTTAGAGACAAACCCAGCTGATTGGGACAGTATAATCACACAGAATCATACAATGGCTTGGGTTGGAAGGGATATAAAAGATCACCCCATTCCAAACCCCTGCCATGGGCAGGGACACCTCCCACCAGACCAGGTTGCCCAAAGCCCCATCCAGCCTGGCCTTGAACACTTCCAGGGACAGGGCATCTACAGCTTCTCTGGGCAACTTGTTCCAGTGCCTCACCACCCTCACAGTAAATAATTTATTTCAAACATCTAATCTAAATGAAATAGAATAATCTCTTTTAATTTAAAGCCATTACCCCTTGTCTTATCACTATCTGCCCATAGCAAAAGTCGCTCTCCACCTTTTCTATAACCCCCTCTTAAGTACTGAAAGGCACAGGGAGGTCTCCCCAGATCCTTTTCTTTTCCAGGATGCACAAGCCTGGAAAAGAAAAGCTCCCTAGGTTTTTCAGACCCTCTTCATAGGAGAGGCACTCCAGTTCTCTGACCATCCTCATGGTACTCTTGGACCCGCTCTAACAGGTACATGTCTTTCTTGTGCTGGCAGCCCCAGATCAGGACACAGCACTCCAAGTGAAGCCTCACAAGTTCAGAACAGGGAGGAACAATCACTTCCCCAATCACCTCCCTCAACCTGCTGCCCACTCCTCTGGTGATGCAGCCCAGGATGCAGAAGGCTTTCTTAACTGCAAGCACACACTTCTGGCTCATGTCAAGTTTTTTGTCCACCGGAACCCACAAATCCTTCTCTTCAAGACTGCTCTTAATAATTTCTTGTCCCAGTCTACTCATGTCTGGGGTTGTTCTCACAATGTGTCAAAGGGCCTGGTATTACAGAACTGGGTTAATGCCTAGGGTAATCTTTAGTTCACTGATGAATATTTGGACAAAAAGTTATTTCTTCTATTGTAGATGTATTTTGGTAAAGAAATGAACACTACAGGAGTAAGTCTAGTAATCCATTTTCCTAAGTAGCTAAGATTTTTTTTTTTTTTTTTTTTTTTTTCCCCATTCAGCATCACTGTTAGCAAGGAGAACATGTCCCTGTTGTGGCTACCACCACTTGCTAGAAGACAGGGCAATGTTCCTACAGCCCTTGTGAACTGGACATACTATCAATGTGCAGTTGGAGGTGAAAGCAGTATGTGCCACCAGACAAGCACAAAGCATAGCACCACTGGAGTGCACTCTGCAGTGTTCAATAATTCACTGCATACAGCCTTCATTATAGCATTCTTGATATCCCATCCTTGTTCCAACAGTAGGTCAAAAATATTCTGTTTTCTGTTTTATTGTCTCTCAGTTCGGTACTGGTATTGCTCCTTGCATTGCCCACTGTAGACCTAAGGGGTCATCCCAGCAAAAAAAAAAAAACACTTCATACCTATACAAATCTGAGAGCTAACTTCTGTACCAGGCTGTCATGTATGCTAAAGCCATAACACAAGCAATATTCATTAACATTCTTACTGATCACTTTACCCTCTCTAACCTCACAGAGGCCTGCTGCCCTGTCCTCATCCTGTGACAGACAAAACCTACCTGTAAGACAATAAATACAGCTAACCATACAGCTGAGCACACTTTCCCTTTGCTCAATAAAATCAAAGATGCTGAACAAAAATTCTCAAATATAATCTCCTAAGTAGAAGAAAGGTTTTATCTTTCCTCATTTTATTTGCTGTTTCTATGAGATAAGCCATACATTGTCTTTCATTTCTTTCCCCAGTGCCATCTGCAATATTTCTCTGTAATCATGGGATGCCAATAAATCCCCCTAGTCCAACTCTACATCTTGCTTAACAAGAATCGAAAGGGATGACAAACTTTTAAAGTAGCAAAAGTTTTTTCATCTGATTTAATATTCTTTTAACTCTGAAGATGAAACCCTAAATTAGCAGCTCTTTTATTTATTCCACTCATTTCCTTATTTTGCTTGTTCTACATGCCTTTACCAATTGTCTGCTATACAATGCCTTATACCTATTCATTACTGATAAATACTGCTTTTTCTAAATGGTACTTTTAGTTAAAATTTGAACATATTGTACCATATTGGAAATTACTTCAAAATAAGTCTCTATTCTACATAAGATTACTGGGCAATCATGGCAGAGCACAACAGAACTTAATCATTGTGAGCATCCTACCTGTGAACACTTTTATGTAGACTCTCTTTACTGGGTCTACGTAAAACAGGAAAAAGAAGAAATTAGCACAACATCTCACCAAATGTATTACTCACTAAAAGGACTAAGTGATTAATCCTAACAATCCTTTTCTTGAAAATATAAACAGCTTTTCTAACCATGGAGAAAGAAAAGAGTAAGATAGGTAAACAGTTGAACATAATCCAGGGTAATTTTGGGTGGGGAGGGCGTTGTGTGTTTTGTTGTTGTTTGTTTAACAAACACAAGCAATTACAGTGTTTAACCACAAAACTGACAAGCATGAAGTATTTTAGTTAACTGTAGTTATTGGAAAACATAAGACTTTCTGAATGAATGTTTATTGTTATTTGTATTGTGCTATTCTTTGAAATCTCTTCACATGAATAAGACTTTAGATAGCTGGAACTGAATAAATCTATACACTCTGCCAAGAAAAAAAAAAAAAAAAAAAAAAAAAAACAAAAAAATTCCTCTGCTAGAAGGCAAGTCTATTAGAACAACAGCATAGCAAAGAGCAAACATTAATGGTATCGCAGAATCACAGAATGGCTGAGAATGAAAGGGATCTCTTCTGGTCCAAAACCCTGCTCAAGGAGGACCACCTTAGAGGTGTTTGCTGAGGACCATGTCAGCTTTTGAGTATCTCCAAGGAGGGACACTCCATAATCTCTTTGCCCACCCATGTTCAAGATAATGGCCTTAGGAATATGTTTTAACTTTTGATTAGACCTGAATAGGTCTGGCAGTTGGCCTCAATAATCTTTGTAAGTCCCTAGCAATTGAACTCTTCTAATTCTCTGGGCAACCTCTATCAATGCTTGATCACCCACACAGTGAAGTGCTTCCTGATGTTCAGACAGAGCCACCTATGTTCCAGTTTCTGCACATTGACTCTTCTGCTGCTGGGCACCACTGAAAAGAGCCTGGCACCCTGCAGAGTTGTTTATACACATTGAGAAGATTCCCCCAAGCCAGAGGGGATGTTCAACACCTCCTGGTTGAACAGTCCCAGCTCTCTCAGTCTGTCCTCATGGGAGAGATGCTCCAGCTCCTTCGTCACTTTTGTGGCCCTTTGTTGGGCTCTCTCCAATGCATCCATGTCTCTCTTGCACTGGTGAGCGCAGAACTGGATGCAGGACTTCTCTAGGTGTAGCCTTACCAGTACTGATTAGAGGAGAAGGATCACCTCCCTTGCCCAGCCAACCACACTTCTCCTAATGCAGCCCATGACACTATGAACCTTCCTGCTGCAAGACTGCATTGCTGGTTCATGTTCAGCTTGGTGCCCACCAGGACCCCCAGGTCCCTTCCTGCAGAGCTGCTTCCTACCTGGGTGGCCCCCAGCCTGTCCTGGTGCCTGGGGTTGCTCCTCCCCAGATGCAAGATTCTGCACTTCTTGTTGATTTTCATGAGATTCTTGTCAGCCTGCATCTCCACCATGTCAATGTTCCCCTGGATGGCAGCATGACCCTCTGGTGCACCTGCTACATCTACAGACACTTTTGTGTCTGGGTTCTCTCCCATGCTGCCCTACATGATTTATGGCAACTCTGTGTACAAGTTCACGAATTTACTTTGTTGTTGTTCTGAATTTAGTTTAAAACTTCCTCTTTCCTTTGGTGCCTATTAAAATATGCAGGGGCTGCTGATGAGCTGACAGGCTGCTCAGTACGTGACTGCTTGCTGGTGGCTGAGCGTCCTCTGATGGCCCTAGCCCCACTCACTGGCTGTGAGCTGGGCCAGGGCTTGTTCCTTGGCCCCGAAGAGCCCCAGGCACGGCGCGCACCGCGCTGTGCACCTGAAGCAGCAGCCTGACGCGTCAGGGAGTACCTGCAGTCCCCCCTTTACGGACAGGGACAGCTTCCCCCCATCTCACACACTCACACTCACACACACACACACACACATACACACAAATCTTCCAATTCTTATTGAAAAGTTCCAGTTCACTTCTCCCACTGCCTCGGTCACACCCTGCCGCCGGGGCCGACCCCACCCCGGCTCCCCCTCTGCCAGTCAGGAACCGAGAGGCCGTGCCACCCTCAGGCCTCGCCGCGACGCGGGCCGCCCCGGCCGCCGCCCGCCGCCCGCCGCCTCCCGCCCTAGCCCCCTGCGGCAGGGACGGGGCAAGGCAGCCGCCGAGGGGAAGCGGGCGGCCGCGGGGCGACTTCCACAGCGGGCAGGGCCGCCGGGGAGGGGGCCGGTCTCGGCGCTCGCAGAGCGCTTTCCGCTGCCGTTTGTCTCCCGTCTCTTCCCGTTCGCAGGAGCAGCTGCCGCTGCGCAACCCCTTCCCCGCCTCCTCCTCCTCCTCGCAGCCTCCCTCGCACGGCGCGGCCCCGGTAAGCGGCGCCTCGGGGGCGCGGGGCGCGGGCCGCGGGGCCGACACCTGCCCGCGGGGCGGCGGGGCGGCGGGCGCTGCGAGCCGCGGGGAGCCCCGGCTTCTCGCAGAGAACTTAGCGGCGCTGCCGCCGCTTCTCAGCACCAGAAGCGCCCGGAGGGCGGCCTGGAGGCGGCCGGTGCCCCGCTGCCCTGCGGCAGGTGCCCTGAGGTCCGTGCCCCGCTGCCCTGCGGCCGGGCCTGGGTCGGGCCACGCGTGGCGGCCGGTGGCTTGTGGCCGGGTGCTAGCCCAGCACCGGGACGCCCGCACGGTGTGCGTGTGTGTTTGGTCCTTGGTTTTGTGCAGAGGCTGGTGTTTGTGCGTGCAAAAGCAGAGAGCAGTCGTGAGACAGCCTGTGGGATCGCATGAGAGAAAGAGCGAACGCGCTGATCCCTGGCTTCCCGTTGACCTGTTTTGTCTGTTCCCTGTCAAAGCGATTTAAGCACTCCGCGTTTTCTTGATGTGGCTTCTACGCCCATCCACTTAGCCAGCAAGCAGCAGGATTTGTTAGCAAGTAACACCTTGCAAGTAACACGCTCTTTCCCATTTTTACATTAACTGCTTTCTAATTTGTGTGTGCTACTCTTGCTGCAAAAGTCTGGTCACCCTGTCTCATCAACCAGTGGACCATGATATGGGAGCTGATCTCACAACAGTAGCTGAACTGGCAAAACAGTTCACAGTCTAGCAGGAGCCAACACAGGAGCAGCCTGGATGACACTAAAGCCACTGTGCTCCTTCACTTCTCTGGCAGCCTGGAGGCAGTTCCTTAAACATTGTTTTCTTTCTCCCCGCATAACTGTTACTTTATTGAGAAATGCTCCTTAAGTGTCCTTTTAGATGTGTCTCCTCAAAACTGAAAAACTTCAGACACTGGAAGTTTGCAGTTAGTTTTCATGTGAAATGAAAGTTTTCAGTTTTCACCTGAATGCCTTCCAGGATTGTTTTCCTGTTTAACAGTGTCCATTCCTGCCTTCCTGGGAGCAGGAACTTCTGGTTCTGGGCACTTGTTGGCCAGGACAGCTCATCTGGCTCGTCTTTGTCACCCTACCTCAAAGCTGGCATGCATCTACTGTTTTTTATAATGCTCCCTGTAACTAATGCTCAAGTTTCTGTGCCCTAATTCCTTGCTGCAACCTAATTATTACTGTCATCCTTGTGGCTGTGGCATCCTGAAGGGACCATAGATGACTCTCAAAGAAAAAAAGCATTACAAAACGTGTTCTGCTATACCCATTCTTTTAGTTTTATGTTTTGAGAGGAGAGTGAAGCTAGTTGCAGAGAAATCCTTGAACAGGCTTTCAACAGAAATATATTTTTATGTTTAGTCATTCACTTTGCACATTTTAAAAACTTTGTGGTGCGGGTCTTTACGTCATGTTTTTCAGCAATCTTTTTGGTTATAAATGGCCAGAACTTAATACATTGTTTCTTAACACAATCCAAATTGTATAGATATCAAAGGGGACTTCCTACTTACGAGAAGATGCCAAAAGGGAAAGCATCCCATTCTAGAAATGGTAAGTAAACAAGAAGGAGATCAGCTCCGTACCATTTCTTTGATTGCTGACTGCCACTTGATCCTTCACCTCATTTTTAGTGTTTTCTTTGCAAATAGTCCCACTAGCTTTCAGTGTTGTTGCTCATAAGTTTTCCAGATGCAGGGAGAAAAAGGAAAAAATGTGATTATTGTTTCTTCTTCCCATACCATATTAATGAGCATGTATGAATCTGAAAATCTTGAAGATCTTATGCAGAGATTGCATGTGAAATTTACTTGCGATTGGAATAGATATTTAATCTTACAGTATTTCCTGTCCTTATAAATGTAAGAAACAACATTTTAAAAAAGATCTAGCAAATTTTGTATTATTTTCAACCCTAAAAAAGTATTCTGTTCTTTTTATCCTCATGGAAATTTTTATCATCTGTCTGATCAATTCAGGGCTGGTACTACTTCATTTTGTGTTCTGCAGCCAGATTTGAACACTGCTGTGCAAGAATAGCTGACCCATTTGGAAGAGTTCACTGAATAGCTGAATAGTAGTGACAGAGATCAAGAAATCATGATCTGTGAGGAGAAAGTAAAAGAATTAAATTTATTTAGCCCGAAGACAAGCTTGAAGAGAAGATGATATGTGAGTGCTTTAAGTTGTAAAATGTTGCTGCACAGAAGAAAAGGTGACATTTTGTTCTCTGCATTCGCAGCAAATAAGAGAAAGAGTAAGATTTAAATTGCACAAAAAAACAGGTTAGTTATAAAGGGAAAGGCTATAATGAAAGGAGATAACAAGGTAATAGAATGGTTTGGGAAGGCTGAGAAATCTCCATTGAACTCTGTAAGAGAAGGCTAGACAGACATTTCTCAAGAAAGAGGACTGAGTCCCTGAGTTCGGAAGGGACCCTCTGCTCTTGGCTTTGCTGGGACTGAGTCACAGGAAAAAAAAAAAATTTTGAAGGACATAAAACAAGCCACAGAGGAGCGTAGGGTTTTTTACACTTGTATAAGTCTGCATGCTGTTTTGGAGGAAAACATGAGCTTGCACAAGGCAACTGATCTGAAAGCAGTACAGCCACAACAAACATGGCCCTGTGCCAAGCTGAAAAGGCCTGCTGAGAGTGACACTATCTAATCTCTGCGTGCCTGCCTCTCAAAATGGAATCTCTGGCCTTTATGTCGGCATTTTTGCTGAAAGACGACGCAAAGTGAGAACCATGTGCCTTTTCACAGTTCTAAATGCAAACTGCGAGAGATAAAAATTTGCTAAAATGCATCCAGAACACTATGGTTAAACTGCATTTGAATAATAAAAACACTTCACAATTCTTTGTGTGTGTGCTTTATTTGAGTTCCAGTTTAAGTTATACGCAAATCGAAAGAGGAATGAACGCTCATGTAAAAAATCAGAAATGTATTGTTTGCTGTTTTCTAATATGGTGCTTGTAGAAATCTCTGTAATGTGTTAATGTACAATCATAGCATTTCTTCTGCCCTCAGTAAGACCTGCAAAAGGGCACCTACATGCAACATTTTAATAGACTATCAGGAACTTCCCTTTTTAAATTCTGCTAGGCCAGAAGAATACCTAAGCCTACTGTAATATTATATTAAAAAAGTATTTGCACTTTAGGGATTTTTTTTTTCTTATAGTTCACTGTCAGCATTTTTAGGCATACAGAATGCAACCTGTGGTATGCAGATTATTGTATCTATAATACATTATACATTCATTTCTCTTACTAAAGTGTATTTTTAAATAAAAGCCTTATAGAGAACTAAGAAAATACTTTTAAAGTGTTTATCAAAAAACAAAGGAGCTTTCATTTTGCAGTATAACAGTGTTTGCTTGCTAGATACTGTTCAGGAAAGGGAGATGTTTACATCACTTCAGATGTCTTCACCCAGGAAGCATCACTACCCTGAAATGAAGCAGCTGTTGAACAGATAGCAAAGAAGGGTGTTTTGTTTGTTTGTTTTTTCTAGAACAGTTATAAGGAGAACAGGCTATATACAGAGACTTAAATGTAAACCATTTGAATACACAAATATAGGATATATACAAGATGGATGTCACTAACTGCAGTATGTTTCAAGAATGTATTTTTACTGGCATATGGGGATATGGCTGTACCTGAAATGCCTATTTGAGCAAGCCTTAGGCAAAAAGTCTGTCTGGCCTTCCTGGTTGGTCTTAGATCTGAGTTTCCCACTTAGCTGTTATAAGATTAGATGAATTTTAGAAGTATGTTATGAATCTGACAAGAATAAATTAATTACAACAGCTTTACAGGTGTGGGAGTAATACATACTCATAACTGGTAATCACTGCTTCAATACCTGTGAAGTGTAATACTGCATTTATCACTGTAAAGTGATGCACACTACCTGTAAAATCTTTCGGAGCCTAAGTTTGTCCTTTTTTTTTTTTTTTTTTTAATGTTACTCACTTTCACAGTGTTTCACAGAGCAAGGTTAATAAGAAGTTGAGATTCTGCATAAGACATTTGAATCATCAAATTTTTGTCATGAACAAGACAGGCTTCTAGCATAAAGAAGACACTTTCTGCAAGTGTCTCTTCCATGATCTTTTGCTTGGCCATCTTAACTCACATTTACTACTTCTGTTTATTTATCCGGAAAGCAAGAAAAATGGAATCTTGATAAAATTTCATCTTAATTTATTTTGACGTTGCGAGAAAAGACTTAATGATTGCTTCGTTTCACTTTCTACGCTTAGTGTGGATCTGGTAACAAAAAGCTCTGTGTACATTGAGCTAAGAGTCTACTGAATGCACATGATGCTTTAGCTCTTCCTTGTCAAACCACACTTAGACCATCTACATAGTTAGAAAAAGTAGAATATCCCATGAGAGAAGAACTCAGATGTAAATGAGAAACAATGAATAACCAACACGTGTGTTCATTTCCTAGTCTTCCATTCAGAAAACAAGGCAGGAGAGGGCAAGACAGAAATGGGGAAGAGCACAGATTCATGTGTATAAGCCACACAGCTGGACAGGCATCTGGTGCTGATGACCTCAGTGAAAAATATACTAAAATGAAGTTGTTGAAAGAACTGGTAAACCAGATGTTTGGACTATAGAAGAACAGAGATTCTTTTAATACTGGTTTGAGTTTTATGCTACTGCCTCCCTGTTAGTAAGGACAGTGCGATTTAGCACTGTGAGTTGGCATAACCATCCAGTTCTGTGTGCATTTGTAAAGATATTTTTAGCTTTTTCCCATGTGGTTAACACAAGAGGGTGGAACAGAAAGAAGTATGTAGAAAAGAGGGGGACATTTGGAGAAAGCATGGCAAATGAGAAGGCTATGGAAAAAGGTTAGAGTAGACCAAAGACACATTGGAACATAGCAAGGCACAACGAAAGAAAAATACTCGTCTTGCCCTTCTTAATTTAAGTCTTAATTTGAATCTGTTTTACTAGAAGGTTGATTCTGGTCTGTGAAAAGCTCTGATACTGCTGTAGCACTGATCCTCCCACCTCCCTGTAGCAAGCCTCCTGGGACATACTGAGTAAACAACCTTTGTTTTTATGTCAGCATTTACTTTTGTTATGTGACATCACATAAATGTGTATGTGTGTGTAGTAAATGTGTGGGATAACAATGACTTGTTTCTATGGATATAAGCTGGGAAGTAGTATGTTGTGGAAGACACAATTTTAAAGGAGAAGGCTGAAGTTCTCGTCTTTTGTGTAAACACTGAGGAAGTTGGTTTACTTTTTTGTTTGTTTGTTTGTTTTCCAGTTTCACGTGCAGCCTGAAAACAAAAATGGGTTTCTCTTTGCTATTTAAAGTGTTTAGTGTGCTGTATGTGATCAGAGAATGCTTATAAACAAAGTATTGGTCTTGTCCATCGTGAAGAGATGACTGATAGACTTTGAGGTTGCAAGACAAAACCATATGTAATTTTAACAGGTGACTGAATTGTGCATTTTTGTGGTCTTTTCAAATAGACATACAGAGCTGAAGAATCAGAAGTGGAAATGAGTAGCCAAGAGACTGATGTGCTACGTTGCTGGAGATGTAGAAAATACATAGCAAATTCTAACTGCCTTGCAAAATGTCATGGAAAAGAACCATCTGATGTAAGTATAATGTCTATTGTTGGTTGCTGTTGGTTGTTTTGGTTTTTGTTTGTTTGTTTGTTTGTTTGTTTTGTTTTTGACTTTTTTTCCAGTGCCATTGGTTTTAAATATTAGATTTGCCTTCACTTAATTTTTCCTGTGGATATATTAAAATATATGTAGTTAAAATATGGAGAAGAATGTAAGCAGTAATGGTACTGAAGCCATGTAAGAAACAATCACCTTTATGTTCTGCAGCATGAAGGCTGGTATTCAGGATACATTTGTCTACTAGCTCCTGTAATATGTACAGTGTTACCTACCTCAGATACTCTTGCTACTTATTTTTAAAAAGTGGAGTAGAGTCTGTGCACATAAATCGTTCAGATTTGCCTGCCATGAAGGGGGATGCCCTGCGAGGTTAATGACTCACATCGTTATCATTAAAGTAAAGAGAAAAATGATCGTACAGAATAAAAGAGTAACAGTATTTCCTGCTGCTTCATAATGGCACTTAGTTATCATAAAGTGTTAAGAGTTTTTTCCAAATACACCAAGAATGCTCTGCTTACATCCTCCAGTGTTGAATCAAAGAAAAAAAAGTAAGCAGAAGGTAATGTGTTTATTTTATTTTTTTTCACACACTAGAAACTTAGCAACATTCTTTTTAGCACTGGAGAAGGCCACAGCCAGTGGAGTTAAACACAAAATTAGTATTTTTTTTTAAGATCTTGTTACAATTAGTACTGATCTCCATTTTATCCATCTGTATGCATTCAGTTCAGTAGTCAGAAATCAAATGTTTTCAACACATACTTGCGGGAGAGCGGGACATGCTCTCACCTGATGTACATCTGCAACAAGGAGGATTTTCAGTAGGCCACCTTTTAAAATCTTTTCTTACCACTGACTACATCTTTCTGTTGTTAAGCTTCTGGAGACTTAAGGTGGTTTGTTAGCTGAATTTGAATTTTAGGCTACCAGGTACATACCAGGTTCTTAATACTCAGCATTAAGAAAATATTTTCATCATCTTTACTTTTTTCTAATATTGCTGTATTTTTTCTAATATTGCTGTAGCTCTTCTTCAAATAATTGAAAGAAAGACATAAACATAAAAGACAGTAACATTAAAAAAAAAAAAAGTAGAAAACCTATTCTTGCATTGCTTCTAGGTTCTGCTTTTGGTATTTATTTTAAAGTTAAAAGCTCCATTTTCTTAAAATGTAGTGCCCCTACTTATTATGTAACTCTCTTACAATACAAAAGTAAAGCTTTTAAATGGTTTTATAAAATTACTGAAGCAAAAGTTTATTAGTAATATTATTCCTTTTGAATAAATAATGCAATCAAAGTCAGCAATATTTGGACCTAACAAATACTAAGTTTAGAAACTGCCTGAAAACTTAAGTATCTGAAACTGCAGATATTTCTTGACAAGAAAAACTTTATTTAAACTAAAATCTTTTCACATTTAATGCATTATTTTTGTTGTTACTGTTTAAACTTGTACTTAAATAGTATAATTGCTAAGTTCCTTATTACTGGAGTTATTCCATTTGTAAAATGAAAGCCCACTTTCAAAAACACTTCAGTTCCAATACATCACTGTTCTTACAGAGATCATACATGTCAGTGGATGTCATGCCAGCATGTTAGAAAGTACTTACTAGAGGGTAGGCAAAGACTGACCTTTTGCATACATACGAGAAATCTTCACTTTTCTGTACAGGCTGTGGGGACTTATTGTCATTAAAACAACTCACATAATATGCTGTTATCTTCCTCACATTGCAAAGTACACAAATTGTATTTTCAATTTCAGTTCATGCTGCATTTTTTTTCACCTTCTATTTTGTTTTGTAGAAGGGGATATCTGTGGGAAATCAAGTCTAGTGTAGATTTCCTAAACCATCATAGCTCTGCAGATACATTCAGTTGTTTCCAAGGGGTCCTGTGGCACACTATCAAAGTAGTAAGACACACCTGTCAAGCAGACCTGTACATTCAGTACCAACATGCATATTCTATTGTAGGTCCAAGGTGACTCAGTTGTCACTGCTCTATGTTGTCCTGTATTTCAGTATCTGTGGTTAACATGGGTGGAACCAGCTACCCATAGTAACAGATGTGATCTCAAAGTCCTAACCTATATATGCTGTTAGAAAGAAGATGAATTCCTTGCTATTTTTTAACATTTTTTAATGATTAAATTTCTGATAGTGCACTCCCTTTGCTTACAGAGCTTGAGGTTCCAGAATATTTTTCATGCTTAAAGCTTTTGTTTGGTTGGTTTATGCATGACTTGTTTGGTTGGTTTTTATTGGGGAGGATTTTCAATCTTTTCATGGAAGAATGTGGTTGAATGTTCAATTGCTAGGGCCACTTTCCTTGTGCACAGGACTGAAAGCTCCTCTTTCTCTAATTATGTAGATAGCAGAGAAAAAATGTAACTTATTGCTGCTCTCAAAGGCAGTGGGAGGCAAGAATGTACTCAGATGAGAAGAGTAATGTTTTTAGTGTATTTTTTCCCTGTTGGATTTTTCACTTGCAATCAAAGATGTAGCTGGGCTATGAGTAAAAGAAGGTTCTTAGAAGAAACCTAAAAGACAAATGTTGAAGTTATGAATGCACTATCAAAAATTTATATCAGAATTATATCTAATTTGGAGTACGGGCAGTCTCCATAGACAGGAGGAAGATGTGACATGAGTATGATAAATGAATCTATCTGTATTTTTTAAGGTCTTCTGTCACTAAGTGGAGAATTTTTGAAAGTTTCTGTCCTCTGGATATAGCCCCCCTTTCAATTTTCATAATAATAAATTTTTCCTACCATGAATTCCATAACATAGGAGTCAGTGTTTGGTTTGTGTTTGTTTTTTTTGTTTTGTTTTTTTTTGATGTTCATCACTTTTTACAACTGATTTGTAACTCAACAGAGTTTTGTTATACTTTAGCTATACTTATAACTTGACTGACATTCTAAACTATATTAAAAAGGTTTAAATTACACTTGTATCACTTCTGTGCTAAAGGGAAGTTAGATATTTTTATTTATTTTAGTATCAGTTACCAAAATGCTACGCTATTCTTAAATAACTTTTTCAGATTTATTTTGTCTTCATTTGGTTACATAATTGCAGTTAAAATTGAAAAATTCCCAAAAGTCCCTGGTTTCTCAGATTGTTTTTCTAACAAACATTTTAGAAAACAAATTTAAAGCTATTTGTGGAATAATTATCCAGTACTGACCACAGTCTTCATATAAACTAGAATTTAAATTTTTACTGTCTTTACTGGAAAATTGTGCCAGCTGATAGTGCTTGTGAAATCAGTTTCCTAATATACTTGAAGATCAGCCATTGCATACTTTCTGTTCTTGCAAACAAAACAAAAACACCTCCAAACGCCTCCATCTCCACAGTGGAGTCTCTCCAATGTCCTTAGATCCAGAAATAGAGTATTATTGACAGCAGCTACCTGATTTTTGGCTTAAAGAATGCACCAACAACATTGAGATTTACCATTTATTAATAAAAATATTTACTGAATTTGGGAGACTGATTTCTAGATATGTTCAAACAACAGAAGTTTACATGAATGTTGAATATCAATACAATATTTATTTTTTTAATAGACTTCACAACCTTCAGCTGCTGCTCAAGAGTCTTGCAACGTATGGCATGTGAACTTAGAAGCCATTCCAGAGTGGGTGAAATGCGTCATTGAGAAGGTAGATTTTTTTTTCCTTACATCTTTATCATTCAAGCAAATGTGAAATTAGTAAGGGGAACAAATTTCAAGGGTACCTTTCTGTTGAAGTGCATATATATTACAGAGACCTTGTAATTGAGATAATTTTGTCAGTAGGTTTTATTATTACCATTCACAGAATCATTATCCCCATTTGATTATTTTTTTTAAATGTATGTTCAAAACCTAGAATTGATAAATTCTGTTCCTGCCCATTTATAGATGAATGTATATACATTTGTCCAATTAACTGTTATGAGTAACACTGCATATCTTGATAATCCTTAAAATTACATATATTATCTAGGCTTTGGGTTTTGGTTTGTCTTGAGTATTGTATCTTGCAGTATTAATACATATGTTGACACTAACAGTAAATAAAATGCTTCTCTATAAGGCTGGAGTGAAGGTTTGTTAGAGATCAGTTGCTAGAATACAAAGTGATGTCTTTCTTTTACATATGATATGGGTGGCACTGTATGTAAAGTAGGGCCCGAATGTACAGAGGTTGCAGATGGCAACGAAACAGTTGAAAGCCTCTAGGTATACACTACACAGCCCCAAACTTGTGCAGGATTTGGTGTTCCAGCTGGGTGCATATAAGCGTATAGGGCTTCATGGGACTCCTCCCAAGGTACTCAGAGAGCTGACAGATGTCACTGTAAGACCTCTTTCACAATGGTCTCAGGAGTCTGGAGAGGTCACAGTCAAATTAAACCTGGCAAACATCCCAATTTTCAAGAAGGGTAAGAAAGAAGACCCTGACCTGTCAGTCTTACTTCAGTGCCTGGTGAAATTGTGGAGAAGATTATTCTGGGAGTTACTAAAAATCACCTGAAAGACAGTGCAGTCATTGGTAACAGTCAGAATGGGTTTGTGAGCAGAAAGACCTGCTAAACAAACTTAATTTCCTTTTATTACAAGGTCACCCTGCTAGTTGACCAAGGGAAGCCAGTTAATCTTTTAGCACTTCAGCAAAACTTCTTACACTGCCTTTCACAGCATCCTTCTGGACAAAATGTCCAGCATACAGCTAGACAAATTCACAATGTGACGGGTGAACAATTGGCCGAGGGTCCTAGTAACGTCAGGCTGGTGGCCAGTTATTAGACAGGTTCTGCAGGCCTCCATTTTAGAGCCAGTTCTCTTCAGCATTTTCATAAATGACTTGGATGCAGAACTTGAAAGCATACAAAGTAAGTTTGCAGCCAACATTAAATTGAAAGGAGCTGTTGACTCTCTCAAGGGTAGAGAGGCATTGCAGAGAGATCTTGACAAATTAGTGGGTTGGGCAGTCATCAATAATATGAAGTTTAACAAGAGCAAGTGCTTGATTCTGCATCTGGGATGGGTCAACACAGGATGTGCATACAGACTGGGGGTCAAGGGACTAGAGAACAACCTCATGGGAAGGGATCTGAGCATTCTGGTTGATGGCAAATTGAACATGAGTCACCAGTGAGCCCTGGCAGCCAAAGTGGCCAACTGTACCCTGGGGTGCATCAGGCATGGCACTGCTAGCTGGTGGAGGGAAGGGATTGCTCTGTTCCACTCTGCACTGGTGTAGACTCACCTCAAGTACTGCATGCAGTTTTAGGTGCTGGAATATAAGAAAGACATAAAATTATTAGTTTCCAAAGGAGGGCTACAAAGATGGTGAAGGATCTGGAGGAGAAGACATCCGAGTAGCAGCTGAGGTCCCTTAATTTCTTCAGCCCAGAGCAGAGCAGGCTGAGGGGAGGCCTCATGGCGGCCTGCAGCTCCCTCACGAGGGGAGCAGAGGGGCAGGTGCTGAGCTCTGGTCTCTGGGGACAGCGACAGGACCCGAGGGAACAGCATGGAGCTGGGACAGGGGAGGGTCAGGCTGGGTGATAGGGAAAGGTTCTGCACCCAGAGGGTGGTCGGGTACTGGGACAGGCTCCCCAGGGTGGTGGGCACAGTACTAAGCCTGCTGGAGTTCCAGAAGCATTTAGACAATGCTCTCAGACACGTGGTCTGATTTTGGCTTGTTCCTGTGTGGAGCCAGGAGCTGGAATCAATGATCCCTGTGGGTCCCTTCCAACTCGGGATATTCTATGATTCTATGATGATTTTAGTACATGGCTAGAAAATAGTTGCTTTCTTGCAGATTCAAACATCTGATGACAAGCTATTGTCCCTGCTTTTGAGTTTTAACTGCTCATTTTAAATTACAAAGCATCTCACAACTTTCCTGTTGAATTTATTGCTTCTGTTGAGTATATACTTTAGTTTAGGGCTAGAAGTTAATGTTATGGCATCAATATAATAAGTAGCAACAGTGTTTGCCTTACAGATTTCCTCTGATTAGTGTTTGATTTTGAGAAGCAAATGCTCTTTGCATTGCTTTCTAATTAGGCTTCAGTGTCTAAGTTTTACTATATACTGTATACAAAAGAATATGCATATATGTATATGTATATATATGTACTTTAGATTTGCTGTGAAGTGGTCAAAGTGGTCAGCCAGTTGGAACTGATCTTTGTGGGTCTCTTTCAACTGTTCTGTTCTCTTTTATTCTGTTCTATTATATACTGCAAATAACTTCTGATCTAAGCAAATCCACTCTGAAAATGACAACACAAAGAAAAAAAAGACTGTAAAACTAATCATTCAAAAATTAAGAAAATTTGTTTCATCTTCCTTCAGAATTTTGTTGTGTATTTTATTTTGTTAAACATTAATTAAGCCCTTCTGAAAATTAATGATCTCATGGAGACTGCAATAGTGTATGATAGAACATTAGTATTTTTGGTTTCAAAAATACTAATCTTTGAAGAGAAAATAAATTATGGGTGATGAGTTATTTTCCTGCTTTACAGAATTGCAGAATCTTGAATGCCTGACCATGAATACACGTTTTGTAGTAGTTTGTTATATTGTTTCAGTACAATTGGAGTTAATGTTGATATTAGTATATCTCTTTTCACCTTTAGCTGTAAATGCCCAGCCTTATGCATTTGGAAGTCTAAAAGGTCAAGTTGGAGACCTTGTAGATAAAAAACCTATAGACAGTGACTGCTAAGAAAAGGCTTAGCATATTTCTCAAGATTGCAGAAGACCAATGCTCCTCCGGTGGCCAAGGCAGAGAGTACAATACTCTTTGAAAGCCTTCAGTGTCATAATGTTTGTTTCATCCTTTCATGTCCTGGGAGTTCTTATCCCATTCACTTCTGACTTCTCTGGAAAGATGCTGCAGGTTTACGGATAAATGTGTGGCACTTTTAAACAATTTTGGCTTGTCCCCAGATCCTCCTGGGCTCTGAATAATTTTGTGATCATGTGTTATTTTCTCCTGTATGACTCCTGAATCAAAGGCTAAAACATTTTACATAAGCACAAAGTCTATTTGCAGTCTGTAACAGCCCACTGCTTCCCAGCCAGTTCTTTTTTGCCATCTGTCCCTGTTCTTAACCAATCTCATTGGGTTTCATGCACAAATTAGTGTATAGAGAATCTTCGATAATTATAAATACCTAGCTAGCGCTGCTAGTGACCTTTATTGACTTGCACTCTCTTTGCCCCGTTACTCATCACTTGGTTTAGCTTCTTCAGCTAACCCTTCCTAGTTTTTCCTCTTTAGGCACACCATCATTAAATCTGTGTACCCTCAGCTTCTTTTCAGATCTTGCTGATTTTCCCGCTGCCACCGCCTCCACTAGTAGGCTGTTACTTCTTATCCTGAGTCAGTGCTTCCACACTCCCTTGCCAAGCTCATACTAAATCAATCCCAGACTTCCTTGTACTGCAGCTCATCTCCTGGTCTCTCTGCACACAGGGTGTAGCATTGTCCTTTTTCTTCCCTACAAACACCTGCTTTCCCATTTTTGCCAGAATCACAGAACAGCTGAGATTGGAATGAACCTCAGGGTCTTCTTGGTCCAACCCTCCTGCTGAAGCAGGGTCACCCAGAGCAGGTTGCCCAGGACATTGTCCAGGCAGCTTTTGAAAATCTCCAAGGAGGGAGACTCTGTAACATCTCTGGGCAACATGTGCCAGTACTCCATCACCTGTGCAGTAAAGAAATGCTTCCTGATGTTCCAGTTGGACCAGTTGGAACGTTTTGTGTTCCAGTTTACCAGACTGTTAGCCTTCTTCCCTAACCTTTGTGGACATTTTTTACTTTGGCTTTGGCAATCTAGGTTATTATTCCATAGTGGCTGAGTGCCTGCAAGAGTCACTAAAGACACTAAGTGCTTATTCCTGAATTTTAGTGCCTAGTCCATAACATCTGAGAAACAGAGGGTGGGAGGTTTAGAGTTAACCTCTGTGCCAGCTTAATATTTCTTAGGGAATGACATAGACACAAATTAGTCAGCCTTATAAACTAAGACTGTATGTGTTAAAGGAGTTTTCAGGGATTTTAAAGTGTTTGGGGCATAGGTAAACAGATTTCGTTTTCTCTAAGTTAATAATATGTCCCGATTTAAACAGATTCTCATTAAGTGCCATGAGAGGCACATCTTTGTAACTTTGTGAAATTTTGAGTTTTTAACCCACAACACACACGTGAGCTTCTCAAATAAGTGTTTTGAGAACTTTTTCTAGTATTGCATGTGGAATATAACCTTTCATCCACACCCGCATTTTTCTGAAACTGCCAAAGTGATTTTACTGAAACCTTCCAGAGCATTCACTCAGACAAGCATCAGTCATAGAATAATTTTCCCAAACTACCTTGCAAAGATATTTGCAACTGAAGGCAATGCAGGACATGTTAGATACCTTCTGTATTCATGCCTTAACCCCACATTGGGCACACTAGTGAGTAATGTGTGACTGGAGTTTATAATGTTGTTTTTCCTACTGGCTGTGATCATGAGAACACTCGCATGACTTTAATCCTCAAAAAAAGTTTCTGCTGAACAGATTAATGTATTTAGTAAAAACACTAATAGTTGTGCAAGTATGTAGGAGCTTATAGTTGTCTGACATGTATTT
The DNA here is from genome assembly GCA_011076525.1 of Nettapus auritus. Lineage (NCBI taxonomy): Eukaryota > Metazoa > Chordata > Aves > Anseriformes > Anatidae > Nettapus > Nettapus auritus. Next base: position 21,396,962 of record CM021797.1, read on the forward strand.
TATTTTCAAAGAGTGACTTCCGGATTGAAATGAGATTTTTTAAAATGCAGATAATGTAAATAAGTGTGTCCCTAATGATACAGTATTAAAGATTTGTGATGGCATTTGCACACAGATTATGTTGTAATACTACATAAATCAAAATGCCAGTACCATTTCAAGCCTTTTGTGGCTAAGCAAAGTAAAAAGCTATATTCTCTTTGTGAGAAATCTCCTTCCACTGTACTTAGTATGCAAGAAATGTACTAGCACTCAGAAAACTCAGCTGAGAAACTGTGCTTGCCAATTCCAGATTAACATGGTAAATTGATTTCACTATTTTAAAGGATCTAATGTTTTTGTTGGCATTGCAGCATTATCCTATCATAATTAAAATACTTTAAAGCCTCTATATTTTGAAATGTGTGTTAGTTCTAGATTTCTTAGATTTAAAATAGTTATCACTTACAACTAATTTTCACTTCATTAAGCAGAGTTTTCACTGGAAGATTTTCTGTGGTGGATTATCTTTTTGCTGTGCAATCACTTTTCTTGTGTTTGAAAAACAAAAACCAAGCCCTTTTATTAAAGGAGAAAAGTAAATCTGGTAATGATTTCTTAATTATTGATATATAATGAATGTGTTGGATGTCAGTTTGTTTTCTTTTTTTTGTTAATAGGCACAGTGGACAATTGGAAAACTGCATTGTCCATTTTGTGAGGCCCGTTTAGGGGGCTTTAATTTTGTCTGCAACACAAAGTGTTCCTGTGGACAGTTAGTAAACATACATTTCTGCAAAAGTCGAACTGACTATCAGCAAGCTTTCTCTCTTAAATTGGCAAAATCATCAGGAAAACACTTACCTCTCTGCAAAACTAAGTCTGGTTTTAGCACAGATACCCACCAAGAAGTGGTAACAGCGACTTTGGAAATCAAACCACAAAGGCTTTCATACATGTCCAGAAATAATAATACTGAAAGATTAACAGAAGCACTTTGTCTCGAAGCAAGATCTCCCATATTGGAGATGAAAAGTAAAAAACTTCCCTTAAAGGCATTAAATCAAAAAGAAAATCTTTCTGATTCCTGTCTTCTGAATGATACTTGCACTCTAAAACCTTTCCACAGAAGATCACATAGTTGGGATTTAAATGTCAGAAAGAGACTTGCTTTGTCACCTTCATTTGAAACTTCCAGTACAGGAACTGTTTACCATATGAAATGGTTGAATGGACAAAATGAAAATCCACCTGTTTACACACAAAGTGGCTTGCAGTTAGAGTCCAACACTAGTGCTTTTCAGGAACAATACAGGTCGAATGCTGACAAACCACAGAAGAGGATTCGAGATACTTCCTTTGCCACATTGGTACATAGGGGCACAGAGAGTGAATGTGATTTTGAAGCTGCTGGACAATCTTCTGGGAGTGCCAGTGCTGATGGGTCACCTTTTGTGATGAACATTTCTTCATCTGCAAGTGCTGTAGAAGAGGAACAGTACATTGCACCTGTTGGTCTTGTGCAGCCTACAAATACTTCTGTCAACCAAAAACTGAGTAAGAGAGAAAGAAACAAGTTGAAAAGCTTAAGGAGAAAACAAAGGAGGCGAGAACAGTGGCTACAGAAGCAAGTAGGTGTTAAAAGTAAATTGTGCTACTTTTTATTTTTGTTTCGCTTGCTTTTATAATTTTTAGCTTTTGATGCTGTCTCATAAGGTATTGCAACTTCTTCCTGCATGTAATTTTTCTAATTTAACCCAATCATTTTTTTTTTTGCTGTATTAAAATCAGATCTTGGTTGGTATACATAACTCATTTCTGTTGACCTTTTTGTTGTGATGTAATAACAAATCTGAAATGGAAGGTAAAATTTAATCAGTGTGATTAAAGGAGGCCTAAATATACAAATCTTTTAAATCAGAAACAGTAGTATTTCAGAATTTCTTAGCTATTAAGTAATGAGATTTGGGATTATCTTTACATTAAAAATATTTTTTAAGATGTTTGAATTTACTATTTATTGTAAAACAAATATTTTTTTCTTTGAGTAAAGAACTGATTGTTGCTGCTTACTATAGTTTTAGTAGCTAAATACTTTGTCTACAAATTTAAAAAAAAAAGTACATATTTTTATAAAGCTTTTATACAGCTCAATTATACAGCTAAGTTTTCCCTCTTCATTCCATTAAAGAAGAACAGAATTAAACAAAATTGAAGACTATAGATGGTCATGCAAATTTGGAAGGGTGAGGGGGGCAGAGACTGGGAGTATATCTTTACATGAATAATAGTTACAGTTTGTTCAGAAATTAGAAAGTTTGGTGATATGTATTTCTTTAAAAGAAAATTCCTCCTCATATAATTCCTGCTATAAAATACTGTGTGGCTAGAGAGAGGAAACATACTATATCTCACCAGAGAAGTAATATCTACTCCAGAAATCATTCCCACTTTAGGAAGGTTTGTCATTGTGAAGCCCAGTGACATACAAAGCTCCAGTAAGCCTTATTTCACAGATATATTTTTTTATGTGATTATTTTGCATTTGGTATCAGTAAAGTTTAATTTGATATTTATGCTTTATTGAGAAATCCCAAACTTGTTTTAACAGACTATGCTTAGCTTAGGTTTTAAACTGTTTTTGTTGGTTTGCATTTAATAAAATAGGATATCTGGGATCAATGGTTCATGTATGAATCTTGCATTAGTCTGTTGCACATAAATGGCTTTCACCCTTAATATTCCACTGACCTCCTACAGTTCCGGTATGGTCAGATGTTGAGTGACTTTGGGCTCTTTCCTACTTATTGCCAATAGAACCTTTAGCCTACGGAATAAAGGCAGAGCACTGAATTCAGGATTGGGAGATAGTTACCTGAAGGCTGTCTTTCTTAATTAAATTTAAGAACCAACTTGAGAATATGCTGGGTCTGGGGACATATCATAAGACTTTTTAGTACACCAGACTTTTTTGTCTTTGGAAAGGTTTTTTGTTTAATTTAAAGAGAGGTTTTAATTGGCCTTGTCTTGTTTGGAAATCTGATTTTGAGAATCACTGATACTGAGAATAAAGAATCTTTCCAAGACCTGGATGTCTTAATATGGAATGCCTATTTTCTACTAAGTTTAAAGATTATTAGATGTCAGCATCCTTAAAATGGCTTTAAAAATTCCAGGTCTATATTATTTTTCTTGAATGAAATAAGGATGCAAAAGCCTAGTGTATATGAGCATTTGCACAGTCATGTCATCTGCAGTCTCTCCAGATGCTACTTTCAAGAGTAAAATATTGTATAAATTTTCCTAATTTGTGGTAGCTGAAGAAAGAAAAAATGTACTTTCAAATGTTCGTCTTATTAAGCAATGCCTTACCTATTCTTCTACGTCAATTTGCTATATCAAACTTTAAAAATGAATACGGCTGTTAAATCTGGTATGTCTAATAAGCAAGTGTATGATTTACACATTTAGAATATGTTTAAGAGGTATGTGAAATAAATAATCAGGTTTAAATAGTAGTTTTGAGGGGTCGTTATTTCAGCTTGGTTTCCCTGAAGGGCATTGATTTCTTTACTTGTGCTGAAAATCTATGACCTTGGCATGGAATATTAAAAAGAGCATAAAAATGCGTACTTTTCAGACTGTCTGAAAAGTGCATTAGCATGTGTGGCATGCAGTTTCACTTCCCATCACTGTAAATATCTTCCTGCAAGAATGTGGACATCCCCTCTACAGCAAGACAGTGTCACAGGATGTGATGCTAGTTTGCCACAGACTACTTGCTGCTTTTCCAGCCTAGGTATCCTCCCTTCTCTTGCAAGTTCCTTTTGTCTCCATTTTTCTTTGGCTCTCAGAAACCATTCTTTGTAAATACATACATATTATGGTATGTATGTATGTATATGTATGTATTCCCCAGCTTAGGATGGGAGGATGAGCTATGGGACTCATTGTAACCATGATTTCCAACATACTAATCATCTGTGTTTGAGTAATCAGACAGGAAAACCTCACCAAAATAATAATAAAAATTAAAAATAAAAATAAAAATAATAATAAAAAAGCTTAAAGGTCTGATTGGATGAAGTGAAAGAGTTTTGATAAATGACACTGGGGAGTGTTTTATTTAAGTGCTCTTTCAAGAGTGTGTTCAACACAGAATCCTGATGTGGAGTAAATCTCTTCTGAGCTCTCTCTGTTAAAGGTACTATATAACTAATTTTTATCTTTAATTAAAGCCTTTCTGAAGAGCAGTTTGAGAGACCTTTTCAGACTTTGGACTTGCTTTGCAAATGCAAAGCCTGGTTTATTTTGTAGCATGATAACTATCTGTCAAGTTCTTCCATATTTAAGTAAGCTAAAATATGCCTGTGAATGTTGTGTCACGGCAGAATGCGCATGGTAGTGAAGTTGAAGTATATAAGCCTCAAATTGTAAATAGGAGCAGTTCTATGAGCTCTTTACCTGCATTTGTCCTTGCACTTATGCTGTCTCTGTGGAGTAGGTGTAGGACTGAGATGAGATAACCTGCTAACAGCAGAGGGACCTAAGCTTCCTCTGACTGCTCTGCAAGAGAAAGCTCTTAAAGCCTGGAGAGGTCACCTATGTTTTGTGTGCACGTATGTGTGCATGCTTGTGTTCGTGGGGGATTTCTAGCTGTTTGGAATATTGGTAGGGTCTAATAATAAGTACTTAGGTCTAGGAATTGCCAGTGTTAATAAGCATTTTTGTAATTGCTGCTATAGCAAAGAAGATTTACATTACAAATTCTCTTTTGTGTACATCTTGTTACATTTGCATTGTTTATTATGGTCTAAAGCTCATGAATTTTCTGAAACATGAAAGGCAGAAATATAATTTGTTACTCCTCCTGTTTTATTTTGTTTCTGTTCACAATCATTTTACATGGAGGAAGTCTACGTAGCTAGCTGTGGTATCCTCTTGGAAATCATCCTGATTGTTGCGGTTTCACCCCAGCAGGCAGTTGAGTACCACACAGCTGCTTTCTCACTCTCCCCAGTTGGAATGGGGAAGAGAATCAGAAAGGTAAAAGTGCAGGAACTCATGCGTTGAGATATAGACAGCTTTGTAGGTAAGCCACACATGCAGACGAAGCAAAACAGGTGTTCAGCCCCTTCGTGGAAAGCAAGGCTCATCACAGGTAACAGTTTATTGGGAAGACAAACACCATCACAAACATTATCAAATGTCCCTCCCTTTTTCCTTCTTTACCCCAGTTTTTATTGCTGATCACAGCACCACATGATGTGGAACATCCCTTGGGCCATCCTGGCTGTGTCCCCTCCCAGCTCCTGGTGCACCCCCAGCTGGCAGGGCAGCACGAGGAGCTGAAGTGTCCTGGGCTCTGTGCAAGCATGGCTATGCAACAGCTAAAAACATCGGAGTGTTATCACCACTATTTTCGTCAAAAATCCAAAACACATCATTGCGTGATCCTCTACAAAGAAAATAACTCTGTCCCAGCCAAAACCATGACAATGATCTGTCCAAAAAACATAATACAGGGCATCCCAACTGCATCATGTGTCTCTTTCTCATGGTATCTGCTATCTTACCAGGCTTGCATTTTTTTATACTACATTAAATTACAGTTGTAAATATCACATTTTCTGTGGAATAACTGCTTGTTATGGCTATCTGTGATTGCATCGTACGAAGATAACAAAAAAATATAAAAGATAACAAAGGTAAAAAATATATTGGCTGCAGATACCTAGTCAGAGAAATTGCTAAACCAAGTACAAGAAAGCTGCAGGCAGGTCAAGAAAAGTTCAGGCAGAGCAAGGCTCAGCCCTGAGGCCTTGCAGGTTAAGTGCAAAGGTGATGGTCCGTTTCTAGCAGTGACACTACTGTGTTACAGGGCTACATGGTTTTCAGCATGAGGCAGTATCTTTATTTAGCTAGGAAATTTTAGACCTGAGTAGCTTCTGAGACAAAGCTTGTCTATCTTTGCTTTTGATTTGGTTGTAACTGTTATCTGATGATTTTTGTAATTAGGAGTTTAATTCTGTCGTAGATTATAAATCGGAGTAACAAGGAGGTATTGACTGTTGGATTCAAGCCAAAATCTGTAACTTCCCTTCTTTAAATTGCAGTTGAGCTCTCTGTGTAAAATTACTCATGGAGCTACTGGACAAACAGAACACATCAAGGTTGTCTCAGTGTATCAGTATGTATTCTATTTTTTTTATGATTGTCTTGAAGCTAGAATCTATAGAGTAGAATTTAGTGTAGGTACACTGCTGTAATATAGCTTTACTGAAGGCCAAAGTAGTCGGCTGTGTTGTGAATATTTTCCTTCATTTAAGTGAAATATATATGATTAATCTGTTTGTCTATAAGATACTTTCAGAATATAGAACTGGTGCAGAGTAACCTCAGCATAGCAGAAGTCATAGATTCATAGAATCATTTCATTTGGAAAAGACCTGTAAGGTCCCCTAGTCTGACCTTTAACCTAGCACTGCCAAGTCCACGATTGGGCTTCTAGAAGCCCACAGACAACTTAGATAATAACAATTCATGAGACTTGCTTTCGTTCGACTAAAAATGACAATGTCTCTTCCATGGAGGTAAGTCATAGTGGTGTGCAGCTAGGTGCATGCCATAATTCCAGCGTGGAACTTTATTACCCAGAATGAAAAGCAGACTAAATTACGCAGTTAAGTAAGATGACTCGTGGCAGATAAAAATCAAAGTTCAACAATGGTATGAACAAGAATATAGGAGTACTTTCATATTTATGAGATTTACTGTGGATTACCAGAAGGACCACATTGCATGCACAGTAAGGAAAGAGTTTAAGATTAGTTTTTATATTGGAAAAGAATGAATTGTTATACAATTTTGTGCCCTAGACCTGTAATCCTTCACTTCTACAAATTGTTCTGCTAATGACTTGCTGACTATGCATTTGAGTCAGTTTTGTATTTCCAATTGGTTTTCATGTTACTAAACTCTCTGAATACATATAAATGGAGGCAAATTAAATAGAGGCTTGAATTTTTAAGTAAAATTTTAAGTAGAGAGCAGGGTTTGAGTCTAGAAATGCAGAAATATTTTTTTTCAGGAAAGAAGTTCCTCACATCTGGGAATATTAAATCTCCACACAGTTGGGTTTTTGTTTGCTTGTTTGTTTAATTATTATTTATTAGCTTGTTTTTAAAAGATCTAATCCTTCGTGCTATGTAGTCGTAAAGGTATTGATTAATTTTTCTCATTCAAAACCCCTCCAGTTTTATGCTATCAAGCATCTAAGTGGGTTGTTTATTTGCTTGTTTGTTTTGTTCCTGTTTTTCTCATATCTCCATTTGGAAGAAAATAATGCTATCTGATTTTTTTTTTCTACAGTTTTTCAACTATTTTAGGTAAAACTGTAGGCATGCACTGAGAAGTCACTCTAAGCATCACAAAGATATCACAAGTAGAATAGAGCAGAAAAGATTTAATACAACCTCACCATTTCTGAAAATGATAAGCTCTCAGTGATTTTAATAAGAGATAGAAGAATTAAAGTAAAAAATTGTGAAATTAATTGTTATATATATTACTGAAGAGATGTTTTTTGGTAGCTGCAATTCAGAAATAAATGTAAGGAAAGATGCTATCAACTATTATAGTTGACGAAGTTTCTGAATTTAGTTGTGTTTTGTTTTTGTTTTTGTTTTTTAATTTAGTTTTCTAAATTTTAAGTGTTTCACCTTCCATTTGATCATTAGGAGTTTAGATATATTGTTTCTAGAGACTGGAGTACTGGAGGATCAGCAATACAATGTTTAGACACAGTGGGCATGAAAAGCAGAAACATTCCAGTTAGTAATGATCTCACATTTGTGAAAATACCATTGGACAGAAAGAAACAAATTCATCCTCATTAGGGAAGGCTTCCTCCCCATAATCTTTAAAAAGAAATCCAGCAGTTTGACAGAGGATTAATCAAATCTTAATCTTTAGTAGCTCAAAAAGTTGAAAAATTGTAAGTAAATTTATTTTCATAATTTGTATATCTCATTTTTTTTCTACATGCAGTGTGAGGAGAGCTTGCACTACTTTTACTAACCAATTTTGTTGGTGTGGAAAATCAAATAAGTATTTGACATTATGAACACTTAGAGAAATAAACCATTTTATTCTTCTCCCAACTTTTGAAAGTCATTTTGTGTTTTCATTATGATTTAGACTTTTTGCTATGGTGCAGTGCTAATACAGATTCTGAAGCAAATTGCAAATAATTAGCAAATTTTGCATTAAAATATGATCTTAGCTAAGAGAGAGTATGAAGAAGCAATTGGTGAAGAATGATGATTTTCTAGTTTAACCTCTTCCATAAATGTAAAATTTCTAATTCATCCTTTGGTGAAAGCTGTATAGAAGATGAAAAAATATTTTTTAAAATAAACAAAAAACAGTTACGTGGACTTTTTTAAAATGCAAAATTAGATCCGAGTAGATCTGATTTAGAATGTGTCAACTTCCATTTGCAGATTAAAATTAGTATATCTCAGGAAGAGGAGAGTTAAAAATACGGTGCGGCTCTGAAATGCATTTTACTGGAGAAACAAAACTCCAACTGCATACTTACTCCACTATCATTCTTGTCATGTTAATTTTCATACAAAGCAATCCATGTGTGTGATTAGTAAAGAAAAAAAAAAAAAAAAAAAAAAAAAAAGAAACAGAAACTACTAAATTCATAAGGATCAGAGCAAAAAAATATTCATTAAAAATATTTAAAAGGGCACCAGTGTAGCCATGGCGGGGGAAGAAAAGATACTGAATAGTGAAAGAAAACATGCAATGTGGAGTATTACATTCAGTGGGTTCCCAGAATTGGCAGAAATAAATGATTTTGGAGCATTCTGAATGTTTTCCAGTTGGAAGTAACAGAAGGTTTGTTGTAAAAAAAATAAATAAATAAAACAAAATAAAAAGGTGTTTAGAAAATAATATTAGACCTGAGATTCTGGAAAAAGATGAAAACCATGTGCCAATCATTCATGTAGAAACAAAACTTGCATTCTTCATTTTGGTATATTTCCTCAATATGTTTTGTCCATTTAACATTGGAAAAGTAGGTTTCTGGAATAGGCAATAAAAAATGTAGCATTGCATATTGGCAATTTTATGTAATTCTTATTTTTATTTTTTTTCCTGTTTTTAAGTGGGTTCAGTGTTCAGTCTCACTTATTGTAGGAAAAGCAAGGGTGTGTGAAAATATACAGAGAGACTACTTGAAGATTAGATACAGGCAGACATGGTAGTTGCTCTTGGCTGTATAATGACACATTAATTAAGCAGTGGTCCCCTTGAGGTGGGTCCAAAATCTAGATCGAAGTGAGAATGTTAATTTTGTTACAATAAAAAGAAATTCTCATATTGGCATACTAGCAAAGTGAATATTGGTTCTATGCATTAAAAGAAACAGTGAACAGAAACAGGTTTTTCCTGGATGATCAAAGCTCTTGTACAGGGAACTACTAAACTGAAAAGCAGAACACCATTTTTATAGTCACTGTGATAATATGTTGTTGTTTCCAGCACGACAGACCAATCTCATTTCTAACAGTAAGCTGTTTTATGAGGATATAAATAATACATTTGAATTACTACTAGATGAATCTTTCTGGATTTAAATCTGTTAATCTATGGAATATGTATCCGTATTTAGGATGGTATTAACCACTGTGTAGATGTCTGTCTTCAGAATTTCTTTTGTTCTAAAAATATCCTATTTCTCTTTAGTTTAAATATAAATGTAGCATTGACTGAAACTATTTTTATACAATTGTATGAGCAGAACTGAATTCTAGAGAGGTATACTGGAAAGTACAATATGTGACCTGTGAATGTGGGGAAAGAATATGATGAGGGTCTCCAGGGGTATTGGTATTGTCACTACCCTATGCATACCATGTAGTTTCACTTTTCAGTGTAGAGCTGATACTGTAGCAGGTGATTGCTCAAACAGGTTCCTATGGATAGGTTCACAGTTGTTCTTCACTTTTCTCCCAAATCACTTGGTTTGTTCAGCCCAGAGCCAAAGCAGGCTGAGGGGGGGCCTCATGGCAGCCTGCAGCTCCCTCACGAGGGGAGCAGAGGGGCAGGCGCTGAGCTCTGGTCTCTGGGGACAGCGACAGGACCCGAGGGACCGGCATGGAGCTGGGACAGGGGAGGGTCAGGCTGGGTGATAGGGAAAGGTTCTGCACCCAGAGGGTGGTTGGGTACTGGGACAGGCTCCCCAGGGTGGTGGGCACAGTACTAAGCCTGCTGGAGTTCCAGAAGCATTTAGACAATGCTCTCAGACATCTAGTTTGATTTTGGGGTATACCTGTGTGGATCCAGAAGTCGGACTTGGTGATCCTCGTGTGTCCTTTCCAAGTCAGGATATTGTATGAGTCTATGACTTTACCTCTTTTAAGCCTGTCTTGGGCAATAGCAATGAAAAGTATTACTGGATTTGATCTCTAGCAGCATGTTCTATGAGTTCTCTGCTTAACTTCATCTATACCACTTTTTGGTCACCTTCAGCTACAATGACATGTTTTTCTCTTTCTTGTAATGCAGTTTTTGCTCAGTATTTTGAATCTCTACAAATCCAGCATTCCAGTTAGATGGAGATTCAGGTTATCCATTTATCTGTCCCAAGTTTCTCTACCTAATCTTTTCCCTGGGCTCTTGACAGCATTTTGTCTCTTCTGCCCTTCCACGTGTTACTAAATCAAAAGGTTTGGAATCTTTGCAGCTCTTTTTATGAATTCTTATGTGCATTTTCTCATCATCATATCTTCATTTGCTTATTTTCACCCTAAAACATTTTTTTTCCATTTATCTTCTGTCAGTCGTTTCCACTTTTGAAATATGGGTGTGCATGTCTTTTGAGAACAGACTTGCTATATTTTTGTATCCTATATGCTTTTTATCATCATTCACTGCAAGTTCAACTGTTCAAGTAATTCCTCATGAAAAGCAGACGGAAAGTGGGATTCTGAGCACAACAGAAGAAAACATTTGGTAAACTTGGGAGTGAACAGTGTAAGAAATGTTTGTCAGTATTTTTCTAGCCAAATGGAATGTGCACTGAACATGCTATGGAGTGGCCCATAACTAGATTTCATGTGACCTTCTGCACTCCTGTGTGCCTCAGATACAAATATGTAAGGACCCTTTTTGTATGGAAAGGAAAGAAACCTGGCACAGATCAGGCATAACTCAGTTGGCTGGTGTATAGTGAAAACTTCACTGACAAACTATGAATCTTGAGTCCAAGAGAGAAACTGTTTAGTCTAAGAGAGCAAGCAAAATACAAGTTTTGTTTTATTCTTAGGTTGTTTCATCATGCTAGTGCTGTGTTGGATAGGATTGTAACTGAAGGTGAGAGAAGCATAACAAAAGGTGGTGGAGTTGAATTGCAAATGCACATCTCTGCTTCTGTTATGCTATAGGCTATTTCTATAGACACAAAGTGAAATGTAAATAGAAAATAGTCATACAATCATTATGGTATTAAAAGACCTTCAAGATCTGATCCAACCATCACCCTACTACCAATGTCACCCACTAAACCATATCCCTAAGCACCACCTTTCCTTAAACACCCCCGGGGACAGTGACTCCACCACCTCCTTGGGCAACCTGTTCCAATGCCTGACTGCTCTTTCTGAGAAGAAATGTCTCCTCATTTCCAACCTCAACCTCCCCTGGTGCAACTTGAGGCCATTCCCTCTAGTCCTATCACTAGTTATCTGTGAGAAGAGGCCAACCCCTAGCTCCCCACACCTTCTCTTCAGGTAGCTGTAGAGAGCAATAAGGTCTCCCCTGAGCCTCCTCTTCTCCAGACTAAACAACCCAGTTCCCTCAGCTGCTCCCCACAGGACTTGTGTTCCAGGCCCTTCACCAGCTTTGTAGCCCTTTTCTGGACACTCTCCAGGGCCTCAATGTCCTTCTTGTACTGAGGGACCCAAAGCTGAACACAGCACTTGAGGTACAGCCTCACCAGAGCTGAGTACAGGGGGACGATCACCTCCCTGGTCCTGCTGGCTACACTATTCTTGATACAAGCCAGGATGCCGTTGGCCTTCTTGGCCACCTGGACACACTGCTGCCTCGTGTTCAAGCGAGCATCAGTCAGCACCCCCAGATCCTTTTCCTCTGCACAGCTTTCCAGCCACTCTGCCCCAAGCCTATAGTGCTGCATGGAGTTGTTGTGACCAAAGTGCAAGATGCAGCACTTAGCCATGTTGAATCTCATCCCATTGGCCTCTGCCCATTAATCTGTCCTGTCCAGGTCCCTCTGCAGGGCCTTCCTTCCCTCCAGCAGATCTACACTTCCCCCCAGCTTCATGTCATCTGCAAACTTACTGCAAAATGGAAACAAGTGAGGCTTCTCAACTCATGCTTGTAATTTGAATGTTGAAGAAAGATGCAACAAATTGGGGAGGTAGAGGGCACGATATGAGGATGTGGAACACACAAAATGGAGAGCGTCTTTTATTCATTTGCCTTTGCATTTCTCTTTATAAGAAAGAATTAAGACATACAGTTAAAAAGCAAATTGCAACAATTTCTAAGGTTTATCCAAGAACATATTTTGCATTTTCGTGTAATCTTAGGAGTTTCATTAAAGAAGTACCTCTAATCCAGTGTAATGCAGTAATGTTGAACATTTTTTATTATTATTTGGTGCCTAATTTATTCAGAGAAACATACGTGGTGGTTTGTTGAAATATCATTTCAACAATGTTGAAATATTGTTTCAACAAAAATTTTTGCTGATGTTCTAACTTTTTATCAATGCCAATAGCTTACCTTTCCTGATTTAGACCCCATTTATGCAAGATGCAGCTTCTCTGGCATGTTCTGCTGGAAACTTGCTAGCAGTTCAAGGTACCTGCTGCTTTATAGGTTGCCTCTTCGACAAGCTTACAAAGTGAGCTAGATTTTTGGCACAAGGAAAAGCAAAAGGTATGACACTTGTATAATACTGAGTCATATGCCTTTCTGCAGGTCTCCTACCATTGACTTTGTTTAGCCTGTTCCTAGAACACCAGCCTGTCAGAACTGCTGGATTAACATACTGGATTGGTGACAACCAGAATTTTTCAGGTTTTTTTCATGCTTTCCTTTTTCCAAGCATGAGCATCAAGGAAGGTATATGAATCACCATGTCAGTGATATACTATTGCCACATCATTTTATGAATGATTTTCTGGGCAATTTGCACAGTTCTATGTACAAAACACAAAGAATCATATGCCAGTACCAAAATATTCCAGTATCTAATCATTACCTTTATTTTAAATGCTAGTGTGATTTGGCAACTTAGTGCTTAGTTGTTGCAGTGGATGAAGAGGAATCCCCCTACGATTCTGGACACTACTTCTCTTGTCTCATCTGATTCCACAGTGTCCCTGTTCGGAGTGGAAAACAAAACAAAAACTGAGTGGTTCTTTGTTGTCTTTCTGCAGTGTCAGCTCACACTGGATTCAGTGGATTGCTACAGCCAACATACGAGGACAGGTAGAACTGTGTGGTTGGAGGTAAAGAAATGGTAGCCAATAGGTCAACTGAGCCATAACATGAAAACATGGCCTTATTAGTTTTGATAGCTATCTGACTGGATAAGACAGTACATCATAAACATAGTTACAATCAACTACTTGCTAACAATATTTGTAAAACTGACCTGAAATTACAAGAGTTATATTTTGGTCATTTGATAACAGAAAAAAAAAAGTCCATGCATGTTGTAGAGTAATTCAGTTAGTGACATTTTAGTTTTATCTCTAGGACATTTTTAATGCCATGTAGGAATCTCAAAAAAGGAAATATATGCTCTGAAAGTACAAATGTGTTCTGGGAATACTAGCATAACTTCAGCTATTTCACTGCCTCATTAATTATGTTGCATAGTAGCATGCTGTAGTCTTGTATTATATGAAGCAGTAAGAATGTTTTTCCTGCTGTTGTTTTTTTTCTTAGGAATATCACATTAAAAAAAAAAAAAAAAAAAAAATCCACTGCAGTACATATGTTGATAGATTAGTAAAAAGTATACAGCACTTATTTCAGTAGTGCATAGATTTCACAGAATATTTCTCTAGCAATAATGTCAAATTATAATGATGCCAAATATATGGATACCAATAATTACACAATTGAAAGTAAAAAGTTTGCCAGTACATTAAGGATAATTCTTGTGCTTGATTCATTCTCTCCACAAGGAGGACCTGGCTTAGTTTAGCTTCTTCATACTGCATTATATATTCTTTCCAAAGACTACAAAAATTATTTCATGTTCTTTTTTTCAATAGTGGTGTTTTGGAAAAGACTGCTCTATATCTAAACACTAGCTGTCATCACAGATTATTTGTCTCCCACAAAATTCATTACTTCTTGAGGTCCATAAGCACACATTTACTACTTACAAAATGGAAAAAAAAAAAGGACTCAGCATTCTGGAAGGATAGAAATGAAGTTAAATGTAGAAATTTACCAGTGTACAGTGTGCAGTCATTCTAAATGTATAGTTATGGAGACTAAGAGTGTAAGAACTGCTATACCATTTACTTTTAATATTGCTAAGTTCATACTAAATCATTTGATTAGTAAACAACATCCATTTAGTTGTCTAGCATTTCCGTAGAACTGATTTGCAGCATTTTTTAACGAAGGCTTTAGGAGGTAGAGTATCCTAACATCTTTGTTTCAGAGAAGTGTTAGATACTTTTCATTGTAGGTAAAATCAATAATCCCTGCCTCAAGGGCATGCAGTTTACCTTCAGAAATGATTCAGTGGAAGAGTCAGCTGGAAGGCTGAAGATCAGCTGAAGTAAAAAATGAAAATTGGAAAAATAAAATGAAATTCTCAGAAAAACCTAGCATATTAAGAAGCACATGAACAAATTAATTTAGTTAACAACATTAGAAATAAATTGTTTTTTCTTCAGTTATTGTTGGTCACCTTCAGTGGCTGAAGTAGGTGCTGTGGTGATTAATGGTTAGATAATTTGTGGAGGTTGCAGTGTTTTATAGTGTTTATAGACCTGTGGGTGAAATAAGACATCTATGTTCAGGCTAGAAACACTGACAAACTAGCTGTTTGTGAGATACAAACATGGGGCTAGGTATGCTAGGAGCAGTCAGAGTTTCCCCATGCCTTCAGATTTTCACAGAATCTTATGCAAAACTATGCATGTCACTTTTTCCAGTATGGAGAAGTTAGCCTGTTCAGGAGTAAGCTAAGTTTTGCAAGATTTCCTCATTTCCTTTACTGTCCTTTCCTGTATCACAGGACAATTAGCATGAATGCAGTGAGGGCTACATACAAGTTGATGCCATGACTTTGCACTGTCAAGAAAATGCATGTGATGGAAACATCTGAGTTTCTTCATACATTTCTTCATCATACCTTCCTGTTTCTGGGACTATTGAGCAAAATTATTTGAGCTAACATTGCACAGAAGCATTTCTGGTATGCTATTTTTATTTCTTCACACCATATGAAAGTGGTTAGACTGCAAGTGGTTAGACTGCTCATATGTCTAATTGGCCGTGAAAGCTTAAGATAACCTTTCGTGTGATTCTTGATATGTCCTATGAGACCTGCTAGATACAAATGAATGTGCAAAGAGCCAGTTGTCTTTGCGCTGATGACAATTACTCACAACCCAGACAGACATTCCAGAAACAGATGGTTGCCAGTGCAGAATGCAAGATTAGCCCATGTAAGAATGGCAGCAAACAGTGGCAAGTGATTTTTCACTAGCTATTTCCAGTGTTAGAATACTACAAAAGGTTAAATTTCATAGAGTAGTTACATGTTTGCTTTGCAAGGCATGTGGGTAATTCTTGTTTTCTTACATGACTATCTTTCCTAATTGCAAAAATTGTACATGTGTATGTGTATGTATATACATATAAACGTATATGCCTGTTACAAACCACAGATCATCCCCTATATAACAGATCATAGTCTTATAAAGTATTTTTCTAAGTTGAGTTAATAGCTTGTATTGATTGTGGTATTATGGAGCAGTCTGAATTATTAATTGAGTTTCATTTGGCAGGTAAAATAGTTTTTAATTGATTTTGTTATAAAAGGTGATATATGCTTTTACAGAGCTGTTATCCATGTTTTAAAGATATTAATGAATATTTAATGTTAAGTCTGAATAAATCAGTATGCTCGAAAACAGAGCATAATCTGAAACTGAAAATGCCTGCTTGAGAAAAGGACAGTTGTTTGAAAACTTTCATGAAAATCAGTAAAGAGCTCTGGTTCAAGTAACAAAGTTGAGATTGTGAGGTGAATTGTTCTGACACAGATTTTTAGGATAAGTAGATACATACAAAGCTTTAACTAATTGAAAAATAATGAACCTTTTTCAAGATGGTTAACACAGATTCACGGTTTACAGCAGTTGTCTAGAAAAGCAATTTCTGTTGGTAAAGCATATTTCTCTTGCTGTACTGAAAACTGAGATTAAAACAGGTCATGCTCAAACCTGGTAGAATAGAGGTAATTGTGTTCTCTGAAGACTCTTCCTGGATTTTTGACCAGAATATCTTGACACCTTCTAAAAATTGTTGCAATGTTAACAGAAATGTTAGGTTATAGTTAATTTAATAATCATGTTAGCCTTTGGATTTTCAATAGAATTGCAGCTCTATTACAAGGAATTATATTAAAGTGCCATTCAAGCAATTATAATGTGTACAGCTACACTTTTTGTGAAACCAATAGTTCAAGGTTATTTTCCATTAAAATGTTCAGGATCTCGATCTCAAATCTCCTTTGATACAACAAGTAAAGCACTAAATTGTGGTATTTGTGCTCTAAAAGCTTAATCTTCTGTAAGAAGAAAAATGAAACACTAGCATCTGCTTCAAGTTAGTGTGCATGCCTTTCACTCTTCTACAAGATTGTCCTTTTGAAATACAAAGCAAGAAAATTGTGTCATCCAGAATGTCAGGTTATGCGCTTTTCTTGTAAACACAGAAAATTAAACATTCATGAAGTGAAAAATAAGAGTAAAGTCATCTTGTAGGCTAAATAAACCTTTTAGCAAAGGCAATGTCTGAGGTCCTTCTAACGATTCATCCTGTCTTTTCAGACTATCATTCTTACCATGGCAGAGGTAGGAAAGAACCATTCTGCACAATTTATTTTTTATACCACTGGATTTAACTTTTGTTTGTATAAGACTTAGGTTCTTAAAAGGTCACCAAGCATTGCAAATTTACCACAGCCAGAGATGATGTAGACAGAGTGTTTTGGCATTAAGTTCTCAGATGTTTGGTTGACATGCTGTGTTTGTATTCTCAGGAGAAAACCTAATCACTAAATTTGGCGCCAGGAAAAAAATTTTCACACGTTGAACTGGTGAATGCAGGTGTATATATAGATCTCTGGATAAGTTCATCCTTCCCAGTTATATCTGTCATTGATTTCCTTCCTCTTAGTTTGCTAGGTTGTTGGTTTTGCTTTTGCCTTTCAGTACAAATGTAAAATTTGTCTCAGGATATTGGAATGTGGTTTAGGAAATGTGCATGTGAAGCCTGAAAGCCGTGGTCCTGTGCTCTCTGCTTAGAGTTTGTTTCCCCTAGAGAATGCTAGTTTTGTCCTTCCTATGGCTCTGAGTCAGAGAACCAACTGGTGCACCAGAATCTGAAGATGTAATCAGGTCTTGGATGTTTCCTCTGTCAGTTCAAAGTCTCTGAACTGATATAAGGACTACAGATTCCACAGCATATCAGTGCAGTGATTTCTACAAAATCAAACTGTGAGTAGGTAGTGCATAGCTAAGAGTAAGACCTGAGCATATGGGTTGCAAAACCTTGAATTATGTAAAGGAAGGTGTATCTTTCTCTCCTTTCCCATATACTTACTACCTTTCTTCCTGCAATTTGCTTTTTGTTTATTTACCTGTAAGTTAATTCTGGCATGATTAATATAAACATTTAGAATGTACTGCTCCTAACACTTGTCACATGAAGATACTATAACATTTGAGCTTTTTAGAACTGGTAATATATAAGTAATCTTAATTGCTGTCTTTTTTTTTTCAGTGTTGTTTTTTTTTTTTAATCTATTGTTGTCAACTTTATGCAGTCATTATATGTTGATTATTTATGTATAAAGTCTTACAGAATGAGCTTGTATGTTTTGAAATGGAAGTGTGGGATGTAAAAAGCGAGCTGCTATATGGACTTCATTTGTATGGTATTACATAAACTAATATTCGGTTGCTGTATAGTTTTAACTACTCTTAATATTTTTTTTGTAGAAACACTTGAAAATCAATAAAGCATTCTTTATACTTAGGAGTTAACAAATACTGCTTTCTACCGCTTAAGAAAATTACTTTAGTTGTATATAGTATGCTACTTCTGGCAGCCTTTCCCTGAATGTGAAAGTAGTTAAACTCTGTAGTGTTCTGCTGCAGCTGTGCAAAGTTACTATGAAAGAATTGTTTTCACAGTTTCTTGTAGTTTTTAAAGCTGGATGATTATGTTTATGAGATACTGAATTAAGAACAACATTTGAGGGGGGCTTACAGTAATATTTGCATAAAACTTACATTTATTTCATCTTAGGATTTGTTTGGGCCTCTTACAAGACCTTTTAAAATAATATTTTAAAGTCATTTATCCATAATGTTAAGTGATCTCTTCTGGTATTTAAAAAATAGCCAATGAAACTTGAAGTGTGCCTATAGTAATGTAAGGTTCAGAGTGTGAAAGTGGCATTTATAGTGCTTTCTTATCTTCTCATCTTCTGTATGATTATCCTCCACAATTATGTAACAGATGCCATGTTTTTGTTTGATTTTACTTATGTATATATAGATAAATACACATATTTTAATATATTTTTTATGATCTTTAGACTTTCCTGATCCTGACAGGGTACTGCCATTGGAAGAATAATTAAATATTTACTTGGTAATACCTGCTTAGTACTTTCAGGGCTATGTTGGGCTGACCCTGGTCAACAGCCAAACACCCACCTAGCCTCTCTCTCACTCCCCTTTCCCCTCCTTGGGGAGAAAATACAAGGAAGTCAAGAATACTCATGGAACCAGATAATGCCAGTTTAATTAGGGAAATAAAAGCTGCAAATAAAAGCAAAGCAGAAGAGGAATTCACTCACTAACTCTGATCATCAGACTGATGTCTATCTGCTGCCTGGAAAACGGGGTCTCAGCATGTGTAACGGTTGCTGGCAAAAACAAATGCCAGAACTATGCATGTCACTATTTCCTCATCCTCTCCCTGAGCTACTAAGGGTAATGTCTTGTAACGTGGAATATACCTTTGGTCAGTATGGATCATCTCTTTTGGCTACGTCTTCTCCCAGGCTCAAGCCCGTACTCAACCTAAATGTGGTGGAGGGTAAAGAGAGAGTTCATTTTTTTCTCTAATTAGTAGTTTGACACACCTTTGTGCTTTTCTCTGCATTTTTTTCCGAGCAGCAACTCCATCTGAGATCTGAGTCTGTTTTGTTACAATTTCATACCCCATATTTCAGTCATTAAGTGACTTAAGTTGACATTGATGGACTTCAGAGCTAATCTTGCAGTCAGGCTTCAGAGGGGAAGAGTTCGCATCACTGAGTTTTTCTTTCAGGTTGTCTCCACCAGTTAAATTCTCTTATTTTTGAAGGTTTTTCTGCAGAACGAGGGTAAGAACTACTTTTTAGTAACAAAACACTGGGTGCTAGAGGATTTCAGTTTGTCATGTGCAGTCTAAGTATTCATGCTCGTTGTACCCTTCACAAAGGCTTTGTGTTGGATCTTCTCCTGGAGGGCTTTTAAGAACCCAAAATAAAGTACCAGCCTCCAACCGAATTCACTATGAAAGCCATAAAATAAAATGTAGCTTACCATGTTTTATTCTTTTAAGATAGCCAGGTCTTTGAACAATATAAAAGTGAGCTTCATTGCTCCAAACATGCCCTGGTTTTGCCTGAGGAACTGACATAAATAATCCATCTAAAAATTATCACGGTTTATCAGTCACAAACTTACATTAAGGAGGCAACCAACCTATCACAATCAAACTAAATGGCATTGGTTTACTTTGTGTGCTTTGCTGTACTGGGTCTTCTGTCTTTGACTGTTAGATTTCCTTATCAGGAAAGATTTCTTCCTTCTACTAAACTAGGTCACAGGATGCTGCCTGCATTAAGGATGTAAGTCAAATTATTCTGTGAAAAAAAATTAGAACATTTATGTATCAAATCTAGGAGGGTTAAGAAAAGTTTAAAATATTTAAAATATGCTAAACTAAAGAAGGGTTCACTTTATGTATTAACCTCAGCATCAAAGAGTGATTTTTCTCAGCAAAGGAAGCCCTGTCTCATTCAGCTACCAAGACTCTGAACACATCTACTCATCAAAAATCAAAAAAAAAAAAAAAAGCAAATATACCTCAGGCAGGAGCCTGGTATTTCTATTTAAGTGAAAGCCTTGCTTCTGAAGCTGAATGCCTCTTTTCGTCACCAGAGAGTTCTCTTTCATTTCTGATTTTTAGGGTCTTACGTGGGGAAGGGTGAGGTGGGTAGTAGGTCTCAGTGTACTGTGTCACAGCAGTCACATCCAAAACAACTTGGCAACTGTGATATATCCTGGGACGCTGCTCAGTGCCCTTATTTAGCTAAAATAAAAAAGTTTGCAAGACCTTGCTTGAGAGTCCTCAATAATGTGGGATGCTCTTATATGAAATCTGTCCTCTACTGAAGTTTAATAAGATTATTTTGGTTGTTCCTCTTTTCTCCCCACTGTTTTACAAGATGCAAGGTAGGTAATAGAGTCACTTCTTCATTTCAGTATAGATAATTAAAAATAAAACCATCTTTAGATAAATGTCAATACTAGTGGGCAGTATTAGATTATCACATTCAAATTTGAAATCTATTGAATTTTTCGAAAATGATTATGTGTATTGTGATTTCAAACTAGAATGCAGTGCTTTGCAAACAAAAAAAAAAAGTTCATTTTGTGTAATTTATAGCAATGATTCATAAGTAACCCTTTCTGATGTTCCTTTTTTTTTTTTTCCTTGAGCATATTTTGAAATGTTCTTCTAGTTTTTCTAATAAAAATATTGTAAGCTCTATTTTCTATTTTGTTTGTTTATATTTCTACAAATTTCCAAATTCTCTTTTACCTTCTTAGTGTTAGTCTGGCAAGAACTTTTAGGCAGGAAGCAGTGAATTTTTGAGATGCCTTGCCTACTAATGATGAATTGTTTTGTATATTGTCTGCCATAGTCAGATCTGTCAATTTATTTTGTCATATAAGCTGAGTCAAATATGTGAATTGTAGGGCAATGTGTTCGCTTCTGTAAATCCAAATATCTTGAGACTCTTAGTGAATATATATTTGGGAGGTTTGCTGCATGACAATTTAAGCTTTAAGGTGTACTGCTGCTGAGATAACTTCAAAAGCTTGTGATCCATTTTAGATGAAAGAAGATGGTCATGTTTAATGTGTTTTTTCCTGGACTACTTTCTGCAAAATTGTAATCCGTAAACAAGAGTCTTAGCCTGCGTCTAATGATAAAAAAAAAAAAAAAAAAAAAAGTTAAAATTCTGCTTTTTCAAAAGATCACTAATTGCTAAGACTTACTGTATGCCTCTGTTTATATCATAAATTTTTAGCTGCATCCTATACATTTATAAATACACATTTTTGTACTACCAAATTTATGCAAACTATACTGCTGCAATAAACTCATGGTAATGTCATCTTAACTAATGCAGCAGAACAAAATCCTAGACCTGTCCAGGTGACTTTAATGGACATTGATTTCACCCTATTGGCACCAAAGTGCCAAAAGTATCATGACTTTAAAATGCATTGTTATAATTACAGAAGAGCTTTTATGCTCTTTGGTGGAGATAAATCATTTTGTCTCCAGTAGTCTCATTCTAAATTACATTTCAGTTTTGCAATAAAATATTTTTTTTTTCTGTTCTAATAAATTATTTCCTTCGTATCCTCCTGGGCCCTGAATGATAGGCAATTAGTAAAAAATCTCAATGGACATTGTATCTGCTTCTTAACTATGAAAATGTTCATTTGTAACATGGCTCTGAAGTGGATTCTTCCTATGAGAGTATGATTTTTTGAATATTCCTAGAAAAGTGCTTTTTGACCAGTAAACTCATTAACAAAAACAAACAACAAAACAAAAACAAACAAACAGAAAATATAAAATTGTGAAATCAATGTCAGCAGTAGAGTGAATTGTATCCCTTTCTCAGGCAGTGGCTTGTCATTGCCTGTTTTCTGCAGTGATGCAGGTTAAATTCTCATGAAAGAACAGGAGTAATTTTAATTATTGAAACACCTTACAGTATCTTTCTCTGTTTCTTTGGTACACATACTTTTCTGCATTTAACAGCATTTTCAGCATTTTCCTATGATCATTTTACCAGTGTAGAAAGTCAGAGCAAATTCCCACTGTTGAGTGTCTCTTGCATCTTTTGAGATGCTGACTTTACGAGAAGCCAACGTATAAGAGTGACTGGCAGTAATTATTTTTAAGTTGGTGTCAGAGTTCTTGATCAGGACAGTCACTATTGCACTTGACTTTAGCTCCCATTGAATCATAGAAGCTGTCCAGTAAAAATGGATTTCATGAAATTTCTAGGCCCACTGAAGCTGAATTGGTATTCAAAAGAATAGGGATATTATGCCTAATTACTCAACTTTTCTACTGCTGAGAAAAATCTACAAAATTTGAAAAAAACTTTCTGTAGCAGTTTGATTTCTATGGTGATTAAGCCTGAATACAGTCTTCTACGCCAAATTCCTGTTCACCTACATAAGGAAAGCTTTTTCTGTATTATGAAGTAATTTTTTTCTTGAAAAAAAATTTCTTTTTTTTCTTGAAAAAGTTAATGGAGCTAGCATGAGCAAATGTCATTGACTATGACTGCAATTCACAATGGAGTATAGTGTAGATACACACAAGTTATCTGTGGAACAGCAATTATTCTAGCCATACTGGTACTGCCTTTTGCCCCCACTAATTATTCCCATTGAGAGGAAAAGATCATTAGCTTGTACACAGCAGTGTGCTAACATGGATTACTGCTTTGGGCTCCTTAATTACCATTTCCATATGGAAGACCAAAATAGGGCATTCTGCACTGGAAAGAAACTTGACTTTTCTGTTTTTTTTTGTGTGTATGTGGTTTTTTTAATGGACTTTGAGAGGGTGAGGGAAAGAGGAAAAGGTGTTATATTTAGCAATAGCTACCATAAAGGTTTTTGTTTGTTTTTCCCGAAGTTAATTCCATTTTTTTAACTTAGTTTGTGTGTCACTGCTAGTTTCATTTGACTAACAAATTCTGTAGATTCTAGCTAATTGGTTAACTGAATATCCAAATAATTTACTTTAATTCTCTGTCTGTGACAGCCAAAAGTACAAGCATTGTTTTCAAATTCTGTCTATTACTATTTTGTATCAGCTGTATTTTCTTTCATTACACTGTCAAAAGAGTAACTTATAGGTGAAAATGAAAAGATGGAGCATTTCTGTATAGATTCCTTTAATGAAAACATACACTATTGTTTTATATTTTGCTAATAATGGAAAGATATATTCCAGATTAGTGTGCGGTATGAGTGTAAATGTTACAGGAAGGACAGAAAATGCATCTGATTGAAAGAACACACATGGTTGCAGAATCATAAGTTGACACTGTTCTCACTTTCTCAAAAACAAAGAAACATTTCTTACCACTGTCCTATGCAGCTGATCAGAATGCAAGTTAGTGTTGTTCAGGCAAAAAGACCACCAGAAAAGTAATTTTGTTGAGCATTGCAATAGCAGTGGTCAATGGTGACTTTTCCACCTCTCGTGTCTTTATGTATCACATCCCCTCTGAAGACGGAGACTTGGGAACATGTCTTGGGCCAAATGGCTTTTAATCAAGTGCCCAGTCTTGTAGCAATGTGTTGTTTAAACAGAAACTTAAGGCATGACAATTAGCAGAGTAGCATATGTATCATAAATAAAACTGCATATAACATCTTTTTGCCAGTTACAGATGTGACACATATTATGCCTAGCCCACTGCTGAGAGGTGAACAGATCTCTGCAAGAGAGGTGGACAGCTGGCAGTGCTTGTTATAAGATCTCCTCGTCATCAGTCTGTTTCTTAAAATTCAGAAAGCTACTATTTGTGGACTAGCTAGACCTGTTGTATAGTTTATGTTTTAAAGAAAGTTGTGTCAAAGGAAATGGTGCTTGAGAAATGATGGCCACAGGTAAATTATGAGGATTTTTTTTTTTTATCTGTAGGCTCTCATATAGTTATCAACCACTTCAAGGTTGCTAGTAGTACTTTCATTTTGCTACTAATCCTATTTATAGTCATACACTTTAGCACAGTAACTCTTAAATCCTTCTGTTGATGAGTATGTTGCACCAACATTAATAGTGAAATAGCAGATGTTCAGCTCCATTTTTCTGTTTCATCATTCTGTCACTCCAAAGCAGAGCTTTAAATTCTGAGATTTGTCTCTGGAGGTGGGTTGAGAAGGCAGATCTTCATATTTGGTTTCTGAGAAGCTTTGTGAGAGACATCACTAGAAGAAAAATCTGCGATGTTAAATCACAGCAAAGACAAAAGATTGAAATTGTTACCGTGTGTTATTCAGTCCCCTCAAGGCTTTTGAAGGAAGGCTTACAAGAAGAGAAGAGTTGTCACCCTAAAATATAAAATGTTCTTATCATCATTACAAATAACTTATGGGGAAAATGAAGTAGGATGCAACATGCTGATTATACAACACAGATAATTCACTTTTACATAAAATAAACTATGAATGTTGTAATATCTGTACAGGAAGTGTAGTTTGCTCTGTATGGAACTATGTATTAAATTACTAATTATTACAAAAAAATTGCATAAATGTATACAAGATTTTCCACTTATACGGAGAAATTAAAATAGGCAATAATTTCTACTCTGTTTATCAGACAGAAAATTGGATTATTTGGATAACAGCTGTTTAAATAGAGTAACTGGAAAGAGGATTTATTTAAGTACCAGCATACTGGCAACTGCAACTGACCCCTTTGAAGATATCCATGTTCAAATTGGGACATTTAATGGTTAATCAAGCTTTTGCACAGTTTGGATGACTTTGGATATGACTGAATAAAATTCCAAAGAATAAATACAGTGCTTATTGCTGACAGCTGCCATCACAGAGACATAATTTACATTTTCTGATCAAATACTATAAAAAAAATCAGTTGAGATTGGTTAACCAAAATGAATATCTAGATCTCAATTTTTCAGAAAAGAAATAAATGGAATATTTGAATTGCAGATCAAGCTAGATTTATTTATTTATTTATTTATTTATTTTAGAGCAGGATCAAATTTCAGTGTCACTCAGAAGGATGCTTGAAAAGAAAAACAAAAGGGACTCTTTTTTTTCAATTGATACATGAAGACATCTAAAACACTTTTATATTTTTGGTGGTTTATTGTCTTCATTTTGCATGGAAATGTCTACTTCAGATGGATTATAAACTTCAAATTTTGCTGAGTTGGAATAGATAAAAGATAACTAAATAACTAAAAACTTGGCCTGTTTACAGGTATGTTTGTTGTTTTTGAGTCCTAGTATATTAAACCTAAATCACTACACTTTTCAAAGTATCATTTACAACTGAAAATCGAATGAAGGCAATACAAGGTCTGCAGGAAGTCACAGAGATTTGACCTTGCATATTGCTAGTAACAGAGTATCTACCTTAATTTTCCTGATGTTGTTGAAGTAAAAACATATTTTTTGTATTTCAGTTACTTGTTTGTTTGCTTTTTAAGGAAAAACTCTTTATGATTTTGTCAATTCATTCCTGAACTATGTGAGAAGTGAATTCAAAGATTTGAAGCTACTAAAGTTATGATTATTCAGTAATGATCTTACTGTGCATAAAGGATTAACCAAGAGTGATGAAAGATGATTAAATTTCCCCTAAGTTTCTTAAATATAGTCTTATTCAAAATGCTTCACTTGCCTTTATTTTTCTTCAGTGTGACTGTTTTACTTTAAACACTGATTGCAGATGGTATCTATTTATGTAATAAATAATTAAATTCAGTTTAAGAAACCCAGGCAAGACACTTTAGATAGGTGGCCTGATTGTTCTAAGCAAAATGATCACCAGTTCCTCCATCCAGGTAATGAAACATTTGAAAACTGGAACAGTCATTTAATTGTCTAAATATAGATATAGGTTCCCAATTTTAGGATGGCATATTTTAAATCCATCTCACTCAGCAAATCTTTCTTTTACTGTAATATGTCACACGCTATGCCTTGACTGTGGAAACCAAGGATACTAGCGGATTCATAAATCTAGGTGTCCTGTTTGTCTCTTGATTTTGGGGTGAGAGGGAGATATATCCCAGCCCAATTGGAAAGGACACCCTGGGCTACCAGCCCAGTTGGAAGCATGTGACATTTCAACAGGTACCCAGCTGGTTATGGCTGGGGCATACCATAATGCACATCCAGGTAAATGCAGGCAGAGGATTAATGTATATTGGTTAAATTTCTGTTTCAAGTCAGTGTTGTGATGGTTCTTACCTAAATTACTTTCTATCTGATTAATTATATGCAAGAACTTTCTCACTCCTGTCCTTGGTCTGTGTTGGAAGTCTGTGTTATCATTGTAACAATAAAATTAGAGACACTGCAATTAATAACTGAAGGGAAGGTCATGCTTATGTAAAAGAATGAAAAGGCTGTAGAATTTGTGTAAAATTTATTTAAAGTAATTCCTTAAAAGAGCTTGTGATGAGAATTAAGTTTATCAACCCATCTTTCTGACCAAAATATCAGTAAGCCTTCTATATCCATATCATATTTATTCACATATATATATTGTATAATGTATATTAAGTATTCTATATAATATATCATGTAGTATCTATCATTATATTATATATTCTTATATATGTGAACATCATATATAAAAAAGCCAGAAAATCTGTGTAGCTTTCATTGTGTTGTTATTTTCATAGCTGTTTGCAGACAACTCTGCGGTTGCTGTAGATTATATATAGAGAGAGAGAGAGATTATATATATATATTATGCAGTAAAATATATAGTCTACATATAGAGAGAGAGAGAATATAGGCTGTAGACAACTACATTGGTCACCTGGAGCTGACAAATCCCATGAACAGTGAAACATTGGTAGAAGACTAAAATCTATCAATTGATGTTTTTTTATAAAGCTATGTCCCAGAAGTGGAGATACGTTGGAGATAAAAACAGATTCTAAATGCTGATCAGAACAGAAGTGGACTCTGTATCCAGACAGATCTCTTTCCATGTTGTCTTCTCCATGTTCTGCCATGCAGTGCTGGAGAAGAGACCTATTTTAATGACTATAGGAGTTGTGCAGAAAAGGGCTTTTTGTACACTATTAACTGGGATTGTGTCGTGCTTTGCTACAAATTGCTTTAGATTTATGCTGAAGAAAAATTTCAGATGAATTGTTTGATATACAATAACTATATTTATTCAAAGCTGTCAAAATACAGCAGCACTGCTCTGGACATCCCTTTATAGGCATTTTGTTAAGAGCATGTTCCCTGAAAGGGTAGTAGTGTATACATTCCCTAGAATTAAAGAGAAGAATTCTAGAAGCCTAGAATTAAAATGGAAAAATAAATACATACAATTGTCTGTTATTTAAGTGTTGCAAGTCTGTTAAAAGAACAGTTTTTACAGGAATAACATTAATATATCAACAGAAATAATGTATTGATTTTCTAGTTCTTTATACATGTGAATTAATAGGACTCCTTCTTTCTACCATGTTTCAGAACAATACCAGCAGAGGAGAATTTTTCAGGCGTAAATAGTGATTGCTTTGATCTAGCAGAAGGCAGTCTTAGTGCTTACAGCCTTTTTACTGTTTCGGGTCTATCATTTAACCTCTCAGCAAAAATGCATCTGTAAACCTCAACAGTATGTTTAGCACATGTGTTACTGCCAGTTCTATATCTTTTTAATTTTCAAAGTGCAAAGGGATTCTATAAAAAGTTAAACAAACAAAAAAAGTCTGTATTTTCTCTGTATGGAATTCACACCAGAAGGTCCAGCCCAACCATTTATCTGTAATTTATTCATTGCATCAAGGCTCTAGAAAATTCACAGAAGCTTTTGCAGACCTCTGGGAATTAATTTTCCCCCTTATTGTTTGAAATACTGGCTGTTATAATGATGAATTATTATTAAAATTTGCTTTATTGTTAGGTGTAGCCTAACTAATAGCTGTGCTTGGATGTTTTCTGCATATTAATTTTTGCTGTGAAGCTTCGTTTGCCAGTTTATCTGTAATGCCTACATTATTCTCTTTACTTAAATGCCTGAATCAGTAATGTGTGTATTTCATTAGATGCAAAATCAAAGTAAAAATGAAGATAGACTTGCAACATGACACATTTCTTCTCTACTAGTTCAGTGGTGAGTATAAATATTCAAACATTAAAGTGATTGTCATTCAAGTACTTTGAGTAATATTTATTCCCGTGGCCTATCTCTGAATTCATCTTGGAAATTAAATTATTTTAATAGAAAAAAAAAAAATTTTGAATGAAGTGGTTGCCATCATCTTCAAGAGATCTTCATAAAAGCTGTGTTTGCAGGTGTTCCTTTAACAATAAATGTGATTCTCCTAGGAGAATTTTCCAAGAGGGTAATAATATCTAGAGCTGCCAATGTAGATGTATATTCCAAAAGCTTAACAGCTCAATTATTCCATAAAAAGAACTGTAGAAATCATCCAAGCTTCTTAATAAAAGATGTGTAAACAATTTGAAATCCATCGTTACAGGCAACTGAAATACATATGGTACTTGGTAAAAAAGGGGAGATGTATACTGTATCTATGCACAGTATCTAGCACAAGGGTTATTCTGTCCTGTACGGCTTGTTGCAACCTGATGAAAACAGTATGAATGAGTAATACATTAAAATATTAATTACTTTACTAGTTCTATGAGGTGTGTGCAGGAATAAAAAGTGAAGGCATTGCATCCTTTTCTCCTCCTTTACCTGTATTTGTGAGATTTTTTTTTTCACTTTTTTCTACAAAATAATCCTCTATCTCCTGATATTAATAAGACTAACTCTCTGCTGAAGTAAAAATATTTCAATGAGACAAACTGGTTAACTTCTCATGTATCAAGCCATTTTATAAATTTATTTCTCTTAATATAATCTAGTCATGTCCTCAGATTGTCCTTTTACTTAAAAGAAAACACATTCGTGGTCATTTATCTAACATTATGTAATGTTAGTCATTAAGAAGCTACTGAGGTTATTATGGTTCTGTAACTCTAAACAGATTTCTAACCAGAAGTTTTTTAAAAGGTCTAAATAATGTTCAGTAATTACTTTGGTAGAAAGATTAAGACTTGACATGTATAAAAAGGACACGGTTCCTTGAACAATCAGAATAGATAAATACACCCTCTAAAAATTCAAATTTATTCTGGGTCAGCCATAGATTTTTTGTTTTTGTTGAGTTGGTTGGTTTGGTTTGGTTTGGTTTGTGTGATTTTTTCCTAATAGTTTTAAGTCTATGAAAGTCATATAGAATTACAGAATTATAGAATCACTCAGGTTGGAGGGGACCTTATTATCTAGTTCCAACCCCTCTGCCATGGGCAGGGATGCCACCCACTAGACCAGGCTGCCCAGGGCCTCATCCAACCAGGTTTTGAACAACTCCAGGGATGGGGCATCCACAACATCTCTGGGCAACTTCTGACAGTTGCTCACCACCCTCTGAGTGAAGAATTTCCTCCTAACCTCTAATTCAAATCTCTCCTCATTAGTTTAAAACCAGTCCCCCTTGTTCTGTCATTATCTGC
The DNA here is from genome assembly GCA_011076525.1 of Nettapus auritus. NCBI lineage: Eukaryota > Metazoa > Chordata > Aves > Anseriformes > Anatidae > Nettapus > Nettapus auritus. The sequence continues at coordinate 21,426,886 of CM021797.1, forward strand.
TCAAGCAAAAAGTTGCCCTCCATCTTTTTTAGAAGAACCCTCTAAGCACCGAAAAGCTGCAATGAGGTCCCCCAAAGCCCTCTTTTCTTGAGGCTGAACAGTCCCAGCCCTCTCAGCTTTTCTTCATAGGAGTTGATCATCTGATCATCTTTGTGGTCCTCCTCTGGACCTGTTCTAAAAGATCAATGTCCTTCAAGATACTCCCAGAACACCTTGATATTTTTTGAGGATAACTGCTTCTTCAGAGAAGAAAAATGCAGACTGAACTTATTTGGACGGCAGTCAATGCGCATGATGTTCCATAGAGTGCTGAATTAATCCATTAATTGCAGTGCTAGCATTATCTCTTAGTTAACTTCTGAATGCAGCTGGGCTGTAGTTCATCCACTGAAAAACAGCATCTTAGAAGTTTTGCACTCAGTGTGTCATATACTTACTCCTTCAATTTATAGGCCATGAGTTTAGCTATTTTGGAAAAAAAATAGTCCATATATGAAGCCGGTAAGTGGAGAACAGTTTAATGACATTTTGATAATTCATTCAAATTGTTACTGTTCTCATTTAAAATTTATGTTTTATTTTAACTTTGAGGTGTTAATTGCATTTATAAGATGTGGTATCTCATTTATTCCTTCTTATGGTAGATTTTAAAAATTCAGGTTGGTTGAATTCCTTGGCCTTCTGTTGTAAGATGTATTTTAGGCTGTTAAATGCATACGTTGTGCCCTCTCTGGTTTTCAATGTCAATTTTAAATTGTAGATGCTTAGACTTTGCTATTTTATTCTAGAAGAGGTCTCAGTAACAACCTGTACTAAATTTCAGGACAGCCTTTAAAATCAACTTGTGTAAGGAATAAGAGAAGATACTCCTTTTGGGTAGGTACAAGCTACCTATTTTCTACCTATTTTCTGCAAATAGTTTTCTATATGCACATTTATCCTGTGGGTATGAAGGCATCCTGATATTCAATAAATAATTGAAGAATTTTCGTAAAATCATAGAATGGTTTGAATTGGAAGGGACCTTAAAGATTGTCTGGTTCCAACCCTCCTGCCAGTAGGAACTGCCAGTGCTTCACTGTCCTCCAAGTAATGAATTTTTTCCTTAACCTAATTTAAATCTTCCTCATTTTACTTTAAAGCCATTGCTCCTTCTCTTATCTCTACACTCCCTGATAAAGAGTCCCTCTTTATCTAAGAGTGGCTTAGCAGCTACATCGACCAGTTCCCTCAGAACCCTTGGATGCATGTCATGAGGTTCTATGGACCTGTGCACCTTTAGGTTCCTTAGCTGGTCTCAAACCTGATCTTTTCTTACAGCAGTTCTTCATTCTCCTGTTTTCTGTCTTCTGTGTGGTTTGTGTGACCATAGCTCTTGTCAGGGAAAACTAATGCAAAAAAATAGTCATTGAGTACCTCAGCCTTCTCTGTAACCTAAGTAACCAGGTCTCGTCTTTCCTTCTGGGAAGGGCCACAACTTCCCTGGTCTTCCTTTTACCACCGATGTACCTATAGAAGCCTTTCTTGTTGTCCTTGACATCCCTGGTCAAATTTAATTCTAATAGAGCTTCAGCTTTCCTAACCTAATCCCTGTCTGCTTGTACAATTTCTCTGTATCCCTCCCAGGTTATCTGTCCTTGCTTCCACCCTATGCAGGCCTTTTTCTGCCTGAGTTTGGCCAGGAGCTCCTTGATCTTCCATGAAGGGTTCCAGGCATTTTTGGCTGACTTCTTTGTTGGGATGATTCACTCCTGAGCTTGGAGGAGGTGATCCTTCAATATTAACTAGCTTTCTTGGGACCCCTCTTCATGGGCCATGGTACTCTACCAAGCAGATCCCTCAAGAGGCCTAAGTCTGCTCTCCTAAAGTCTAGGGTTGCAAGCTTGCTGTGCTCTATCCTTTATGCCCTCAGGATCCTGAACAACACCATTTCATGTTCACTGCAGCCAAGGCTGCCCTTGACCTCCAAACTACATCTCTGTAACACCAGTGAGATTATAGCCATAACAAGTTTCCTGCATATGAGAAGACTTACCTGGATTTCAGGGTGCACAATAGACCTTCTTTGAACTCGAGAGAAGTGAACTCAGAGAATATCTCAAAGAGCTGATGGCTGTGCAGAGCCCTGTCAACACCTTTTATCCTTGCTCCTAATTGTGTCATACTGTACACCTGAGCAGAGGAAAACAGTACCAGTGCCATCTCATGTGTTAGGGTTCTTAACTAGCAAATATTACTTGCTCTCTAGGAACAGCTCATCAGGCTGCTATCCTGATTTAATCTCCCATTTATTTTCTGTATAGTATCCAGTTTTTCATCATGTGTTTTAATTTGTGGCTAACAGACTTGGACCTTTTAAAGATTCACCAGTGACCTGTGCAAAGGCAGTCACCTGGTTAAGTCTAAACAACGCTATGCAGAACTTCAGGAATTTGTCTTAGCTGAGTAGGCTGGCAATAGTACAAAGTCACAATAAACAGGTACAAAAACGCATATTAGAGAAAGTAATTTCAGCTAACCATACAATCTTTCATGAGTTGCACTGGTGAAGTACTCAGGTACCAAAATAATGGACTGGTTATTATCATGGGCAGGAGAATGATAATCTCAGTGAAAACTTAGACTTACTGACATGGATCTATTTGTAGATGTGTAAAGTGTGGATATAGTAAGCATTAAAAATCTGATATTTTACTTTCTTAGCCACAGTGCTTTCTTAGCGTGCAAAAATCTGTTCAGAATATTCTAATCTTCACTTTAATTGCTTATTCATTTATTGTTGTCTCTTTAGAGCCTAGTATAGTAAAAGTACAGGTGTCTCATCAGTACCTAGCCTTAGAAGCTAGGGTCTGCAAAGCACTTCATCACAGGAGTTGAATAACTCCATTGCCTAAAGCTACCTCTAAATGACACAAAATAAAAATAAATACACTGTTCTCTTTAAATAAAAGTTCTCTGTGGAAGAAAATGTCCTTCAGTTGTTTTTCCCTTGAGCAATTTATCTAACCCAAGTGCAGCAGAGAGGTTCTGAAGGGGGACGTGGCTCCTAGCAGTAGGTAGCTCCAGAGAGCTGCTTAAGTTGCTTTGCTGTGCTTTTTAGTTTTAGATTGCTTTTGGATTATTTTGAAATGTTGTATAGAGAGAAATTTAGAGTGCAGGTAGTTCAGAGTTAATTATTGATTTGTACAAATATTTAATCCATGGGCATTGGTGCCAGTGCCATATTATGATTTATATGTTTCAAGCTTAGGTTTGCCAGAAGCCTGAAAAGAAATCCTTTTGCATTCATCATATCAGTCAACAAAACCAGAGTGCTTAAAGGCATAAAAAGCCCAGTGGACCCTATGGCCTGATTTGGACAAACTTTTAGATTAGTTAGCAAAGATTTGGGAATTTTTCTACTGCATTTTAAAATTGTACATGAATTTGTTTTCTGTTTGCTTGTAAAACTCTAGAAGTCACCAACTTAGTCTCCGGAAATCAGAGTAGATAATTTCTGAACAAAACAACAACATATTACTACTGTTATCATCAGTAGTTATCAGTATTACTAACCTGAAAGAAAAATAAAATTACTAGAAGTTGTTAAGCAAGTAAGTAGACCCTGCTTTTCTATTTCTTCCTATCATATAACTACCATATTTATGCCTATTTTATGATTTTCTTCTCATTCTTTACTTTCCTTACCACTAACTGTCCCAGCTGTTATTTAAAGATGTTAAAGTTTCATACAGTACTCCACTTTTCCCCAGTTTCCTCCTCCAAGTCCTGCAGACGTTTCCTTAGTGATTATAGAATCATAGAATATCCTGAGCTGGAAGGGACCCACAAGGATCATCCGAGTCCAACTCCTGGCTCCACACAGCACCACTCCAAAATCAAACCAGATGTCTGAGAGCATTGTCCAAATGCTTCTGGAATTCCAGCAGGCTCAGTGCCGTGATCACTGACTGCCCTCGGCAGCCTGTCCCAGTACCCAACCACCCTCTGGGTACAGAACCTTTCCCTAACACCCACCCTGTCCCAGCTCCATGTTGTTCCCTCAGGCCCTGTCACAGTCCCCAAAGCAGAGATCAGCATCTGCTGCTCTGCTCCCCTCTTGAGGAAGCTGCAGGCTGCCATGAGGCCTCCCCTCAGCCTGTTCTGCTCTGGGCTGAACAAACCAAGGAACTCTAGCTTCTCCTTATAGGTCTTGCCCTTTAGACCCTTCACCATCTTTGTTGCCCTCCTTTGGACACTCTGTAATTGTCTTAAAGTGATAGTACTCACTTCAGTCTCTCTACTCAATCTAACTGTCAATTTTTATGAATTTTTCAGGAAGCCAATATAATTCTCGGAACCATCTTGTCAGATTTGGTTACAATTGACTAATGGGTTCTAAAGCTGTTGTGGGACCACCTGATAGATGGATAGGCATGGCAATCTCATAAGCTGCATTTCTGTAGGAAATAAGGCTCAAACCACTGATGATTTTTTCCAGCAGCAAACAGGAAGTATTTATGTCTTCCTGATCCATGTCTGTACAAAACAGGATCTATATTCATTCTATCAAAATTTTCAGAACTGTAGTGTATGGTTCTGACTGTATAATATAACTGAAGGCTTAAATTCTATTTTAGGGCTGTGAATCAATTTTTGTATCATTTATGTACAGCTTTTGAATAGCATGGAACAGACTATCAAGGGGCAGCTTCCAGGAGAACAAAGGGATAATATGCATACTGCACCCTTTCGTAATGTGAGGTACCCAAAAGCGCAGTAAATCACATCTTCCTCCTGGTTTGTCAGGGAGAAAATGTGGCTTTACGTATTCTTGAGCCTCCCACACCACTGCTCAAATTTTTAGGTGCTGTTGAGGTACTGTTTGTGTAAGAGCAGTGAAAGTGTTGACTGCAACGAGAGTAAAATTTATCCACTCTTACATTAAGCGTTCAAGAATAGAAAGAGATTTTTCCCCTCCTAGCTAATCTGTGTAGCATCTAAGAGAATATGTATTCTGATCAGCATATATGCCAATATCTTTTAGTAAGGAATAATTGAAAAAGATTATCATTAGCCAGTGGAGCACCATTATATTGCAAATGCGGTCTGGAATGGGATCTCCAGAGTTTTATGGCAAGGATGAAGAATGTTTCTCATTTTAAGCACTCACAAGAACTTTTGGATGTATTTGATGGGCCACACAGTATTAATGCACCTGTAATTTTTTCCCAGTCTCTGTTCCACAGGGCTCTCCATCACTCATCCACAATTTACTATACCATCTCATGCAGTGTTTAATGCCCATCTATTTCATACCGCACATTGCTAAGACTCAAGTCAGCACTTCACACTGCTAGGTGTTTCTCTGGTCCTCCATATTGCACAGCACAATGCTGTGTATTACATCCCATATACAAATTATTTCTCATTATTAGCAATGCAGCACTACAAAGCACTTGCCTGATAAAGGCATCTCGAGGCTGAACGGCTTGCCCCTGGTTCTGCCTTCACACCAATTTCATTTAGATTGCAAAGCAGAGTCCACAGCATTCTTCTGTTTCAAGACCTGGTTGGAAGACTTAGAGAATGTAGCCAAATGAGGCATTTATTGTCATATTCTGCTCTTATTTCAGAGCAAAGTACAATTATTATGCCCTAATAATAAATCAACTACTAATTAACTTGGAATTATGTTTGCATTCAGAAAGCATACAAAGGTACCTTTATGCTTTCATTCTTCTGATTAAAAAGTGAAATATATGGAAAACATTCTCTGATATTTACTTAACTTCAGGGCCCATCAAAAAAATCCACCTTTGATCATTAAACTTTGCTGGTTTAATATATCTGTGAAGTACAGTTTTATGTATTTTTTCTGAGTTTTATTTCAGGGCAGCTATCTTTGCAAGATAATCTCATGAATTACAGATGTCGTATTTTCTTGGTTATCAAACCCTCTAATTGTGGACATTTTTGAACTAAGAAAGCATTCTGAATCGGCAAGGCTTTTTCATAGTTTGGCATCTTGGTGTATATCTTAGGTGTGCTGTTCTGATCATACTCCCAGATCTTCCTCTGAACTTCTTTTTACTTGTAGTACACATATGGGAAGTTTTCTTGTTAATGTCTACATCCACTAGTTTGAGGTATTTTACATGCTTATAGTGTAAGGTAAATTTTACAGTAAATGCCGTATTATTCATTGGTGCCTCTGATCTCTCTGAATGCGAACCTGAATTAAATACTTTTATGTAGTCCAGCCAATCTATGCTACACTCCTTCTGTTAGTTAACATTATTCATAGACTTTTCAAGCAAAAGTTGATCCTTTGTTCCCCTGTTGTGTTGGGGTTTTGTTATTTTTTTGGTTGGTTGGTTGGTTTTGATAACATCCTTCTGCCATCTACCCAGTGAAATATCAGTGATTATAATCAGGTGATAAAGTCAGTTTTAGCAGTTTCCAAGTGACTTGGAAAGATGAAACCTTTTGAGGACTCTCCAGCTTTCTTTCTTTCATTTCTTAGTAATAATAGTATTGCTTTGCTTTCAAGGTTTTGCTGTTCGTTTTTGACTATCTTTTACTCCTGTCACTGTCTTCAGTGTCTGCATGGCCTTTCTCAATTTTGTCTGTACTACAGTTCTTCAAGAGGAACAGTCTGTTTTATGTTTGTAAAGCTCTGAAGCACTGAAACTCTGCTTCTGATGGGAATATTCAGGCACTGCCTAATTGCAGATGAAAAATAATACCCATTTAAGATCTTTTGCATTAGCTTACTGCATAAGGGAATTGCACTGATATCAGCTTTGTAGTATTAAATGATGAAGTGTGCACAGATAGGTCTTTTGAGGAGGGGTGCAAAGCTGTAGAAATGACAGGTCTTTCTCTGATCCACTAATCAAATTACTCCTAACTGGAGTCTAGTTGGAACATTAGAATAATTTTGATCTGCCTCCTAATTGCAAATGTCTCTGAGATTGTCCTGTATGTTCATCTTATCCTGATTACAAATCTACCTCAGAACTAACAATTACTCCTGAGTTCTCAGCCATTTTGCCTCTAGCTTCCTCATTTGCTTAATTGGCTCATGGAAAATGTTTAACTTGCAGCCAGCAAGAGAGGCAGCTCCTCTGTGCACATTAGGTATTTCCTTTAAAGTCAGTGCTCATCAAAAGCAGTCAGCAAATACTTGCCTGAACCCAATATCTTTTGGTTTTGAGCTAGCTCTTAAATATGATTTTGTCCTTACATGGCTGAGTTGTGGTGGTGGAGGCAGAGGAAGTTTTTGTTACAATGTAGTTTTTGCTGTAGGGTTTTGCTGTTTCTGCTGAAGTCATGTATCAAGCTCTGATTACTTTCCTTGCTTGCTGTGCCAGTGCAGTTTCCTTTTTTTTTTTTTGTTTTTTTTTTTGAGGCTTCCTTCATTCTACAGTTCTGTAGGTTAACTCCCAGTGACCTTTTACCATGCTGTGCTGGTATGGGTTATCTGTTCCATAGGTGTAGACACAGTGCATTAAAACATTAAAGAGAATTATTGATTTGTTGCAATCCAGTGCTGCTCTAACACTCTTTCCAGGGCAAGCTTGCCCCAGAAAGTTACATCATTGCTTTCCTGCAGCATGGGGCTACAAGCTCCTAGTCCCAGGCAGACTACACTGACTGTGTGTCAGGACAAGCTAGATGTCTCTGCAATAAATTTCTGTACACACTGAAGCTTTCTGGACTTATCTCAGATCTGGCATGGAGAAAACTGAGCTGGAGTAATAACTACTGAGGTAAGTGCTACAAGAGCCACATAGTTATTGACAGTCTGGGTTGAACAAGAGCTTATGTTCAGATGCATTGCTAAACCCAAGCTGTCTGCATGCACCTGAGTCACAGCAGGCCAGAATCTCTAAGCCCTTTTGGCAACTGGAAAGTGTGATACTGGGGCTGAGATGGGGCGGGACAAGCGTTGATACAGAAATGGTAAACTCTGGAAAGATATTTCTGCTCTGTGTTTTTAAATGCATTCCATACCTATCATATTAGGGCTTATTCATTATTTGCAGTGTTTAGTATCCCAGGCAGCAGCAGACTAATACTAATAAGAGACAACAGAAATCTAAGCCAGGATGCTAGAAATATAATCATCCCTGAAACAGATGTAGAGACTTCCATCTCTACAGTAGGCACGAAGTAACACTATAATTAATGTTTGGTATACCAGCATCAGGCAGTCATTTTCTGCCATGGCCTACAAGTGTCAAAAATATCCTGCATAACATACATACAAGTCATATATCTTATACAGGTAGTCATGCAAATTATATGCAAATCAAGCAGCTGCTCTAGCACAAGTAGTATTTATGGGGCAGAAATGCATCATGAGGTATGCTTAATGTCAACAGGTAAGGACTTGTGTAGGGCTAGCAAGGAGGTATATACAGAGCAGCGGTTGAGCAAGAGGCATTAAGTATGAATGCTGGAGCCTGCCAGAAGTCACTGATACTACTAAAGAGCTTAGAAATAAGACACTTAAATTAGGATTGGGAGTTCAGAACAAGGGGCATAAGGGAAGAGTTTGTCACTCAGCAGTGTCTGACGCCTTCCTCTTTCTTGGTTCTTAACTGATGGGTCTCTTGGATTTTGGTATATGTCGGGTTCTGATTTTTAGCTGTGAAACAGAGAGCAGGGATAGAGAAACTACAGTAAGGCCAATGTGTCTTGTATGGCTCTCATAGAGATGAAAAGAATACTTTTTTTTTTTTATGCTGAAAACACTAGCTGCTTTTCATATAAAATCTTCAGATTGCATGGAAAGTTTTAGTCATCCTACAAGAGCAAGGCAGGAACCTGGCAATATATCCAGATTCTTATGTTCATATAGCATGAACACAGAATCAGAATCACAGAATAGTCTAGGTTGGAAAAGACCTACAAGATCACTGAGTCCAACCTCTGACCTAACACTAACAAATCTTCCACTAAACCATATCCCTAAGCTCTACATCTAAACGTCTTTTAAAGACCTCCAGGGATGGCAATTCAACCACTTCCCTGGGCAGCCTATTCCAGTGCCTAACAACCCTTTCTGTAAAGAAGTTCTTCCTAATATCCAACCTAAACCTCCCCTGATGCAACTCTAGCCCATTCCCCTTCGTCCTGTCACCAGGCATGTGGGAGAATAGACCAACCACCGCCTTGCTACAGCCTCCTTTCAGGTACCTGTAGAGTGCGATAAGGTCACCCCTGAGCCTCCTCTTCTCCAGGCTAAATAGTCCCAGCTCCCTCAGCCGCTCCTTGTAAGACTTGTTCTCCAGACCCTTCACCAGCTTCGTTGCCCTTCTCTGGACTCGCTCAAGCACCTCCATGTCCTTCTTGGAGTGAGGCACCCAAAACTGAACACAGTACTCGAGGTGCGGCCTCACCAGAGCCGAGTACAGGGGGACCTGCTGGCCACGCTGTTTCTTATACAAGCCAGGATGCTGTTGGCCGTCTTGGCTGCCTGAGCACACTGCTGGCTCATAGTCAGCCGACTATCAGCCAATACTCCCAGGTCCTTCTCTGACAGGCAGCTTTCTATCCACACATCTCCCAGCCTGTAGCTCTGTTTGGGGTTGTTGTGCCCCAGGTGCAGGACCCGGCACTTGGCCTTGTTGAACCTCATACCATTGGCCTCAGCCCATCAGTCCAGCCTATCCAGATCTTCCTGCAGAGCCTTCCTACCCTCGAGCAGGTCGACACACGCACCTAACTTGGTGTCGTCTGCAAAGTTACTGAGGGTGCACTCGATCCCCTCATCCAGATAATCGATGAAGATGTTAAAGAGGACTGGCCCCAGTACTGAGCCCTGGGGGACCCCACTAGTGACTGGCCTCCAACTGGATTTGACTCCACTAAGACTCTCTGGGCCCGGCCATCCAGCCAGCTCTTAACCCAACGAAGCATGTGCCAGTCCAAGCCATGAGCAGCCAGTTTCCTGAGGGAATGCTGTGGGGAATGGTGTCAAATGCCTTACTGAAGTCAAGGTAGACCACATCCACAGCCTTTCCCATATCCACTAAGCGTGTCACCTTGTCATAGAAGGAGATCAGGTTCGTCAAGCAGGATCTGCCCTTCATAAACCCATGCTGACTAGGCCTGATCACCTGCTTGCCCTGCAAGTGTCGCATGATGACGCAATATATCAGTGCAAAGCATACATGCTGGCAAAATCAAGCACTTTCCAAAAGTGTTAGGATTTCCTAGACTGTCTGCTTTAAGGTTAAAGTTCTTCATTATAGTAATAAAGTTGTGTCTTGTTTCAAATTGTGAATCATTATTCATGCTGAAACATGTACTTCACTAATGACCTTTCAAAGGAAAAACAATCCACAGGTTATTTTTAGGGATTGTTATTATCTTCTGCATTTCGTAGGAAAGTAAACCCCTTATTTTGGTAACAAAGTTACAACTAAATTGTAAATTTTATTTTAAGAAATGTGACCAGAATAACATTTTAATCAACCTTTTTGGCTTTGTTATTTCTTTCTTTTACTGTCTCATGTGATATTTGTTCTCCATCCCATGCTTGTTGTGGCATTCCTCTCTTACCTGTATGTTTCATCATCTCATTAAAAGTAACCTGTATTAAAAAATTAATATCACCAGTGTGTACTGACTTCTTAAGTGTTATTTAAAAACACCTTCCTACATATTGTTTTATCCAAAATAGTTATGAGCCGTAAAGAGATTTTTTCTTTTTCTTTTTCTTCTTGCAGACTGCAAATGATAACCTACATACAGAAGATGAGCCTGAACTCAAAGGAGATAAAGAAAGCTATCTCTGTGCCGTATGCCTGGATGTTTATTTCAATCCTTACATGTGCTATCCATGCCACCACATCTTTTGTGAACCTTGTTTAAGGATGCTTGCCAAAGACAATCCAGCCAGCACTCCATGTCCACTATGTCGTACTACAATAGCCAGAGTCTTTTTCCAAGCAGGTATAGAAATTAAAGTTTTTACAATATAGACAATTTTTTCTAGTTTTTCATTCCTGTATTTTTGGTCTGAATAAATATGTGGTTAAAAGTATAGTAAATCCATGCTGATCAAATACAGTCATAAAATTAGTTTCTTGTCCAAAGAAATAATAATGTACAACAAGTACATCCAATATCCATAGAGATTAAAACTATGTTATCCATTGTGAGGAATTCCTTGCTAAGATTCTTTTTAGGACTGTGCCACGCAAGCTTTCTTAAGTTGTAAGAAACTATTCTGAGAATGTATTTTAAAACTTTTTGATATTTGAAGTGAGGTTCTGATATTTTATATTTGTTGGTTTTCTCTTGCTAAATAATTTCAAATTATAAATATATATTTTCTCAAACATTAAACATTCACATTATAAACATATATTTTATCAAAATATCTCACCAGAATAGCATTTTTTAATTGGCTAGCTGAATTAGCAGAAAATAAACCTTTTGGGTTTGTGACTTTAACTCAGCTACAATTGAAAATAAGGTTGGCAGTACTATAGAATTCTGCTAATTAATCTTATTTTTAAATTTTCCTTTCCTGGCCTCTTCCACCCTCATCTCTAGTGTTCCTGACTTTAAGCAGTAGGAAAACATGGTCAGTAAGTGTTTTTTGATGTCAGAAATTATATAGGAATAGGAGAGAGGGCCGTAGGTGGTTTACCGAGAATAGCATGAGTCAGTCTTTTATACCTGGATCTAGAAAAAGTAAATTCATAAAATTTTTGAATTGAGATCCATATGGATAAAATTCCACTACAATAAAATTCCCCTGTGATATGACTGATGACTGGAGGTAGGCCCTTCACAGCACTTAAAACTGTGCATGTACTGGTCACAAAACAATGGAAATAACTCAGCCATGCAGAAATGTTTATTTTTGTGTGCTTCAGAGATCATGCAGCTATTCTGTTTAAACTGAGTAAGTGCTGTGATGATGTTAGGTTGGGGAAGTAGATTAAAGAGAGATTTTCCACTGATCTGCAGAGCTGCCCAGCTTGTATTTCTCATTGTACACAGACTCCTCCACTGCACAGGCACAATTTTATATAATTTGATGAGTTTGAGGAACCATCTGGACTACAAAAAAAAAAAAAAAAAGAAAAAAAAAAAAAGTTATTTGGATGGGAAGGAGGCATTTTTTCAGAAGAACTAGTTGCCACAAGATGGTTCACTGGGGAGCTGGTGGTGGCCATGGATAAGGACTGACTAAGCCAGCACTGCAGCAGAGAAGAAGATGGGTAAAGAAAATGCCTAGCTGGTGTTCAGAGGTTTCAGGCTGATTTCATTTCATTTGCTTGCATGTTTGATGGTCCATTGGAATTGATTTAGAGATAAAGTGTGTTTCACCAATAGATAATTGGTTTTAGTTACTGAGGGGATTTTAAGAAAAGGTATTTAACAGAGCTGCTGCAGTAAAATTTTATTGGGAGAGTGGAAAGAAGGAAATGGACACTTACTAAAATGTATTTGGAAAACTTTTAAACATCTTTGAAGTATTTTTGTTTAAGTGAAATATTTCAGGATTATTTATAGTCTTTGAGTTCTTAATGTACAATGTGTATAAATACCTGATGGGAGGGAGCAAAGCAGAGACCAATAGACTCTTCTCCGTAGTGCCCACCAATGGACAGGAGGCAATGGACACAAAGTTAAACACATAAAATTCCATCTGAATGCAAGAAAACACTTTTCCACTGTGAGGGTGACCAAGCACTGGAACAGGTTGCTCAGAGAGTTTGTGGAAACATTATGTGGAAACATTATGAGGAAACATTCCACATTATTAGTATTTATCTGGAGCCGTAACAATTAGAAGGGAGAATCTTTGTTAAGCAAGCAAAATCGGGGTTTTGAAGTTTCCCTTGCTAACTGCTAACTAGGCTACTCTACCTGGTACCATCAAATCAGTTCTTTTCCGTGGTAGGAAAATATAGTTACTTTTAAGCTCTGTTTGCTGTTGTTGTATTGGTATGGACAGGTTAATTTTCCCAGTTTTGTGTAGCTGTCCATGCAGATATGTCCCCAAATTATATCCAGAGGAGCTAATGAGTTCTTGCGATTTATAGGTTATTATCAATTCCTGCAATCTATCATTCATCATTCTATGAAAGCGTTCTTAAAGCCAGTTAATCCACAGTATAAAAAAAACTCCAAAATAATTGTCAGACTTTTCCCCTCTCTATTGAGTGACAGTGTTAAAAAAAAAAACAACCTGAACTGAGAATTAATTCCACAGTCAGACTGATAGATGTTGTTTCATTCATAGAGGTCATTATAGGCTTGTAAATCAAATAGCTTGATTTATAATGCACCTCATTTGGTTAGCATTTGAAATCATCTTTCTAAATGGTTTAATTCTGAGGAATAAAATCAAAAGAGGATGTTTAAGACTTGTTCTTGCTATATCTGGAAAAGAGTATTTTCATGTGATTTTAAAAATCTGTAAGTGTTCTAATCAGCAAGTGTATTGTATAGTAGATAAGGCACTATATTTTGTAGTATAGCCATATGCAAATTATATGCAAACACTCTTTCCCATTAATTATTGTAGAACTGAACAACTCTACCAAGTCTTTTTTCCCTACGGAATATTTGAAGTTACAAGAAAGTTTTCAAAAATCAAATTCTGCAAAATGGCCTCTACCAAGCTGCAAGAAAGCTTTCAGAGCATTTGAAGGTAGGAAAATCACTTATGTATATTTTGGAAAAGAATATTTTTCAAACTTAATTATCTGTATTTATTGAATTTTTTCCTAAACTTTATTCCATCTTGAGTACTCAAATACACTAGTCTCTAGCTAGTCTATGTCATAGGATACCAGAGGTGGGTGATTATTGGAATAAAAGAGAGTAAAATTCTCCTTGTATGATTCATACACAGTGCTCTGAATCTGAACATAAACTGCAAATTGTAAAAAGGTAGTTTCTGTGTATACCTTTTTATTTATACTTAAGTCTTTAATTTTGTGCACATTAGCAGGATAATTCTATGTAGTTTACTGTTTAGAAAAATAAATAAATAAATAAATAAAAATAAAAATAAAAAACGTGTCTGAAAAGCTAAAGAAAGAAAATGACTGGAAAAAAGTTTGCCAGTT
>CM021797.1:21448706-21478898 GCA_011076525.1 Nettapus auritus
AAAAAAAAAAAGATTAAGAATACCCATTTTAAGGGCAAATATATAAAAATTACAATGATTATCATATGCATGTTAAAAATATACATATAAGCTGACTTTGAAAATGTGCCCTTTAAAATTAAAGGAAGATGTTGGTTTTGGTCCAGAATATATGTAAACTGTATATTTAGATGTCAACTCAAATTAATGGTATGAACAGTAGCTAAGCAAAAAACTTTAATTGTAAATAATCTCCACCAAATTCCAATGAGCTTTATTTTAATGGAAAAAAAAAAAAAATCTCCTACTCCTATCCAGAGTAAGATCTCTTTATGAGGTGTAAATATTTGTAATTTTTGATTGAATGAAACTTACAGTATTTCAAAATGGAAAAATACTCCAAATGAGATGTTTCTTCCTTTCTGTCCAAAAAGCCTGAGAGGTGTTAACTGCAGTGATTAACAATAAATGGTCCAAAGAAATGCTGAATTCAAGCAGGGTTTCTGAGAATGCAGTATACAAGCTTAGAGCCCAGGTTTATCTAGATCCTCATTTATCTAGATTACATATATCTGTATAAAAAGTCAGAGAATAACTAAAAAAAAAAAAAAAAAAGAAACAAAAAATTATCATATTTTGAAATTTGAAAAAAAAAAATTGAAAATTGAAAGGTGTAGCAGTATGAAATACTCATAGGAAATGTAACTGCTAGAAGCACTTCTATAAAGTATTTTGTTTATTTTTTCTTCTTCTAAGTGCTAAGTAATGTATTTGTGTATATTCTTTTTTCCAGATCCATGTAGGATTTATAAAGTTTTAAGAGAGTACAAATGATTCTTAGATAGCAGTGTCAGTAGTTACACTAGTAACTGATCAGCAAGAAGACTATTTGACTGGAGATTGATTCTGTAGGACAACAATTTATATAAACTTCTTGCTCCAACAGATCATTTTGGGATTTCTGCACAATTTTGTCTGTACATGGTGTTCTTTTTCTTATACTAAATGACTTATGAAAGTCACAAGAAAAAAAAAAAAAAAAATAGTTACAACAGTGGAGAGATAACAGTGTTTCCTAACCACTCAGACTTATAAAAAGGAGCATTCAGTATACAATGAAATCTTATGTCCCTTGTGAAAGGCCGCATCTTTTTCAGACTTTCACAGTAATTGGTTGCTTTTCCATACCCTTGGCAAACAAGATTTTGGACATCTTGAATAGTAGTTACTGTATACTGCCTGCTAAATTGCCTGTATGCTGCTGATTTGTGTATAGAAGGACTGTGCATCACATGCAAAGTGAGTTCAATAAATCAGTTTTTATGGATGTGCAAATAACTGCTTACACACAATTTATCTGTCTAGGACTGTCACAGATTTCAGCATTTAAACCAAAAGCTCTATAAAAGCCCTACAGCCAGTAAGACAGACATCATAGTGAATATAAAAATGGTTTCAGATAAGGATTATGTCCAGCTAAAGTACAGCTTATGTCCAGGTTTTTCAAAGCCCAGATGCTAGCAGAAAGTAGGACCTGGTTTTTCAGGATGGAACAGGATTGATTCAAGATGTTTAGGCCATCATAAAATTTCAGTCACACATAGGCATAAGGTGCGGCAGCCATTGAGAGCCCACAGGTGAAATTAGAAGGGCAAGAGCTGTGAAGTATTAAAAGAGAGCAAAGGAAAGGTGAGAGGAAGGTAGAAGTAAGATTGGGATGAGTTTGGGGAAGATAATTTGACTTAGCAGTGAAAAAGGCGTTGAAGCAGGATGGTGGAAATTTTAGTGTAGGAAGTCAAAAGTTCCATTGTGCATCGTAGAGCACAAGGAGTTTGGAATTCAAGGGCTTTCTGTAGAAAAGAGTGATATTTTGACCTCTGAGACAACAGGTGTGCAGAGCTGAAATATCTGAGGCAGGAAGGTATGGAAGTTCAAGCTTTTCATGCAGGAAAAACTAAAACTCTGGATCTGAGAAGTATGATGATTGTGGTGAGAGGCCTTGGTTTGGAGAAGGAACTAAATGCTGTGTTGAGTTCGACTTACTTAGAGCCTGAGAAATGAGATTGGGAGTCAGTGGGACACACTTGTGGGCATTTACACAGGATGACTGCCATCTTCTCATAAATCTCTCTAGCAATATATGCTATTTTCTTTATTGGAAATACAGAACTCATAACTTATTTTAAGTAGTAATTCTTACAATTTAGCTATTATACTAGCTGTAACCAGAATATGAAACCGCATCACATGCGTATGGGAGAAGGCTGGTATGAATGTAAGAATTTTGGGATGATACCTCATCTCTGAAAACCAATAAAAATTCTATATCCTTAAAAAAAAAAAAAAAAAAAAAAAAAAAATGAAAAATTTCATGTGGGAAACAGTGAAGCAGAACCAGATGATTCATGAAATAAAGTCCACTTTCAGGCAGAGCACACAGAAAGGAAAACAGACCAAGACAGAAGATGAAAAATATGCTGTAAATGAGTGTATCAAACTGCACTGGATGGCTGGAATCCCACAGCAGTTTATTCAGGACATTCATCAGTGATTTTGAAAATGGATACAGAGTGAATTGATAAAGTTTACTCGTGATAAAGAATTGTGTAGTTCACCAAAGAAGTAAAGAGGAACTTGACATCTAAGAGTTTTCTTTCAGTGACTTGGAGGAGTCAGCAGAATGCCCTGTCTTCAGGTCTGCAGATGACAGTAAATTGAAGGACCATCTGACAAATTCAAAGGCAGGGCTGCCATCCAGAGAGACTTAGATGAGCTGGAGGAATGGGCTGAAAGGAACCTTACAAAATTCAACAACAAATGCATTGTCCTTCACCTGCGTGGGAGAAGCCCCTGGCAGTGAGACAGGCTGGGTACTCACTGTACCACAGCTGTGCTCTGGAAAGGGCCTGGTCATCCTATCGAAGAGCAAACTGAGCACCAGCTGGCAGTGAGCCCTGCTGGCAGCAAAGAAGCCCAACAGTACCCTGAGCTCTATAAACAGCAGCATAGCCAATAGATCAGGGAAGTTGTTATGCCCCGCTATTCAACAGGCCACACCTACAATACTGTAATTTTGGTGCCCCCAGTTGGGCACAAAACCTTCCTTGGAAGGAAGTTGATAAATTAGATCAGGCTTAGCAGAGGGACACCAAGTTGTTCAGGGAGCTAGAGCAACCTGCCCTGTAAGGAGAGGCTGAGATTACTGGGCTTGTTTAGTTTGGAAAAGGGAGAGCTTTCATGGGTATGTCAAGGCAACACTGCTATACCTTTAAGAAGGCCACCATGAGGACAGAGCCACCTCTTCAGAGTGGTGTATGACAGAAGGATGAGGACATGAGAGGTTCAGACTGCAATTAAGACAAATGTTTTCACTAGGAGGACATATGAGTGGTGGAACAGCTGCCTGCAGAGGCTATGCAGTCTCCTGAGCTGTAAATAAATTATTGCCTTTTAAGAGATCTGGTTAATGTTGTGGTTAGTTTTCTGAAAACACTCAATGCATAGCCATAGTCAGAAAGCAAATAGGAATTATTACACTCATAACAAAATGGAAAACAGCGTTCTGTTTGTGGTGATCCCACATCTCTAATTTTGGATATAATTTTGAATTCCATTATCTTGAAGGATAATGCAGAGTGAGGCATAATACAGAAAGAATGCACAGAATTTTGAAAGCTTTTTCCATGCAGAGGAAGTCTTCAATTTTTTCATTTGGAAAAGATATTACAGAAAATGTTCAAGAGGTCTCTAAAATTATGAATGGCATAAAGATGTTTTAGGAAAGATTGTTCACTGTCTCAGAAGCGTTCTTACATTTGCAATTAAGTCAGCTATAATAGATAGGGCAAAACAGTTGTCACTGAGGACATTTGCATTTTAGAGAAGAGAGGAATTGCTTACTTCTGATCGCATGGAATTAATATCCATTAGTGGTTGGAGCACATTACCAGTGCGTATCAGAGCTCCTGGAGCTCGTCCTCTGGTTAAGTTTCACCCAAAGTGAAATCAATTTATTTGCTCTGAGATTACTCTACTAAGGGACAAAAAGTGCAGTAAGTGGGGTCAGTGTGAGATCTGTTTGAAGAGTACTCATATGCTTTTAGGCATTTCAGGAAAGAAAGTCCTGTCAATGATATTTTAATGCATTGCTCTGAGCACAACTTCCAAAGTACTGGGGCCCTAAGCTGCTGGTTTCTACATGGATGCACAGGGGAAAGCATCAATCCATTCTTGCCTTTTTTCTTAGCCTATCAGACCTGTCTGTTTGCTGCTGGTCATATCAGAAATAGGAGACTGGGTTAAAATGACTTTGGTATTTGATACATTTGTTCTCAGGTAATTTAATCGTACATGAGCACTTACAAGATAGACGGATAATGTAATTTGCAGGTTATACATGCACATTTTTAAAGTATAATTTTCCTTCTCACATTTTACCTTCTTCAGTCATAGCAAATTGAGTTCTGCCAACTTATAAAATCAGGATAATATTTTAAATTGTTTGCAGCCTTATTTTGAGCTAGTACCTCAACAGGTACTGCAAAAACTTTGGCAGTGACACATGCAACAGATGTGCCTGTTCATGCTGTGGTGAAAATCCTTTTCGATATGCACACTTTCATTATAAAAGTGTGATGTGCACACAACGTTGCTTTTGTTATCCAGCAACAGGTTTCCACTAGCAGTCTGTCGGACTCTGCTGACACTGTGCATGCATATGCATGGACATTCTTATTCAGGGTATAGCAACACAGGCATGCACAAAAAAATTAAGTAAGGTATATGTTTTAACAAATATATGCCTATGTAGAAATGATTTAGGGAGTGTAATTGCCAAATAACGTAGAGTTTGCTTTTTAAAAAAGAGGAAAATAGGAGTGCTTTGGAGCTCTATCAGTTCTTCTGCTTCCTAATTCAACCCTATACTGCATGTTGCTATACAGTTTATAAGGAACTTTACAGCTCTCCGTTTTTATATACAGACGGCTAGAATGAGATGCAGAGACAGCATATTTCAACTCTAGCTGGCGAGTGAGACATCTGAAGGTAATTTTTATGTCACAACTTACTGAAGGCAGTAGTCACAGTATGGATCATAGTGTCTGCAGTAACCTTTGTGGATGATCATAGAGGGTTTCTAAATTTGACCTGCTTCAGTACTGTACCTAAGACTTTTTTGTAATATAGTTCAGGATAAAGAAACAGTTTTTGTCCTTTTTTAGCCTCTGTTAAGTTCAAGAATTCAGTTTACAGAAGAGTTGTACTATTTACATTTTCACCTGAAGTTTAATCAATTAACAGATGGGAAGTGGATTTAAAATCTATCCATATAACCAGCTTCAACGTTCAATAGCTTTACTCACACTTATGGAAACCACAGAGATTACACATCTTGTACGCTAAGCAGCTCCTGACTGTACCTGTATCTTTAACAGAGCACGAGCAGTTTTTCTGTGTCTTTCTATAGCAAGAGCAATTAGAGAATAGTTAGTTTCCTTGACTGAAACTGCTGTTCTTGAATGTAGAATAATTACATTACAAAGTCTAATCCATGATAAACTCAGTGCATGTTTGCTTAATGTGAATTGCACAGACATACAAATCAAGGATAATGTTTGTTTAAATCCTCTAGAAGGTGAGGAATATCTTGTCAAAACTAATGCAGCTACATGTTTACATAATTCCCCTGATTAGGAGATGTTCCCAAACTGTTGATCCAAAAACAGCCTGCAGCATTTTGTGTTATCTTTACAGTAAGTATAGAAATAAATAAAAAGAAATCATGGGTAGAAGTCTTGACTAAGACCCTCCAGAGAGGATAGTATACACTAAAATTGATGTGTAAAAAGGAAAGCGAATTGTACAGCATTAGTGTTAAAATTTAATGTCATTTGCAAATTAAATTTTAAAAAATAGAACAACATAAATCCACATTTGTATTTTACAATAATGTTTAACGAGTGTTAGAAAAGAAGTTAAGGAAAACTGAAATCAAAACAATTTTTTTAATGAGTACTTTTCAAGTGAATTACATCTTGGTAGATAATTAAAGAAGAGTAACATTTTTCAGAATTCAATTACTGAATTACTAATATTATTTTTAAGTAATCAAAGATATTATTTCAAATTAACGTAATTTGAAATTTACATAATCTACATCATAACATTAAAAAAACAAGGAATTTTATAACACTGTTGTGGTTTAACATGGTAGACAACTAAGTACCACACAGCCATCCATTTATTCCCCCAGCCAACAGCCCCAGTTTTATTCTTCATCATGAGGCCATATGGTATAGGACATCCCTCTGGCCAGCTGTCCTGGTTGTGTCCCCTCCCAGATCCTTGTGCACCCCCAGTCTCCTCCCTGGCAAGGCAGTATAAGAAACAGAAAGGTCCTTGACTTTTCAGCACTGCTTCACAACCACTGGAGCATCGGTGTGTTATCAGCATTATTCTCATCCTAAATTCAAAGCAGCACCATACCAGCCATTAGGAAGAAAATTAACTCAATCCCATCTGAAAGCAAGACAATATCTACCCCTTATTCCACACCATCTATGTAATGCCCTCATGCCCAGGTCTCATGCTTTGTAATACATCCCAATTCATCACCACTACCCTTCCTGTCCTTTGATATATACACACAGATATAATTCCCTTAGTCTGGGAATATGGGCTATCCCTCTAAAATGTCTGCTGAGTACACTTAGTTCATGACTTTGGGATCTGTCTGTCATAACAGTCCTTCAGGGCAGGAGGGGTGGTGTTTGGTGATGGATTGTTGCATGTTGAGGCCAGATCTGGTTTCACTGATGCTGCACTTAAGCAGTCCTAGCACCACTTGCACTTTGCTTAGTTCCATCAACATGCATTTTTCACTAATCTGGGTGACTCTTACAGTAATACCATTGATGTGATGTATAGCAACCATAGTAGTGATGACATGCGACATTATGTAGCAATTAATATCACAGAATCACAGAATCACAGAATTCAAATCATTGGCTATTATCACGCAATGTCAAATTCCCATGAGGTATTATGCATTGGAGTTCTACACCCTTCCACATTACCCACCAAGAGCACCAAGGTCCTTGAGCAAAAGCAATCCCAGAGGTGGTGTTGCCTTTGCCCAAGGCAGGAATAACCCAAGTGGTCTTCCCCAGCATGTTCTTGATGTGCAGGACAGGGAATTTATCCCCTTCTACAAGGTGATCACTAAGAATTTTGATTGGGCAGGGCCAGCTCTATTGGCAGATCCCCTAGTGTTCACTAATCAGGTGTCTTTTGTTAACTGCATATCCAAATGCTTGAATGTCCCAGAACCCATCACTCCCAGTGTAGTCTTTAACAATCCGTTGTATCATTTGATTTTTCCAGAGCCTGGTGCATGATAAAGGACATAATTTACCCATTCAATGTCATGTTCTTTGGCTCAGGTGTCTACGAGGTTGTTTTGGAAATGAGTCCTGTTTTCATACTCAGTTCTTCCTGGGTTGTCATGTTGCCATAAGACTTGCTTTTCAAGGCTCAGGATAGTGTCTCAGGCAGTGGCATGAGGCACAGGGTATGTTTCCAGTCATCTGATGGTTGCTTCCACCACTGTAAGCACATGGCAAACCCTTGGTGGATTTGTGGGAATGTGATATAAATCTGCCAGGCCTCCCTGTATTTGCATTTCAGCCATTGTCCTCCATACCAGAGAGGCTTTAACCACTCAGCTTGCTTAATTGCAGAGCATGTTGTACATTCATGGATAACCTGTGAAATAGTATCCATTGTCAAGTCCACTCCTCTATCACAAACCCATCTTTATGTTGCCTCTCTTCCTTAATAGCCTGAGGCATCATGAGGCCACCAACCTATAAATAACTCAATGTTACATTGCCAGTCTAGATATACACCAGAGCCACTTCGATCTTAGCAGCCTGATCCACCTGCTTGTTTTTTTTTTGTTGTTGTTGTTTTATTGTTGTTTTTGTTGTTGTTTTGTTTTGTTTTGTTTTGTTTTTTGTTTTTATGTTCTTCAGTGGCCTGTCTCAATGTGAGCATCTACATGGCATACTTTTACAATCAGGTTCTCTACCCAGGCAGCAGTATCTTGCCACAATGCAGCAGGCCAGTTGGGCTTGCCTCTGCTCTGCCAGTTGCTTTGCTTTCAGTGCTGTATCCACCCCCAAAGGTCACCTTGATCTTACTTTATTTCATGGAAAAAACATCTTTTGAAATAATTTGGACTATTCTCTTTTCTTTCCCAAAAACTTCTGTATTGCCCCACATGATGATGTTATCAATATATTGCAGATGTTCAGGAGCTCCACTCTGTTCCATTCCATGGTAAATGTTAGGACTGTGTTTCTGCCCACAGAACAGTTGATTCCACTTGTACTGGACACCTCTCCAAGTGAAAGCAATCCGTAGCCTTTCACTGCCAAAGGGATGGAGAAAAACACAACCTGGTTACCTTTGACTCTAGTTAGTACTGAAGTTCTAGTATGTCCAGCATGGCAGTGCTTAATGGTGGCATGATTTTGTTCAGGCCATGGTAGTCCACTGTTCGTCTCCACCCTCCATTAGACTTTTGCACTGGCCTTAAGGGACTGTTGAAGGGTGAGAAAGTCTTGCTGAAGACTCCTTGGCTCTCCAGTCAATGAATCAACTTATAGGTGGGAATCAGGGAGTCTCAGCTGGGGCAATGTTGCCAACAGTGCCTTATTATGGTAATGATTGGCATCTGCTGTTCTTTGACCCTCAGCAACCCCAGAACAGAAGGCCCCTCTGAGAGACTGGACAAGGTAGACAGCTGTTTAATGTCCTTCATCTCCAAGGCAGCTCTGCCAAAAGCCCACCTGTACCCTTTTGGGTCTTTGAAGTACTTTCTCCTGAGGCAGTCTATGCCAAGGATGCATAGAGCCTCCAGGCCAGTCACAAGGGGGTGCTTTTGCCACTCATTCCCAGTTAGGCTCACTTCAGCCTCAAATACCGTTAGCTGTTGGGATCCCGCTGTCACTCCAGAAGTACAGATGAATTCTGCCCTGTTATAGTTTGGTGGAATTAGGGTACACTGTGCACCAGATCCACTAGAGCCTTACACTCCTGTGGGTCTGATATGTCAGGCCATCAAATCTACAAAGTCCAATAAAACCAGTTGTATCTTTCCTCCACCTGGCTAGAGGCAAGGCCCCTCTAGTTCTGATCATTGCATTCATTACTCACTAATATAAATGTGAATCAGACATCCTTTTGTTGAGATCAGAAGCAAGATCCACCCGTCTGCTCTCTCTGGAGAACTGCCCCCTGGAAAATGAAGTAGGAATTTTCCCAGAAGAATCCTCTTTTGTGATTATTTTTCTTTGCAACACCTGTGCCTCTAGGATTGAGGCAGATTTTCCATTCCATTTCCTCATGTCCTGTCCATGGTCACACAAGTAATGTATCCATTGTTTCTTCTTGTGTATAGGGTTGACCAATACTGGCATGGGTTGCTTCTCTGGTTCAGCTGCAGGACCTGTCACAGGGGTAGGGTTAGCCAAAGTGCTTGTTGTGGAGGGTTGATTTAGCATTAGTGTGATTTGGTAGGGATAGGCCAGGCCCCAACATGTTGCAGTGATTCATGTCTCTTTGCAATTGGCAGGGTGACGGCATATCTCTTTCAAACATTTTACCAGATTTTCAGAGTCCTGCCCTTGTTCAGTGGTGAAGTTCTAAAGTATTGGAGGTGCCCACTGTTCTAGGTGCCTGTCTATACCCTCCCACACTCCCTCCCACTCGTAATTATTCTGCTCAAGGGCAGATTTCTGGGTAGTTTTCTTAAATAGTTGGTTAATCTTAAACAAAACCTGAAACATACTCAGGAGACATAGCAATAGGAACATGTTGATTTGAACATCCCAATCATATTCAAAATTCTGAAGAGCTACTGTAACTAGCCTGGTGAAGAAGGGGAAGGGGAAGGAGAAAGGGAGGAGAAGGGAAAGAAGTGGGGGAAAGTATCACCCTTCCCTTCCCCGGTAGATTGGTTTCCTGAGGAGAAAAGGTAAAGAGTGTAATTATTAATAATTTCCAAGAGATAGTTCCTAAAGTACAGAGATGACAGCAATGCTGAGTACAAATACCAGATTGGTCTCACAACTGGTACTTGTATCATGTCATAAGCCAGTGTTACACAGTACAGCAAAATGATAACCTTAATCTAAGGCCCAGAGATGATAAACAGCACAACAGGGAACAAGTACAGCAGCAAGTAAGGTATTACACAGAACAACTCTGAGAACAAACACAATTCTGAGAGTGAAAAGGTCAACATTGTGACCAGAAATTATTAAACTAATGCAATGTTCATAACAATTTTGTTTTAATACACTTTGGTCAGATCTGTCATTATCTCAATTGTTCATGCCCCACATAGGGTGCCAAAAGGACTGTTGTGATTTAACCCAGCAGGCATCTAAGCACCACACAGCCATACACTCACTCCCCCAGAGTGGGATGGAGCAAAGAATCACTAAAATGATAAAACATGTGGGTTGCTATAAAGAGAAATGATAAGAAAGAAAAGGAAGGTAAAATAATAATAGGGATAAAAGAATATATAGAGCAAATGATGCACAAAAAGCAGTTGCTGATGACTAGATCACCAATGCCCAGGCAGTCCCCGAACAGTGGCACCCCTCCCGCCAACTGCTCCAGTTTTATTCTTCATCATGACACCATATGGTATAAGACATCACTTTGGCCATCCTGGCACAGCTGTCCTGGCTTTGTCCGTGTCCCCCCCCCCCCATCTTCTTGTGCACCCCCAGCCTCCTCACTGGCAGGGCAGCACGAGGAGCTGAAATGTCCTGGGCTCTGTGCAAGCAGTGCTCTGCAACAACTAGAGCATTGGTGTGTTTTCAGCATTATTCTCATCCTAAATCCAAAACAACACCACACCAGCTAGTAGGAAGAAAATTAACTCTATCCCAGCCAAAACTAGTACAGCTATTCTTCTCTTTAAGGAAATGTTTAGCTTTTACACATGCATAAGTTTTAGTGCTGTTGTATTCTAAAACTCTTAGTAATTAAATCACACTTTTTAACTATTTTTCAAGAATCAGGATAGCATATTTAGCTGTGAGGTAAATCTTAGTCCACCTGCAGTCAACGAAAATCATCATAAAACATCATCAATCCCTTCCCTAGCATGAAGATTTCATGTACAGTCTCTGAAATAATGGAACTAGAGGGATCCTGATGTTTAAGACCATTACTTCTTGTCCAGTCCCTGCACTCCCTGACAAAGAGGCCCTCCCCAGCTTTTCTGCAGACCGCGTTTAGGTACTGGAAGGCTACTATGCTCCCCAGAGCATTCTCTTCTCCATGTTGAACAGCCCCATCTCTCTCAGCCTATCTTTGTAGGAGAGATGTTCCAGCCCCTGATCAACCTTGTGGCTCCCCTCAGGACTTGTTCAAATATGTCCATGTCCTTCTTGTGCTGGGGGCTCCAGAGCTGAAAGCAGTCATGAACTATCTTAAAAAATATGGGAAAGAGATAAAGTACTCTTGTATGGAGGGTGTGGAAACAATTGTGCTAAAATTCTGGACAAAATATTAATTCAGAAAAAAAAAAAATACAAAAGACACAATCAATATCCACTACTGAAAAAGAAAAATAATGAATATTCAGCAAAGTTCTGTATTAGAACATATTTTTAAAATAGATTTCTCAATTATCTTGAAAAAGGTTTGAGGTTATGAAATGAGAATTACTGTCATGTGAACATCAATTATACACAATTATTTTTATTAGCCAAACCAGAAAACTGAGGAACTTCAAGGAGGCTTGATTAAGCTGGACTAGAAGACAGCACAGTAGCAGATAAAACAGGAATACATTCTGATGCATGCTCTTGGGCACTGGTGCACAGTGAAGGGAAGACAGATTTTCTCTCTCCCTACTCACTTTGAGAGCCATTACATCTGTTTAGAGGAGAAGAGTTTGGGCAGCTTAGCAAAGACCTGTCATAATGATTGAGAGCAACCTGAAAACAGAACAAGTCAAGCAGGAGCTGCCTTGCCTCCTTGTCCTTCACAGGTGGGCCAGTTCTTCAGCCTTCACAATTCACATCCCAGACTCTTTTCTGTGCCACAGGCTGATATCTCACACAGATGGCTAAGGGCTTCTTTAACCTCATGAGCAGCTTATCTTGGCATATGCACGTAATACACATAAATAGTATTTTCTTACTACATAGGGAAGTCAGGAGGAATGGAAAGAAATGACCATTTGACAGGGCCCTGCAATGAAGATGTTCCTGCAGTATCATGGAGGCTGTGAAATACTGGGAGGTCTCTAACACTCAGCTGCTTACATTTCATCACACATCTCCAAAATGATGAGAGAAATTGAGGGTTTTCATGGAGACATGCAACGAAGATGATCAAACATGAAAAAGTCCTTCTTCGGAGAAAAGTTGCAGTGATAGACATTGTAGACAAAGTAATTAACTTGCAAAATGGGCCACCATGCCTTTTTTTTTCTTTTTAATATATTTTTAGTAAAGTTTAAAAAAGTTCAAAGATATTAGGAAAAAAAAACTTTAAATGATGAAATACATTTTCTGCCCAACTAGCATTTTCTGCTCATCCGGCCCTTGATTCTTCAGAGCTTTGACATTAAGAGCTTTACAGAATTCAAACTCTGATTGCAGCTTTGCATATTTGAAAGTGTGGCACAAGTAACCTTTTTAAAAACCAAGAGTAACTACACAGAAATCCTGTTTGAGCACACAGCAAGCCTTTTGTTTGGGGGATAAAAATCAACTTTCTTCAAATTAGATTTTTGCAGATTAGATCAGATTATTGTGTAACTGTTGAACAGAGGTTTCTTTACACCTTTCTGTGTCATTTGTTACTTGTTACAAAGAGAAGCTGGATGGGGTATACCACTGGTCTGGTGTGGTATACCAGTCCCTGTATTTCTTCATTGTGGATGTTCTCTCCACTTTAATTCTGCCAGTACAGTTATCATCATTGCTTACAAAAATAGTGTAGGTTACAAAGAAAGTTATACATGACTTAGCAGATTAATCTAACTCAAAAACATGAAATCAAATTACTTAGTTACTTAAGATTTTATTATTAGGAATTTGATTTCCTAGTGGCATACTGGATGCTGATTTTTATGTGGATTCCTTAGCATAGATTGGTCTCACAACAGAAAAGTTTAAAATTAGAACTGTGTGTGTCTAGATTTATTAAGTATATTAAGTTTTGTGTTTTCACATGGGGATTTTAATTGTACTTGAAAAGCTGCATTTGTATCTGCATTTATATATTTGCTATGGACACCAACAGAAATGTAAATACTCAGTTTCTTGTATACATCATACATAGACATAGTATTAAAGCAAGCAGGATTTCTTTGAAGAGTGTTTTGAAAATAAATTCAAATACTAGAAATTGAAATTCAAATATATTTGAATTGTTGAACAGTGTGGATACATATGTGGATGTAGCTAGATTCCTGAAGAATTCTCAGAAGTAGTCTTAAGGAATCCAGAGATAAATTACTCAAGTTGAATTACAGTGTTTGGAGCCTTTCACTCCTACATTACTGAATCATATCCAGTGAAAGAAGGCACCAACCAAAAGAGAGGTGTTCATAAATCTGGATGAGATAAGCCGATAGAGCTACCTTACAATAGTAAGGAGCACCAAATCCAGACAAACATATTATTTGTCAGACATGGAAGACAAGAGTTAGTTTTTAAATATTTCAAAATCAAGTCCATGGGGAGAATCTTGTCCAATGAAGTGAGAAAACCTAGCAGTGAAGTGTGAGATTTCCTGCTTCCATTTGATTTGTAAATAACTGGGAGAAAGAGTTACAAATACTCCCAGTTAGGAGTATTTTTGTCCTACTGAATCTAGTTGCTTTTATAATGATGGTGTATTTTTCAGCAGGTTTTCGAAGACGCTCAGATACTGTAACAAGGAGGCATTTCCCACATGCTGCTCACAGGATGGACTACATGGACTTTGAAGATGATAGCCGTGGATGGCGGTTTGATATGGACATGGTGATAATCTACATTTATTCAATCAACTGGGTAATAGGATTTATTGTGTTCTGTTTTCTTTGTTATTTCTTTTTCCCTTTCTAGTCTGTAAAAAATCACACTTAAGGAAAACAACAATTGTGAACACAATAATATGAATAGGAAAAAAAATGAAGAAGGCAAAATGTTCGTTTGATGTTGCATTTTTATCATTCAGAACTGTAATAGACTGCATCGAGCATGCTGTGAGGCTATTTGATACTTCTGCTGCGTGTGAAAAAGTAGTCAAGTTTGGTTCCAGAAATAATGTGAAATTCAGATCATTCTTCATTCAGTGGGAGCTTTGCCTTGATTTTGGTGGGAACAGCATTTTACTGCTAATGTATAAAATAATTACTCCATAGAATTATTCAGTACTTTTTGTTCTTAGAAGAGTTCTGTGTACTATAACAGAATATGATCCATACAGTCATTTTGGGGGTTGACTCTATATTGACACACTTTGTAACCATAAGTAAGTCTTCTCACTCATTGGTGCTTCAATTCATTGTATATATATATATATATCTATATATATATATATTTAATGCCTTTTATAGTCAGATCTGTTGGGGATAAGCACTGCAGTGCTGCACCATGTATTATATAGATATTTACTGGAGCAATTTCACTGGCATAATCCAAATTCTAGAAAGTTTTGACAATTGATGGAACTGTCAGCTTTCTGCTGTGGGGATGTGATGTACTCAGTGCCTGAAATTTTGAGCCTATTAACCAAAAAGAGAAATGATACTGCACCACATGCTGACAATTCACATTTTCTGCAAATGGCAATCGGAAGAAATCAACTAACAAACCCTACTACTGCACATTAAAGGGACCTTTTTTGCGCAGATTCCCAGAGTAGCACTGTACCTTTTGTATCCATTCAGATGAGTGCATATGGATCAAGCAAGACAATTACTGAGGGCAAGCAGCAGGTCTGCTAACTGTGATGCCCTGTAAATAATGGGGAAATAATGGAAATGGAGCATTCTCCAGTTGTAATTCAATCTAGGTGTGACTGAATCATTATTAAATGACTGTAACAGTTTCAGGATACTCTTTAAGTGTGGGCTTATCAGTACTATGTGTCTCCAAGGAGACCATGTAAGAGGACACAGTATTTATTTGCACCTTTCATGTAAAAGAATTATAAAGCACTTTATAGCTATTCCATGTAGAGATTGCTGTTTTTCAGTACCAAGTTACAGTGAGTTCAGCAGTCATTCTGTACTTGCTGCTTTACATGATATTTTCAAATGGAAGTGAAAGCTCATCTATTAAATTACAGGCAGGGTATTATAGACTATTGTGGGAATCAAGTGCCCAAGAATGGTACAAGTTAAAGGGCTTACTTTTCAGGAAGGTACAAGGAAGTTCTTATTTCTAAGGGATCTACAAAGTACGCTGTAGTCTGATCTTAAAAAGCATGTATATTGTTGCTCTGGTATCAGGAGCTGTGTGGGAGACCTGTGTTTTTTTCAGTAGGTGGTGTACTCCCCTGTTCTAGCAGAGAACAAGGAAAAATGTGTTGTGGAAGGTGCCATCTGCCAAATGTGATGGAATGGAATGAAATCAGAGGTTTTATCAGTGTGCTTAACGTTAAGCATGTGCTTATGCATCTTTGCTGAAGCAGGGCTGTCATGCTCGGTCTTTTACAGTTTATATAGTGATCAGGACCAGAAACTTTAACAGCTACTACTGTTTAGTTTTCTTACAGGATGCATAAAATAATTTCTTTATATCTTTGAGAATATATGTGTAAAATTAAAAATTACAAGTCTAACTACACTATACGCAGACTTAAGGAGAAGCAGTACCTGAAATTAACCATCACCATGTGGACAAGGTCATCACAGAAATAAATTTTCTACAATTGCAGTATCCTTAGTTTGATCTTAACCTAAGGTTTGATCTCTACCTAAAAATGATTGGCTTTATTACTGGTGGAATTAGGCATACCATTGTAAAAGCTTTAAGGTTGTAGTAAAGCACTCAGTAAATTTCCCCCTTTGTATTGATATAAACAAGCCTTTAAAAAGCTAGGTTTTCCTTGGTTGTAGGCTCCTGTTTTGCTATATGCAAATGTGTAGGTCTGTATGCTTTAAGGTTATCAGTAATTTTAAAAAGTTTTCTCATCTGTCCCAGGACAGGGATTCTACCTACATTTTTGGTTTGTCTCTAATCTTACGAACTTCATGCACCTATCTCAGCAAAGAGAGGGACTGATTTACCTGCTAAGCCAAAATTACTTTTACCTTTTGATCTCAGAATATACTAGAATAAAGAGATGTGTAATGAAAAATTTCTTTAACTGACATAGTCTGAAATTGCAGTAATATTTTAAATTAAAATAATTTAACCAGGATATCTGCTAAAGAAATATCCTTAAGTAAATATTTTGAAATATATTGAGACAGAAGAAACATAATATAGATACTAATTAATAATATAAGAAAGAGTTACTTATATAATTTTTAATATCATGTTACCATGGATTTATTCTGAAAAAGGCAACAAGAAAAGTCAAAAATCCAAGGTAATACGAGCAAGAGTTAATGACTGAGGAGTGGCTTTTGTACAAGCAAGAGTTAATGACTGAGGAGTGGCTGCATTTTCCTAAATTTAATAGGAGTGACAGTTTTGTATGACATTTCTAACTGTGTAGCAGTACCTGTCTTTAAGACCTAATCAGTGAACTCTTTCTTGGGCTATACTGTTTTACTTCATATTGTTTGTTATTAATTCCAGGGGATAATTACTTTTAAAGGGTTAATGCACATAGTTAAGACTGTTGCAACTTTGAAACATCTTCCATAGGACAGAAAATAATAATAATAATAATAAAATAATAAAAAACTAGACTGCATAG
Organism: Nettapus auritus; assembly: GCA_011076525.1. NCBI lineage: Eukaryota > Metazoa > Chordata > Aves > Anseriformes > Anatidae > Nettapus > Nettapus auritus. Next base: position 21,465,642 of record CM021797.1, read on the forward strand.
AAAGGAGGTAGATTTTTTGTCTTATACTGCTCTTTTGAGATAAATACCTTTTGTAAAAATACAATAATAATTCAGAGGTTCAAACCTGGTTTTCATTGAAGTCTGCCTGTAAAATGTTGTTGATATCTGTGGGAGCAAGAGCAGGGCTTCTGTAAGCAATTTTCTGGTCAAGTAGATGCTGCTCTGCAATCTTGTCTTTCTTATCTACAATGGTATTAAAATGTTTGCAATAAAATTTGTGTTGTTTGTAATATTTTGCAGCCACGTACTAGCTTTTGCTTGGTGGAATTAAATTTTAATATTTTTTTCAGTCAATGTCTGGTTTGCTGTGCTGTCTGTTCTATTTGGGGTGCAACTGGGGTCTGTTGAACTTTTATTATGATGATTACCTTTTTTCTACTAGCAGCCTTTTTTTTTGTTTCAGTACTTTCCAGAGAATGGTCAGGTTTTGTCAGAAATTATCTTGGGGCAAGGTGTGGATCTTTACACATTCTGATAATGCAGAGTATTCAATGCTGGTGCTTAGTCCAGACTGATTAACTGTTGAGGGCAGCATAAATCCAGGACAAGGCTGATAAATTTGCCTGTGACTGGCAAAGGCACTGTGTACATGCTCAGAAGTGTGTGAGTTTCTTGCCTAGCAGTGGGTATATTTGTAGCTTTGCCAGAGGACCGGTCATCCACAGCTTTTTAAAAAAATTCTGCACAATATCTGCACAGGGAGTAGTACTTGTGAAGCATAACAGATCCTTTCACAGCCATGTACTTTCCCACAAAAGCTGAGATCTAAGGTAAGCCTTTGCCAGTACACTGCATATACACTTGAAATATTTATGTATGTCAGTAACAGTATTACCACAGTGTGGTTGTTTTACTCTGGTGGGTGGCCGAGCTCCACCACAACCGCTCTCTCACTCCCTGTCCTCAGAGGGAAAGGGGGAGAAAAATACGATGCGAAGGGTTCAAAGGTTGAGATAAGGATGGGGAGATCACTCAACAATTATCATGATGGGCAAAACAGACTCAGCATAGGGAGACAGTAAGATTTATTGCTTGTTACTAACAAGCTAGAGAAGTGAGAAACAAAGGAAAGAAACCAAAAGCACCTTCCCCCCATCTGCCCACTTCCACCTCCTCCCCCCAAGCAGCCCAGGGGAATGGAGGAATAGGGGTTATGGTCAGTCTATAGCACTTCTTCCCTGCTGCTCCTTCTCAGTCGCTCTTGTCCCCTGTGCTGTGGGGTCCCTCCCACGGGATGCAGTCCTTGGTGAATTGATCCGGCATGGGCTTCCCACAGGCAGCAGCTCTTCAAGAACTGCTCCAGATATGGCTCCATACCACAGGGTCCATCCCCCAGGAGTAAACTGCTCCAACCTAGGACCCCACAGGCAGCAGCTCCTGCCAGGTCACCTGCTGCTGCGTGGTCTCCTCTCCACAGGCTAGAGGTCCAGCCCAGAATCTGCTCCTGTGGGAGTCCTCCACAGGCCACAGCCTCCAGTGGTGCAGGTCCACCTGCTCCACTGTGGTCTCCTCCATGATTTGTAGCGTGGAACCCTGCTCCACTGTGGTACTCCATAGGCTGCAGGGGGACAGCCTGCTTCACCATGGTCCTCACCACAGGCCACAGGGGACTTCTGCTCTGGCACCTGGAGAACTTCTCCCCCTCCTTCTTCACCGACCTTGGCGCCCACAAGGCTGTTTCGCACTCCTCTCAGTCTCACAGCTGCTGTGAGGAGCAGCGTTTTTTTGTTTGTTTTGTTTTGTTTTGTTTTGTTTTCCCATCTTAAATATGCTTTCACAGAGGTGCAAACAACATCAGTTACTGGCTTGGCTCTGGTCAGCAGTGGGGCCCTTACCTAACATGGGGCAGCTTCTAGATCCTTCTCACAGAAGCCATCCCTATGGTCCCCTGCTACCAAAACCTTGCCACATAAACCCACTACACCACAGTTATTGATTCCGGGATTTTTAGAGAAATGTAGTGCTGGTAACATGAATCTCTGGGAGAAAGAGTAACTATTGTAGTTATCAAAACAAGTAATGGTCTCATTGCATAGCACTGCTTTTGTGAATTTATATTCAGCTTCTTTTGTCCTTGACAACTCCAACTGCTACATAACTTAGAAATTAGTACGTGAAATTAGTATGTTAATCCCTATTAGAGGGGAAGGTTAGAGGGGGAAAGAAGACTGAAATTACATATTTGCTATATTCCTGATGCAACAGTGGGTGCAAAAAAACAGAACCCACCTTAGCATTGCTTTGGAAACTGAAAGATACTCCTGCAAGGATGTACCAGTTATGTTAGATGACAGGACTGTTTTCACTAAGGCACAGTGGGTAGGATGAACATAAGATAGAAAGAGCTTAAATGCAGCACTCTTGCCTGCAGAGTGAGAAGGCTGCTGTTTCCTAAGTAATATTCTATGACCACAACACGGAGATGCTCCTGTTTCACTTCTACCTTCATGACAGCAGCATCACCATGCACTGGCAGGGGTAGCAGATATAGCAGGAGATATTTCTTGGTTTAAACTGCAGATCCTACTTACATGGTCATGTCTCATATCCTTCAGGGAATACACAGAAGGCTGAATAGAAATATCCTGTGGTTTGGCTTTGATCAAGAAGACAATATTGCCCACAAAGGTTTCAGAGGTCCTTCTCGGGAATTCCAGCTCTCTACATGGGGAGATACAGACTGCAGGAAAAGGTGAAGGTAGGACAGCAAGAGTATTCTGCTGGTGTTCAGCCCCATGCCCCAGCATATGTTGAGAGAAAGGAGGCAAGACATGCTGTGGATTGGTCTGGGCTAGATTTGGAGCATTATAACAAGCCCTTAGCAAAAAGTAATAAGACAGACAGTATCGATAGACAATGAGGTGGACTGAAAACTGGCTGAACAGCCAGGCTCATGGGGTTGTGGTCAGTGGCACAAAGTTTACCTAGAGGTGAGTAACTATTAGTATACCCCAGGTGTCAATACTGGGTCCTATCCTGTTCAACATCTCCAGTGATGATCAGGATAATCAGCCAGCACACGTACTCACCAATTTTGATGATGACACAAAACTGGGAGGCTGATGTATCAAAGGGTCATGCTACTGTCCAGAAAGACCTGTACAGACTAGAAAAATGGACCAACAGGAACCTCATGAAGCTCACCTAAGGGAAGTGCGAAGTCCTGTACCTGGTGAGAAACAACTCCTGGCTCCACTACATTCTGAGGACTGAGCAGGTGGAAAGCAGCTTTGCAGAAAATGACCTGGGTGTCCTCCTAGTGGACACCACGTTGAACATAAGCCAGCAGTGCACCCTTGCAGCAAGAAGGCTCATGATATTGTGGGCTGCATTAGGAGAAGTGTTGCCAGCCACTCAAGGAAGGTGCTTCTCCTGAGCTCAGCTCTGGTGAGGCCACACCTAGAGGACTCTGTCCAGTTCTGGGCTTCCCAGTGCAAGAGAGGCAGGGACATACTGGAGAGAGTCCAACAACAGGCCATGAAGATGGTGAAAGTAGCAGAGAATCTCAGACAAGAATAATTATGTGAAGTTATTACATAAGGTTGAGGACCAGTACTGCGTCCTTCAAAAATGGACAGATCAATGAAACGATTCCAGGTAGAACATATGATACTAGAAGAATTTGGCCCACATTTCGGTCCATTTCTGTTGTTTTCTGTACCCTTAATTCTCTGACTGTAATAACTCATGGTATTCTTTTTTTTTTTTCTCTCACTCATATCATGAGTCAATATGATCAATCTCTGTTTTTGTACCAGTTCAAACTTTCAGTGATCATCTTTCTTCACAAAATTACTGAAACATGTAGCTGCTGCAGTTCTCTAAGGGTAAAGTTCAGACGAGTAACAAAGAAAGAATCAAAAGCAATCAACTCATACTATTCCACTATGATTCATCTTACTGTTGAAAATAGATATTCAGAATTTATAATTTAAACTGACGTTTTGTTATTATTTGTTAAAGTCTAAAATCTAACTTTTTACAGGTAAAGGTGTTATACACAATTTTCCAATTCTGGGTGATTTAATTTGGCATTCTCAACAGAAGGGCTTCTTTTAAAAGACATCTGAAGCAGAAAAACTAAAGATCACCTTTTAAGCCTGATAAACCTTAAATACACCTATTTATCATAAACTGCAGTATTAATATAGATTCCAACAAAATCAATGGGAGTTGGTATAGAAGTGATAGCTGCTACCCAGTGCTACCCAGTATTTGTGATGGCTTAAGATTGCAGCTTGGTTTTAGGATGAGAAAACTGAAGTAATTACATTCTGACTCTTTACTAGATACCATTTTAACTTAAGAATAGTCATATTTCATTTTCCATCAAGCATTTTCTTCAGACGAAATTTTTCTACATTTCTGGTAAGGTATTAAAATATAATCAGGCAATCACTTAAAACATATTGCACATGTAATCTTTTATCGTCAATCAAGAGGATGAAGCAGAAAGAGTAAATGCCATCAATAAAAAGACCATGGTAAGTCATTTGATATTGATACAAGTATTAATAATTAATTATATAAAATTCTTTTTACTCTGTCATAAAGAAATTAATATTAAAATGTTAATGGTGAAACGTACTCCACTATTTCTGAGATGCTCAGAGGTTGGACTCGGTGATCTTGGAATTCTCTTCCAACCTAGATGATTCTGTGATTCTATGTGATTCTGTGATTCTGTGAATTTAAACTAAGCAGAGGGGAAATCTGCATGTAGCCACACTACATTAGTATAAAGTAAAGGATATTAGATATTGACATAAAAATCTACTTAATGATCCTGCTCAATGAGTAAGTGAAAAATAATATTTTAAAGAATCCTGTGTTATTTCAGTCTGCCTAAAATAATCCCTGTTTGGGGGATACTAACTCCTTGAATAATTAGGTTGCTATTCAAGAAATAGTGTTTAGACTTGCAATCCAAGTGTGAAAATAATAAACTCACAAAAGCCTGTCCTTAATCCTTGATGATTATAAATCCTTTAGGATGTACATGATTCCAGAATACATTACCAATCATAGTATGGCATCTGATGGTGCCTGAAAGACAACACGTTCCAATTAGAAACATATGAGGTAAGAATGTGTTTGCCTTGCAGATGGCTCTAGCTAGCTAATGTATGCATTTCATCTGTCAGAAGTTAAACTAGTTCTAAAATAATTTGAATTAGACGTCAGGGAGAGAAGAATATGTTAATTTTCTTTTATATCTTATCAAGTAGAAAATGTTTGCAAGAAGTTATGTTACAGGCAATTTATAGACCTATCTGGTTCCATCTTAAAGAAGTGTACCCCACTTTTTATCATTCTAAATACTTGTAAGCTAAATGAACATATAAGTTAATAATTATTTGTAATGTCTTAAAGAACACAGATATTACACATGAACATAATTCATTTTTTCATTAAAAACAATAGTGTGACCTAAAAAATTGTCTGATAAATCTGCATTATACTCACCTGAGTTAATACTCACAGACCCATTCTTGTTTGTCCTCTGAGAAATAACTTAAATTCTGAACTACAAAAACAATCATGATGCCATTAAATTACGAAGCTGTACTGGTACAGTTACTTAATTCTGTTTAAGACAGAAATATAGTATAATGGTAACAATAACATAAATTGCTATACCCTCCACTTTCTTTAACTATTATTCCGATATTCAATGCCTATTATTTCAATGTCCTGCTTTTTAGAGTGATTTACAGCCTGAGTTCTCCTTATTTTGAATCTCTAAAAACAAGTTCTTCAGAATTTCCTATGAGGATTTTAGTAGTAATATCGCTCAACGTGCAAAGCAGTTGGAGCTTCTTAAGTGAAAGGCACTTTTACAAGCAGAAGATGACATCAAATTCAAATTAACATATTTGGGGAACAGTAACTAGTTGTGATTATTATCATAAGTCAAAGTACAGCCAATTACACATGTATTATGCAGTTATTAACCACATTCTTTTATAGATATTTTTATATTTTTTTAAAAAAAAAAAAAAAAAAAGCTGTTGTAGCATATACTGCTAATATTAAAAGTTTTTCAGGATTTTTTGATGATGTTAAGGAGGAGATTTCTGGAAGATTTCCACTAACAGCATTCCTCCACATATTGCTTAGCCAAGTACTCTCAGTAGGAAGAGGAGAAAATGTCTAAACCTTCAAATGGAGTAGACAGTACGTTATGCTGAGCAACAAAATATAAATTACAGTGTGATTTATCATTTTGTTTGATTGATTGATTATTTTTTTTTACTCACTAGAAAGATTAGTTCATTTCACATCTAGGCTTTTTATCAAATACAGCAAAGCAATCCAGTGTCAAGAAACCTTTCCATTATCATTATCATCAGTGATCAGCAATGTGATCATAGCAGCCATACAATTCTTTTTTTGTACAAAAGAATGCTTGAAAATACTGTTGAGCTGTCTCTTTGAAAAACATAATAAGCATAAGGCTGCATTATTTTAGAAAGACAGTACAATTGAGATATGAATTGAATACAAAAATTGTTTTAAATGTATTGAAATGACTCACTTTTTTAGAGATTAGCAGTGGGTAGATTTCAAAAACAGGGTAGCATTATATCAAACATAATGAAGGGAAATGTTGCTTTTGTTTTGTTTTGTTTTGTTTTTTTTAAAATCTTTAGATGCAAAAACAATTCCTGTATGTTTCTTCCTGAAAGATAAAGCACAGTTACAGGAGTCAGAGTACACCTAAAATCAAGAAGCTGAGTAAGAAAATGCCAAGTCCTAGAAAATAAAGTCTTCCAAATGAAAGGATTAAGTCCTGATTCAGTAATAAAAGTTGTCAACTGCCCTTGTATTTAACTTGCTGCTATGGACAAATCCTATCTCTTGCTAATCCTTTTTTTCTACCACTGCAACAGCCATACTGCACATGATACTTGTGCTCCATCCCCCTTTCAGCACAGGAATCCTCACAGGGATGACAGCCAGCATAGCTGGCTCCATGCAGAACCACTTGGCATTAGGAAATCATACAGATGGCAGCAAGCATCGTCACATGACATTGCAAACTGACCATGCACTGCCAGAGCAGACTTGAGGTGACTGCTACAAAAAGTGTGAATTCAGTGGCTGCAGCTATCCAAATATTCTTCCTTTATTCCCCAGAAGGAACTGTAATGCAGAATGAATTAGACTTTGATCCTCTGAAGGTCCTTGGCACCTAACTCCCCTAACAGTAATATCTACTATATGTACTTATCACTGAGCACAGCATTCTTTTTTCTACAGTTTATTGGCTAGAGTACTTCAACAAAAAGGATTTAAACACATCCTTCTGAAACCAAAGCTTCCCTTGTCCAGACCAAATGCCCTAACCACTAAGTGATTATGGAGGCACATGAGGTTGTTGCAATGCTTTATTGTCAAATGAAAGAAAGATATTAGTATCTGTATTTAAATACGTTACTAAGTCCAGTAGATGGAATTTCAGTGTTCCACTTTCACAGAAATTCAGTGTTTAAGATACATGCTGTAGCTGCGAGTATGTGCGAGACGGGGAAAAGTGGCACATACTAAGCTTAGATACCCCTTTCAAGTTTTGGAGGCTGTTTCTGTCCATTCAGAATATGACTGTAGCGTATCACATTCTTCTGTATCTAATCTCTCTTCTAGATAGAAGGAATCTCAGCCCTACTTTGAATTTCAGTACCCTTGGTAAATACCTAACTTGAAGATCTGAGTATGGCAATACCTTGAGTCCTCTTAATCCTGGTCTTTCATAATCCAGATCCTAGAAAACAAGTGTTGTTTGTAGTTATGAAAAATACCCCGTTTCAGTATTGGAAAGGCAGCAACAGCTTTTTGAGGTTACTTTGAGTATGTTCTGAGAGTTGAATGTAACTAAAACCACTGTCCAAGAACTCTTAGTATTATTTAATATTTATAAGATTATTGTACTTTTGTATATGCTGGTTTGTAGAGAGAAAGTATGGCTACAGATACTTTATCATTCTAAAATCCTAACATATCAAAGTAAATACCTGATTCAAACTGTGGAAATACTTCTCTTTCACATTATTAGTCACAAAGGAAAATATTTGATAAAATGGTTTCCATTCCTATGTCAATTTATGCCAGTGGTCTCAGCATCCTCCTGCAATCATTACTATCACCTAGATAAGCATTGTTATAATTATATTAGCTATGTTTATATTGGAAAACAGCAGATTTCTCATTTATTTTTATATTGATGAACGAATTTCTAACATAAACAAATTAAACAAATTTATTACAAGCTACTACTTTCAAGTAGTGGATTTCAAAATCAATTGAAATTTACTGTAATAATAAATTAGTGGGAATATGAAAAAAAGTTTAATAAAATGACCAATAGTTAATTATTAAATAACTGAAAATTTTTTTTTAAAGTTAAAAAAAAAAAAAAAAAAAAAAAATCTCTGAAAAGCAAGAAAATATATTTCTCTTTTCAGATATTTGGTGAATGCAAAGAAAAATGTTCAGGGTTTACTTCAAATAAATATCTGTTACAACAAAACTTTTCAACTTTAATGAAAAAAAGAGGCAAAATAACACTAATGTATTTGTGCTAATAATAATAATAATAATAATAATAAAGAAATCAGTGTTTGACATTGCCAGTTTATAGAAGATGCAATTTTTATGTACTATATTGGCCTTGAGGCTGTTTATGTTGGAAACATAGAATTATAAAATGTTCTGGGTTGAAAAGTACTATAAAGATCTCCATATCCTGGGTGGCCAGGTCCGCCATTTCCATCTGGAGAGGGACCACATTTTCCCTAGTTTTTCTTTTATCATATTCAGTCAGAATCAGAGTGGTTGCAGTCCTTGCTGAGAGCCATAGGGAACATATGCAAAGCTTCTTCTCTCACCATTCTGAGTTGTCACAGGTGTTCCTTAATTTTCTGGGAAATATGACAAATCCTTCTTTCTATAGCAGGCACTGTAGTTTCTGATGTTCTTTTAACTGTGTTTTCATCAAAAGCCTGTGGTAAGTTCAGAAAAAAATAATGTTGTAATAAGGTAATATAGATATATGCATTATAAAAGAAGAGAAAAAAATATTTATATTAACTACCAATTACTTAATGAACTTAAATGTTGTTCCAATTCTGTGGTGACTACTGTATATGTAATAAAAAATTTAGACTGCAGGTTTTTATTATAACCTAGAAATTTGATAAATAACCCAAGCTTCATAATTTCCTTTAATTTTGTATTTACGTAATGAGAACTCAACACTGTAGTAGTTCAGATATCAACAGATGAGCCAGACACCTGTCTCTAATTGCTTGAAACTGTCATAATCTAAGAAATAGTATTTGCAGACTTTGTAGAGTGAAAAGCAGATAACGTCTCTCCAGATTACAAAGACTATGAATATGGAGTGACCGGTTCAAGTTTTCATAGGATGAACTGTTCTTCATTTCCAAATCTCTGCTTTCAAACTCACGCAGATGAGTTCAGCCTAAAAGTCTGTACTACTACTGTGTTTCCTAGAGATTTCCTATATGCCAGTTACATATACTGCTGTTATAAGACATGGACCCCCAAGTCTTCAGCTTGAAGGAAGTAAACCTACATTGTTGTCTTTTCCTCCAAAAATACCATTAACACTGTGCAGCAAGTGCAGTATAGTTCTACATAACACCAGTTCTAACATATGGGGTGTACATGAGCATGCAGCACCAAGGAGCTTTTCAAGTGTTAAATACTCCTGCTGATCCACAGACTGAGAACATGCTGGATATTACACAAAGGAGCATGGTAATAAATTATTCTAATAGAAGAAAATTATCAGTGAATTTGAATGGTATGACAAGACAAGAGGAGAGAGAGCATCCTCAAAAAGAGAAATATTTTTTGAATCTTCTCCATGAGGAAAAAGACTTTAAACATGATGTGGTGATAATAAGGGAACCAGTATGGGATTCAGAGGCAGAATAACCTGACTTGACCTGTATTCACATGTCAGGGAGCCCATTAGAGAGCCGCAGCCCACTGTTCTTACGAGCCATTTTAAGTAACCTAGGGACTGTATTAGCTTTGGACAGACTGCAAATAGGATGACTCTTTCCTGTGCCCAACATGTCTACTGCCACAGGATCAATAAGGAAAGGTAAGAAAGACATCAATTAGGGCACTTATATTACCTATCAAAAGGTGCTTATGCTAAGAGTAGGTCCAGCAGAAAGACTGCTGTGTTTTTTTTCATTGTCTTTTCAAAGAGAGGAAAAATGGGAATAAAGCATTTCACACAGCTGTAAGGAGATAAAGAAGCATGGCCAGTGAACCTAAGGGAGGATAGTAAAAGAAAGACTTAGAAGGAAAATAAAGGACTTCTGTTTCTCTTCTGACATTTAAGGAATTTACTTTTCATTAGAAATCAGATAACTGTTGCATTAGCTTGAGCTCTCTATTGTGAAATATTAATAGCATTTCTAGGTTTTGTTCTGTGGCTTTGACCTGATTTCCTTAATATCTTCTCACAACAAAGCCATCTACTCCCAACAGAATTTCTGAAACCTTTTAGGACATAGGGTTATTAATTACTTTGGCAAAATTACAAATAGAAGATTTTAACTAATCTGAATGGTTTGACACAGACTTTTTTGTACTTTTCAGCACCATCCACAGGAGCAGGTGAACCTTTGTCTGTCTTATGTAATTTAGATCTATAAAAATGTTTCCAACTTTACTCACTTTCCACACCATTCTTTGGTTCAGAAATATAGCTGCTTAGCCCAGAATGTCAGGTAGACTCTCCTATCCTATTCTGGAAGAGATTAAAACATATTTGATGCTGTATCTACTATAAAGTTATTTCTCTGTCCCTCACTACAACTGGTTTGAAAAAAACACACTCAGAATTTCCTGTCTGTGAACCAATAAAAAATCTAAATAACAGTCACAATTGCAGGTCTGCAAGGTGAGTTGTGTGATTCAAACAGAATACATCATTTTATTCACAGTCATTTAGGTGTAGGGAAAAATAAACACAATGCAAGATAGCCACCATTAAAATGTGACATAAACTGTTCATTTAAGTGCAAAAAAATGTCAATGACAAAGAATAATGCCTCACTTCTTGAGCATTTTGTATGTCCTTGGCTAAAGGAGAACTGCTTTCTGGACTGTTAAAAGCATTTTACTGACTGTCTTAACCTGCCTGTAAATAAATTCAATTTTTTAGCTTTTTCTTCTGTATTTCAAAATGGGAACAGAAATGCAGTTTATTGTTAGGAAAATAAGAAGAATACATTTCAGTGTGTACAGTCCATGAATAGATGGCAAAAGTCTCTTAAAGAGAATAATTTTTAAGTTAGTATCATAATCATCTAAAGAATTCCTTAAATCAGAATCCTTCCCTTCTCATAACTAAATGGTCTTCTGAAATAAACAGCTTTGTTTCACTGGGAAGAACCTAACAAAGAAAACCTGAAGGACCGTATTTATACTTATGGCTGGAAAGAAGAAAATCTTGGGTGGGATTTTTCAAACCTGACCCAATAAATCAGGACTTAAAGTTTACATATTCCTCTCTAAACTCAAGTATACCAAAACTAAACAGTGTCATCTTCCAATATGATCTTAGCTCCCTTTAAAGCCTACTTTTCAGTGTTGATATTATTATAAATTCCAACTTTCATAAAAAGATGTTAGTACTGATGCTTATGAGGTGCAAAGAAAGAAAAGGAGATAGTAACATTCTCAAAATATATCAGTAGTTCTGCATCCTGCAAATGCAATTTTGTCACAGACTCTTTGTGAAGATAAAGAAGAGAATAGATCAGAAAAAGCTTTTGTCCCCTTAAAGCCTTATATGCTAAATCCAAGGCATATGTATGTTAAACCCACAGCCTTACAAGGGGACTGGAATTTCTAAACTTGACCTCTTAAAAATATTTTTTACTTCCTCCTTTTTCACATCCCTCCACACGGCTGCAGGTGTGATCCCCCCAGAACAATTAACTGTAAATAATGTTAATGATCTTGTGTCTGAATATAGTAGAACATATCTAAATATGTTTATTTGAACCAGTTTTTATCTGAATATCTGTAGCTAAATGTAATATTACCATATTCATAAAGCTACAGCTCTGTGGACTTACAGGGTCAAGTACTCAGAAGCTGCCACAGATCTTTCCTTTTCTCAGCTGTAATCTAGTAAAGTTCCCGTAGACTAACCTCTGGTACTTGGTATGTTTTATAGCTTTATTTTTATTATTCAAGTTCCCAATAATCAGATTGAATGATGATAACAGCAGACAATTCTCTAAGAGAAATCAGAATCATTCTCATATATGTTAGTTCTATAAATGTACACACTTAAATGACTATTACAAACTGATTTTGAATTGTATGATTGCAAAAGCATTTTTATTAAACCTATCCTTTTCTTTCTGATTTATTAAAAATATTTTATTCATTGGAAAAGTAAGCTAAAATTGCTTTGAGCTGCCTTCTTAAATAACTTCCAGATTGAACATGTACATTTTGCATGCAAATAGGACTGAAGAATTGTGGCTACAAATAGCTATGGTTAATTTGAATATGCAAAAATAGTATTTGCATATGTGAACACTACTGGAAGTAAGATAGTTCAAAAAACAGACTTGATATCTGTGTTTTCTAGTTTTCTACAGGCTGGCAGGAATATTTATCAAACTAAAAACACATAGGAATATCAGGAAATTAACAAATTTGAAAACTGGTGACAAAAGGGAAAAAGAATAGAATTATAATATATATAAATAATAGAATATATAATATTATCCAGTATACTCTCATAATTCAGCAATTAAGCCACCTGTATTTTATGGAAATAAAGCTTCATAAGGATGAATATTTCTCAGAAATTATAAATAAATATATATATATATGGTCTTTGAATTTTTACTGAGTCTCCTATAAGTCTGTGCCCCTGTTCTGCATCTGGACCAAGTTCAAATTCTATTCCTGCTACACAAGGAAATCTGAATGTTAAGAAGACAAATGTTGGAGAGTAAAAAGGAATAAATCAAATTAATGAACCATTCAGAACAATAAATGCAGTAAGAGGCAGACTCAGAGCAAATAAACATTGTTCAACACACTCTTAAAATAACCAAATTTGTAAGATCATACTTGCAACAAATAGCCCACGGGGAAGGGGAGGGGGAAGGGGAAGGGAAAGGGCTGAATGGTTCATTAATTTGATTTATTCCTTTTTACTCTCCA
>CM021797.1:21486130-21497145 GCA_011076525.1 Nettapus auritus
ATAATAAAAAATAAAATAAAATAAAATAAAATAAAATAAAATAAAATAAAATAAAATAAAATAAAATAAAATAAAATAAAATAAAATAAAATAAAATAAAAACTTGCATTTGCTTGGTGATCCTAGAGGCCTTTTGCCAGACAAAATAGTTTCTACTTAATAATTTGATAGGTTAATATACTGCTATTTTCAGTAACCAGTTTTGTTGTCTACTAGTTCTGAAACTATTTGTCACAATCTCATTTGTGAGTCTGAACACTTGCTGCCCACATCAAAAGCAAAGTCTGTTGCATCTGAAGAGTCAATTATTCTGTTTATTAAACAGTATGTCCTCCCAAAAGCACAATTTTTATGGTTTGTCTGTTAATTTTGAGGCAAATTATAGGCCAAACCCAAAATCTTATATAGACTTAAACAGTCTTGGATTTACTTCTCCCTTAAAACAACAGTCACACAGCTGCCATAAGTAGCACTTAAATTAGGGATTAACTGCATTCTTTTTTAAAGAAGCTACTGTTCAGTGATAATTTTTACATTATGGTACCATGCAGCTAGGAGTAAATTTTCCTTTTATTTGACTTTTGCAATTTTGGAGGATAACTTTGTTTCTTGAGTCATTCCTGAAGAGGATACTCCACTTGTAGAGAGGAATTTGGGGGGAGAGGCTACCAAAGTGCATCTCCTACACCCTATGTATCCTATGAAGACATACAGACATAGTGTGGTACAGCCCTAACTGGGAATGAAAGAGGGCCAAAAATGCTGCCACTATACAAAGAGTGTGTTTGTTCTGCTGTGACAAAGGGTACACTTCAGCCACTGGATCCAAATAGATTCTACCCATCATATCAAGAATTTCAGCTGTGTTGACAATGCAGAGACCACGATCTGTATTAAAGGTAAGAACACAAGGTCGTGCCTGGTATAACATAATCAAAAACCTGCAGATGACCCACACAACTGTGAATAAACCAACAAACTACAGGTATTGTGAAATTCAACTTACCTTCTATTTATTTACCAAAGACTGCAAGTGGGCAGAACATTTAAAAAGGGAATCATATGTTTTTCCTCCGTAACTACGTTTAAAGCTGATGGATTTAAGCAGTGTCCATGAAAATAACAACTGAATTAAGGCAATCGGGCTTCTTTATAGCTGTAGCAAGTACACAAAGGGAAAAACAAACAAACAAACAAACAAAAAATACACAAGCTGTCCCCACTTTATACACTCTTCTTGCTGTTCATCCATATTTCTAGTTTCCATTTCACTGCTGAATTAATAAAGCTTTAGTTTGGCATTATCTCAAAACAAATAAAAATACTTAAAGATAAAACAGATGAACAATACTTAGATAACTCCATTATTTACAAATATCCATGGCAGGTGTTCTCTGAGTAGAAAGGGAGAGAAAAACAAAACAAACAAACAAAAAAAGCTACAGCAAAATGTGGACTTGCTCTTTTGCTACATCCCACTGACTTGCATTTTCTTATTTTGACCTTCATTGCTATATAGCTGCTCTCTTACCACTTTCATTTCACTTTATTTTGTAATTCACAAGTACTCTCTATTGTTGTTCAGTTTTTTTTCACCCTGTTTCTTCACCTTAGTAAGTTTCTTTTTCTTCCCACCTTTCTTCCCCAATTTTAAAAATATTTTTAAAAGTTGTACAAATTCCTGGAATATTTAATAGACTAATGCTTCCATCAAATCACTTCCTTGGTGTTCTGTTGAAAAGAGCATTTCCAGTAAATAAATGTTAAGAAATGTTGCTTCCAACAGTACTGAATCTGAAAAGCAGAAAAGATGCTGAAGTAGTGGCAGTGAAAGAATATGTCTCTTGAGTTCATAAACTTCTTGAAATAACAAAATAAGACTAGGGAAGGTTGAAAAATCATTTTAACCTCCTATGGGAATATTTATAAGTCAATATTTCTTGAAAAACTGACACGATTTTTTTATAATTCCAAAAAGGCACAGAAAAAATAGAGTTGAACAGGACACTGAAGAGCCTATTAGCCAATTTTCTGCCAAGACATGATTAACTCTGCATTCATAGTTTCTGACAGAATGTTGTCTAAATTTCCTAACAAACTTCAGTTAAAGTTTCAAGTAGAAAACTAATCCAGATCTTTACTATCCTTACCATCACGCAGAGTTTTCCATCTAACCTGAATACTCTTGCTGAAATTTACTACATTTCTATGATTCCAGATTTTTTTCCTTTCGCAGCAGCATTTTTTGTACTTGAGAACTGCTGTTATATTCCCTCTGTCCTCTACTTCCAGTACCTTCAACCTCTATTGAGTTCCCATTTTCTACTCCCCCCTTTGTTTTCTCCCCTCCAAGAGGCCCACATCTTTCTTCAAATGCAAGACTCCATATTGTACCAGCTAACTCACCTTGTAAAGCCAAGGCTGAGTAAAGATTAAGTGGAATTACTACTTCATGCTGAGTAAAGATTAAGTGGAATTACTACTTCATGCATCTTGCTAGCTGCACCACTAGTTATACCTCATTTTAGGTCTTTTCTTCCTAACATATTCATCTTCAACTCAACAATAAAAATGTAGATCCTGTAATGCAGAATTCTACATGGCCAATTCTCATTTGTTTGGTGGGTAACTTCTACCAAAATGCTGTGTCTTACACATTTCCTTACACGATTGTACAACACTTTTAAAGATAGCATCTTTGCTTTGCCATCATCCCAATGAATTATCATCTATCAAATCTGAGCAGCAATTCCTTTCATATTCATGTCATTTAATTGAACAGTTATATCCCCAATACCCTCATCTGGGTAACATAGAAAACTACATTCAGTGTTAAGAATAACCCACTGATTATATCAAGATATAGTTTAAACTGTTTTGTTCTCCCTTAGCTTTGGCATTCCTCAGGGAAAGAGGAAAGAAACGGTATATACACAGATATTAATGCATAGCGTGTATGTATTCCATATATATATAACATATATTCCAAAGGATTTCTCCAGTTCTATGTGGTTACTCTTGGTGAACAAAGGTGGGACTAGGAATCCAGCCCTGTAAGTTTATCATGCAAAATGTATTTTGTGTTTATGCATATAGTTCCATATAATTTAAAATTATTTGTAGAATAAACCTTCCTCTCTCATGAGTTGAAATCTATGCAAGGAAAGATATTAATTTTGTTTATATTTGCTGATTAACACACTAGCTTCAAAACTACAATTTCACCTGTCATTTACAAGGAAAAAAAAAAAAAAAAAAAAACAATAAATCAATAAACCATTCTTTGAAAAAACAGATGGGAATGTGAACAGCAGAAAAATGTGTGATAAACAAGATGGGAAAAAAATAAGGATAAAATATAGAGCAGAAAGGTAACATGAGAACAGAAGAACAAATGAAACATGAAAACAAGCCAATTAAAAAAACATGGGCTATAAACCATGAAGAAATTAAATCAAAGAAGCAATAGGACAAAGTTGAAAAGAACAGGAAAAAAAAAAGTCAAGAACAAAAATCAGTTGATGAAACAACATTGAAACTAAGCACTTACTTTTTTGCTTTTAAACTATAATTCACTCCTGTATTTTTAGTCATATATTCTCAAATCTTTAGCTCTTTATTGGCAGCACAACAGCTTCATGCAGGATTTTAAAAACATGCTTCCAGACAAAGATGTGATATATCTTTCTGAATTTCTGCAGGTCCTCCCACATGCTGCATCTTTTTTTTTTTCAGTCTAAGATTCATTAAAACTTTTTTTTTTTTTTTCTTTTAAATACATTGCCAGAAACATTGGCCTGTCATGATTGTCTTTAATCTTTTTTTAACTCTTACAAAGCTGTTTATCACACCATCAGGCAAAACCCCAATTAGAATTATTAGAAAGATGTCTTCCAACATCTGTGAAATAGAAAGAAGGAGGACAAATTAGAGGAGACAGATGCACAGCCAGATTCTCAGAAGTGCATGGCATTCAACAAGAACAGTTGCCATTTTTGTTTGTTCTGTTTTGGCTTGAAAACTGTAGTCATTAAATGTAAAGACAATGGGAACATACTAGGTCAACAAGCTTGGTGAGAACAGATTGATAACTCCCAGTTAAGAAAAAGTACAATATAGGAACTTGCAGTATATGTTTCTGTTAAGAATTATGTGATTTCCATCCAGTTACAGCAGCAAAGCTAAAAAGCTTGAAAGGCAGAGAAAGAGCTCAAGGTTCCCCACTGAAATCACTGTTCAATTATTTCAACTCATATTGCATTTTCATATAAAAATTAAATGTGCTGCACCTGCCATGTACCAAAAGTAGATAAGCAAGTGTTTGTGGTGTGTTGTAATGATTCTTAGATGGAAACCACATCATTTTCTGTGTGATTTAAGCTTTCATTGAAAGAAAATTTTAAAATGTGGTTATTAAAATAATCATCTAAATGTGAAAATATATTGAACCTGCAGAGTAACAATCCAAATTATGACTCTTAAGAAGATGTAATCTATTTCTATTCATTCCAATAAAACATTAGTTTCTAAGTGCTATAATGATAATTTTAAGAATCAGTATTTTATCTTTTCTGACCATTTAACAACAGATAAACAGAAACTGTAGTCAAAGTTTGCTTTGTAGGACTACAGCTTCTCTTTCAAACTTGTAGCCAGTGAATGGTCATGATGGGCAGAACATTGGAGGTATAAAGTAGTCAGTAAAAGCATTTTCACAAACACCAAATTCACATGGCAGACAGAAGAGGTTTCTAAGTACTGCTGCCTTCAGTGCATTTCCTAATTTTGAGCTGTATTCTGATAACACAAACAGGATATTCTCAAAGTTACTAAGCCTGCATGTCCAGTCTGATTTAGCTTCCAGATTTTCATTAGGTCACTGGTTTTGAGAGTTTTCTTTGAATTATTCCCTGCAACAGCATAATTGTGTGGTATTCACATCGGATACAGTAGTGAAATTTTACTGTCCTTGATTTGCTTTTGAAATCTGAAAATATTTGTTCTTCTTTAAATGTTATCAAATATCTGTTTGTTTTTTGTTTTTTTTTTTTTTTCTTTTTCTTTTTTAATCTTGAAAGAGAACCACTAAAATATTATAAAAACAATCTATCCACAAAAAGTATAGATGTTTGCATACAACCTACTAACAAGACCCTTTTTGTTGGTATAGCTTATGCTGGTTGATATCCCATTTTTGAGCACCTGATCAATGATGAGTAAGAGACAGTATTGACACAGTGGCAAACTACTTCTCATACTGACTAATCCAGAAGTTTTATATAGGACTTTATTTCTGATAACTGCATAGATCTACAGAGGAACCATGGTCACTACAATGGCTATGTATTTTGTCATCTATGCCTCTTCTGCAAGTATATGACTTTTTAAATATTCCTGAAGATACAGTGGAAGGCCATTCTATCGGTCCAGGCATTTTTTCCTATAGAAGTGAAGGCAATGAAGATTATTTGTTTTTCGTATTTACATGTTATTCTCAGGTTCTCAAAAGATTGGACTTGTTTTTTTGAATTAAGCTTACTTTTCCTCAATACACAAAGAACAGCAATTTATACGTTTAATATAAAAACACAAACCCCACATACTTTTCTTATGTATCCATAAAAAATCTGCCAAACCACTGTATGCCAAACTCTGCACTTCCAAAGTAGCAAAGCACCTGTACATTTACAAGCATTAGTTTTTTAAACATCCATCTGACTAGAGCTGTATATTCTCACTCCTCTGTCTTACAGTTCCTCACAAGTCCACTGTGTGCTATTTTCTGTATCTATTCCTATTCTACTTTTAATAATAGCAATGCTTTACTTCAAGAGTTTAATCTTCACCATTCTGTAAATAATGTACAGATTTTTTATGTATAAGAATTTTATCCTAATATTTTACTACCCAGTCATTTATGAAAATTGTCATAGGACATTTTATTTATGAGGAATTTAAATAATATAATAAAGAAAATTAACAACTAGTTCATAAAAACATATTCTATTTTTTTTCTGTGGTTTATGACCTAAAATATATATTTCTTGATTACTTTACTCACACTCATTATTTTATTTTTATTGATTATTTTATTTACATGAAGATTTATCTGTGGACTTATTTTATCTTCCACTCAGTGTTTGACTTTGTTTTTATGCCATATTTTCTATCCTAAAAAGAAAAAAATAAGGCAAATTTATATTTATTTATTGCAAACCTTGTGCTTTACTTACTGTACTAAAGCCAAATATAAATTATCTCATTGATACTTTCATAACAATAAACTGGTATTAAACTCATTCTTTTCAGAATAATTTCAGAAATAATTGCTAGTTTCTTCAGTTTGAAGACTTGTAAAGCTAATGTTTATTTTTTTCAGTAGGCATTTTGTTGTTTATTTTTTTTTCTCGTAACAGGATTGCTGTTATTTTAATGTCATTAGCATTATTTTGTTTTTTACTTTACTTTTTTTTTTAATATAGAGGTGAAAGAAACCTCTATATATTAAAAAAAAAAAAAAAAAAAAAAAAACAAAAAAAAAAAAAAAACTGATTTTATGGACCATCTGAGATTTTCTTGTCTTCATATCCTACATCTTTTGGACCAAATCTGGATAAATTTGAACCAGGCAGTTATCTGGCTACCTGAGTGCTCCTGGAGGGAGCATATAAGCTCATGTTGCAGTTGCATATGTAAATACATGTTGTAAAAGCAACAGAGAAGGTTGAAAAATATCCTAGATTATCTGATTTATAATTTCTTTCATTTCCTGACTTAAGTAGTAGTTCTTAAGTGCCAAAAATCTCAGTGCAATAATCTCTAGCATCCTCAGGGCCTAACTTATGCATCATATGCAGTGTTTTGCAACGCTTAAAGAAAAGGAACATAGAAGCAGACTATAGCCATTTTGACATTTGCTAGTTTAAGCTTGTTGTTTCACATATTCATATCCAGGAGCAACATGCTGCTGGGCTGGCAGCTACAAGCTCACTGCATTTTATATATATATATATTTCTACTGCCTGCAAAGCAGGATAAGCCCCTTCCTCAGTGTCTCTTCTGCTACAAACTGTGTGGGCATTAATTTCCTAAACTTGTAGATTTGCTGAGACTGACAAAACAGGACTTGGAAAAATGTTGATATTTTCTTTATAGTCTTGTGCAATACAGTGTCAGCCTTCACTGTATTGTGGATATAAATTTCATAGGACAGAGATATCTTTGCTTTGAGAGATATCTGCTTAAATTATTTTTAAAACATTTTAAAAATAGACCCACTTACTGCATTTGGTGTCAAAAACACTGTATTGACTTTTAGAGAGGCAAATACAATATTTTTTTCTGTGCCTTGTTATTAGACTAATAGACACTAAAATGAACTGATGTGCAATCTTTGGTACAAATGTTTCAACTTTGTCAGCACTGCTTCACTGGAGGGTCTCTGGATGCAGGAAGGCTAAGGCTCAGTGATGGATCCATTAAAGACTTATTTAGAGAGCTTGCCAGAATAGTGTCTCCTGTGACTGTCCTTTCCCTAACTTCCCAGCCTGGATAAAACAATTAATAAAAAGGAAACCAGCACTGAAGCTGTGATTCTCAAACACGTTATTACATTGTTATTTATGAAGGTTAAATGTTTTTACTCCACTGGAGGCCTGGTACTAAAATTGAATACTAAACCTCAAGACCCTTCTAACCCTTCATTTTCAGGGAATAAAGTTTGTGCTCTGTTTAAAACATTCCGTATTTACTTAGCAAGAAAGTCAGTTCACTTTCTTTAAACTGTATTCTAAAGACAGATGGGGGAAAGAAAAATAAATAAATAAATAAATAAATAAATAAATAAAAATAAAAATAAAACTGTTGTTATTCTCAATTTTTCATTTTCAATCTAACTTTAAATCTTATTTGTTATTTTTCTGCCCAGAGGGAGATTATACAGAATTACTTTTCTTTATTTTCTTGAATTACCTGTTTCTTGATTTTCTCTTCTGTATCTGTACCTATTTCTGTAGAAATATCCTCTTTTTTCCTTCTCTGTTTCTTTGCCTCTTTTTCACTTTCTTGTTTTCTCCAAAGTCATCTCCCCGCATTTCTCAGCTAATCAGCATCTGTCTCATAACTTTTCTAGTCCATTAAATTCTGCTCACCCTTGGGAAATATTACGAGAAACCAATGACCAGAGAAATAAATGGATTAGAAAAAGATTACAACAAAATGGAACAAAATAGATTCCCAAATAAAGAGTTAATCTCAGTTCATTTTTCTAGAATTACAGTGCAGGCTATGTGTAGCAAAACTTAGATGTTTACTTGTATTTTGTTATAAGCTGTGCAGTTCGAATTCGACTACATAACGAACCAAGTACTCCCTGAATTTATTTCAAGGTCACCCACCCATGCTCTTCAGAGGATGTTGCAGGAGGGAGAAGCAAGCCCCTGCTTGTTGTAATCCATTAACCACTGCCGTCTTCTGCACCTCAGACAGTTCCCCAACACTCCTGCCTCTCCAACATAACCCCGGGGTGCCACCAAGTCCACACTGTTCTGTGAGGATTTCAGAGGTCAAAATCTGAATTATGAAAGAATCATGAAAGACTTGGTCTTATAAATTACCAAAAGGATCATCAGATCTACCTCCAATTGTGGACACACTGAAAATGCAGACAGGAGAGAACCTCCTGTAGATGACTGGGACTTCAAAGCTGTTAGAAATGTTGGCTGCAGGGCAAAATTCAGCTCTGACTCAGCTTTACACAGGGCAGATTTATAACCAGGAACTAAGTTTATTTAAAGGCAGTGGGACTTCTGCCATTGATTCAAGGGAACAGAACTTCAGCCAGGATGGGTAATGTGCAAGCAAACATGCCTCTTTTTTTTGGTAATTTATTGTTATTGTTGTTGATTTTATTAGTAGTATTGGTATTATTTCATTATTAGTATTCCAGTAGCTCTTAGAGACCTAAAATAAGACTAGAACATATGACTAAAACAGTATATGAGCAAAGATTAAAACATTAGCATTGATGTGGCATAATACTGTTTTAATTTCCCTTTACAAATATATGTGTTTTGTTCAACATACATAATGTGAGGACAAGGCGCATTCATTTTGCTTTTTGCCAGTACTTAAATATTTTCCTTGTCGTTAGGTAATGGTGTGTCTGTGTATGGAAGCAGTGTGATGTCCTGGCTCAAAGCTTGTGTTTATGCAGCTCTGAATTCAAACATTTATTTCATATGAGTAATAGAATTAAGTTTACTACGAAAAGAAAATGTGGTGTCCTTAAAATAGCAATTGCAAACTGCGAGTTCTCACTAGTCTGGATGGTGAAGATCTCGTAGTATGTTTACAAGTGTAGCATTATAATTACAAGGTCAATTCAGCTTTGCCGAAAGTGATGACAGTGCTTGCAAGCACTGCAAAACCCATCAACACTAACACAAATCCAGCAGCTTCCATTTCCGGGAAAGTTACAGGAAATGTCTAAAAGGAGTTTCAAAGACAAGATAGGCAATGTCCAGACTGAGGCAGATGACAGGATGTCTGTGTTACAGTCATGCAGAGCCTTCAGAGGGGTCCTCAGCCTGCTAAAGGGCCTTCACTGGCATATTTAGGCCCCTTGGTGAGTCTGGGTATGTGTGTGTGACACACTTGGTATTCTTCGGGTGTCAAGAATGTTACTGATATGAAAGGTTAAAATGGAATATAATAATAATTATATTTTTTAAAAAAAAAAATGCTGTTTAACTTTCTGAAGAAGTAAAATTGTACCAGAAGAGAGGTAAAATCCTAAGGAGCCACAGCTACCCAGATGCAAAGGGGAACAGCCAAAGCCTGGGGGCTGGAGCTGGCCCAGGCTGAAGCCACCGAGGGGGAGTGAGGAGGGGGCTGCGGAGCCAACCCCGATCCAGCCCTGCCGGTGCCCGCGGCCGGGGGAGAGGCGAGTAGCAGCAGCAGCAGCCTGTTGAAGTGCAACTGCACTGTGCTGGAGCAGAGAGGGAACAATTCCTCCACTCGACCATTATTTAATCTTCAATGCTACAACAAGAGCGGCATCATCACGCCCTCCAACCTCTTCTTTAGGGACCCGAGATAGGGTGCTTTTTTTCGTTGTTGTTTCGTTTTTGTTTTCCGTGAAAAGAAAACAAACGTGAGCAGCGAAACAAGTCCTCGCAAACATTCCCACAGCCACCCTCTGGACGGCTCAGCACCAACTTCGGCCGCAGCCCCGCGGGCGATGCGCTGACGCCTGCGGGAGCCCCGGGGCGGCGACCCTGGGGCTACGGGACCGCTTCGCCCCCTCGGGGGCCGGAGGGGGGCTCTGGGGAGGAGGTCTCGTCCCGGGGAAGGGGGCGGCCGCCGCAGCCGCTCCCGCCCTAGGGGGCGGCGCGCTGTTACCGGCGTCAGCCCCTCCAATCCCCCCCGTACCCCTGCCGGCTGAGGGGCTCGGAGGAGGGAGGTGTGCGCTCCCCCAGGCGGGGGCATCGCGGGGGCGTCGCCGGCCGCCCATGGCAGGCGCTCTCCGCCGGGCACGGCCGGTACTGCTACGGGCAGGAGGCCGGCGGAGCATGCCGCCGGCGGCGGGGCGGTTCCGCGGGGACTGACAGCCGCGCTGCTGGAGGAGGGAAGGCGCCAGCCCCTCCGCCTCTCCCCGCCGCGAGCGGAGGCGATGCCGCAGGGCGCTCCGCTGCCTGGCCGCCACCCGCGCCAGCCGCTGTCGCCGCCGTGAGCGGCGCGGTCCCCGGCGGGACGGGGCGAGGAGCGGCGGGGCTCCGCAGCCCTCCTCGGCCGGCGGCTCCGCGCGGCGGATGCGAATGCATGAGCTCTGCAGCGAGCGGGCGCAGGAAGCGCCCCCGCTCCGCCGCCTCCATCTTCCCCGGCAGCAGCAGGACCTCGCCGCACGGCCGCGACTCCGAGCGGCGGGGCAGCGGCTGCGAGGGCGCCTGCACGACCCTGAGAGCCCTGGACGACTGCAAGATGGTGGGTACCGCGGGAAAAAAAAAAATATATAT
>CM021797.1:21512145-21569713 GCA_011076525.1 Nettapus auritus
AACTCCAAAGTGAAAAAATGCAAAGTTCCTTATGCTAAAAAAAGTGCTTCCTGAACACATTTTATCAACAGATGGTTTTAAAAATTTCTTTCTCTCAGGATGAATTTAAACGTTTCAGGAAGCTAATCTATTTCTTTTTTTTTTTTCCTTTTTTTTTTTTTTTTACACATTTAAGTTTTCTCACAGTCTCTCAGCTGTGATTTTTAGCTTAACTACTCATACAGATTAGATCCGTGAAATATATGGTGCGGCTGTGTAAGATACTTCTTTATACCACAATTTATTTTTCACATTAGAAGACTTTTATGTATTGGATATTTGACTACAAAAAGGTTAAAAAAAAAATAATCCAGGGCATAGGTATGACCTGTTCAAAGCACTCCTACAAGCATTTCATACATCCAGAATCCCTCAACCTTATTCTGAGCAACACAGTAGGAATCTGCTCGATGGACTGTTTTCCTTCCAGTGTATGTTGCTTCTATTGTAGCAGTCACACTGACTACAAGTAAAAAGTAAATATTTAATTTAAAAAAAAAAAAAAGTTTAATGAGAATGTATGGATATTCTCAGTAGATTTTAATGCAGTATTGTGCAGTATTGTTCTTATCTGAACCCCAGTGGAGCTAACAGAACGTTTTATCTTTGGTTTCAATGGTTCTTATTTCAAACAAAGGCATCTTTTTTTTTTTTTTTTTTTTTCTTTTTTTTTTCCTTTTTTTTTTTTTTTTAAGGAAATACAAATATATTTATCCTCTCTTCACATCTCCTGTTTTTCTGATTTTGACATATGGAAATCCAGAAATTTAAGTTACAAAGAAGTAAAAGGTATCCAGACCACACAAGTGCTTTATGGAATGCCCTTTGGAAAAATCTTTTTAAAAATTATATTTGAAGTACGTACTAGAAAAAGAAAAAAAGGGAAAACAGAGGTGTCATATATCAAAGCAGTCATCTGGTTTAGTGTCCTGTGCATGGTCAACAGCAGATGGCATCACTTGCCTCCAGCATACTTCCTTCTAAACCCCATATGTTAGTAGTTTATTATGACCTAGATCTTCCAGCACCAAATACCCGAAGCATTTTATTCATTTCCAAGCTTTTCTGGGAAATCTGACCCATCTGGGAAAATGTGTTCACACTGATCAGAACAAATTTTCATAAATTGTTCCACAAGAGATAATTGTTTAAATACTTGTCAAAGATTCAAACATTATCTTTCCAACTATTAACCGAAGGTACTAGGTAAGTGTGTAGATGTGGATTCTTAGCATTTAAATTTTGCATACTTTTGTGATGCAGAGTTTAGAAATTAATGAACAGTAAGCAACTGAGGACATTTTAAGGAACTTGGAAGCTTAAAATCAAAGGGGAAATCTATAGGCAGTATGAGTTTTATTTGTCTAGGCAAGATATAAGAGTCAATATAGAAGTAGACTGTGTTTGAGCCTGTTGGCACAGGCAACCTTTCTGTGTTCTCACTACTGGTTTATCAAAGAAACTTGAGAATTACTTGCAGATAGATGCAAAGTAGGGTGCTGAATAAGAATTTCTTCAGGAAACTGAAAAACGGTTGCATTCAACTAATCTGACCATCCCCTTCTTGGTCATCACAGATGTTTCCTGGAAGGTCTGTGCCAAAGCTAGGGTTTATCTATTAATTAGCAGTGTGTGCCGTTTTATCTGAGGCAGTGAAGTGTTGAGTCAGATTGCTGGTCCAGATCAGGCTAGAGTGAGGCAAGGCTGATTTGAGAGCTTACCCAAGTGACTGCTTTTATCTAACTTGATGCTACCTCTTCTCAGTTAGGAGCCTGATAACGTGCAAAGAGAAAGGTCGTGTTCAGCTCATCATTGGATAGTGCAGAGTCTTATGGATTTCCCTAACATGAAGGCAAAGGGCAATGAGTTGAAGAAAAAAATGATGGCTTGGTGAGGCTTAGCGTTAGTTTCTGTAAAGGTGTGCTGGTCATGTCCTACATTTACTTTTTTTAAATCTTCAAGTAAGCACAATTAAAGATGCCTGTGCAATTTCACTTAGAACTCTGAGTGCTTAGAAGTAGCTTGTCAAGAATTTTAATGTGTTTTTGTTTGGTTTGGTTTGGTTTTTAATTTATCTTATTTCCTGAAAAAAAACATGGCTGGATATTGTTGCATCATGCATTTTAGGAGAGCTGTATGAGAGACTCTCTCTTATGCCTTTTAGGAGCTCTGGGAAACTTTATCCTTCTAGGATGGACTGGGGTTAGGACCATAGTTAGGTAAATGCTGTTGCCCTCAAGCAGGAATCTTGGAATATAAGGCCCGGGGGTAACCTGCTTTTAGACAGTTGTATAAAGGGAACAGCCATTCCAGGAATTCTAGAAACAGCAATTCCCGTTTTGCCCAAGGAAGAAATTAACTGTCTCCAGAATGCCCACTCTGATTTAGCTAATGTGGTGGATTGGCATTGGCCAACAGCCAAATTCCCACCCAGCTGCTTGTTTACTCCCCTGCTAGTGGGAGCAGGGGAGAAAATAGGAGGAACAGGAATGAGAAAGCTCATGGGTCAGGACAAAGACAGGAGAATTGTTCATCAATTATTCTTGCAGGCAAAACAGACTCGACTTCAGGAAGATTAAACAATACAAACAAACAAAAAAGAAACCAAGATACAAAACCACAAGCATTAAAACAGCACCTTTTCCCCTCACTTTCCCATATTTGGTTTCACTCCTTCATTCCAGACTCCTCTACCCACCCCCTGAGCAGCACATAACAGAGGATGAGGGCTGAGGGATTATGATGAGTCCATAACAGTTTTCTTCTGTGGTGTTCTTTCCACTTTTGTGGTGTTCCTTACCACTTTTCCTTTGCTGCAGCATGGGCTTCTCCACAGGCTTCAGTCCTGTTAGAAAATTCTGCGCCAGCATGGGCTCTCCACAGGTGGCAGTACCCTCAGAAATATCCATCTGCTATGGCATGGAGTCCTATGTGGACTGCAGGAATATCTGCCCTGGTGTGACCCTCTCCACAGGCTGCCAGGAATATCTGTTCTGCCACAGAGAACCTCCTGCTACTACTTTCTTTGACCTTGATGCTCCCTATCTTGCTTCTCATGCCTTTTCTTTCCCTCCTCTCCATGTTGTCTTCATCTCCATTTTAAGTAAATTTTCAGTTATATTTGGCTGTTGGGCTTGGCAGCATCCTGCAGTGAGGCCTCTGTGGAGCTGGCTAGAGCTGTCTGTGTCTGATAGGGGCAGAGGTTACCTCCAGCACATGCCAACCCACAGCCCCTGTGGCTACCAAAACCTCCATCCAGCTAGTCTTGCCTAAGCATACAGTGGAGTGGGTTTGAATAACATTTCTTATATTAGTGCTGTTCTATCTACATTCAAGAAGTTCTGTCAACTGGTCAGAACCTGTTTGTTTTCTGGTAGAAAAGTTTGGGTAGGCCTGTGATAATTCTTGTCCACACCTGTGCATTCAGCGAATAAAATTCACTTCTGAGAAAATCTACACTAAATCTAACAAATCTAGAAAATTTCAGTCTGTAATTCTGATAGTTTCAAAACAGGTTTTCTGAATAGCACCTGCAAACACTGGATAACAGCACCTGCAAAGTACATGCACAACTCTTAAAAGAGTTTGTCATTTACTTGCTCTCCTGATAACTGAAAGTCAGGGATGTGGAGGAATCACAGTATTAATGAGTTATTGACAAATTAATTTTAAAGGCAAGGTTACTGTGTCTGTAGCTATTATCTCATATTGTGAGTTTCCAAAACAATTTTAGAACTTCAAAAGAAAAAAGTACAAGACTTCAATAAAATAAATACTAAATTTATATATATATAGTATATATGTATACTAGATGATAAATACAAATATTTAGTGTTTTATAAAATATATAATACAATCTAATAAATAGAGGATAAGATATAATAAAGATGTAATAAATATGCACATATATATACACACTATATTGGAGTGAGACAAAAAAAAAATCAAAATGACAATGATTTGCAGACATATATCATCCTTTGTTTATAAGACAATGTCTGTGGAAGTTAACAAGATTTTCCTGAATGGATTAAAACCAAAAAGTATATTTCCTACTAGTATCATTCTAGCTAAACTGTTCTAGCTTGGAAATATCTAAACTGCTGTCAATTTGGGAGCTAGAAATGTATCTATGATATGAGTTAATGCATTGGGTCTTTATTCAAATTTACATTGTCATACACCCAGAATGACTCTCTCAGCCTCATCAGAGTAACTGGAGACTTACATTGGTCTGTGATCAAAATCTGGTCACATATCTCTGTTACTGAGAGAACACTCAAGAGCATAACTGCTTCAAAACAACTATTTAATGAAAACAACATAGCAACCCTTTATAGGTCTACTAGAAAGAGCTTGCCCTGTTCTTCCTCTGATGGACTGGGATGCTGTGCAGCAGTTGTATCACATTATTTCAGTGTATTAGTAGAAAAAAAAAAAAAAAAAAAAAAAGATAATGAATATGGCAGCAATTTGCATGACATACTTTTATTTTAGAAGAAAAAAATAACCCTAGCAGATGGGAGGAACACAAATAAGAATGTTTTCTCAAGATCTGTTCAGAATAAAATATTGTAGTTTGATGGCTTTTCTACTTAGTTTCAAAAACATGAATGATGAAGTGTAAAAGAAATAATGTGTTTAAGATACAAAAGCAGAAGCAGGTTTATTAGGCTTTTGCACCTGAGCCATAACCAGAAAGGACTTTTGCTGCTTTCCCTCAGTATCTGAGGAGATAAAGCATATACCTTCTGAAGTATTTGTCACATTTTTCACTCTAGCAGACCTATAATCTGTAAGGCTGGTTTGTGCCATTTTATGCACTTCCTATATATTTCTAAATGGCAGTGTCTCTGCAGCTAAATTAAAAGACATTTTACATGGAAATATTTTCCATACCATATTTTTATGGGAAGTACATCTAATGGGCATAAAGCAGAATTTGATTAATTAGTTTTCACTTTTAATTTGCCAGAAGCTTATTTTCTTTTAAATACACATTCTAAAATACACATTCTTTGTTACATATGTAGATATTTGTTGGTTATTTTATCTCATGGTATTTTACAGCTATTGGTACTGTTCATTAAAATGACACTCTGCCTTATAGTAAAGGATGTAATTTGTTAACACAATATTTTTACCAAAAAAAAAAAGTATATCAAGCCCTTTATATAACTTACCCATTCTTTTAAGCACAGACAATATATCAGTTTGTATTTTTAAATGTTGTTGATAGTAAAGTACTGTTCTATTGTAAATGTTTGACTAAAGTTTTTAAGTTAAAATCAGATTCAGAGCAGAAGATTTGTTCAATTTTGACAGTCTTAAATTTCACTGATTTAAGTGGGCTATGAATGCTGGGCACAAGTGGCAATCCAGGAATATCTGAAAGTGTTTTCCAGTTCTAACCAACATTTTGGCAGTATAATAAAACCATACCTCAACCATTCTGGGGAGAAAAAAAGATATATGTATTTTCTTTGGAGCTGAAAAATAATATGCATTTTCACTCTTTACCTTTTTATGTTATGGACAGACATTTTAAACGTATTCTTTTATCTGAAAATGATTATTCAAAGTGATGCACTCACCTCTCTTATACCAGGTAGAAAAAAATAATAGTTGGTGTAAGAGCTCCCTCTATTGGTTTTACTTAATATCAGTTTAGGAAAACGCAAAGTAAATATCACCTCTTGTCAGTGCTTCGTAAGCATAATCAGTTGAACAACTTTATCAAATTTTAAAAATCCAAATTTTATAGAAAGAAAATTATGAATTTTACCAGTGGACAAAGTATATAAAATATGATAATGCTATAGATTTCTTTATTTCAGTTGTATTTACACACACAAACACACACACACACACACACAAAAAAAAACTTGCAATTTTAACAGCCTGATAAACTGCATAACTTAAGCTACTGGTGTATAATCAGCATTTTCTGGTTGTAACTACTTTTAATAATTGTAGATATCAGAACTCTCAAACTGCAGAAGTGTGGCTTACATAGTAATCTGAATTTCTCATCAAATGAGTAGCATTCACATCTTCAAATAAGGATTTCTATTCTGTGGCATCCTGGTGATATTTTAAAGAAGTGATAATTACAGAAATTGTAAAGGAAGGGCAGGACATTAGAAAATATTTAATATACAGCTATAAACATAATTTAGCAGAGGGAAAAAAAATAAGGAAATTATAGACAGTTTTTCTTGGACATCATGAAGTGTTTTTAGGTCACATAAGTAATCCTATAAATCTCGTGAAGGTAAGTGTAGTTGTTAGTAGTAATAACACAGGTTTTCTTTCATACAGAGTTTTTATTATTAAAAAGAAAACTGTATATACATATACATATATATATAGTATTTGAAGGGTGAAGGAGCCCATTCTCTTAGTTCCATTTGAAAATCAAAGCTTACAGTTCTCTAGTGAAAAACGTGCTAGAGTGAAGCCTGACATAGTTATTAAGCAATATACCAGCTTGTGTGGGCCTATAAACAATACCCTACATACATAATGCTTCCTTAAGTACATTTACGCATCTCACCATTTCTTAAGCACATGTACATTTATCTCACCATTTCCCCTTCCTCAGGTGTGGGAACGTGAATTTTGCAGCTTCACTGACAAGTCAACAGGCTTTCCCCGGCCAGTAGAAATCCAGCTAAGTCTATGTTTGGTTTCTCCTTGTGTGGGACGTCCATGGCATTCGTCCAGTGGAGGGCAGCAGTGCTCCTGTCTCAGTGGAAGTAGTCCCAAGAAGCCATCACATCTGTATGCAAATCCCGTAAATGTTACTAATACCTGTTTTTCTTACTTCACTGCATAAAGAGAAGCAAATTTCTGTTCCATAGTGGATGCCGGCAGTGAGCACAATTCCTATTCAGAGTCTTGCAGCAGCTGTGCTCAAATGACAGTGATGATGTGCTCAGATGTGTTCAGATGCCAGGAACTGGTTACTGATTCATGGGCAGGTGATCGGTTCTATGCTAATTTTTTGTATGGCCAGCAGCACTTCATGGTATTAACCAGCTCCATTGACAACACAATTTATCACAGGAGTTATGTGAGATCATATTATTTGAGATTTTGTTTCAATATCTAAGTGGTCTTCTTCAAGAAAACAACTGGACTAACTGAGGTAGCTGGTGTTTGGGGTAATAATACATGAACTTGTCTATGTAACTAAACACATAATTAATCTATAATTAGCATTCTGAAAGTTATATCTGTACCAGTTCCCTGTTCAACATGTCTGGTGACTTGACACTGGACATATAAGCATACAAATCTATTGAGAAGTGAATTTGTTGATACTTTGAAAACACATTTTAAGCTCACAACAGAGAACAAGGATTATAAAAGAAATTTTTATAGGCATTAGCATCTGAGTGTATGGCTTTCAGAGATGAAAATGAGGCTTATATGCATGCATAGGAGAAAATTGTATGGCTGAAAATTAATGGAATGCTTGTGGCCATTGTTGCTGTTAGAGACTGATTAACCAGTTCGAGACTGTTAGTGAGTGTAGTGGCCTGGAAATAATTCTCATTGTATAAACCTTGGATAATTAAAAATATTTTCTTTGGATGTCACTGCTTTTACTCTGGATTTTCAAATGAGAAAAGATTTTTGCCATCGGTATAATTACAGATGTTCCATGCTCCTGAAAAAAAAAAGAAATAAGAAGGGGTCAGACACTGTATATATCAGAGATGCCTCTAGTTCATATTCTTGTGCTATTCAGAAACCTGAGTTTACAACAAGAAATCTATTAGACTTACAACGGAAAAAAAAAAAAAAAAAAAAGTCAATTAAAATACATATTACTGTGTTTCTCAATTACTGTTACAGCTCATCTGTGAATAGAAAGCCATTGATAAATTAAAATTGGCTTATGTGCCAATCTTCTTGTATATAATTGCTGGTGTCTTAGTTTGCACAATTAAAAGTTCTATCAGCAAGTCCAAAAAAGTGGACCATTTTTTCTTCTCAGAAAATAAATAGCTGTATGAGGAACATACTGTTTTCTCATAACTATGGGCAAACCCTCAATCTTTTTTCCAGTGAGAAGGGAAAGGAAGAAATACCTTCAAAATCATAAATAATCATCCCTTAATGATGATGATTCCTAAAAATTCTAAGGATTTCTAACATTTGAAACAATGCAGAGAAAGATAGGATGAAAATCCAGTTTTATCTAAATCTTCTACAATGGAATTATTATTGTCTCATCATGTATTTTCCATAGTGATAGTCTTAGGGTTAAAGAGTCATTGTTTTCAGAAGAAATAGGTAGATTTAGCTGAGTAGATCTGTGTCTCCCTGTGGGAAAGTGCTCTCATTACTGAGCAGAAGGAGGTCATTCTTGCCATCTGTGGTGTCTTTATTTAGTGCAGGTTCCACTGCGCACAAGGAGCAGTTATGGGGCAATGCCCTACTTGTGGAATATGCAAATAAATGCCTCATTTGTCCATTAATAGTTGTGTAACTGTTCATCTTTGGGACAGAGGAAATCCTGCTTAGAAAGAAAAGTCTAGACTTTTGAGAAGCTCGAGAAGACTCTTAAACGTGCTTGTGTGCATATTGGGACACAAGGATTTAGGAGTTAGAGGAAGAGAGCAGTAACTCTTAGCTAAATTTCGGATCTGTGTGTTGAATGTGACAAGTGTGGGGAACTACAGTCTTTTTGCAAACTTTTTGTTGGTAAGAATAGCTCAAAGGAAATTACTGTATTCCAATAAATCCAGATGATCAGGAAAAAAAAAAAAAAAAAAAAGCTATATCCCCATTGAACCCATCTAATGCAGTAATTCTATGGTGCTGAACTGGGAAACAACCTTCAAAGCACATCTAAGAATATAAGTGACACTAAAATGTATAAAATCATCTCATGTGTAAGCAAAACGTAGGACAAATGTAGTATAGCAAAAGCCTCCAAAAGGCCGTTTGTTATCCAAATATGTATTTTATTGTTCTGACATTTAGTTATCAGAGAAATAAAAACAAGTGTATATATAACCCAAAGTTCAGAACTTTAAAATACTACTCCAGAGAAAGAAAACATGGTGTGTTCTACTTTTGCAGTATTTGGCTAATTGCTCGTTCATGCTGTATTTGGTTAGATGAATTCTGTAAGGTTAGATTTAGTCCTGAGACTGTCTCTTGCGTCAAACATCAGAATCCTATTCTTCTCTAGGATTTATCCAAACCTGTAGCAACTCTTGCAGAAAATGCCAAAATTATTGGGAGCACTTCATGCAAAATGGGGGGCTAGATAGTGTTCTTGAATATGTAAGTGTGGTTCAGAAATAACAGCCTTCTTCAGAAGAACTATTCCTGATTTATACTAAAACAAATTACATTTAAATCTGAGGTATATGTATTTTGTCTTCTTTGGTTAATACAAATATGATTACATTAAAAACTGTTTTGCTGTCTGCCAGTTTGAAAAGAAATGCTGTTAAACATATTGTGGATGTTTATGCAGAGACAAAAGTCCAGTTCTAATCAGCTAAGTGATCAGTGAACATACAGGTGCAATTCTTATAGGAGATGTGTTGCTTAATATGAAAAAGACAGCAAACAAAACTGCAAAGATTGTTTATATTTAAATCTTATTAAACCAGGACTAGGTACTGTAGATTACTGCAAGATAAAAAGTACTACAGAATATTGTAAAAAATGTAACAGAACTTAAAAGTGTCTGAGTCTTAAGTTAGGTACAGTTTTTAGGATTTCTGTTGTTTATCTCAGAATAAATTTTTGTGCATTTAAGTATGTTTTATTGCTGTGTCTTCTAAGTATAATTTTCAGTTTGAGAATTTGCATTCTTTATTCTTTTAAAATACTGCTTATGTGGTCACTGAAAATATTTATTTTCATATCCTTTGAAAACAATGTGAGATTTGAAGAAGGATCCATTTTCAGTATGTGTTTTTATAAGCAATGAAGGACTCAACTCAGAATAAAACATAATAATAATAGTAATAATAATAATAATAATGTCTGTCAGGTACTTAATATTTCGGGAAAACTAATCAGGTACTTAAAACTATCAAATGTTTTCAGAGCTGGAATCACTGAAAAGAGTAAGAAATACTATAACAAACATTAGAAAAAGTGTTTTTAAGGTGAAATCCCTTCTTGTTCTGCCCTAACAGCAGTCCTGTATTAACAATAAGCTGCAGCAAATACCATGTCATGTATCGTACAGTTTTCAACAAATGCAGACTTCAGTTTAAAAGTATAAAATTAGATGTGTCTGAAAAGCATATATATTATAGCCTAGCCAAAGAAAATAAATCTCCTAGGATGGGCAGCTTTTTTATTATGTGTATGGTCCCAAAGCAGCGCAGATTACAACAACTGCAATTTACAGTTATCATCTCCTGCCTTTTTTATGAGTTCTACTTTATAATGGATCAGAGCAGGTGGGACCAATGTCTTCCTTTGTCCCTAAGTCCAATATGCTTTCTTTTCAATCCTCAGTCTTTTACAGCCTTCTCTTTTTTTTTCCATTTTGGCCACATTTTTTGCTTGCTTAAGCATTCTTAGAGCAGCTTATCACTACTGTGATTCTTAACTGTTTTCATTGGTGTGTACAAACATCAGTAGTCTTCCGTGGTATCCTGTGGGGGTGCTAAGGTTTTTCTTTCATTTTAGGAAGGTTCTAGTAAGTTCTGTGAAATCTTCATAGTTCTATTTGATTTCTGATGTCACTTGGAGGGACAGGAACCCTTGAGAACCTTGGTAAACCACACAGTTTCTCCTTCATTGGAGGTAGATAATGGCAAGTCCATGCGTCAAATATTCCTTTGAGGTTGCTCCCTTCTTCTGCCCAAATAGAGCCACATGCACAGAAATAAAACAAGGCCTATCTTATAATGGCCTCCTCTATTTTCTTACCTCAGAATATGTCTGAGCATTTTCTTCTTTGGTGTCACTAAAATAAGTGGTGGAAGGTACATCCTTTCTAGGCAACATACGGTTTCCTTTGTCAGAAATGAATGTGAATCTCAAATACAAGAATTAACATGTTTTATTATGCAGTATTCATTTGAATTGGACTACAATAAAATTGTATCTGCACAAACTGATAGGATTTTCCTTAAAACACAGAATCTAAGTGTTTTTGACAAAAGAGCTGGACTTCACATTTTGACTGGATTGAGGTACATATAATGACCTCTTAATTTTGGACAGAAATAACCTATTCTACTAGTTTAAAAATGTATTGTCTTCTATGTGTCTTAAAGTCTTTGGCCTAGATTAGTATTAAGAAATCATTTGAACATAGCAGTCCAGTCTAGGATTGCTGCAAATAATGTATCGAGTAAATTGCTTTGGTTCCCATGAGGAAATCTGCAAGTCTAATTTCATTTCATATTCAGGAGGGTCTTCTGAAGTATCGGTTTAACCACAGGAAATTCAATCACTGTAAAGAATGCTAGCAATCGTATTGTGAAAGCTTTGTTTATATTATTCATGGGCTAGAAACCTGAAAACGTGCTGAGAAAATGTTTTTCATTTCTTGGTAGTAGTATTCAGAAATGCCTTTAGGTTCAGGTTTACTAGAAAAGCAAATTTCTGAATTGTCATAAAATCCAGTTTGAGGGTTTTTTACCTTTTAACAGCACTATATAGCAAACCAATAGCAAGGAGGTCTGAAGATGAAAAGGCCCAAATCCTGACTCTGTGGTCTTACCAGTTACTTCTCTATTGAAATCACCTTTGGAAACGGCACTGAAAACGTAATTCTCAGGTTATGACTGGGTAGATCACTTCTTTTGTACTCATAGAAACAGATGAGTTTTTAAAAATTTTATGTTTATGCCCATGCAGCATCCTCAGCCCACAAAAGTGGCTGAATCTGAGTAAATTATTTTCTTAGTGTCTGAAGCAACTAATTGGATGTGTAGGATTACTCTTGATTTGTTTTTGTTTTCAAAATTGTTATTACTGAGACACCTTGCAAGGATAGCTTTTGTGAAAAAGATCTCTAAACTTCCATTCTCCTCACAGTGTTGTATCATCTGATTAATATTTTAAACACTGGGAAAAAAAGGAAATTCAAGCAGAAACTATAGAACCTAAAGACTACAACTGATTAGCTTCCAATTAGAGTGTTTGCAAAGAAGGGTGGATTATGCCTCATCCAACATTTGTAACCTGAACTGTGACTGTGAAAGAGGCTCTGCAATCTCTTTACGCAGCTGCATCAAGACCAAAGGTTGCTGAAACAGGATGGCAAATGAATCCTTCAGTCTACCAGAAAATGTTTCTTCAAAGCTTCTAAAGAGATGGAGAGAGCTCAGTCACCTATTTATGCCTTTTCCAAAAGTACACAGGGGAATAAAAGGACCATGTAATCTTAGCAAAGACAAGACAAGTTCAGTTGTTCTAAGCCCAGAGCTTTATAGAGCTAAAGAATTCACAGAATCACAGAATGATTTGATATGGAAAGGGACCTTAAAGATCCTCTAGTTCCAATTCACCTGCCATTCGCAGGGATGCCTTCCAGTAGATCAGGTTGCTCAAAAATCATTTTTAAATACAGTTTAGTATAAACAGCTTTTTCATAATATATTTAGTAGTTTATGAAGTAGATTATTATGCAGTTGCTTGCAACAGTAGCAAGCAGATTTGATGACTGTCAGGTCCTTCCAGTCCCACTCCTAACTATTTTTTTTCTTTTTTGTTGCAGCCCAGAAGATGGTGAAATTCATCCTGAAATCTGTAGACTATATATCCAGTTGCAGTGTTGCTTAGAAATGTACACAACAGAAATGCTTAAGTCCATATGTCTGCTAGGATCACTGCAGTTTCATCGGAAAGGTATTGAATTGCACAAACATACAGATGCTGATTTAACCAAAAGAACAGTCTTTGGGGGAATGCTTGGGTGTTTATGAAAGACAAAGCACCCAACCGTAAAAGGAACTATACCACTGAATCTTTTTAGTTACTGAAGAAAGCTGTATTTCCATTTCATTATCGTAATTCTTACAGAAGTGTGTCATATCAGGCATGTGTCGTGTCAGGCATGTGTCACGAATGTTTCTGTAGTTTTGAAGTCTGATTTTGTTTTTTTGTAAGAGTGGTCCCAAACAAACAAACAAACAAAATTACTGCCAATAAATCAGTGGAGCCAAGCAATCTTAGTCATTAAAATAACAACTTCAGAATTAAATCTTTTGAAAAATTTTAGTTCGTGCATATCATTAAATTTTGTTTCATGTCAGTTTTCAACCCTTAGATGTGTTTACTTTCTTCTGAGCTTTGTCAGAGTTATAGCCAGGATACCCTATGTACATGTTTTAATTCACAGGAGAATTTTTCTAGCCAGACTATAATTCCGGTCATGCTCAGTACTCAGAGGACACCTGCAGGACCTTAGATAAAATAGAAGATAACAGGGAGCTTGACCTGTAACACAGGCTGCCTAACAGTTTAAAATAACTACTATTCAAACTAAAGTTCTTTTTTCTGTTTCCTTTGCAACATAAGTTTGTTGTATTCTTTTGTTTTTGTTTTACCACAGAGTTTTGTTCCCAAGAGTTAACATTGAGAAAACTACTGATGTGTCCCTAAGTAAAATACATTTTTAACACCCCTTTGAGAACAGTGGTGTCTCTGTGCCTTATGTGTACTGTTAAGGCTTGACTCATCAAAGACTGTACAGAGTTAAGGCTCATCAATTGGACTAGACAAAATGAAGTTTGTTCTCCAGAAATATCTTGACAGAAGCAAGCAAGTTATACACCTCCAAAATTACTTGTATATCCTGAATGAACCATTTCAGGGCTTGTCTAATCAAGCCGCTGTGCTTGCCATTTACTTTACATGAACTCAAGTGCTCCAAAGTCTCAGAGGTGTCTACAGACAGAGCATTCATCCATCCTACTCTGACAAAGAAAGCGTGAGAGTACCCTGAGGGCTACAGTGGCAAAGAAGTTCACCTCACATTTCATACTAATGAGCAAGTCACTCAGGTATTTTGGATGACTCTAAAATGTCATCTCCCACGTGGGCTTCCTAGGAATTGTGTAAGGTGATGTCTGACAAAGCTGATGCTGGTGCTGTGTTTCCAGCAACATGATGTCAGTGTGTCACCTGCTTTAGCCATACTGGCCCTCCTTGCTGAACCTGCCACAGTTCTGTCAGAAAAATCCTGATTCTCAAGGGTGCATGTTTTACCTTTTCTAATGGTTAGCCCACCTATAAGAAGCTGCTGATGAACAAAAGGAGTAAATGGTATAATTTGAAGAACTCTCTAAAATATGCAGACCAATTCTGATCATACTGATAACTGTATTGGTATGGAAAAAATTAGTAAAGAAACAGCTAAATCAACAGAAGCTGATTACTGCATTATTACCATGTTGAGGTATCTCAGGTAAAATATTTAATGGCAAGTGTTTGGTTGAGCAGTATGACAGAGTGTTAGCACTTGTCCAGCAATGCCATTTTATAGAAAAATATGGATAAATATTAAGAGCATTTTATGATTAAAAAGCTGTCCACCTTTATAAAAATAGGTACTAAATTCAGAACTGGAACCTGCCCAACAGGGTATGTTTATACACAAAGGAGATACCCTTCATTCAGTGAAAATGTGCCTCTCTAATAACTTCACATTTCATTAGCCATCTGTCAGCTAAAATGTAGAAATACAGGTAATTTACTTAGGTTACACAGTAACCTCATTATTTGCTGATGGGATACACTGACTGGAACTATATCTATGTAACAGTAACAACTCTTTCCCAGATAATATCTCAGACAAAGTGCTTGTTTTGTAATAAACCTTATGCATTTCCTGTCATGCTGAAGGATCCTATAATGCATTTTCTGTATCTAGCTATAGGGTATAGCTAATGCCAGTGGTACTTTTTATTATGAAAATAAGAATTAGAGGTTTATAACTGCAGAATTGAACTTCTTAGAGATTTTCTCAAGTCAAAAAGAGGTCTATAAAATTTAAAGAGGCAGAATTAAGAGAGCTATCATCTACCAGCTGCTAAAATGAATCATCTTTTTTTTTTTTTTTTTTTTTTTTTTTTTTTAAGACAGAATGTACTACATTTCCTAGCATTGGCTACGGTTGTCAAAGTACTTTATGTAACTGCAGAAATTATGTGGCCTGGAGTGACCCAAGTAACCCAGATGAGCCTGTCTCCCCTTTATGTTTGGATGCTATCTACATGATTAACCTAAACTTCTATTACATGTCTAAAGTTGGGTAAGACGAATTACAGCATCAACTCATTTCCTATCTAGCAGTACTTTTGCTATATGCAATACACATTGGTTCCTCACTGTACAGAAAGTCATGGTAGCTATTCTGCCATTGCTAAAGAGAATAATTTTTATCCTGCATCAACGTAGAGATAACGACAGTAACTTGGCTCAAAAATTCTGTGACATTCTTAGAGAAAAATGTGAATAAGCAAAAATTGTATTATCACAAGGATTTTAATGCATTGAGTTGTGGAACATAGCTAGTAAAATGTTGTTTTCATTTATGAAATACCTGGATATTTACAATGCCTATAAGTCTTGCAAAGGCATCATGCAACAAAGGAAAGTCCAGTTACTTGTTAATTACTTTTGCACTATGGTGGTGGTCAAACACTGAAACAGGCACGCAAAGAGGCTGTGAAATCTCCATTCTTGGAGATACTCATAACTCAGAAGGACAAGACTCATCTGAGACTTTGCAACATGATGGAAGTTGGCCCTGGTTTCAGCAGGGAGGAAGACCAAATGGTCTTGCAGACAATTTTGTTCTGTGATTCTAAATGTACTAAAACATGTTATTTCCCAAGCAACAGAATAAACCATTTCTTTAATTTCTTTACCTCTGGAGAATAATACTACAGTGTAGGCAAAGTGTATAAATTTATCTCTAGAAATGAAAGAGACAATAATTTCACCACTATAAAATATATTGTCATATTGCTAGCATATAGCTTTTACTTTTTTGTCTGTTCAGTTTTTCACCAGTTTTTCACCATCTGACAAATGATACTAAACAAAAGAAATTGTTTCTCTTGTCCATGAAGAGGACTACCCTTAGAAACAGTGAATATTTCCAAAATATGTTAACTTTAATAAATTAATGTCTGGTATTATTCCCTGCATCTAATTTCTTGAAGCCTATTTTTGAATATAATAGTTTCCAGTCCTCTTAACTGTTGGATAAGTGGTTTGCTGGGCAGCTAAAATCCATCACAATTGCTCCCTCACTCCCGTTCCTCAGAAGAAGAGGAAACTATGCTGGAAAGAAAAAAATAAACAATAAAATAAAATAAAATAAAATAAATAAAAAATAATAAAATAAATAAAAAATAAATAAAATAAATTAATTAATAACATTAATTAAATAAATAAATAATAAAAAGCCAACATAATTTAATTAAATAATAATAATAATACGTAATAATTTAATTAAAGGGAAAAGGAAGAGGGAAAAAACAAGCACAGGCCATGCAGAAGCACAGAGAGAGGGGAAAAAAATCTCTACTTCCCATCAATGAGCGATGCTCAGCCACATCCTGGGAAGCAGGGCCTCAATAGGAGTAGGAGCTGTTGGGGAGGACAAACATCTTCATAACAAGAGTCGCCCATCTCCTTTCCCTGCCCCACCTTTTAGTGCTGAGTGTGACACCACATGGTACGGAATATCCCTTTGGCTGATTTACGTCAGCTGCCCTGGCTGTGTCCACCTCTTACCCACTCCCAGCCTGCTGGCTCCGAGGGGTTTGGAGGGAGCCTTGGTGCTGTGCCAGCACTGCTCAGCAGTAGACAAAACATAGGTGTGATACCAAGGCTGTTCTACCTACAAGTGTAGAGCACAATACTGTATGGCCTGATACAGGGAAAGTTAACTCCATCCCAGCCAAGCGCAGTACAGGTTTTTTAATCTCTATAAGCTTTCACCAGTTTATATTCTTATTTTGGAGCCACCAGAGATTAAAGAATAACATACAGACTGTTCTCACCAACCTGTGGTTAATAAATAGTAATATGGGAACTGGTATCCTGACCTGGTACCTTGACCAGACATTATCAAATAAACTACGGAACTGATAAAGCTAAAGCAGTAAGCTGATGCTCTTTTCCCAACAGGAACACAGCCAATGATCCCTACTGGGAAACAGATGCTCTTTTATGAAACACCACACTGCAGTTCAAAGGGCTGAGCTCTGGGTATTTTCATTCTCTGTCTCAACACTGATCTTCTTGTCACTCCTTATCTTTCTGTTCTACTGAACAAGCATTCCTACATGTACTGTATATTATATATCAAGCTTCCTGTACAGAAATTTCTTGCATATTTACAGTACTTCAGATTAACTTACTACTGTCATACCACCTCTGCTAGAAAAGTCAGTCTGTTATTATTATTATTATTATTATTATTATTATTATTATTTTGAGATATAAGAGTCACAGTGGGGCCAAAAGCCGTAGATATTTCCAGCTGTGTTATGCAGTAAGTAAACTGAGGTTAGTGGTCTCTGATAAATTTGGTTCTAAGATACATACACCCCAGAAGTACAGTGTTGAAAATACATTTTGATTGCAGAGTGCAGTATTCAGAAGGTTTGCAAATGGCAAAATGAAACTTGCATAGTGCCCTTAATGCAATCTTCTTGTATGTATCACATCTTTGCTTATCTGATCATGCACTTTATTATTCCTACTTTTCACAGTCCCAACAGTCCTAGCTAACTAATACACGTTAATATTATGTCAATATTTACTTGGGCGTTCATCTGTCTTGTATCCTAATTGTTCAGTGTCATATATTGTATTTATTGCACATAATTCTGTTCTAAAGGCATTCTGTTCCTCCGACATTTCTTGGTAACTCATACCCTGACGTGAGTGTCTTCAGTACTGCCTTGAATAGTGAGGTAGTAGCAATTTTTCCCACTGTAAATGAGGAACAAAGAGAGTTTAAACTGAAGGGTGCTAATTTAAAATTTGAGATTGCAGCATAGTTTATGCAGTGTTGTGTATATGTTTAGAGTAATTTCTCAGTAGCTTCAGTTGCACCTGCAAGCAAGAATTCTTTGGGTGTAGCAACCAGGTACTTAAAAGTATTTTGTCAGTAATTATTTTGAGGACCTGGGCTTTAGCAACTCAGATAGGGTCACATGAAAACTCTGGTTCAGAGGAAGGTATATAAGTTTAGTTTTCAGTGCAGCATTGTGTCTTCCTTCAAACCCTAACATCATAGCTTTAATGCTCTTGCCATCCTTTTTTGTCGGAACAGGATGGCTATAGCAAGTACTTACTGGTGAGGATGACAAAA
Source organism: Nettapus auritus (assembly GCA_011076525.1). Taxonomy (NCBI): domain Eukaryota; kingdom Metazoa; phylum Chordata; class Aves; order Anseriformes; family Anatidae; genus Nettapus; species Nettapus auritus. The sequence goes on from CM021797.1 coordinate 21,530,519, forward strand.
ATGGCAGATGACAGCTCGTGTTACATCTCTTCAAGGAAATCTGAAACTTCTCACTGCATTTGTTTACCCAAGCATATTTCACCTAATTTTCTTCTGCATTATTATCACACTCTGGCAGGACTTCTCTGGATAGAATCATCTTTCTCAGACTTGGTCAAGCAACAGATGAGTTCTCTTTCGTGGGGCCTGGAGCTTCTATTCTAGTCCTGGTTTTGCTTTATTTGCCCCCCTATATCTTCTGAATTATATAGCTTTGAGCCTTAGGAAGCATTATTAAACACGGGTCTTAAACCTGGTAACACTTTTAAAATCATGAATTATAGTTTCATGGAAAGCAAGATATTCTAAATTAGTTTAGGTACCTCTCTGAAATGTTTACAAAATTCAGCTCCAATTTCTTTACATGCTGTATGTCTCTTTGTTGACATTGCATGTTCCCAACATTGACTATTTTGTTGCTTTTTCAAACGAAACCTGTCTTAGCTCTTGGATATCCGAGAAAATAGTTGACATATCTTCAGTGTATGGGGGCTGCTGGATGTGGTGATCCTTTTTCTCAACTAATAGTGAGATACTCAAGATCCTACACTGAGAAAACCCAGAATTACCTCACAGTTTTAAGTGTGTTGGTGTACGCAGTCAAAAATATTTCAGGCTTAAAGGTTTGCTTTGATACCTCGTAAAGGAATTCATTGCATTTGAATGTGTAAAAATAACAGATAAAAGAGCTTTGCTTATTCATATATATACACATAATAATAATATATTCCTTTCATTGTAAGGAACTGTAAAACATTACTATAATCACTGGATCATTATAGTATGTCACTGTAGAAGTATATGTTACTGAAGCATAATGCCTGTACATGTTTACCTAGAAACCATTAACTTCTTAGGATCATTTACAAATATAATTGGCTTGTTTGGCTATGTAATTACATATATTTGAAAATGTTATGAGAAATTCTAAACTGCAGATTGCAATCATACTGCTACCTAGTTATGCAGTATTGGAGCAGGGTTCTTGTTTTTCTAGTTAGGGGACTAAGCCCATACAACAAATCAAAGGCAAGAGGGAACAAAAATTTTGAAGGGTAAAATGAACTTAGGGTGTTTCCCAGAGTTCAAAGTATGCTGTAAAATAATTAAAGGTACCTTGTCCAAGAAGTGTTATGTTTGAAAGTGGTGGCCGTTTATACTGAGATTGCACTAAATAATCCACTTCTCATGTGTTGTAGTTTAGCCCTAGCAGGCAGCTAAGTGCCACACAGCCAGTCTCTCACTCTTACCAGGTGGGATGAAGGACAGAATCTGAAAGGTAAAAGTGCAAGAATTCATGGATTGACACAGAGACATCTTACTAGGTGAAGCAAAAACCATGTGCACAAGCAAAGCAAAACAAGGAATTCCTTCACTACTTTCCATGGGCAGGCAGGTGTTCAGACACTCCCAGGAAAGCAAGGCTCAGGGTAACAGTTTCTTGGGAAGACAAACACCATCTCTCCAAATGTCCCCACTTCCTCCTTCTTTACCCCAACTGTTACTGCTGAGCATGATGCCGTGTGGTATGGGACATCCCTTTGTACAGTTTGGGCCAGCTGTCCTGGCTGTGTCCCCTCATAGCTTCTGGTGCACCTCCAGCCTCCTCGCTGGCAGGGCAGTACAAGAAGCTGAAACGTTCTGGGCTTTGTGTAAGCACTGCTCTTCCAGTGATGGTACATGAGAATGATAATAAATCACACATAACTGTGTATTATGTACCATACCAGAAGTTTATAGGATAACTGGTGTCTTTCCAGTTTGCATATTGTAATAGAAACATATGTTTCCTTAAAATAACACCTAAAAGTATGTGATAGATTATATTACAGACTACAAAAAGAAACCCTCAGTTTAGTGAAAGGATTTTTGTTTTATTTGGTTTTGTTTAACTTACATGCCATTTAGAATTTTGTAGGAAAAAGGAAGGATTGCTTAACAATCTCAGCATTCTATTTGAAGACTGACAGATAGGTCAGACAGAGGGATCAGATGTGAGAAAAGAGAAGCACATGTGTGGAGAAACAAGCACTTACAGCCCAGAGAATCACCCGTTTGCATGTGGACACTGTGAAGAGGCCAAAATGAACAGAAAAAAAAAGCAGATACAGAAGGAAGAATAAAACTCATTTTCCTCCACAGATTTTCTGTTCTTAATATTAATATTTACTCTGAGCCAATCTCTTGAGTTCTGCAGTTCTAAGTGTAGGTCAAGAATGAAGTACATCAAGCTCATAGCTGTATTTGCAGCAACACATTTCCTTTTTACTTTCTACGTGAGTCTTTCCTAGTCGCCTTTTTATGTTCTCTTTTTCGTTTATTTTATGTGTGATCTAGTGCTTTTGTTCGTAATTGCCAAATAAGAAGTCTGATACAAATGCTGCCTTCTTTTTGAGATGTGTTCTCTTTGATTTCCTTCAAAGATCTTTCCAATTAATCTGCAGTGAAATCTAACTAGCTTTCAGGGACCTGTCATACATATGTGTATGCATTATACAAGTTTCTCTGGGACACAGGTGGTGATAAAGGGAAGGCACATAGGGTAGCATGACAGAATCAAATACAGAGGTCACCACAGAAGTGGTAAGGAGCACAACAAGTGAGGGACATAAAGCATAGTAATCATATGTGGTGCATGTACTCGTACTGGAAGGATCATTTTCTATCTTATCTTCATTCAAGGTGGAGCTTCAGCCTTATTCAATTCAATTGACTTAATTTCATGCTAAAGGTGAATCTCCACTTCTTAAATAAAAAGATACGCTGAATTAGAGGCTAGGAGACAAAGAATACAGTGAGTTTTGTATTAAAATATCACCTACAGTAAAAAGAGCCTCTATCTAGTCAACTGGCACAAATAGCTACTGTGTCGACACCTCTGAAAACATTGTATGCATGATCAAACTCCCACTGAAATTAATGAAAGTCTTCCCACTGAGTAAATAGAAAGTAAAATTTAGGGTTCATACCTCTTTTTAAGAATTGGTAATGTAATACAAAGGATATCTTTGCCCACAGTAGAGGGGAGAGAAGATTAAAGATCTTTAGTTTCCCTACAGTGTGTACCATGTAGTACAAATGTTAAGCCTCAGTCATATACATTATTCAAGCAAAGCCTTTATTATTAGCTGACTCTTTAACTGTTTTCAAGTGATTTAGCAGATGCTCTGAAATTCAAGGAAAGCTTCATGAATTGCTCACAATACAACAGAATTACTGGTAAAGAGCTCTTCAATTGAAAGGAAATCTGTGTCTCATTCTGCTAAATCTGCAAGAGCCTTCCTTTGTGCTAACAAAAAGAACATTGTCCTCAGTAAGGCTGTTCTTGAGTTGGGAAAAAAAGAATCTTTACTGTTTTTTCATCTGGGGGCAGTATTGTTTCCATTGAAACACCTTTAACATTCCTGATCAATGCATCTGTAGATAGGGTTGATCTTGACAGCATGTCACCAAAGTTCAGGTCAGAGTTCCAACACAACACTTCAAAATAATAGCAGAATTAACTAATACCAGTTGCAGTAATAAAACCTTGTGATAAATTAGTTTCTGTGGAGCAACCCCCTTTTACAGAGAAGTGGTGAATTATTTGTATCAGTATTTTGTGTTATGGGCTCCTTGTACTGGGAAAAGTAATGAATAGTGGAGCTTACACAAATTAACAATTCAGATTGTGCAATATGAACTACCTTAACATAACAGCATAATCTGCAGTTAACAACTAAAAATAATCTGAAAGTTACACTGTTGTGGTTTAACCCACTGGGCATCTAAACACCACACAGCCGTTTGCTCTCTCCCCTACACTGTGATGCAGGAGAGAATGGATAAAAGATAAAACTCATGGGCTGAGATGAAAGCAGTTTAACAAGGCAGAAAAGGAAGGGATGATGATAATAATAATAATGCATATATACATACATACAAAATATGATGCACAATGCAATTGCTCACCACCTGCTGACTGATACCCAACCAGGCCTTGAGCATTGCCCCCACCCACACCCAGTTAATTGTTCAGCTTGACACTATGTGGTATGGGACACACCTCTGGCCATCCTGGGCTGTGTCCCCCTCCCAGCTCCTGGTGCACCCCCAGCCTCCTCCCTGGAAGGGCAGCACGAGGAGATGAAATGTCCTGGGCTCTGTGCAAGCACGGCTCTACAACAGCTGAACAGTGTTATCAACAATGTTTTCATCAAAAATTCGAAACATGGCACCATACCATCTGCCATGAAGAAAATTATCTCCATCTCAGCTGAAACCAGGATATACATCTACAAAGTGATGCACAGTAAAATGTGTAATATGGCAAGTAGACTTGGGCTGCTGTTCGCAAGCAGTTGAGTCAGTGTAATAGCTTGTTGCCACCATAAAGGCTTTGATCTCTTGGTTTCTATGTCCCCCCTTACCTTGCCTTCACTTCTTCCTGCCTTTTGCTGTTTCTAGCCACATGATCTACCTCCTTCTGTCACATGCCTGGAACATGCTGGGTTTTTTACTGACCTGATGTAAGTCACTGCAACATCAGAAAACTGTTCACTGTTTATTTTTCCATTTGTTGGGGTAATCTTCTACCATTTGATGGGTTGAAGTGACTCACAGAGGGATCTGGCACAGCAGAAGCTAGCAGTGGATGCCACAGTAAGCAGAAGAGAAAGGTCACGACATATTTTTTTTTATATATGAGAAACAGGTTATGCCATCTCTAGGAATCACAGTTAGATGACTTTTTTTGTGTGAGAGGAAGAAGCAGGGAGAAGTGTTTCCTATGGATTTTAAAGGATAATGAAAACATTAACCAAATATTTTCCATGTTATAAGTAATATCTAATTTGCCATTGTGGTGGTTTTACCGTGCTAGGCAGCTGAACACCACAACCGCTCTCTCACTCCCCCTCCTCAGAGGAGGAGGGGAAGAAGTAAAGGAAAGAACAACTCATGGGCTGAGATAAGGATAATTTAATTAAAGAGAAAAAATATATATATATTAAGGAAATATTATTAATTAACAATTCAACTAAAGAGAAAAAGGGAAAAAGGGAAAGGGGAAAGGGAGGGGGAAAGGGAACAGCAAAAAACAAAACAAGTAAAGGCTATATGGAAGTGCAGAGGAAATAAATGATTCTCTACTTCCCGCAAATGAGCGATGCCTGACCACGTCCTTGAAGCAGGGCCTCAACGCACGTAGCTGGTGTTCGTCAGGAGGACAAATGTTTTCGCAATGAAAACCCACACCTCCTCTCTTCCTCCTTCTTCCACCTTTTATTGCTGAGTGTGACATCATATGGTATGGAATATCTCTTTGGTTAGTTTAGGTCAGCTGCCCTGGTGATGTTTCTTTCTCACTTTTTGCCCACCCCCCAGGAGGGTTAGAGAAAGTCCTGATACTGTGCCAGCACTTCTCAGCAGCAGGCACAACACTGGTGTGATAACGCTGCTGTTCTAGCTACAAGTGCAGAGCATGGCATTGTATGGGCTGCTGCAGGGAAAGTTAACATCCCAGCCAGACCCAGTACAGCCATTCAGACAAATAGCTGAGAATTATTTCTGTTTTCAATGAAGGAATAATTTACCAGAATAGAACAGTTTAGATAACCTTCCCAAAAAGAGATTTTTAAGGTCCAGGAATTTCTGATTTTTTTTAAAAGAGTTAACAAGAATTCTTATTTGTGATTTAGAGAATTAATATGGAATGGTCTGTAATCTTAGTCTCTAAAAAAAAAAAAAAAATCTTAAGAACCACTACTATGTTCTTGTTCCTGTTCTTTGTCAAACCATAAAAGAAGTTACTCAGGTTTGTCCTGATGTGAAAATTTTCCAAGTTGCAAACATTGTTAGATGAAAAAACATTTACTATTCAACCTCTCAGTACCACTGTTTTGAACTTTGATTTTTTTTTCTAGCTTAAGAACATTTCACTTGTTTCTTTCTGAAATGGATTACATCATTTTGTGAGATACCTAAGAGAGGAAAAACTTTAATTTCTCAATGTGTTTGGAATGAACTCCAGTTTGGAATTTGTTATTTAAAAGATGCTTGCAAATAGAATTTTTCCAGTCCTGTAGTTGGTACCAGGTCTGTACTTGATGCTACAGTGGGTGGGTACCGAACTGGCTGTCCATGAGAGGTTTGAAAAGATACCAACAAATTCCCACAATACCTAACTCTCTTGCATGTTCTTGCATAGTCCACATCCTATATTCCATTCTATCTCTGACAAGCGCCCTGGCAGATGAACCCCCCACTCAGTTCCAACACTACATTTTATTTTCATATAGTAAGCATGAATTAGGCAAGTATAAGCATGGAAATCCAGAAATATACTGCATATTAGACTGTGAATGGCAGCAGTTATGTATAGTTGTTAACATCATCAAGTACGAAACTACACGTTTGTCTTTTGCTTTCCCTTAGTACTGCAGTAATACTAAGAGACATGGATTACAGTGTTCTTTAATGTGAGAATTTTTGAAGTTGCTTTTAGAATGTATGCTCTAGTTCTCTATTTTGTTCTGTTTTGTTCTCTGGTCCTTATTTTGTATTACAGCTGCTGGAACTTAACCAAAAATCTTTGTGATATTTAATAAGTAAAATTTGAAGCACCACACATGCCAGCATAATGTTTATTTTTGTGCAGTTTGGCAGGAGTAACATACAGCAGCAACATGATTAACAGATTGGTATGGCCTGCTCTGTCTCTAAATGTTTCTTACTCAGAATCTGGATTCACAAACCTCTCTCATTTATGCCATACAAGATCAAAACCAAAACATCAATGACATAATCTGAGTGTACATTTTAATTTATTAATAAGAGGATTACATATTTTTTTAATATATTTTAAAGGAAAAGAGCCTTGTGCCCCACCCAAGATCATGGATACTAAAGTGGAAGAGAGCTCTGAAGTACCTATTTTGGAAGACACATCATCATCACCAACAGATATTCAACATTTATGGCAGGTTTCCACAGATATTGAAAACACTGAAAGGTATGTGTAGCATTTTATTCTTAAGTAAAACAAATTTCTGTCTAGGATTTATATAGTCTTTCCCAATTAGGCAGCCATAGCATTAGGTAGTTGCTACCATAAAAGATGTTAGTAAATTAAATAGCTGTTAATATTTTTGTTATTTGTAACATATCTGAGAGCAAATCCAAAAAGAAAGGCAGACAGAAGTGACATTTTTAATTTGGCTAATTACCAAAGGGTAGTTGTCTAAAACAAAGGGTGGGAAACTATGGTGCTCATGGGCCAGGATCTCTGAAAGGGAAAGCTTCCATCTCATCTTAAGTGGCTTCTGATTTTGTATCTAAAATCTGCTGGCCTTCAGCTCTTTATTCATAAAAAGCACAGAACGTAGTCCACATAGTTGCTTCTGCTCATAGTGATGAATGTGGAAGCCTTAGGAGGGGAAGGAAAAACCATCCACAAGTGGACTTCTGTTACCCTCTTAGCTGCAGTTGGAAGACAAAACTGAGACCCTTTAGTAGGGGGTAATCATGATCACCAGCATTTCTTTGTAAAAATATCTTTTTGATGATTTTGTATTATAAGCACCTGCTGAGATTGTAATGATTACCCTGTTTACTTACATGAAATATCTGTTCTATTGAGTACCTCGGTAAATATAACTGAGCAATCAGAAAGACAGTCATGCTGCTTCACTTCTAAAAACTATTTTATATGTAGATGAATGAGGCAAGACCACATTACTTTTAAATCTTGAAAGCCTTAAGACATTGTGAGTCTGCACACAAAATTGCTGGTCTGCTATCTATCTGTAAAATAGGAACCTTTTTACAACTTCTGGCCTCTCTCAAAATGTATCTTTACGTAACTTGCTTTGTGAGATGGTATTTTGTTAGAGTATTTTCCATCTACTGAAAATGTTACACCAAAGTCCTCCTAAGAGGACTGAGACAGCTCAGTTTCTAAAATTTTCATTTAATGGCCAGGGAGCTTTAGTAACATAGATTGGCTATAGGTATGATAATTGCCTTTTAAACAACAAAACACGTTCGTGGCACAAGCTACAGACTGCTGGTACGGTTAACATTAGTGTTTGTGCTAATTGTAAGACATATTGTGCATTTTGCCACATGGGATCACATAGTGCCCACCAATTCATTTAATACTGAATACTCAGGAGACAGGATGGATCACTTGGACTGGAAGCTACAAGTTAAAATCAGGCTGGCTTAGAAGTGCACCCATAGTAAATCTACTGCCCTTTATTTTGGTATGCACCTTCTGATATATGTATTTGAACCATATGCTTGCCCAATACATTTCTGTATTATTTAGCTTGGTTTATTGCCTCATTATTTCAGCACACAAAGCTATGCTGTGAGCAATTCACTATTTAGAGTCTTCAACTGCTGTTCTATTGTATCTCTTCCAACTTTTGTTTCTACAGAGATATGAGAGAAATGAAAAACCTTTTAAGCAAACTCAGGGAGACTATGCCTTTACCACTGAAAAATCAAGGTAGGTTTAACATTTTCTTCATGTAAGGAAAATTAAAATAATTAAAGGTTTTGACTTCCATTAGATCTGGAAAAAAAAAAAAAAAACTATTTTTTTTTCCTTTTTTTTTTTTAAAGAAGTTACAGAAAGAAAAATCTAGGTGTAATCCCTTCCCTACTGATTCAGTGGAGCTAGAATTTAATATGTGAACTTTGTCCTCTCAAGTTTTACTTGAGAACATTACCCTTCAAAGTACATTACTCTGGAAGTTCGTAGATATGCTATCTATAGATAAAATAATAGACTTTTCCTGGTGAGATGAAGGTAACTGATACCCTGTGTCAGGAGACTTTCTTTTTCAAATATAATGAAGGCATAAATTACACAGACGATGATGGGGATCATGCTGAGTGATGGGGTTTACCTCTGCAAGGTTTGTAGCTTCTGTATCATGACTCAGTGATGAGAAGATACTGACCCTAAGCAGAAGAGATACTTGCCTGAAGACTGCTGATAGCTTGCTTTTCCTAGTAGTCAGGTATGAGGCATCCTATAGCACACTGAGAGTAGGATTTCCATCTTATGCATGTATTTAGCAAACATGCCTCCATTTTGTGGCATATCAGTCAAATATTCGGGACCCACAGGGACTGTCTTCATGTGAAGAACAATAAAAGGATAATCGTTTTCTTTTCTTTTTTTTCTTTCTTTTTGATAATGTGTATTTATTAAATGCTGTGTAGTGTAGTAGCTGATAAAGTACACCTAGGGTGTCCTAGAGCTTGTCTCAAGTAGCTAAGCAGTCTACCATTCAAAATAATATGTAAAAAGATAAAGATAGAATGGATGATTTCATCAGACAAGTAAGAGGGATGGCTTGTTAGAAAACTATTCAGAAGAGAAAGGGAATTGTTTAGCACAAGAAGGACATGGACCCATTAGAAAGTCCAGAGGATTGCTACAAAGATGATCAGAGGGATGGAGTATATCTCCTGTGAAGATAGGCTGAGAGAGCTTGGATTTTTCAGCCTGGAGAACAAAAGGCTCCAGGGAGACCTAACAGCAGCCTTCCAAGTACCTAAAGGGGGCCTACAGGAAAGCTGGGGAGGGACTCTAGGTCAGAATTGCAAAAGACAGAATTGCAGGGGTTGGAAGGGACCTCAGTATATCATCAGGTCCAACCCACCTGCAAAAGCAGGTTCCCTAGAGCAGGTAAAAGGGTAGTGGTAGGACAAGGGGCTTTAAACTAGAAGAGTGTAGGTTTAGATTAGGTATACGGAAGAAATTCTTTACTATGAGGGTGGTGAGGCTGTGGAAGCTGTGGATGCCTCATCCCTGGAAGATTTTTTGGCCATGTTGGATGGGGCTTTGAGAAGACTGGTCTAGTGTGAGGTGTCCCTGCCTATGGCAGGGGGATTGGAACTGAATGAGCTTTAAGGTTCCTTCCAACCTAAGTCATTCTGTGATTCTGTTGTTCTATGATTATGATGCATGATATTGATGTGCTATTGTAAAGACTGGGAAATTGTCATAATGTCTGTGCCTAGCCTAGGAGAAAGGAGTATGGTAGAAATAAGGAAAAAAAATACACATTTTAGGGTATAAAGCATATAGGAAATTTAATTCAGAACAAAGACAAAGGCATACTGAATTCTCTGCAGTCTTGTGTCTATACTAGCCTTCAAGACTGGCACAAAAACCACTGATCACCTATGTGGCAGGCTGGGAAACACACATCAGAGTTTGAAAGTTCTGAGACATGCCTCAGGATCCAGGAATCATATGTTTTTTCATTGTTTGTTTGTTTTTTTTTTTCTTTGTGTTTGTTGTGGTTTAACCTGGCCGGCAGCTAAACACCACACAGCCGTTCGCTTACCCTCCTCCCTCCCTCTCTGGGATGGGGGAGAGAAACAGAAAAGTGAAACGAGAGTTGAGATATAGACAGTTTATTAAGATAGAAAACAACAACAACAACAACAACAATAATAATAATAATAATGATAATAGTGTGTATGAAACAAATGATGCACAATGCAATTGCTTACCACCTGCTGACCGATGCCCAGTCTATTCTGAGCAGCCGGCCCCCCCATCCCAGCTAGCCACCCCTATATATTGTTTAGCATGATGCCAGATGGTATGGAATACTCCTTTGGCCAGTTTGGGTCAGCTGTCCTGGGTCTGTCCCCTCCCAGCTCTTGCTGCACCCCCAGCCTGCCTGCTGGCAGGACAGAGCGAGGAGCTGAAAAGTCCTTGGCTTGGTACAAGCACTGCTCTGCAACAACCAAAACATCGGCATGTTGTCAGCACTCTTCTCATCTTAATCCAAAACACAGCAGTCTACCAGCTACTAGGAGGAAAATTAACCCTGTCCTAACTGAAACGAGGACATATATCCACCCCTTATTCCATACCATTTATGTCATGCTGAGGTTACACTCTTTTCAATACATTTTAATTAATCACCATTTTCATCTATGGTATACAGCAATCATGGTAGTGATGACATACAGTATTATACAATAATTAATATAATACAGTTCAGCTCATGGGCTATTCTCAACCAGTATTAAATCCCCTTGAGGTACACATCGGACCTCCCCATTCTTTTGCATTACCCACCAAGTGCATCCAGGTCCTTGAGCAAAAGCAATCCCGTGAATGGGTTTGCTTTTTCCTGAGGCAGGAGTAGCCCAGACTGCCTTTCCCAGCATGTTTCTTATATGCACTACAGGAACTTTATCCCCTTCTACAGTACGTAACAGGTTTGATTGGGCAGGTCCAGCTCAGTTAGCAGATCCCCTAGTATTGAGTAACCAGGTGGCCTTTGCCAAATGTGTGTCCCAATTTTTAAATGTCCCAGCACCCATTGTTTTCAGTGCAGTCTTTAACAGTCCATTATATCGCTCAACTTTCCCAGAGGCTGGTGCATGATAGGGAATGTGATACACCCACTCAATAGCATGTTCTTTGGCCCAAGTGTCTGTAAGGTTGTTTTGGAAATGAGTCCCATTGTCTGACTCAATTCTTTCTGGGGTGCCATGTCACCACAGGACTTGTTTTTCAAGGCCTAGGATAGCGTTCCAGGCGGTGGCAGGGGGCACAGGATATGTTTCCAGCCATCCAGTGGTTGCTTCCACCATTATAAGTACGTGGCGCTTGCCGTTGCGGGTTTGAGGGAATGTGATGTAATCAATCTGCCAGGCCGCTCCATATTTATGTTTCAGCCATCATCCTCCATACCAAAGAGGCTTTGATCGTTTGGCTTGCTTGACTGCGGTACATGTTTCACAATCATGAATAATCTGTGCTATAGTGTCCATGGTCAGGTCCACCCCTCGATCACGAGCCCATCTGTATGTTGCATCTCTGCCTTGATGGCCCAAGGTGTCATGGGCCCATCGGGCTATAAATAATTCACCCTTATGTTGCCAGTCCAGATCCACCTGAGCCACTTTGATCTTAGCAGCCTGATCCACCTGCTGGTTGATGTTCTTCAGTAGCCCGATTCTTGGGCACATGAGCATCTACATGGTGCACCTCTACAACTAGGTTCTCTACCTGGGCAGCAATATCTTGCCACAACGCCGCAGCCCAGATGGGTTTGCCTATGCGCTGCCAGTTGTTCTGCTTCCATTGTTGTAACCACCCCCACAGGGCATTTGCTACCATCCGTGAATCAATATAGAGATAGAGAACTGGCCATTTTTCTCGTTCAGCAATATCTAAAGCCAGTTGGATGGCTTTCACTTCTGCAAACTGACTTGATTCACCTTCTCCCTCAGTAGCTTCTGCAACTTGTCGTGTAGGACTCCATACAGCAGCCTTCCATCTCCGATGCTTTCCCACAATACGACAGGACCCATCGGTGAACAGAGCATATCTCTTCTCATCTTCTGGTAGCTTGTTGTACAGTGGGGCTTCTTCAGCACGGACCACTTCCTCCTCTGGTGATGTCCCAAAGTATTTGCCTTCTGGCCAGTCCATAATAACTTCCAAGATTCCTGGGTGACTGGGGTTTCCTGTTCGAGCCCGCTGAGTAATCAGTGCAACCCACTTGCTCCATGTAGCGTCAGTTGCATGATGTGTAGAGGGGACCCTTCCTTTGAACATCCAGCCCAGTACTGGCGGTCGGGGTGCCAGGAAGAGCTGCACTTCAGTACCGACCACTTCTGAAGCAGATCGAACTCCTTCATATGCTGCCAATATTTCTTTTCTGGTTGTAGTGTAGCAGGCCTCAGATCCTCTGTATCCCTGACTCCAAAACCCTAGGGGTCGACCTCAAGTTTCCCCAGGTTCCTTCTGCCAGAGGCTCCAGGTGGGGCCATTCTCCCCGGCTGCAGTGTAGAGCACATTCTTTACATCTGGTCCTGTTCAGACTGGCCCAAGGGCTACTGCATGAACTATTTCCTGCTTAATTTGTTCAAAGGCTTCTCGTTGCTCAGGGCCACATTCAAAATCATTCTTCTTACGGGTTACTTGGTAGAGCGGGTTTACAATCAGACTGTAATTTGGAATGTGCATTCTCCAAAACCCCACGACACCTAGGAAAGTTTGTGCTTCTTTTTTGCTAGTTGGTGGAGACATAGCTGTTACTTTGTTGATCACATCCATTGGGATTTGACGACATCCATCTTGCCATCTTATTCCTAAAAACTGGATCTCTCGTGCAGGTCCTTTAACTTTATTTTGTTTTATGGCAAAACTGGCCTTCAGAAGGATTTGGACTCTTTTCTTCCCTTTCTCAAAAACTTCCTCTGCTGTGTCACCCCACACAATGATGTCATCGATGTACTGCAGGTGTTCAGGAGCTTCCCCCTGCTCCAGCGCAGACTGGATCAGTCCATGACAAATGGTAGGGCTGTGTTTCCACCCCTGGGGCAGCTGATTCCAAGTGTATTAGACACCCCTCCAAGTGAAAGCAAACTGTGGCCTGCACTCTGCTGCTAGAGGGATGGAGAAAAATGCATTAGCGATATCAATTGTGGCATACCACTTGGCTGCCTTTGATTCCAGTTCATACTGGAGTTCTAGCATGTCCAGCACTGCAGCACTCAGCAGTGGCGTCACTTCATTCAGGCCACGATAGTCCACTGTTAGTCTCCACTCACCATTAGACTTTCACACTGGCCATATGGGACTATTAAAAGGTGAATGAGTCTTGCTGATCACTCCTTGGCTCTCCAGTTGGTGAATTAACTTATGGATGGCAATCAGGGAGTCTCGATTGGTGTGATATTGTCGCCGGTGCACAGTTGTGATAGCAATTGGCACTTGCTGTTCTTCAACCCTCAGCAATCCCACCACAGAAGGGTCCTCTGAGAGACCAGGCAAGGTGGACAGCTGTTTAGTGCCCTCTGTCTCTAAGGCAACTATGCCAAAAGCCCACCGGTACCCTTTTGGATCCTTGAAGTACCCTCTCTTGAGGTAGTCTATGCCAAGGATGCATGGAGCCTCTGGGCCAGTCACAATGGGATACTTTTGCCACTCATTCCGAGTTAGACTCACTTCAGCTTCCAATACAGTTAGCTGTTGTGATCCTCCTGTCACTCCAGAGATACAGATGGGTTCTGTCCCTTTATAGATTGATGGCATTAGAGTACATTGTGCACCAGTGTCTACTAAAGCTTTATACTTCTGTGCATCTGACGTGCCAGGCCATCGAATCCACACAGTCCAATAAACTCGATAATCCCTTTCCTCCCCCTGGCTGGAGGCAGGGCCCCTCTAGTCCTGGTCAGAATCTTCGTTTCTGTGTTTAAAGGACTGCCTACTGGAAGTTGGAGCAGTAAACTTTTCAGAGAACTCCTTTTTCCCAGTTGTTTTCTTTTGCAACTCACATGCCCGTGCCTCTAGGGTCGCGGTAGATTTTCCATCCCATTTCCTCATGTCCTCTCTGTGGTCACGTAGGTAAAACCACAGGGTGGCACGGGGTGTGTACCCACCATATCGTCTTCCTTGTGCGGATGAACGCTTACCCCTGATAGCTGAAACACTGGTTTGTACAGGCGGGGAGGAAAATAATCTCTCTTCAAGTTGGTGGACCTCTTCAGAAAGTTTATCCAAAGTATTCTCTTTTAATTGGTGGACACTTGTTCGTTCTGGTGGGGAGGAGAATAATCTCCCTTCAAGTTGGTGGAACTTTTCAGAAAGTTTATCCAAAGTATTCTCTTTCAGTTGACGGACGCTTTCAGAAAGTTTCTCCACAGCCGAGACGCAGGCCTGTAAGGAAGAGGAGAGACTTTCTTCATACCGCCGGAGTTGTCTAGCCACTTCATACACTGTGGGTTCGTCATGTTCTCTCCAGGTCATTACTGCCAATGAGTTGGCATATGATGACGGTGCACTCCGTACAAACTTCCGCCACATGGGTCGGGTACACCTGACGTCATCTGGATCTAAGGATATTTGTTCATTGTCTAGGTCCTCATAAATCACCTCCTGTACAGCTAATTCCCTCAGGTACTGGATGACATACAATTTCTTCCTTGTAGGGATACCTTTCCCTCACAGCTGACAGGAGACGCCTCCAGAGGCTGTAAGATCGTCCTCTATTTCCAATTGCTTTGTCAATGCCTGCATCTTTAGCAAGGGATCCCAGCCACTTGGCTTCATTTCTATCTAATTCCACACTCTCTGCTCCAGTGTCCCAGCACTGGAGCAGCCAGGTGACAAGCTGCTCACCTATAGAGCGGCTGAAATGTCTTCGCACATCTCGTAGCTCACGCTCGTATAGGTCTCAGGTAGATACTGCTGTTTTTGATACATCTTCATCTTCATCATCCTGCTCCTCGGATGGCCCGGCCTCGTCTTCTCTACACCTAGACCCAGCAGAAGACTCTCTGCGTTCTAAGCGACCTGAGTCTCTGTACCATTTTTTCACCTTGGTTACGGGGACAACTTGCACTGCTATAGCTCGTTTCTCTGGCCCAGCCATAGGGTCTACCACTGGGGATGGATTACCATCTGCAGGTGCAACTTGAATGGCTACAGCTCATTTCTCTGGCCCAGGAGCTGGAGCAACTGCAGGAGCTGGAGCTGGAGCAGCGGCAGGAGCTGGAGCAACTGCAGGGGCTGGAGCTGGAGTGGCCACAGGAGCTGAAACTGGAGCAGCTGCAGGAGCTGGAACTGGAGCAGCTGCAGGAGCTGGAACTGGGGTGGCTGCAGGGGCTGGAACTGAAGCAGCTGCAGGAGCTGGAACTGGAGTGGCTGCAGGAGCTGGAACTGGAGCGGCTGCAGGAGCTGGAGCGGCTGCAGGAGCTGGAGCGGCTGCAGGGGCTGGAACTGGGTTGATAGTAGCATCAATTGCAGCTCGATAAGCATAGGCCAGACCCCAGCACGTTACAGTGAGTTGTGTCACTTTGGAACTGCCAGAGTCATTACACCCTTTTTTAAAGCATTTTACCGTTTTTTTAGGGTTTTGCAGTTGTTCAGGGGTGAATTTCCAAAACATCAGAGGTGCCCACTGCTCTAGACGCTTGCCCATATCTTCCCACACTCCCTGCCACTCACCACTATCCCACCTCAGGACTGATCTCTGGATGAGTTTCCTAAGTAGTTGTTTAACCTTAAGCTAAACCTGAAGCATATTCAGGAGACATAACAACAAGAACATGCTGGTCTGAGTATCCCAAGGATATTCAGCATCTTGGAGAACTATTGTAACTAGCTCAGAGGATAAGAGGGTGGTGAAGGAGAAAGGGGAAGTGAACAAGTAGGAAAAAATATCTTCCCCTGTCCCCTCCGCAGACTGGCTCCCTGACAAAAAAAGGCAATAGATGTAATTGCTAATAGTTTCCGAGATATGGTTTCCAAAGTATAGAGTCGACGACAGTGCTGAGTACAAGTACCAAGTTAGCGTCATGACCAGATATTTTATCATATCATAAGCTATTGCTACACAGCACAGTACCATAACAATCTTAAATCAGGGCCCGGAAAGGAAAACAGCATGACAGGGATCACATACAGGAGGTAACAAGCTATAAAACACAATCTGGAATACAGGCACAGCACATGCGAGATTAAAGTAATCGACATTGTGACTAGCAACTATTAAGCAGGTCTAATACTTATACCAGTTCTAGTTTAACACACCCTGATCAGATCTGTCGTTATCTCAACCCTTCAAGCCCCACATTGGGCGCCAAAAAAGGACTGTTGTGGTTTAACCTGGCCGGCAGCTAAACACCACACAGCCATTCGCTCACCCTTCTCCCTCGCTCTCTGGGATGGGGGAGAGAAACAGAAAAGTGAAACGAGAGTTGAGATATAGACAGTTTATTAAGATAGAAAACAACAACAACAACAGCAACAACAACAATAATAATAATAATAATAATAGTGTGTATGAAACAAATGATGCACAATGCAATTGCTTACCACCTGCTGACCGATGCCCAGTCTATTCTGAGCAGCCGGCCCCCCCATCCCGGCTAGCCACCCCTATATATTGTTTAGCATGACGTCAGATGGTATGGAATACTCCTTTGGCCAGTTTGGGTCAGCTGTCCTGGGTCTGTCCCCTCCCAGCTCTTGCTGCACCCCCAGCCTGCCTGCTGGCAGGACAGAGCGAGGAGCTGAAAAGTCCTTGGCTTGGTACAAGCACTGCTCTGCAACAACCAAAACATCGGCATGTTATCAGCATTCTTCTCATCCTAATCCAAAACACAGCAGTCTACCAGCTACTAGGAGGAAAATTAACCCTGTCCTAACTGAAACGAGGACAGTGTTTTTTGTTTGTTTGTTTTTGTTTGTTTTGTTTGTTTTCTGCTCCCACACAGCACAAATATGATTGTAGTTTACAGCTGACCTCTGAGAACTGATGCCTCAGAAATGGCCAGTTATACTCATTATTAATACAGAACTTACTTTTTGTAATATTCTAAGACCTTATTTGATAAAATTATATTAATATATATGCAAATAGAGCAAATGAATAGCACTATAGGTAATTCATGTGGTCTGGACTGTAATTTTTGCTTTTATGTGAATTACAAGCATGGTTTATGAGATGACTGAATGCTATTGAATGAGTAGATCTTTACAAGACCTGATCTTGCTTTCATTTAATTGAATGTTTTGCTTTTGACTTCAACAACAGCCAAAAGGGTTAAGGTTGCAAACCCATTAAAGCTTTACATAATGCTACTGACTGCTTGCAGACCTGTTTTTTGTATGGAATCATCTTAAGTGAAAGCAGGAACGTTACTATGCTAAGTTGATGTGATTTGTAAGCTTAGGAGCCATAATATTAAATGATGTCTTACTTACGTTCTTAAGCATTTGTATTACAGTGGTGTCTAGAGCCTACAACCAAAACTAGGTCCCTGATATGGTAAGAATACGAACATTCTTACATTCATTCCTGAGCAGAATATGCTTATTAGCCATAGTTTTTGGTCTGAAATACTGCATAAAGACAATTGAAATTAAAAGTAAATTCTAAAGATTTTTCAAGATAGTTCATTGACAGTGCATGCGTTCAGATAAGTATAAGCATTTTGAATTAATTTAAAAGGAGGCGTCATTTCCTTAAGATTGTGTCATTGAACTGGTATTCATCTTGCCAAAACTTCTGTTGCATTGTCAAGGAAATCCTGATAGCATTTTAAGACTCCTGTAAAAAGTTTAGGTTATTATTTTCTCTGTGCCTAGAACAACAGGATCTAGTCCTTGGTCTTGTAGCTGCTCTTAAGACACATAAAAGATATAAACTCATTTGTGAATGTGCATGCTTATATTAAATTGTGTGGGTTTTTTTTCATCACAGATGATAGCAGCCTCCTAAACTTGACTCCTTACCCATTAGTAAGAAGACGGAAGCGAAGATTCTTTGGACTGTGTTGTCTTGTCTCAAGTTAGAAGATTAAATACAGAAACACAAAGAAAATCATAACTTCGATTAAACCACTGTCATTTCATCACTGAAAAGAAGAACATTACTACTCTTGACTATAAAATATATTTTCTATGTTGACCAATTCCTTTTTCTCTGTTGCTCCATCCCCCTTTTCAAAATAAGGGTTTTAATAGTTTAAAGTTATGGTGGTCAAGAACCAGTTGTGGAATAGATCTAGCATAACTAGGAATGTTTTTAAAACTTTTTAAAGTATGTTTTGCATGCTTACCTTCAACCACTGAGAGAAAAAAAAAAAAAAAAAAAAAAAAAAAAACATGAATTATGGTTAATAGGTCATTTTTAAGTTTTTTATTGTTTGAACTGCAGCAAAGTTTGTGCATAGTACAGTATTCTTATTAGTATCATATTGAAATACTTGATCATATTCTAACAGTCTTTAAGCATAGAAAACTATTTAACAGCAAAAGTATTAAACTTCTAAAATATTTAAACAATATTGTAACAGAATTTGCACAAAATCTCCAGTGCTTTTTGTGCTCTCGTTCATAATTAGTCTTCCACTATATCTCAATTAAAAGCTTCATAGAAAAATGTATTAATTTATGATACACAAACCATATATAAAAGTATTTAGAACTTGTAAATACAGAGAAATCATATCTACATACTGTACAATGCATAGAAGTAACAGATTTCCTTTTAAGCCAATAGTATCTCTACAGGCTTCTGGGAAAATAAATAAATAAATAATTTATTAAATGAAGATGTAGTAAAATAAACAATGTAAAACACAACACCAACCCATTTTGTTTCCAATAGAATTTAAAGCATGGTGTCTGCATATCACTAAGTATTAACTCTTATAGGGCATGCCAGAATTATCTCAGACTGTAAGATATTAAACGTTTTACATTGTTAATAAAGTTTTTTATTTAAATTATCCTGTGTCTAGTTATATTGCCAGAATATGTGTTTTTGCTAATTTTATTGTCAAAAAACTATACAAAGCTTTGATATTTTTTTTCATTTCAAGATGTGTGTTTACAGACAAAATATTATAATGAATATATAAATGCTAAAATGACAGCAAGTAGCAGTAGTAGATATGAGTACACCAGGCTTGTAGTGATATTTCAGGATGGTAGGCAAGATACCAGAAATAAACTTGTGCTAGACAGTCACACTGATCTGTAACTATCATACAGAGCAGGTCACATTGCCCATGTAATGTATGAGGAAGGTGACTTTCTTCCACTCCATCATGACCCAGCATATTAAGAGGAACCAAATTCCTTCTTACTGTATGAGGGTTTAGTGGTGCATAAGGAGGAATTGTTTCCTTGTCACAGGAAACACCTGTACAGTTATATACTCCATGTGTTTTGTTTGTGGGATATTTTTGGTTGGTTGGTTGATTTTTTTGCTGCTGTTGGCTTTTTTGTTTGTTTGTTTGTTTTGTTTTGTTTTGGCAAGACAGTCCCAAAAACAGTTTACATTACAGAAAGCTATTAACTGAATTGTATCTGGCAGCTATTAAATTTTTTATGACTCATTTTTCTACCATTTTTTTTTCTCATGAAAATGCTGAAAAACTTTTTCAGCTGTCTGCCGAAAAAGTAAGAAAACATGCACATTGCCAGAAGCATTAGTGTACTGCATGACCCAAAAATTGAGATCTAATTTAATCCAAAGAGAGGAAGATAGGATTTTTTTCTTTCTGAACATTGATCCTGTCAGAGGCACACCATTCCAGTTTCAGGAAGTCATGCAACAGAGCTTCCAGCATTTACCTGAAAGGTTATTTTTCCTCTCACTCAGATGCAGCAGACAGTTTTTTGTTATTCTTGTTGTTTTTTTCCAGGTTGTAGTCATCTGCTTACCTTTCACTCTTCCAGACAGAAAAAAAATATTTTTGAATAATCACCCCCAAATAAATCCTTTAAATGCAATGAGGACAGATGCATGTAAAAAACTTTAATAGAAATTGTGTTTCCATAAGTAAAATGAATTCCATCTGAGGAATGTGTGAGCACATACTTCAAGAATACATAGCTACAAGCACAATTGTATTATTTAAATAGTACAGAAAAAAGGTAACTCCAATGTGTTTTATGATTTCAGGTCACATTCTTCAGAGCATACCACATTTAACATGGGAATACCCCTGTGTGGTCACAAAACAGTGTGTGCATATGTGCACATACAGCATGTGTATGTATTAAAGAAGCATGGAGTCAAAATCCTCAAATCTATGACAATTTCCCCACAGCAATGTCTTCATTAATCAGATACTAGATTTCTGTAATAGTAACAGAAGGTCCAAGGGATGGCAGCACTGACATGTTTCCATTAGAAGTCTTCCAGCTGATAGATATGCTCTATACCTCCATCCCCAGAGACAGAATGGGTTTTGCAACTAACAGAACTGGGAAAAAAAAAAAAAAAAAAAAAAAAAAAAAAAAAAAAAAAAATAATAACTCTTGATGTTTAATGGTAATTAAAAAATACTACTTGGGGTGATGATCTGTAACTACAGTTAACCAATTGATTTTGATTAATTGTAAGTTAAAAAAACAGACAGTATTTCATTAATCCTGTAGACATTAATGCCAAAAAACAATGAAGACAACAATTCTGTGTATGGCTCAAGAGAGAAAGGGAGAAAACAGATTGCCTTTATACAACTTTCGCACAAGCATATGTGAGAAAAATCTCAATTTTATTCAGACAGGATATTCCGTGAAGCTTATTTTATTTGTGATTGCAATGGCAGGCATCCTGTCAATCAGGAGTGCATTTTAGTAAACAAATCATAATCTTTTATTCCCTCTCACCTCCCCCTCTTTCCTCATTGGCTGAGTACTACAGGTTCACAAGCTACTTCATTCTCCTCTATATCATATATGTACAATTCTTCTTTTTTTCAACCCTTTAATTTCTCCTTTCTTATGTTTTGAGAACTTGTGATATTTGTTTTACTGTTCTCACACTACTCATCCTCTTTTCCTCAAGCTTCTATCTTATTTTGGAACAGTGAGGCCTTCTACTCTTCACTTATCTACTTAGCATTTCTCCTTATTATATTGACTACACAACTACCTAGGAATAAAGAAAAATAATTCTCTACTGCAAAAACACAACTTTGTTTCTCACACATAGAGCGTTAATTCTTTAAAATCTTGTTATAATAGTACATACACAGAAATTGCGCTATCAGGTCAGTGTGGTGTCTTTTTTTAATAACTACTTTCAAATAAAGGCAGATTAAGCAGTAGGCATGTCTAGTGCAATACCTGCCCAGCTATTGTCACATGGAATTTAACATGCTATGTTACATGACAGTTCATATCTCTGTATTTTTATTGAATTTATTGCAATGGAATATGTATTAATGAGACAAATGTATACATGTTAATTAATTATGCAAAATTCTTGACATCAATCTTATGACAACGAGTTGCACAACTTCAGCTCATCCTGTGATGGAAGAAGATTTATGTACATTGTCTTTAAAGGTTCTAAGTCTTTTGTTCTCAGTCTTTTGAAGTGAGCAGTAATAATGCACATTCTTATACCTTTTGTTATTCTGTAAACTTTACTTGTTCCTCTTCTAAATAACTGAAGACTGAACTAAAGACAACTAAAATTTCAATCTTTGTTCATTTTGAAATCTCTCCATAGTTCTAATCAATTTTGCAGCTTCTCTTCAGTCCCTGGTATTCCTTACAAAGTTTACTGATCCTAACGGGCACATGCTTTCACTTCCAAGCTTAAAGAATATTGGTGACTGGGAGCTTATGGATTGTCTTCCAGTTATTCTTTAATAGATGGTGGGCATGATATAAGGCCAAGTAAGTATCCAAACTGAAGAGGTGCTAAGGGATAAATTGGCTTCTTCAGGAACACAGAGGATTGTCTTTCACTAAAATTTGAAAGGAAAAAGGGTACCACAACTCTTCTGCATGGTAAACAATAAGCTTAATTCCTGCATGAACCAAATCTTTCTTATCAAGGCTTTGTGCAAAAAGCTCCATCTTTTCAGATCAAAACCAAATCCTTTAAAACCACCAGTCATTTGTATTACCTTTCTTCTTTTCACAGATATTTCATATTGTACAAACTGCCTGTCTAAATACTCAGTTATCTATGTACAGTGTACGGTCTTCAGACCAAAAGCAAAATACAGGCATATAGAAATAGACAGTAAATACATATTAAAGATTGCAGTAAAATGTTGTTTATTTGACTAGTTAAGTCTTACTACCTTTTGATCCCTCAACAGGCTTACTTGGGATGAGACACAATACAAAGATGTTCATTTTTCACCATAAGATAAATATAAAACTATAAATTAAAGGAAATTCAAGAGTTTGAATCCTAGAATTTGTCTAGACTGCTTATGGTAAGGCTAGGACTGATGCAAGAGATATTTATTACGTAACCCAAAACTTATTTTATCTGAAGCAGATTTAGAGTCAGTCAGTCAGAAAGACAGAAAGTCAGTGGAATTAATACAGTAAACTAAATGAAAACAAAGATATCTCAGAACAGTATTAGAGAGCACAACAACAAGCTTAACTGTTTTGAGCACTGACATCATATTTACTTAGCCCCTGAGGTTAACTTGTTAATATGCTGTCAAGGAAAATTCAACTTGCAGTGAGGCACTAGCTTCTTCACATGTGAATGAACAAGCATCACATACGTAAAAGAAGCAAGGCTTTGAATTTAGTGGGTATAGAGTGGTAAAGTGGGTAGAGGGGGGGGGGGGGGGTGGAGAGAGAGAAAGAGAGAGAAAGCTGTGAGACTTTGACAAGATCCAGATAAGTTTAATAAAACTCTAAAGAATACTTTTACTTTCCCATTGTGTCAGAAATAAAGAGCAGTCAGCAAGGGATAAATACTTCAATGATTTAGAAATGCTTGGTGACCCTGCACTTGCAATATGTTGCAAATATTGACCAAAAAATATATATACACAGCATATTTTTCATGCAACCTGTGAGGTAACTGCAAAAGTAGAACTATACTAGCTTCTGTGTCAGTATTTTATAAATGCATGTACTGTTGAGTCTAAATCTATTTGCATATAATTCATAAGAGGGACTTATGCTCCAAAAACATTGCTGAATTATTCATATTTAATGCATAAAATATGTAGATGACTTTGAAACATTACATAAATTTGTCAAATGTGTACTGGCATTAAAAAACCATTAATTGATTCTAAGATATTGATATGTTTTACACTATAACTAGAACCACAGTCTGCCAGCATTCTAGTATGATAACAAGTATTGCTATTGGTAATTCATGAAAAATGAATTACTAATACAGAAGTTCGTATATGTGGGTTCCTGGGATACAAAGAGTGGAGAATACCTGGTACAGACTGGGGAATGGAAAAGAGAAGAGGCAGTCAGGGAATGCTGGCCCAATTCTTCTGTTAACAGCCTGGGGTTACTCACTCAGATGTCTGAGAGAATAGCAGTACTCTCCAATTCTTAACAATAGAAAACTGCTATCCACAAACTGATTTCAACTGATTCTGATTTAATATGGTTAATAAAACAAGAGCAACTGACAGGGAACAACAGTTCTATGCACATCCACTCAGCTCCTGTTGCAGAAAATGGACAGAAACCACTGACCTCAGCGGAAGGTGTGTTGAACCCTTCAAGAAAAATAAGAAAAAATGGCAAAATTTTCAGGAGTCAGAGAAATCTGCATTTGCTTCCATAAGGAAAACAAATAACCTGTCTGTCTTTGTGGAACTAGAGACAAGAAGAGATGAGTTTATCACAACACTGCCCAGCTCAAGACCCTTGGCTAACAAAGTTGAATCTGGAATCATAAATAGGTGGTTGGGTGCCCTATAAAATAAGCTGATCTTCAATATCTGAAAGTAGCATGAAACAGGAGCTGAGTTGCTTAGTCCTGTCACTGGCAGGCACAGACAGAAGCAGTAGATAAGACGCAAAGGAAGTGATTTAAAACTGCAAACTCAGGTGCTTGATCAGTCATCATTTTCAAAATTAAAGTATGGGTTTTTGGCACCTAAATTTGCCTAAGATCTGCTAAATTTTATTTTGGATCTGGTATAGACATGAGAGAATGGAGCAAATGTCTTATGCTCTGATTTGGGACTCTTATCTACTTCTAAATAAGATACAGTTTGCAAAGCAACTGCCTGAATGTGATTTTCTTTCTAACTAGTGCTCATCTCAGACATATAGATTAATAATCTATATCCTAGTCAATACTGATGAAGTTATTTTAAACAGTAACAACAAAGCTACTGTAAAGTGTTTACCTACCCATACAGAGCTCAATAAAATGGGAAATATAACTGCTACAGACTTAGGTCTTTGTCAAGTCCCAGGCAAGAATCTAGTATTATCCTTCCTTGTCATGAAAGACAGTCCAGGAGCACACTGAATTTTACGACATAAAAATAAATATTTTGCAAACAACCTCAGAAGATATCTAACAATGACCAAGTGATTTTTCCGGTTATTTCTATATACTGGCAATTAATCAGTGACAGGAAAGTTAAGGAAATAAAGAGTTTTCTGCCAATACTGTTGAGATCTTACTTATTCAAAGTTGGAATATTTTACAGACAATCATAAACTCATTACAAGAAAAAAGTATAAGAAATTTGGGTAACCATTTAGTTTTTTCTGGTTAAAAATAGTAAAATAAATAAAATAAATAAAATAAAATAAAGTAAAATAAATCAATACAGTTGCCCTGAAATTTTTAATTCCTACTACTAATTATGCAGTAGATAGCATCTTGCAACTATTTAAGGAGTTCTCAAAAAGCTTTCATAAGAGGCAGCCTTGTCATTCTGAAGTATAGTTTCATCTCCGTAGCTTGTAGAAGACAAAAACTAATCTTGAAATAAAAGAGTTTAATCCAAGTGTACCCCACATCTCTCCCACATTATCTAAGTACAGAAGCAAGATAACATTAAAATACTTAGAAAAACATTTTTCTAAGATCCTTCCTACTGGAAGTAAATCTCTCCCATCTTTAGATCTCAGTTCTCACTACTTGCAACTAGAATCATCCTGAAGACTTTTTAATAAATAGAGAACTTCAAAATGTTTTCATACTGGATAGCATAAAGCAACATTTCAGACAAAGGCTAATTATTTCTGCATTATCACAGCTACATCATTCTCCTTGGGTAACCAGAGGTTGATACATACAACTTTAAAAGTTCTGTGAAGTAAGGCTCAACCACTTGTATCTATGCCTAGTTTTTCTGAGTAGTAGGACTGTTTGTTCCATTTATTTGTGGGTGATCCTGTGCATACCCTAAAAGTAGGTATTAAAAATAAAAAAATAAAAAAATAAAAAAAAATAAACCCTACACAACCTCTGAACTATCTGTTAAAATTTTATTAGGAAAAGCAATTAGAAAGTGAGCATGAGTGAAATAATTTAGTGCGATTATTTTTATTTTTATTTTTGGTTTGGGTTGTAAACAAGTTGTCAGTGTTAATTCTTATGCAACCGATGAAAAAGACCATATTTATAGGGTGGGGAAAAAAAAAAAAAAGAAGAAAAAAAAAAAAGTAAAAGATAAAGTAAAAAGCATAAGTAAAAGTATATAAACAATGCTCTTCAAATAATCCTATGTTCAGTAAAACACCAGCTGGATGTCCATGACTTTCAGTTCCAGCATTTGCTTTGACAATGCATACTTTCTCTGATTTAACTCTAATTCTGAGATGAGATATTACACTCCCCAGATGTCATTCCAGAACATCACTGAACAGTCACATTCATTTCTCAGTTCAGTGTCCTGGATGCTATGCTCATGCCATCATTTAAATAGGAATCCATCATGTCTCCTGTTTACAGTAGTATTCCACACCTTCCTAACCTGTTTTAACATCAGGTAACCATCATGGCCACCACATTTTGATCTTCCTATGTGCAGGATTCCTACAGGATATACTAGATACTGTCTTTATCTCTTGTGCATTTAATGATCTTTCCTGAGCTAATATAAAGGAATGACAGAAGTATCAAAGGTCGTGCAATAATTAAGAGGATTGCTTTTCACATTGGCATGTTTAAATAAGTATTCAGCTTATGTTTGCCAGAGAACAAACTTTCTTGATCAGTTACACTGTAACCCAAATTCTCACCACAAAATGGAAGACCTAAAAATAAAAATCACAACCCTTCTATTCGCAATGTAGAACAAACACCTTTGACCTTCTTCCATGAGCACTGTACAATATGAGAGCAAAAACCACAGTCAGAATTATTTCATGGAAGATGCAGCTGCTGGTGAAAGGATAATGGGAAAAAAAAAAAAAAAAAAAAAAAAAAGCCACTAGGCAATTCTAGTGACAGTGGTTAAAGCTCAGCTGAAAGGCATTCACATACTACTACAGTGACAAGACAACAGTGATATTGGAACCCTGACTGAACTTAAAGTTCACGTGATGCCACTGTGAGCATGGTGTATTCAGGAACAAAACGCTAGATATCAGATGTAACAGATTCCTAATGCTGCTGTGTAGTCTTGCAAGTACAAAATCTGATTTTGTTTGCTATGCTACTTCTTAAAAGTTTTTGCTTCCTCAACAGTTTTTGAGGGAAAATAAATAAATAAATATATCTCGGAGAATTGATTACTATTTTCATTAATTATTTAATATTTAAATAAATAAATCCCGATGTCAGAATCCTGACGGCAGAATCCATGTCTTCTAATGACTTCTTCAAAAATCCCTCTTCCACCAGGAACTGCGCCCTCCTCAGCGCGGCCACCACGAGGGGGCAACCAGGGGACGGAAGGCGCGGGCGGGCGGGGCGATGGCGGCGGCGGGGTCTCCCCGCGGGGAGTCCTGGTCGGGGCTCGCCTTCTGCCACTTCCCTTGCCACCCAACGTCGATGCTCGGCGGGGTGATGGCGAAGCCGGGAGCTGCTGCAGCGAGCCGGGAGCTGCCAGCCACGGCGGCGGGGCGCAGCCCCCTCCAGGGGTGCCGGTGGCGGCAAAGGCCGTTGGCGCTGAGGCGAGGGCTGGGGCCTCAGGGCGGCGCTGCCGCCTCGTGGCACCGCGCTCGCTTCCTGAGGTAAAAACAAAGGCTGAGCAGTTTAGTTCCTTCGGCAGATAGCTCAACTACATCAACCAGCTCATGTGATTTTTATCTATATACTCCCCGATGGCATCCAGTCCATCTTGGCTCAGATGCCTATGTATAACTGTGTAATACATTTGAGTGTCATACGGTATCTTCTCCTTACTATATAAAACACAGCATTTTCCTCACAGGTTATCACAAATTGCAAGATCTGTACAGGTGCTTCAGGGTCCTGAGAGCATCTCAAATGGCACTAGACACTTACGTTTGGGCAACTGATTTGGCCCTTAAGTGTTAGCAACATCTTTCGCATGGCAATTGGTTGAGGTGTGGGTACCCTTCATAACATGGATTATCCTAACAAACTTGATTAGGGAAATGCAACAGGAATAGGTTTGCAAGAGGAATAGGTTTGTTCATCCATAACTAGGTGTGATATTAGTTGTCATGCCATTGTAAATTAAATTTAAAATTAATTTTTTTAAGTTCCTTTTTTTTTTTTTTTTTTTTTTTTTTTTTTTTTTTTTTTTAAATCTGGGTTTGATTTTCATCCTAGAAGATCTGTGTCAGAGAAAGGGGAAAAGGCTATAACCAAACTTTCCCCATTTCAAGAACAACTGCACAGTGATGCACTTAAACCTCTTTTTAAAGAGTCTGCTGGCCTTATGTCAGTGTAAAAGTGTGATTCTTCATTACTTATTTTAAAAATATCCTACCTATTGTCCATCTTCATGGACAAGAGGCAAGAGAAGCTATGGAGACATCTGTTCCTTCTGTATCATAGAATCACAGAATAACTTGGGTTGGAAGGCACCTGAAAGATCACCCAGTTCCAACCCCCCTGCCATAAGCATGGACACCACCCACTAGATCAGGTTGCTCAGAGTCTCATCTAACCTGGCTTTAAACACCTCCAGGGAAAGGGCACCTGCAACCTCTCTGGGCAACCTTTTCCAGTGCCTCACAACCCTCTGACTGAAGAATTTCCTCCTAATCTCTAATCTAAATCCCCCCTCTTTTAGTTTAAAACCATTGCCCTTGTCCTGCCATTATCTGATTGAGCAGAGTTGCTCTCGATATTTTTTCTAAGTTCCCTTTAAGCACTGAAAGGTTGCAATGAGGTCTCCTTGGAGCCATCTCTTCTCCAGGCTGAACAGCCCCAGCTCTCTCAGCCTTTATTCGTAGGAGAGGTGCTCCAGCTCCTTAATTGTCTTTGTGGCCCTCTTTGAGACCCATGGATCTCAGTTGTTCTCCTCACTGAGGAGATGTGTAACATTGTTCTGGAAAGTTTGTGGTCCTGTTTAAGGTGCAGGACCTTTATGGAAACAACTAACTGACAGGCAAAAAATCTTTCCCTTTGTCAGCAGGAACCTCATAGTTTTCCTTTTCTGCTTCAGTAAGAGCTAAGCCAGTTTAAACCTACGTGCAAGGGAAATATATTCTAGGGATCACAGTGTGGCAAAAGCCACAGTCTGACTCTGACTTCAAACTATTCCATAGCCCAATAATTGATTATTAAAGCTAGAAATCTTTTTTTTTTTTTTTTTTTTTTTTTTTTTCCTGAGGTTCTCTTTCCTTATACTCTTTTTTTTAATTGCATTTATTACCTCAGTCATACCTCAAGTAAGTGGTACACCTTTCTCCCTTAGTTGGTAATTGTAACCTTTAATGTATTTTTTTTAAGTTAGCCAGCTCTCAGTGTATACATACCTGGAGCTCAGATCTAGCCTCATGCTGCCACTCTCAGACATTTTCTTTTTTTTCCTCTCTGAATTCATCTAGCTGTAAACTATTAGTCTCATCAACATTTGAGTTGCAGAGTGCAACAACTAGTGGTCTCCCCTTCCTGTAATATGCCAACTTTAAGGAGTATAGGACTAGGCTTTCTGTGCATCTTGTTTTTTTAAAGCTTCTTTCAGATTTACTGCTCCCCGAACTGCCTGATTTTCTTTCGTTTTTATGCTGAGACTCACACTGGTAATTGTTGTTGTTCTGAATTCTTCAAGTGTACTTGTATTATCCCTTCCCCCTCACTACTACTTGAGATTTTACCTTATTTCTCTCTTTTTTTTTTTAAAAAAAAAAAAAAAAAAAGAGAGAGAAAAAGTTGCTGATCCCAGGAGCAACACTCTTTTGACCTTCTTTTCCAGATTCAAACCATTAATCTCTTTCAGTTGGGAAAAGATACTGTAACAGCAGAAACCAACTGCACATGGAACAGATCTGGCAGATGTTCTAGAGAGAGAGAAAGCATATTTAAGATACTGAACACTTCAGAGATTTTGAGAGGTTTGGCAAAACAAATTAGTACAATTTGAATGTAACAGAATAGATTTCCTTAAGGAAGTTAAAGTTATGTATCGAAAGAAAAAATATCTATATCTTTCAAAAGATCAAAAGTCTTATTTTTCTCCTTTGAAAGAAGGAGAAAAATACACAAACTACACAAATACACAAAGGAAAGGAGAAAAATACACAAATACACAAAAAGACTTTTTTTGTTACATCTCAGTCTTTCAGCCCCCTTCCAGTCCTAGTCCCTAGTACAAGCAACCTAGCTCTTAGAAATAAAACTTTATTCTCCTTGTCCTCCCTACTTCATTTATTCTGAAGTTGAACTTAATGACACGGTAGTTTTATTGTTTTGGGGTTTTTTTGTTTGTTTGTTAGTTTTTAATTCTAGCACCTCACTAGAGAGATGATCTGAACTGAGGAAGAACCTCAAAGGGAAAATTAAGCACTGTGCAGCAGTTGTAGGGAAAGTTAGCGTATCTATAGCAAACAATTGTGTACTGGTTAGCTAAATACAGTAATAAAATTCTTGTGTCAAGTGCCATATAAAGGAAGTTTTCAAGGCAATTTTGAGTTCTGCGAATCACCTGCCATCATCTGAGTTTCTTACACATTGTTTTACATAGTTTCTGTTACATATTATCTGAAGCCTATTTTGGACAGTCCAATTATTAATATTGGTGGCTTCCTGTTGTCTTCAGAAATATATATTTTTGTTTACCTGCAATTATTACCTCTTCCGATTCTTGACAGTTTTTAAAAAACAGCATTTTACAAGTGTAGATATCTCTAGACTCCTTGCATATGCCCGACTCAAGAGTTTCACCCACTCCTTTCTAAAAAACGTGGAAAACTGAAGACTGCACAGTGACAGTCCTATACACAGTATGTAGTCCTATATACACACATTTTTTACATATATTGAAAAGAAAATCAGTGCCTTACTACACTAGTTTTGATAAGTCTGGGCATTTTGTTGTATTGCCATGACTTTTTTTCTGTAATATTTCAGCTGAAATAATGTTTGTGGGTTTTGGATCAAATAACTAATTTTGAGTTTAATCTGTTTTCTCAAGAAGTAGAATTGACCCCCAAACCACAGAAAACTCATAATTTTCTAACTAATGTAGGTCATCTGTTTTGGAAAATATGTTTTTCCTGCAAGTGAAATAAAAAAGAGTTAAGATTCAAAAAAGTGATGAAGTAAAGAGAGAGGAGGAATGTAACATCTGTAAAGTATTCTTTGGTGTTGTCTTTTGGGGTGTATACAAGATCAATTAAGGTGTAATTGTCTCACTGTGAAATGACTAAATTGTTCTGCGGAGTAGAACACCAAAAATTTTTTGTGGTAGTACAAAAACTTTGTACAATCATAAAAAATCTACACTGGCTTCTTAAGTCTGGAAAGGACTTCACACTTGATTTGGCTGAAGAAACAGCTATTTTTCATGGACTTGCTGAACTTTCTGTAAGAGGGCAAATTGCTTACAACAAAAGAGGAAAATGAATGTAGGGCTTTAAAATAAACACTGCAAGTATGGAGCGTAGCTTAAACTAGTATTCCCACTGTATTTGAAACTGTCTTGAAACTCCCCTTTTCTCAGATCTGGGCCAGATACTAAACAATCCATGATAAAATATTTTGAAATAGATGTACATACCAGAAACAGTTGCTGAGGCTGATCAGCTGTTCTTGTTTGCATTGTCTTAAGACCATCTGTCTTCAGTTTTAAGTAACTGTAATGGAGTTGTCCCCATAACAAGCTGTAGAGATTTTTTTTTCCTGTTTTGGTTTGTTTTTGCTGTTGTTGTTTTCTTTTAACTAAGTGTAGTAGTTCTATACAGATAAATTTTGTACTTTGTGAACTATTGTGGCCAGACTAAGAGAACCTCCCTTGCGCCCTAGGGGCCCAGTGAGTCCTTTTACACATTTCACCCCAAAGTGAATCCTGGTGTGCTGAAACATCATGACCTTGTGTAATGCCAACTCACATAGCTGAGTTAATCACGCGGGAGGAAAAGTTTCTTTAAAGAAACCAGCGCGTGACAAGATATGCAGAATAAAGCGCAGCTGTAATCAGAAATATGCCAACTAAACCGTTCCAGGAGAAGAACCACAATTACAAAAGGAGAAGGGAGGAGTATGTCAAAACTGGGAAAACTCTGCACATGACAAGTGACGTATAAATATACACAAGATATACAAAATATACACATGACAGCAACAAACAGTCCTTGTTAACAAGCACACTGCTGTCCAAGTGGCAACCACCTGCCAGGAGGGGACATATTATTCCATACATTTCTTTCCCAGGGAACTGAGTGAGAGACTGTGGTTATGACAGAGTTGACAGAAGGGTGAGTGGAATTCCAATTTAGTTCATAGCAGCTAGATAATAACTGTAATTATAACTGTATACTGTGTTAATTTGGATCAAAAATTCTATCACAAGTTGAAGTAAATTAATACAGTTAGTTGATTAACAATTAGGCTGTTTGACTCATGAAGTTAGTTAATTAACTAAATTGTTTGACTCTCTTCTTTTCAATCATGATGCCTTAAAGAACCTGTTAGCTCTGGCTAGAAGATACTGGTGTAGTCATATAACGTGATATTGGTGAATTGTAAGAGAGAAAATATGGCAAATGGAGGCTTGAACAAATTTTGAGATAACCTTGGCAGGGAAGGGTGGGCAAACCCTAAAGAAATTATAAAGGAAAAAAAGAAAAAAAAAAAGCACAGATCCCATTGAATTAAGTTTTGATTTTTGTAAACAGCAAACAGCATGTAAAATGAAAAAAAAAAAAAAAAAAAAAAAAAAAAAAAAAAGTGCATGCATCTTTATTGTTTTTATTATTTTTAGTTTTTATTTATTATTTTTAGGTTTCTGAGGTTGTTGAAAGATGCATTACAGGTAGTTATTGACTGACCTGGAAAGTTATGAGTTTAAATAATAATAAAAAAAAAAAGAATGACATACAGTTAAAGTGAGATAACCTTCACACTTATGCCAGTGTCCTTCAGGGAGGTATAGTACAGCTAGAAACACACCTGTCTTCATTAGTTATTGCAGAGAGGAAGAGTTAATTGTTCATAGATGGGATAATAACCCTGGATCTAGTGATGACTAGAGGGGAATAAGTCTCCAGAAAACTACTAGGAATTGTAACATTGGAGAACTCCAAGACATAAAAAAGGATATGGCTGAAAGGCCAGGGGAGAGTATACTAAAATGATTATCCAATGCATGAGACAGTGGAGCAGGAAATATAATCTTCTCCATGTGAGAGGAAAGGCAAATGAATCTAGGACCAGGAGTATTTGTACATAGTGGAGATTAAGCTCTTAGAACTCTATGGATGTTAACATTAATATAGGCAAGCGGGCTCCACCATGCTGGCCGTAAAGAAACAGTTAGTTCTGTGGACCATGGAAAGGGTGACAAAGAAGTGTCTCTGCCATTATGAATCAATCTTGATTCTTTGTTAAGAGTTCAGGTTTAATTGAACAAGACATGTATATAATATAAAATGCTATACAGGGTTTTCATGCTGCAGCAAGTGAATAAAGCTTTTTGGAATTGATATTTTCATTTCTAGGTAGATCACTCTTCTCCTTTGTTCTCTTATACTTTATGTTTGTGATAATAGTGTTGGATAAGAATGGCAACGTCTCTGTCCTTCCCCACCCATCACAATCCTGAAAGATCACAATGAATCTGGACACTCTACAATGAGTATTGATCCATCTCTGACAAGTCTCTGGTGTGAAGACCAAATCATCTGGGAATTAGACCTCTTATTTCATTTATGTCTTTGAGGTTTTAGTTTTGTTGTCTTTTCCTAATAAGCCTAGCAAAATCAGACAAGAATATGCAGGTCTCTGACATACTTATCTTTCTTGTTCAGCAGAGGCAGATTCCATCTTGAAAGTTCCTTAAGGACAGCATGCCACAGCTAAGAGCTGCTCCCACCCCATCTGTAGGTCCTAAACAACAGTATAACAGGCTCTGTTGTACAGACAAGTTGTACTGTACTGACAAGTTTTTAGACATATGAATTGAACTATCGCTTACACAAAACAAGAGCTAAGTATTCAGACCTACCTAGTACAGAAGATACAGATTTCTCAGTCTTGTATCAGTCAGTCACTGAGCTTCTAACAGTATCGCCCCTCTTGTATGTTCCAGTTAGCTTACCAGTCAAAGGTTGATTATATTTTTACCAATACTGTACTTTCAAAAAAATCACAAGAGAAGCCCAGTAGGAACACGGTGGCTTAAGGACCTCTCAAAGTTACAAAGAGTTGCACATACATGGTGAGGAGAGGATACACCTTCTGTGTAAATACACCACCTTTCTTAAGGAAGCCAACTGGAAAATTTAAAACTGAAATTCACCATTAAATGCCTACTAAAAAAATGGCAGTTCCCTTGCATCACCGTGACTAACCTTCATTTCCATTCCACTTTTCCATGGAAGGAGGGAAGGATGTTTCCTCAGATAGAGGTTCAGTGTTCCCTAGACTTCATACCCCTCAGCTAGAGATTAAAAGCCTACAACTCCTGTGCAATCCATGTCAAAATGGGCATAGCTGTAACTGTCTTTGCAACTAGCAGCTTAGAGAATAAGCCAATTTCACAAACCTGCAGAAAATACTCCAGAAAAACTCACAGAAACTACGCAAGTTGAAGGCCACAACAATAAAAAAAATAAATGTGAACGTAATAGTGTTGGTGTTAATATTCACACACAAATTTTGCTGGTAAAAGAGGTTGGTTTGCATTCTAGAGCTGCTTGTAAAGAGTATGGAGGTTGTTGACTCTTCATTATTCTATTACTTTGGCCTGGTGTTGCCTTCATTTTAATTTTTGATCTTGCCACATATTGTGCGTGTATGCATTATTTTTTTCCTTTCTGAAAATAGGCATTTCATTCTATAACAGATCTGCTGACAGTGGATGACAGTCCATGTGGGATGTGTGAAAACTGAAACTAACAACACTTAGCATGAGGGAAGAAATAGCTGAATTTTTAAATCAGAAGTCCTGCTTTGATACTTAAACTTGTTGAATGCCACTTTTTCTGGAATCAAAGTAGGCATTTTAGTTCTGGTTTGAGTGAAACAATAACATTTGTTATGACACATCAGAATCACTAAAATTATGGCTAAACCAAATAGGAAAAAAATATATTTATTCTAGTATCACTTTTTAAAGACTAGCAAACATTAGCTTGGCAGAGAACTGTTCATTGTAGCATTTGCTTGATATGTCATCTAATACACCTGAAATCTTGAGCACTTTAATTCTGTGGCAAAACCTATAGACTTTAATGTACATCTTTGCAAATAAAATGGGAATATAGCCTGAAAATCAAAATTACATGACCTTCTCTTTGTTAAGGGAATACATGTTCACAACAGTGATATTTAAATTCATCAAATTATAAAAGCCTTTTCTGAGTATGAAAAACACTCTATTAACATTATATTAACAAGTGGAAAAATATGAACATTGAAATTCACGCCTTACACACCTTTATGAAATACCATTGTAAACAGGACTGCTGTAATGTTACACAAAAGGTGATCACACTACTAGTTAGATAGACAAGATTCGATTTCAACAATTAGAGCAAACTCACCACTACTAAAATATGAGTTACTTTTCTGATTTTACCCCTTCCCTAATTCAGTCATTAATTTGATGAACAAATTATAAGCCTGTGTAGAGAAATACCCTAATGAGGGTTCCTCAGTAAACTTCTCAGCCATTCTGGTATAGAAGTCTATAACATTTCCCTTCAGTTACATGTTCAGTTTAGCTGAAACTCTGAAAATCAAGAAACAAAGTATGAAATCCCATTTCCCAGAGGTGGCATGCCAACATAGGATCGTAGCAAAATT
Source organism: Nettapus auritus (assembly GCA_011076525.1). Lineage (NCBI taxonomy): Eukaryota > Metazoa > Chordata > Aves > Anseriformes > Anatidae > Nettapus > Nettapus auritus. The sequence goes on from CM021797.1 coordinate 21,566,200, forward strand.
ATACATGACCTCTGAAATCCCCTAACTGCAATAATCATTCCAATTTCATTAAGAAAATTTGGGGGGGGAGGGAGGGGAAGTAGAAGAGTTATGTCTTAATTTGTGGCTTAATTAAGCATTTCCTTTGTTAACAATACTGGCTTAGGTAGCCCACAACTCTTCTGTTGCCCTCCATAGAATGACTGACTTAGAGAACTGACCCAGTTAAAAATAAGCTCTATTAAGTTACAGCAGCACTAAGAAGACAAGAGTGAACAGGGTGGCCGAAGCCTTTACATTAGTACTTCAAAAAAATGTTCCTTACACTATGCTTTTTTATGCTTTTATGTAAAGTCATTAGCTAATTAAAAAGTCTAGTCTTTTTCTAGTTATATTATCCAAGCCCATCCCAGAAATCATGATGTATGAATGAATTAGAAACCAGACCAAATCCAGTAAGAGCAGATGCAAGGATTCTTGCCATCCTCTGACAGACGAATGGAGGTTAGTGATAATTTTTCTTTGTTCTTCTGTGGCTTCCATGAACATTTGTCTTTAATGTTCCCTACCACAGCATCTACAGTGCAAGCGGAGTTGTCCAATAATTGCCAATAATAAATGATACTCATCTGGGACATACAAGTTTGAAGGAAGGAGTTAGATCTAGAAGCAATGGATATCACTCTTAAGAAAGCTTAAATGTTGCTATTCCTCATCTCTCGATCCCCATGAGACTTACCAGCTATATGCCTAATTGCAATATAAGTGTTACTGTCAGCTGTATGCTACTGGGGTACAAGGTATGAATTGGACACCAAAGTATCTAATCATGAAATTTTGACATGCTTAAAGACTACTCCCCTAACTACTCCCCAATGGTAAATTGTTACCAACTTCAGCATGATAGATGCTCACCTCCCACAAGAGGAAAATAACATTTCTATGGGAGTTTTATTAGAATGAACAGAGACTTCAAGATTTTTGTCAGATTTAGTCTTCAGCTTTGCTATTTAGATTCATGTAGTTATCAACAACTGCATACTGTCTTAATTTAGTACTAAGAATTTTGTAAACAATCTTGCTGGACAGTCATCTACTGTTAAGAAATGGTATTTCATAATCTCACATAGATGAAATGGCTGCAACTTCAAAAGAACAGAACCTACACAGAAGGAAAGGACTTCAAAATTGATAGTTGCTTACTTTTGTTTGTTTTCAATTTGCTCACAGTGATCCTGCCAAAAAAAGTTGTAATCACACATTTCAAAAATCTATTAGTAGATCAATTTCAGCTTATTTTGATGGAGCAAACTTTTAGTTTCTCATTGCCCCTTCCTTCTCCACTTCTGCGCCTGAATGCTATTTTATATTTGCATTTACCAATTAGTACATGTAAATAGACAATGTTATGCAAAACATATACATTTCAGGAATTTAAAAAAAAATCATTCAAATATTTCTAAATTTGATTTAGCCATTCCAACATTAAGCATATTTACGTCCAAATCTTCTGACACAAAAAGACTTGCGAATTAAAGTGTGCTACATCCTAATGTAAAGGATTGAAAACACAACTAATCACAACTGAACTATGTCAAAAAACTAGTTCAACTTGCATGGTTGAATTCTAATAAACTGGGAATAGGAGGGTTATTTTTAAATGATTCGTTTAATAATTTGAAGCACTAACATTTCCAAATAGATTTCTTCAAAAATATATACATCATTTTAAAACAATGGCATTGCAAAGCATAAATAGGTTAGATTTATCAGGAAAATCATCCCACTGTAGAAGTGAGAGCAAAAATAGGCCAGCGCATTAGTCACTACTAGAACTGTCTGAACTGTCAGAAGATGAACTTTTTTCCTTTTGTCTCTTCTTCTTTTCCTTTTTATGATGTTTTCCTTTCTTAGATTTATTCTTCTTCTCCTTTTTCCTTTCCTTCTTGTGTGATTTTTGTTTTTTCGGCTTTGGACTATCCTCTTCAGCAGCACTTGATGAGGAAGACCTAGACCAAATTAAACATTGACAGATGACTGGAGAAGGAAAAATGCTACAAGATTTTATTATTATTTCAGTATTCATACAATGTTGCAAATCAAATTTGGTGAAGAATTTATACAGAAGCATCCAGTGGAAACTTTATGGTATCTCAGCTGCATGTTCAACTGAGCAATGACTGTTCTAATTAGTCTATCATGCTAGAAAAGCAGTATGTTTACAATGCAGATTAATTGATTAGGCGAGTTGTCTGTTTTTGCAACCTTCAGTAAGAAAAAGATGAATAGTACAGAACTCAAAGAAACGAGTGACAGTATGACGCTAAAGAAGAGCTTCCAGCTTGTAATATACCACATGATCAGTCCCAACAATATGGGAATACCTTATGAGAAACCCTTATGCATTTCACATATACAAAAATCTAAGATAAATAGGTATGACAGATTTGGATTCTCTTGCAGCTGGTATTATTTGTCTCTAATCAGCAGTGATGAGGGAAGTGACTGTATACATGCAAGAATTAAAATAACAATAAAAGGAATATTTCAGTTATTATACTCAGGTTCTTGAGTTGTTCAGAATTACTGTCCTGTCCTATTGTTTCCAGGATAAACTATTAATTTCTTGCATGTAAAGACTACTGGCCAGCAGACTAACATTTCTGTACTCTTCATTAAGTGTTAGAGCTACATTACGTAAATAAGGAAGGGGGGAAATGCCAATACAGCCAATGTTAAATACTATTGCTTTGTTTTTTCTCCAAAGAACACTTTACTCTGGCCTCCAAATACATTTCACATTTCCTGGCTCAATGCAGTTCCTGGGTTGTTATCTCATCAACAGTCCTAAAATCCATACTCTCATCTGAAGATCAGTCAGGAGGCCAAAACTCAAGTTCACAATAAATTGGATATTGTGACCTTTTCTTTGAAACCAGAGTAACACTTTCTTAGGCTTTTACAGCAACAGGAACATTAAAACTCAATATATGCTTATCAGAAGGAAAACTGTTGTTTTGCTTGTTAAGCTACTCAGAAAAAGCAAGGGTGTGCATATGTGTGCACACACGCATAGAGAGAAATTTAGGGTCCTGTAAACTCTTCCATATAAGCTAAGCTGGGGACCACCCCATCATCCTCCTGACTCCTTGCTCACCATTCCCCACATCTTGCCCAGTGTTGGGTAGTCAAAAGGTAGTCAACAAGTCAAAAAAGGTAGTCAAAAGTTCTGCTTTCTCAGAACTGCACTACTACCTCCTGAACTACTATGTCGTGCTAGAGTATTCAAGACTTCCATTGTCCTAACTCCACAGCAGAAGCCTGTGGCTTCACCATTATTGAAAGAACAAATTCTCACTCAATAACGGGAAGTTTTTCCAATCAAAAAGGTTCTTGCTAAACCCACTGGATTCAAAGCAGCAATATTTTCTGAAACAAAAACCCCACCCAAACATCAGAATATTTCTGAATTTCTGTTTTGAAATTAAAATGAAAGAATGAAAGAATGAAAGAATGAAAGAATGAAAGAATGAAA
>CM021797.1:21569723-21621321 GCA_011076525.1 Nettapus auritus
TGAAAGAATGAAAGAATGAAAGAATGAAAGAATGAAAGAATGAAAGACTTACCTTTTCCTTGGCCTCTTTAATTTTGTTTTTTCTTTGCTTTTTCTTTTTTGTTTCTTTTTTTCCTCCTCCTCGTTTAAATCTATGGATAAAAAATAAATGTTTATGACATTTCAGACTGCATTATGAAGAGCATTAAAAGAATGGCGGCAATAGTAATGTATAGTTACTATAAAATTATTGTTAATTTTTCTTTTCTCCAAATTCTGATCTAGTGTATTAATTTCAGAAATACTTTGCACAGTAGTAGAATTTAATATACAACTTACATTCCAAGGACATTTATCTGAACACTAAGAATGAAGGATGCCCTGTAAAATATACAACTTTAGGGTTTCATATCCATTCTTCTGTATTTTAAAGGACTTGTACTAGTCTGAAATCAGGTCATGTAACTTGAAGATACAGAAAAAAATAGACATATTTCCATAGGCTTACTTGAACTCACACAGCCTTATTTCACACTTCACAAATAGCTGTAACTAAGATAAATCGGATTTAACTGTCAATGTAACATCTAAGAACATGATAGGAAAGTCACTCTTCATCTGACCTTTCCCCACTCTCTCCGTGCAGTTGTGTAAAAAGGTAAATACAGGACATAAATATTGACCTCCAGGAAAAGAAATCAAGAACATAGAGCAATTAATACACAGGTCCTCCTCAAATTAATAAATAATAGGTACTTATTTTGGCAATGCAGTAAACAAGTAAGACTGACAAAAATAACTGTTGTGCAAAATACAGAGTTCCCTCCATCATTTCTCCTCCCTAAATATAATTGTTAGTAGAACTGAGTTTAGGGTCTGGAATATGAGAGCAACAGAACAAAGCAAGATGTTTAAATTAAGGGAAAGAAGAAAATTACTTCATTTAGAACATACTGTAAGAGAACAACCTTCACTTCTTTCTTGGAGGAACAGCTTCTTCCGAATCCAAATTCAAATGAACCAAAGTATCTGTTAACTAATGAATGCACCTTTTTCTGACAGTTGATGCACAGACCTTCCAAACAGAGAACAGTACTTCTCCAAACAGCAATGCTGAAATTCAATTGGCTAGCTGTTTCAGTCAGCTAGCTAAAATATTACATAGGAACCAGAGAAATTGAACTACTGCATTTGTCATTACTTTTAAGAGTTGCTGTCAACTTTAAGATGTTCAAACTACATGCAGTCACAGGATCAACTCAAAATATCCATCTAATGTTATTGTAAGCAGCTGCTTATTAATAGTCTTACAATCTTTTGCATTTAAGAAGCCCTTTTTGAGATGTTCCAAATGGGTACATTATTAATTTCTTACGAAAGGAATTAATAAAAAAGACATAGAATCATTTTTCTGAAGTGTAAACGTAAGATATAGAAGATTTATCTTTAAAGTAAAGCATAAAAGAACCAATAGTAATTTTCAAAAAGAATAAAATGTGCTGTGTTCCAGCACATCAGAAGACTATTATCTGATTTAAAGAAAATTAATTAATTAAAAATAAAAAACCTACTCTTTTTTTCACGCATGGCTTGCAGTCTCTGTAGTTCTTCTTCCTCACTGTCTTCACTGCTAGTGCTGCTAACATCTAAAACAATATCTCTTTGAGGATCCACTCGGAGGAAGTTTCGGCATTCAAATGTCAGATGACCAGCTGAACAAAAAAAATCAGAAAGAAATTCAGAAGAATTACCAAATATTACCAAAAGAGCTTTAGTATTATTCAGTTTTGATAAAAGAAAAAAGGTTAGGCTAGGCTTCAATCAATGAACAAGGCAGGAGTGTGAATACTTTGAAAATGCCTCAAAGAATTTTGAGAGACTGTGCAATGGTATTCCATCTAATGATGCTTCTTGTATTTCTGTTAGTTTAAAGATTTTGACCAAGCTTTACTTCCTATTTCTTCTATGGTCTCAGATTCTTCCTGAAGAAATTATTTAAAAGCAGGAAGTGAAATATTTAAAAAACTACAAGTGTGTTATACTGCTCTTTCTGTCTCCCTTTAGTGAAATAGAATTTAATTCCCTTCTGAGACATTTATTTTTAACAACCCGTACATAATACCGATCAAGCTATTACTTGACTAGTATTTTTCATTTTCTAAATTACAAATTACATCTCACTAGTCATGACCAGAGTTAGACTCCTTGAAGCTGCATATACGTATTGGAAATAATAAAAATAAAATAAAACAAATTGAAGATATGGGTTGTGAGAAACTAAGATAAAGATACAGAAGATCAAGTAGCAATTGAAACAAACTCTTCTTCTTATCAGAAAACTTACATCTTGAAGACAGAACTTTTAGGAACATAAATATAGGCTTTGTGATTTGACTACAAGTCAAGATTTCTTCCAGAAATCTTCGAAATTGCACCTTCAAATGAACCACTAAATCTATTTTGATACTCCTGTTCCTTTCAATGAGTGGATACACTGACAAAATTTCTTGGAAGCTAAGTCTTTTGTGAAAGAACCAAGCAAGCTTTTTTCCCTTCAACCCACATAACATTCAAAAAAGTAAAAAATAGCATGAATTACAGTGTTAAAAGTTCAATGCAATTCACAATGGATCAGCGTCCACTCCTCCTTTTTCCAAAAAACAAGACTTAGTGAACAACAAATTAAAATTTTCACTAAGACACATATACATTCATCAGGAGAGTAGCCACAGACATACTTTTATGAACAGAACACAATGAAGAGCATGAGCTAAATGCTAGCTTCAGAACTTACAAGTAACAAAATAAACTGTTTCTTGCAATATAGAATGCGCAAAGAAGTATGCTTTCTTAGCGTAGAAGATCATGCAGTTTTTTTTTCTTTCAAAACACACTGGACATTCCATGGGCATTGGACATTCCAAGGCTTAAGCCTGCTTAAGCCTTCAATTAGACTCCAAAGATGCACAAATGCTGATCTCAGTAAGTACTACAGTATATATCAAAGCCAATGCTTGAAATTCAATGTTTCTTAAGTAATGACATTGTAAATTCAGTACATATGAATACAACAGCATACTTTTTATTTCTCTTGAGAAACTTAAGTCTTCAAAAACAGCAATAGGTGCACGGAGAAAGAGAATGAAAAGGAAATTAAACAAAAATATATGGTAGCTTAACCTGACAATTGTCTAGGCAACAAGAGAGCAAACTTTTTCTATTCAAAAAGTAGTTCCATCACCATAAATTGAAAAAAACACTGCATCATCATCTTGCTTACTACAAACTTACGGTAGCCACATTTCTTGCATCCCGCTCTGATGTTATCCTTATTTCCACCTGAAAAATAAAAATCCATAAATTACGTGTTACTAACATAACTTTACGTTCCTTTTAAATCTGGCTTGATAACATCAACATGCAGACCAAAGTGATCACCCCTTAGAATTCTGGCAAAGTAGCCTTCTATATCAGCCCACAGTTAATTTAAATAGACGTATTAAGATGTAACTCAGAAAAAGAGAAGCTCTGGAGGCCTCCCCCTAAAAGGATCGGTGTTATTTTAAAACCAGCTGAGTCTATTCATAATGAAATTCAAATATTCAAAATTCATAATGAAAAGACAAAATGGAATTTCCAAAATCAAAGCAAGCCTTTCTGTCCTTAAACTGAATAGAGCATGAAAAACACAGCAACTTAAACAACTGTATACACAGTTTTCTGAATAACTAGTTCCTTCATTTGAATAAAAAATTATTAAATTATTTTATTAATATATTAATATGTTAATATATAATAAAATATATTAATGTATTTATTAAATTACTAAAATAAATAAATAACCAAACATAACAAGAATTCAATGACAGAAATTAGAGAACCAGTAAGGTGGTACACATCAGCTCCGTAAGTTTAGACTTTAATTTACTGAGACAAGCATTGTCTTTAGAAAATTATATTCGAAGTAGCAGACGAGCCTTCAAACCCCAGTCTTCCGTAGACCCCCAAACCTTAGTATTACGTAACTTCTTCGTGGTCTACAAATTTAGCAGTGATTATGTGTCTATTTTATAAGTGGCTGTCTTTTAAGGGAAACCCGTGAGGAATAAGGAGACAAGAAACACAGAAGAAAGTATCAAGAAACAAGGAACAAAAATACACCTGCGCCTCCCAATGCTATACCAAAAAAAAAAAACCAAAAAAAAAAAAAAAACCAAAAACCTCTGAATAGCATCTGCTGGTTCAGTTCACCTTTGGACTCAAAAGCAAGACCTCCCAAACTACCTCCTTTGTCTCAGTTTTCTGAAATATTCCATAAACTTCAGCCCTAGTGTGTAACTGACCTGTAGGGGAAGAAAGATTCACTGTTCATGCAAGGGATGTCAGTCGTGCACACACTACAAAATCTCCCACTGCCTATGCAGGTGCCATTTGACAGAATTTCCAGCAGAATCACCCAGACCAGAATAGTGCTGAATTTGTTAAAACTGGTAGGTCAGAAAACTGACACCGGCTCCAGTTCTAGTGGATGGTGCAAGTCGCATATCCTTACTGAAAGCTGCATCACACAACATATATTTTTAAGAGAGAAACAGCAGGGAAACAAGCATCCAGACACAAAAAATGTGTGTCCAAGAAATCTGGAAGAAAGTGTATAGGAGCTAAACCTTTATACAGCAGTAAAAGCAGGAATCACAGTAAGATTTGTGTCTTACTAGAGTTTGTTGACAAAGTCTGAAAAATTTAAGACGCCCCCACACCATCACCTACCTAGAGGACAGGTTTACTACGTCTTGATTGATCTTCCTTGCTCCCACCAAATTCTCGAGGCTGAAATTCTATTATTATTATTTTGGCTTTAAATAACGTTGCTAGAAATGCGGTTTTATGGAATTAAAATCAAATGAGCTACTAGAAGCTTCTCTTTCTCACTTCTTCCCAACTGTTAACACCTGAGAAAAACAGCGACTGAGGGAGCAACAACCATCACTAAGGGAGGGCATCACTCATTCAGTGGGCCACGAGGCTGCAGAAAAAGGCTGTGCAAACCTTTCAATGCAAACATGAGATCTCTTCCTTAAGAAACTCCCCTCCTGGAACGGGAGTGAGTTTATTCAGATTTTCTCTTATTATTATTAAAGGTTTTTTTTTTGTTTTTTTTTTTTTTTGTTTGTTTGTTTTTTTGTTTTTTTTGAGCTCTTAGCAAGATTCAGACTTACTCAGTTTTCTCCAGCTGAACACTCCTCATGTCTCAGGATAAAGAAAAAATGAAAGAAAGAGACCAGCCACTCTACGCTTGGCTGGCGTAGATCTAAAACACCTTGCGCACACGGTGGCCGCTTTTTGGCTGCGGCGTCTCCCCGCTGCTCCCACCCGCCCCACCGAAACAGCAGCCCGGTGGAGGCAGGGGCAGAGCCGAGAGCGACGAGAGCCCCCCGGCGGGGCCGGCCCGCGGCGCTAACCAACCTCAGGGCCGGCGGCAGCAGGGCACCTGCCCCGGCAGCAGCGCTGCTCGGCGCGGACCGCTCCTCGGGAGAGGTGCGGAAGAGAAGCGAGAGAAAGAAAGAAAGAATAAATAAATAAAGAGACGAACGAACGAACCGCGCGCGCACACAGCCCCGACCGCCCTCCCCTCCTCACGGTCCCCGCTGCGGCAGAGCCTCGCCCCGAGCCGCCTCCATCCCCTCACCGGGCAGCGCCATGGCGCCTCCCGCGCTCTCCCCGCCGGCCCGGCACGGCCCTGCCCCGCCGCCTCTCCCCGCCGGAAGGCTTTGCCCGGCGCACTCTCGGGCCGTGCTACTCGCAGGGAGGACGGGTCAACTCAGCGCCGGGCGGGAGCCACAGGGAGGGGCTGAGCTGCCTGGAGAGGCTCTCGGATCTTGTTAAAAACAGACTTCTCGTCATCTGTCCCCGCTGTGCCTCCGGTCGGGGACCGATCCCTATCTTCTTCTTCTTGTCTTAGGCGGATCCCCCCCTGGTTGGGCCGTATGGAGTCGCCCAAGATGTCGGGCGGCTGCGGTCTGTGTCGCGGGTAGAACCGCGGCGTTGGGCGCGGGAAGGGGTCGGGGCTGTCCCCCCGAGACGCTCCTCTCACCGCCATGAGCAACATATACATCCAGGAGCCGCCCACCAACGGCAAGGTGAGGCCCCGCGGGGAGCTGGAGCTGCCGCCGCCTTTGGGAGGCTGGAGGAAGGAACCGCCTGCTGCAGGCGGCCAGGGGACACGCGAGGAGGGGACGTGCGTCCCGTGGGGGTGGCGGCGGTTCCCGTGTGCTGTCTCGGTGAATTGGGTGTGTGGTAGCCTGCAAAGATGTGCTCGAGTCGAGGTCTGTGCTCACCTGAACATGAGCCAGCAGTGTGCCCAGTTGGCCAAGAAGGCCAATGGCATCCTGGCTTGGATCAGGAATACTGCAGCCAGCAGGACCAGGGAGGTGATCGTCCCCCCGTACTCTGCTCTGCAGAGGCCTCACCTCGAGTACTGTGTTCAGCTTTGGGCCCCTCACTACAGAAGGACATCGAGGCCCTGGAGCATGTCCAGAGAAGGGCTATGAAGCTGGTGAAGGGCCTGAAACACAAGTCCTGTGGGGAACAGCTATGGGCACAGGGTTTATTTAGTCTGGAGGAGGCTCAGGGGAGACCTTATTGCTCTCTGCAACTCCCTGAAAGGAAGGTGTGGGGAGCTGGGGGTCGGCCTCTTCTCACAAGTAACTAGTGATAGGGCTAGAGGGAATGGCCTCAGGGGAGGCTCAGGTTGGAAATTAGGAGAAACTTCTACTCAGAAAGAGCAGTCAGGCATTGGAACAAGTTGCCCAGGGAGGTGGCGGAGTCACTGTCCCTGGGGGTGTTCAAGGCAAGGTTGGGCATGGTGCTTAGGGACATGGTTTAGTGGGTGACATTGGTAGGGTGATGGTGGACCAGATGATCTTGAAGGTCTTTTCCAACCTCTATGATTCTATGCTACTTACTGTTTCAAAACTTGTCTTAAATAGTGGGAAAACTAATTAAGACTAACTGTAGCTACCCAGCACATTTGGATATGTACTGCTGTTACTAATGTTATACATTTCAAAGTATCTTTTAACTCATTTACAGTATTTGTTGGTCAGTGTCTAAGTTGCAAGAAAACTAATGGTGAATTTATCAATATTTTTATAGGTTTTGCTGAGAACAACAGCAGGAGATATCGATATAGAGTTGTGGTCAAAAGAAGCACCGAAAGCATGTCGAAATTTCATCCAGCTTTGTATGGAAGGTAATGACTGAATGGGATAGGATTTATTGAAATTACTTCATATGTAATATTAATGTCGTTGTACTTTTTTGTAATGGAGAATTCATAAGTATGCTTTAACTTTAATATGTTAACTCATTATTTGTATTTAGAAAATATTAATTACTATCCAGAAAGAGAATACCTTTCAAGATTTTTAAGGAACCTTGTGACAAAAAAATAGAAAAATTTTTCATGCTTTTGTGAAATGTAATAGTTAATGTAAAAGGCTTAGAAAGCTTGTTTTTGACAAGTCTCTGTGAAGTACAACTACTGCTTTAAAGGATGAATGAAACAGCAGTGATGCAGTACTTAGACATTCTCTGTTAAGCTTATTCCTGCATTACTATCTTTACTACCTTTTCATTTTTGCAGGATCATTTTTAATATTTCACTTGATGTAGTTTTTCACTGTCTGAAGTTCTTTAATACTTTCCACTTAAGTAGTGGGTACCAGAATGAGAAGTTCCTTGCTGGGAAAAGTATACCAGGAATGTGCAAAGGACCTTGCTCTTTTATGTGTTTTCTAGCTGCTGCTGTTATCCCATTTATACATTTACAGGATTGTTAAGAGTTCTTAATTCCTCTGTTAAGGAAAAATAGCAATCTGGGATTTGTGCCTCCTGCACAGATCAAGTCTGCTCTGCGCTCTTACATATTATGTGCAGATGTGGATTTTTTCTTGCAATGGTAAATCAACTTCTCAGCCCTTGCGGAGTCCTGGGAGTAACCTTCAGTTATTCTCAGTCTTAAAGAAACTAGGCTTTATTTTTTTTTTCTGAATTTGTGTGACTGCTGTTTTAGATTCTGTGCTTTGTATGGTAAAGCTGAGTGTTTTCATTGTGAATAGCATAGAGTATAATCATCCATGAACACGTGTACCTGTGCTGCAACTCAGGTAGATCCTGCTTTGTCTGGCAGCATACTGCAGAGATTTGGGGGGAAAAAAAAAAAAAAAAAAAAAAAAAAAAAAAAAAAAAAAAAAAGGAAATAGATGTTGTGTTACGTTTTCAGTCCTTATGTTTTCATATGATCTCATAAGGCTTTTCAGATACATATCTTATTATAGATAGGTAAGCGTATCTATAGAGAGATACATATACACAGAGAGAAAGAGAGAGAGATAGTAAGAAGATAACCTAGGGGGCAAAATATACCACATACTTCATTCAGTGAACAGCATCAATCTGGTTACAGTGGTTGTCTTACAGAACTCCAGTCATTGATGAGTCTGCATAATTTACATGGAGGTGTGATTTTGAGACCATTTAACTATACTTGATGATCCTTTTCTTTTTCAGAGTATTACAATAACACAATATTTCACAGAGTAGTGCCTGGTTTTATAGTGCAAGGAGGTGATCCCACTGGTACTGGATCAGGCGGAGAATCAATATACGGAGCTCCATTCAAGGTACATAAGTGTGTATCTTATGCATTAGTTTTTGATAACCCCCTAGTGGCTGTTTTTCTTACTCTCTTGGCTGCAAGACAGCAAACGTTATATAAGAAATACAAGTTTATTTCTATGCTGTGTTTGCTTTTACATGTTGCATCGGTATTTTTGTATATGCGATTTTGAATTGAGAGTTCTTTAATCTATCTGTTCTGATGCTATGATAAATACATAACCTTACTAGCATGAACTGTGACAAGGAAGAATGTGAGGGGAACTGTTCAGAGTAGGTGTTTATATGTTTTGACCTCAGGGGGTTCAACAAGACAAAACACAAGGTCCTGCATCTGGGTCAGGGCAGTCCCAAGGCAAAAATACAGGCTGGGCAGGGAATGAAGAAGCAGCCCTGAGGAGAAGGACTTGGGCTGATGTTGGTTGATAAGAAAGTAAGAGCTGGGAATGTACACTTGCAGACCAGTAAGCCAACCATATCCTGGGCTGCATCAAAAGAAACGTGGCCAGCAGGGCATGGGAGTGATTCTGCCCTTTTGTTCTGCTCTCGTGAGACCCCACCTGAAGTCCTGCATTCAGCTCTGGAACCCCCAGCATAAGAAGGACATGGACCTTTGTTCCAGCTTTCAGGACAGGCAAGAAAAAAAACCTTGTATCTACAGACATATCAGTCTGAGGAGGGACTCTTTGTTGGGGAGTACAGTGTTAGGACAAGGATTAATGGCTTTAAACTAAAAAGAGGGCATATTTAGATTACATTATATATGAGGAAAAAATTCTCAGAGGGTGGTGAGGCACTGGAACAGGTTGCCCAGAGAAGCTGTGGATGCCCCATGCCTGGAGGTGCTCAAGGCCAGGCTGGATGGGGCTTTGGGCACCTTGGTCTAGTGGGAGGTGTCCCTGCCCATGGCAGGTGTTTGGAACGGGGTGATCTTTATAGTCCCTTCAAACCCAAACCATTCTGTGATTCTATAATTCTGTGTGGCAAACTAAGATGCAGAAATGTGTGTTTTATCTCAGTTAGCAAAGGTCTCTGAATGTCGTATGTATATTCATTTTTATTATAATAGTGGCACGGCTCATGTCTTGAGCAGGATACTCATATCCTGAGTGAAGCCATACATGCACAACAGCTGTATTCTGTTCTGCTTTATTACTGTATTTCACTCAGGACAAACAACTTTAGCTTGTGAAAGAAGCTGCATAGCCAGTCTCTTGGCATTCTGTCCACCTGCTGCAAGAGTAGATTTCTGTATGTGGCAGAAACATGGAGCTTGTGGAAGAGATTGGTACCTGAGCGGAGTTCAGAACAAATACTACCAGTACTGTAGTAGCAACACTACTAATAATTAGTGATATTTTTCAGTATTATGGTGTTTAGAATTCTGATACTGCAATGATATTAATATATTACTTTCATCTTCTTCAGAAGTCCTCCCCTGTCTTCTCATGTTCCACAAAAAGTTTTTTCTTTGGATTTGTGTAATACTGTACTACTGCAATGTTGTTGAACTTCCAGTTTTCTTAGATCAACTAGGATTTCTCCTAAATAGAGCAATTAACTGGAATGATAGTTTTACAAGAAATATACACAATGGAGTTACTTTAAGAATAATTTTTGTAGTATTGGAGGGAGCATTAATTCCAACAGAAATAATGAATAGCAATTGCTAGGCAATGCGTGGAAAAAGGTAACAAGACAGAACTTAGTTTTTCTTAAATTGTGATTCTTTCTATTATCAGCATAGCAGCTTCTATTTTTTTTTCCTTTAGCATTTGTTGGTTATGTGTTGTGGTTTTTTTTTGAAAGAAGATTGGTCATTTGTTTGTATTATAGAAACTAAGAGGAATAACCAGGCAAATATTTTTTACTGCTGAAAACAGAAGTTTTTAAATGCAATCTTGGCTTTAAAATTACTTTGATTTTGTTAATATCCTATTGTTGTTGTTGTTTTTTTGTTTTGTTTTTGTTTTTTCCTTTGTTTTTAAATTAACAGCTCATTTCTATGTGTATAAGTTGATATAAATATATGGTGGTTAAATACTTTTCTTTTTTGTCTTTTCCAGGATGAGTTCCATTCAAGACTGCGATTTAATCGAAGAGGACTTGTTGCTATGGCAAATGCTGGGCCCCATGATAATGGCAGCCAGTTTTTCTTTACACTGGGTCGTGCAGATGAACTCAATAACAAGCACACAATCTTTGGAAAGGTCTGCTACATGGACTAGAATCCCAGTTTGACAGAAGCAGCTGTGTTTCTCTGCATTCAAAGACTCTTTTAGTGTTGTTTTCTGTTATATGCATGTGAAACTTACTTCACTCCTTTCTAGTTGTCTCCATTCTCTGTGTTTCTTGTGTCTGATAGAAATGTTTCTGTTTTTTCCCATCGTTACCTGTTTCGTTACTGTTTTCTTCTAAATGATATTTTAGTGTTGTGCTTCCTTTTGAATAATTTCTTACTAAAAATACTGACTTTTGTCAAACTAATCTAATACTAGTAATATTTTATAAATGCTGTTTGAAAATAGTAATTTCTCAAAGTGAATCAGGAAAATGAAAAATGTAAGACAAATTTACCTCTTCCCTGGTTTACTTGAAAGAAAAGAAACCAACATTTTTTCTACTTAACAGTATCTTTCATTTTCCTGTTTCACAGTTCCCGTTAAGAATTTGACATATTCCCCTGTATACGCTCTCAAAAATACACATTTAGCTACCTATGTTCCTTCTACTTTGCTGTTTATTTAAAAAAACAAAACCATTTGTGCACTATACTTAACTCTCTTTTAAAAAGTATTACATGCTTATAATATTTCCTATAATCACTTGTTTTTCAAAATTCTTCAAATAATAATTGCCTTGCATTTTTTAGAATAATTAACAAAAAATATAAGGGAGCAGTTTCAAGCCCCTCTTTTTTATCTTACTGTTTTGTTTTTTTTAATAAATGTGACAGGTTACAGGAGATACAATATATAACATGTTGCGGCTGGCCGAAGTAGAAGTTGACAAGGAAGAAAGACCACTCAGTCCACACAAAATAAGAAGTAGTGAGGTGCGTGTGTTCCTTTTTAAAAATTTGAAAGTTTAAGATTCTTTTGTTTGCAGTGTTCAGACAACGATGTTCTAGTATGAAAACCTGGCACATCTTTTATATATTATTTTTTAATTATTGAATCATTTAATCATAACAAAATGCTTATTAGAGATGTCTAAAATACTGTTATTTTTCACAGGTTTTGTTTAATCCTTTTGATGACATTGTTCCAAGACCAAATAGAAAACTGAAGAAAGACAAACCAGAAGAAGAAGATAAAAAGCCCAAAGTAAAAGGCACAAAGTAAATATATTCAACATAAATGGTGGTTATTTTTTTTACCTTTAATTTGCAGCTTGGTAATTTTCTATTTCTGCTTTTGAAACACAAATGTTTACCAAAATGCAAGAAGAGTGTTCTTTAATGTTAGCAAAATCTTCTAGCTCTATTTCTTAAAGAGATGGTACAAATCTAGTTGCTCTGATTGAAGTGGTTCCTGTGCATCAGTTGAGCTATATACTGTTTTGAACATGCTGATAGTTCGGTGCAAATGAGATTAGAAATATAGTAGTGTAAGCCTGTGGCAGGAATATGCAATCATTCTTTTGTGACTGAAATGACACAGAAGTTAATGCATATTATTAATATGGGCTTGATTGAGATTTTTAATGTGTTTTATCAGCTACCAGGTGTCTCCCACTAAAATACTCAGCAGAAGGCAAGCATTTAGACACAGGAAACTTTGGTTTCTGCGAATGAAATTTGGTAGATTTAAACATTGAATGGAAAATAATAGGAAATCTAAACTATGTACATGCTGTCAAGTTTGTTGGACAGAGGTAGATCATATTGCAACTAGCTGTTTCCAACCCAGGATGAAAAGAAAAATATTGATAATTATTTCTTTTAATTACATTCTGTGATTATGTGCATTTATCGCCTTTCTTAGCTGTTGTATCTTGAAAATTTTTGTGTTTGGTACTTGAACATTGCTATATAGAAGAAAAAAAATACAAATCTGTCAGCATTTATGAGTCTATGGAAGTTTTTTAATTCTGTCCTACCGTTTTGTTAGTGAATTTAAACTACTCTAACTTGTAATTACCCTGATTGTTCTGTCTCAAGTATGGAATAGAAACATCACTCCCTAAATACTGGTCAGGTTAAATACTGTTTATTGTAAAAACAACATGTTACACTTGTTAGAAATAGGTACATTTATCAGGGGAAAAAAAGTTAAAATCCTACGTGCAATATGGAAGTAATATGTTTAAAGTTTATGGAATGTTAATGAAACAACATTTAAAGTCTTACTAAAAAATGTGTTTTCTTACTTAAAGAAATTTTAACCTGCTTTCCTTTGGGGAAGAAGCTGAAGAAGAAGAGGAGGAAGTGAACAGAGTTAGTCAGGTACTGTACCAAACCATCCACACTTTTTTCTTGTCAACTTTATTTTTTTCCACAAACAAGTCAGTTGTTAAGTTCTTAACATTGTTCTCACATTTGAGTTTTGAACAGCAATACCAGAAGTGACCTGAGTTTTATGTGTCTACTATTTTGATGTGTAGAAGAAAAAAAGATTTTTAACTTTTTTAACTTAGAAGGTGCTGTCAGTTACTGCATGGTAGTGGTTATGGAAATGTAAAAAATTGTTTCCTACTTCATAGTATAGAGCTATCTCTGCTGTTTAAAATTTTTGGAGGTGATAGATACTTTATTTTTCTTCACCTCCTTAATTATAAGATTATTTGATGGTAAAACAGTTGAACTTGAAAAAGAAAACATTTTCATTATCAGTGACTTCTTAGCTGTATTTTCTTAAGTATATGCATTCTCTGTCCAGAGTGAGGTAGTGATGTTGTGAGAAAAATAGTGCATTTTTATAATTGAAATGTTTCACTAGTATGAGTTGTCCACATTCAAAGAACTAGAGTTGCATGGGTAGACTTTCATCTAACATTTCCATATTGGACTTTGCCACTTAAATAAGGTTAGTTTAAAAATATCTTTTGCAAATTATCTTCATTTCTACTACTGACCAAATTATTTCTCTAGAGCTCTGGACTTTTTAATTTGCTTGTATGATTCAGGTGCCTAGCTGCTTCGGTTAGTGATGAGACTACACTGTGCTGAGTACTGTGCCAACGTAAATTTAAAAAAAAAAAAAAATCAGCCCTAAGGATTTAGGTAAACAGTGAATACAAAAATGCATGGTATTACAATGAGACAGTGTCAGGGTAGTAGAAGTTTATTACACAGTAGTTTTAACTCTTTTTTTCTTTCCTAGTTTGACTTACCCTGTCAGACTAACTGTGCTTGTTTACCTTAACAACATGCATATCTGCCATTCTGTTCTTGGTACATGTATGGTGTTTTTTTTAATACTGCATTTAACTTGTTTGCTTTGTTTTTCCCTTTCACCCTAAATACTTGTTTTTCAGTTTAAAATTATCTAAATATAACATCTCTTTCATAACAAGCCTAGTTTCAGTATTGTCATGCTGTCTTCCAACTCAGTCTTAAAATTGTCTCTTCTGTACTAACTGCATCTGTGAAAACTGACTGTTTATAAAGAAGTTCTATTCATTCTTTGTAATAGAATGAAAACTTTTTTATCCAAACCAAATTATTTATCTCTAATAGGTCTAGATATTACATCAGAATCTCTATGGTTCTGGATATTATCTTAATCTTGTTACATGGACTTCAGCACCAACTTTCATTTTTGGTCTTCAGTAGGAAAACTTGAAGTTGAAAACTGAGAATGGGATTATTTGACAGCCACAAATACATAATTCTGTTAACATTTTTTTTGTTGGTGGTTGCCAGATGGAGTGGATCTTTCTTATTTCAACTTAAGAAAGGTATAACTTTAATGATTGAGGCTGAAAGGAAGGTATGAAAGTAACTGAATCTTCTAAAGATCTGGGAAAAGGGAACACTCTCTATTATTTTTTTAGCAAAGTAAAGCTTAGTCAATTATTACCTAACAAATAAATAAAATCAGTATGCATCAGGATGAAGTTTGTATAGTATTTAGTAAATAGTTGCATGTTTATATGTGAAAAATTAAGTATTGTTGTCTCAGGCACATCATATTTAGTGCAGACTTTAAGAATATCTGACCTGTTCCTTAGGTTTTTTCTACATCTTGCCTCATGAATAATTTTCTGCTCAGGACTTGTGTAGCCCATACTACATTTAGCCTAAGAGATGGAGCACATTTTGCCTGTGCTGCACTGTATCACCATATTCATGGTAACTAAAGTTTAGAATCTTATCCATGAAATTTTATTAAAAAGGCCAAGAAGAATAATTTGGGATACAGGTGATGGTAACTTAAAAAAATTTTTTTTTGAATGTTTCTCACAATATGAAAGTTAAGACAAAGATAAATGAGCAAATAAATTACCACAGAAAAAGTGTTTTGTTTTGTTTTGTTTTTCTGTTTAGGAATTTAAGTTGTGAACATTTATGCCATAGAACATGATGAAAGTAGGAAGTGTATATACTTTCAGAAAGGGATTATATAAATTCATTTAGTTTAGGGCCATTGATGGCTGTTAAATGTTACAGGTCAAATTACATCTTCTGTTATCAGGTTGGTATTTAAATGGTTCAATTATGTAGGGCATGAAGATTAGAAAGAAAATATATGTATTCCAGTAGGCTACAGAAGGTGGAGATCACAGGACTAGGGAGGTTTCTGTCAGGGAAGAGGAAGGGCAGGATAGCTGCATGAGGCTGATTCTAACACAGGCTCTGTGGTCACCAGCTAGGGCATAGTCCCGCAGCATCTGGATACAGCAGACAGAGCTGGTTTCTAGTAACAGGTCCATTGACAGTCTTGGACAAGGCAAGCTATAACCAACACAAAGGTGCCAATCCAGGGACTCTAGCAGGGAGCAGAAAGAGATGAGTCAGGAGAAAGAATGGAGACAAGGCTTCAATGTCTGTCCCAGAGCTAGACACAGGCATACCTCTGACATAGCTCAGGCAGTGACTGTATTCACAGGTTTGAGCTGAAATGGTGCTTGTAGGCAAAGGAGGTCCAGGTGAAATTCCTCAAGGCCATCAAGGCATATTAATGTGCTCAGGAACTTGACAGTGTTGGCTCCACAGGTTGTCGCTTGATGCTTAAACTGAAGCTTTCAGTGTCCAAATTGCTAGTTTAATTGTCTGCACTTGTTTGGAGCAGTTTACAAATGTGTTAAGCATCTGTCATGTGCTTCATCTAGTTCCTGAATTACCTGTTGAGAGAAGTAATTTTTCAAGTTGTCGAATGTGTTAGTCTTTTTCTACATAAAATTAAAAAAAATGAAGTTGTTTATAAATCAGAATGAGGTTTTATTATCCACTCTATTACTGTCTTCCTAAAAGGATTACGTTCTTCTGCAATTAGAAGTGTTTATGCTGGCTAGTTAGGCTAAAGCTAACAGGAAATAAATGTGTGTTTTTTTTTTTCTTACCATTACCTCTTTTACCATCTATTCTCTCAAACACTGAAATTTGTAACACCTTTTTTTCTTTTTTTTTTTTAACAGAGTATGAAAGGAAAAAGTAAAAGTAGTCATGATCTACTGAAGGATGATCCACATCTAAGCTCAGTTCCTGCTGTCAAAAGGTTAATACAAGATTTCCATATTCCAGAATAGATTTACTTTCAGGATATTAGATCCAATGAGCATCACGTATACTCATTGTCTGTTACTCTAAGAAAATAAGAATGGCAGTGCTAGATCAGACCAAATGTTCCTCTAACCCTCTGTGCTGTTTCCAACAGTAGGCATTGATGGTTGCCCAACAAAGAACAAAAGTACGGAAAACATAATGTCTCCCTGAGTAGTCTTACTACTAGACAACTACTAGCTTACTAGCCAACTAGAATTTTAACAAACTTGACAGAATTGTAACAAATTGTGTCACAGAAAAATCTTCAAGGATCTTTATTATTTGTTTGTGAAAAATAACAGTAGATATGTTAGCTTTAGTATATCCAGATGGATTCCTTTTTTTTTTCCTAATGTGCTAAACTGTGGCTGTGTAACAAATAAAAATTTTGATCTTACATTTAGCCATCGGTATAGTACAAGTAAAACATACCTCTTATAAAGAAGGCTTTCTGAAATGCGAAGCATTATTTGCAGTGAAATACTAGGAATTGATATGAGATCAAAAGCAACCATCTTAGCAGTGTGTTACAATTTTTTTTTCTTCTAACAGCCATGTAGTACAAAAGGTAGTCAGAAGACATGATGACATACCCACTTGTGTATTTTGCCTGACAATATTCTTGTAGTGTTGTTTAGATTTTTTGCTTACACTCATGAGATGTTGCACTTACATTGTGTCTATTGATTGGTTATGTTTTGGTCCAAATTGATAACCAGAGCTATTCCATGTTGTTCTATCTACTTGTCCAATCAAATTATTTCCTTGAATCAAAATGGTTTGACCTAAAGTTTTAAAATAATCCTAATAGTTATCATTATTATATTTCTTCATCTTTCAAGAAATAAAAACTTGGCATTTTGTCTGGATAGCTCAAGATATACTTAGTAATAGAATATATCTATTGTACTGTAGCTTGCAGTTTTCTTCTGTGTTTTTAAACATTTCTATTTTGAAAGGATTATGACAAATGATAGAAAATAGTATTAATTGGTACTGTTAGGATGAATGTGAAGATGATATAAATGACTAGGTTGATGAAAATTTCAAGTACAAATTTTTAATTCAAGACCTGTGTTTTTTAAATAACTTAAATCTTCTCTAGTATTTTAAAATTAAGATTCTTATTCCTTTTTTTTTTTTTTTAGTGAAGCAGCAAATGAAGACATGTATTTGAGTGAGGTAAGTAACCTTTTTTTACAAATAAGTCTTTGTAGGTTTTTTGTTTGTTTGTTTTTATTGTATGTGAATTATATTTTCGTATGGGAAACAAATGCTGCTGTTGAGGATTTTGACAGCTATTTCAAGTCAGATTTTCAGCAAAAGACTAGTGGTTCTTTCAGATCTATAAGGTTTGGCCATTGTGAACATTGTGAACATGGTAGGGTGGAGATGCTTCTGCATGCCACCTGCTGTGTTTATAAAGACCAGATATTTCAGTCAGTAGATGAGGTATATATGGAGGTTATGTACTACAGAGTGACAAACCATTAGTAAGAGTCCTAAAATTGCTCGGGGGGGAGAAGAAGAAGAGATATGGAGGAATAAAATGAAATTTATCATAAATAATGATAAAACTAAGAAATCTAAGCTCTGAAGGGAAGTATATGAATGGATAAGAATCCTGTTGGAAATATTTCTTCAAGGAAACAAAATTTCAATAAATACTTATCACTAAAAATAGTATTCATGAAGTGTCACTTCTGAAAGATGGGAAATTTGAGTACGCAAGCAGTAATGAATGGGACAATCAACCAGCAATGGAGGGTATTTTAATTTCAAAGACATTTTCATAGATGGTGCAGGATAAAACTGCTTGCTGAAGTAAGAGTTTGCCTACAGCCATAGGTGATGAGATAGCCCTTTGAGTTGCTGTTGAGACATGGATGTAATATTTGACTGGGAATATAATCCCATGTTCTCTAAATTGAATCCTCTAAAGTACTTCACTTTTTGTATCTGTCCACTGCATAAATCAGTACCTATCAACTGTTAGTTGATGTGCTGTGGAAGTGAAGGAAAGATGCGGTCCTTCCGATTTTTACACCTGAACAAAAACAAAATAGTTCATCGGTGGTTTTTTTTTTGTTGTTTTTTTTTTTTTTTTTTTTGTGTGTGTGTGTGTGGTCCTTTGGAGACCCAGGAGTTAAACTCAATGACCCTTGTGGGTCTGTTGCAATTCAGATATTTGTGATTGTGTGATTTTCATCCTTTTCCTGTTGCCTTTTTAACAAAGCATAGTCGAAGTACAGGTTCTTGGACTCTTCTCTTTTGTAATTCACCTTCTGCAGGAGCATTTAAGCATTTGAAGGGTTCTGAGAATTTAATTAATAATTCTTCATATGTTCAAATGAGCTGGGGTTAGTGTTGGGGAATATTGACCAGGGATACCCCAGGTATATTTATTTCAATTTTTATTTCTTAGCCTAGTTAATATGAATGCTGCTACTATTTCATAGTAATGACATGAAGCAGGAAATAGAGAAGCTTTTTCTTTCTGCAGGTGCTCTCCTTACATTTTATTTCATTTAAAGATATTACCTAGAATCTAGCATTTGAGGCAGTTACATGAGGCTTGTAAAGGAGTATGTGTACTTTATCATCTCTTTTGGATTTATTTCTGTTAACATGTTACACGATCACTTTCTCTTCTACATGGCTGCAACACATTGGTAGTTTTATAGTCGTCCTATGAGCAAATAATTCTTCCATATCTCTTTACCTCCCCAAAATTACAAGTCCATAGTGTGTGAGAGAAATTCTTGTTATTCCTGAAGTTCCAGACCTTGCTGTTCAAACAAATGGCATCTTGTTTCTATTACTGCAGTCTTCAAGGTCATCCGTCCTTTGAGAGTCAGATCCTCATTGCTGCTTTTAAGCCTCTTTTTGTGCCTAAGTCATTAATGAAAACATTGTATGTAATGTGTTCACAAGACTGATTATTTTTTCCTACCAGTGACTTTTTGTTTCCTTTCAGTAAACACTTGTTTTCATCTTCCTTTTTGCCAATCAGGTACCGAACAGTGAGTATCAGGTAGTACTATGGATAGATAAAAATTTATATTCTTCTCTCCACTCCCCCAAAATCAATAATCTCAAATGGCTAAGTCATATTAGCTACGGTAGCTGCTAGTCATTGTGGCACAAAATCTGTTATTACATTTTTATTTCCAGAGCAAAGTGAAGAATGGGAGCAACTCCACTCAATTAACAACAGCAGCAAACACTAGTTCACCTTCCAGACAAGAAGCTTAGCATTTCTTTGTCACTAGGGGAACACCATTATCCACCTGAACAGCAACTTTCCTCCGAAGTTACGTAGATTGCTCTGGGCTAGAAATATGTTAAATTTATTAGTTGGAAATGAGATGTCAGAAAAAAGTCTAAATGAAGTCAAGAGGGAGTTAATGAGACAACAGAAGGACTAAAAGAGGAGACTGGGCAAGAGAAAATAAGGGAGCCACCAGAGGGAAAGAGTTGAGGAGAGCTATATCATATATAAAGCCTTATTAAAATTAAATTTGGCCTCAGATGTCAAGGGCAACAGGAAAGGCTTCAATAGGTACATCAGTGATAAAAGGAAGAATAGAGAAACCGTGGTCCCTCTCTGAAATGCAATGGGAGACCTGGTTACCAGGGATATAGAGAAGGATGAGGTACTCAATGACTTGTTTGCATCAGTCTTCACCTTCAAGAGTCCTAGTCAAATAGCCAGGGCCCCAGAAGGCAAAGGCAGAGAATGGGTTAATGAGGAACTTCCCACTCTAGAAGATCGGTTTTGAGATCAGCTAAGGAACCAAAAAGTTCACAGGTCCATGGGACCTCATGAGAAACAGATCCTGAGGGAACTGGTGAATTTAAGTGCTAAGCCACTGTCCATCATATTTGAGAAGTGGCAATCTGGTGAAGTTCCCACTGACTGAAAGAGGGGAAACATGACCACCATTTTTAAAAATAGACAGTATTTGGACTCATTGATCCTTGTTGGATCCCTTCCAAGTCAAGAGATTCCATGACTCATTGGAGTGGGTCCAGATGAGGTCCACGAGGATGATCAGAGGCCTGGAACACCTCTCCTACGAAGACAGGTTGAGGGTGTTAGGGTTGTTCAGCCTGGAGAAGAGAAGGCTTTGGGGAGACCTTATAGCCATGTTCCAGTACCTAAAGGGGGCACGCAGGAGAGCTGAGGAGGGACTCTTTGTCAGAGAGTGTAGTGATAGGACAAGACATAATGGCTTTAAACTAAAAGTAGGTTTAGATTAGAAGTTAGGAGGAAATTCTTTACAATGATGATGGTGAGGCATAGGTTGCCCAGAGAAGCTGTGGATGCCCCATCCCTGGAGGTGTTCAAGGCCAGGCTGGATGGGGCTTTGGGCAACCTGGTCTGGTGGGAGGTGTCCCTGCCCATGGCAGGGGTGTTGGAACTTGATGATCCCTTCCAATCCAAAGCATTCTGTGATTCTATTATTTTGTCAGTGGTTTTGTAGAAGAAATGTGGAAGAAATTCTGTGCAGGTTGCGAAAAATGGAAGGTTCTGGAAGTAGGGGTTTCAGCTGAGTTGGACAAGTTGAACCATTTTGTCTTCTGTTTTGAAGAGGTATCCATGGAACCTCCTCCTTCTTCACACTTCAGTAATTTTAAATTACTACTTAGTAATTGTGATTAGTCTAGAGTTCTCATTGTTTTAGTCTAGATTACTTTAGAGTAGTTCTTTTTTTGTTGTTTTTTTGTTTTGTTTTGTTTTGTTTTTGTTTTTTTTCTAGATATTGTTTTTCTAGAAATTCTCCTATCCATCTGTTTGTGTTTCAGTGAAATACTCTTACCTAACTCCTAGCCAGATCTCCACCAGAAGTCTGTCTTCGTTCCTGGCTATTAAACACCTTGAACAAAGTCCTGTCATGTTCCTTTTCTGGATTCTGCCCCCCTGCCATTAAGGTCTGTTGTCATCCTGTCTTCCTGATAGTTTAGTGAGTAAACAAAATCTTTGGAAAGTTTATTTGTTTTCTCTGTGTTTTTTTTTTTTTTTTTGTTTTTTTTTTTTTGTTTTTTTTTAACTCCTTTTTTTCTTCCACTTCCCTTCCCTATCTGTATGACCATGATCATCATGCTATACTTGTCCTACTTGTCAGTCACACACAAAACAAGTATATTCTCTTCAGAGTGCTGACATTTCTTCCCAATGCTGACATCCTGGCTATATCCTGGTTACAGTACAGTTCTTGTGAATACAAGAACTGTAAGTCTGAAAGTCTGTTCTTTCTGTGTGGATAAAATTACTATCATGTAGCATCTTATGTGCTCTCTTGCTAATTAGCACCGCTGCAAAGCGTCAAGAGATGTGTGATCTAGACTTTGACTTGGTGTCCTTCTATGGAGGATGAACTGGGCTTCATCCTTCTGTGAAGTGGGCTTCCTTCTTCAAGGAAGCTTTGCTGTACAGAGGTGTTCAGTCGAGTTGCTTCTTCCTAATTGTTGATAGGAATTAGTTATTTCTCCATTCAAATGTTTTTAAATGGAAGTGGTTTATCCCCTGTGTCTTCATCTGCTAGGTCTAGAAATATAATACCTCTGTAGGAAATGTGGATGATTGATTGCATAGGTTTTTGCAAACTCTTTTGATCCAAGTGGCATTTGTATATTTCCTCATTGATGGATAGTCCAATCATCTTACAGAATCGTATAATCATTAAGATTGGAAAAGACCTCCAAGATCATCTGGTCTGACCATCCTTCTACCACCAATGTCACCCACTAAACCATGTCCCTAAGCACCACTTCCAAACTTTCCTTGAATACCTCCAGGAAAGGTGACTCCGCCACCTCCCTGGGCAACCTGTTCCAATGCCTGACTGCTCTTTCTGAGTAGAAGTTTCTCCTAATTTCCAACCTGATCCTCCCCTGAGGCCATTCCCTCTAGCCCTATCACTAGTTACTTGTGAGAAGAGGCCGACCCCCAGCTCCCCACACCTTCCTTTCAGGGAGTTGCAGAGAGCAATAAGGTCTCCCCTGAGCCTCCTCTTCTCCAGACTAAACAACTCCAGTGCCCTCAGCCACTCCCCGTAGGACTTGTGTTCCAGGCCCTTCACCAGTTTTGTAGTCCTTCTCCGGACACGCTCCAGGGCCTCAATGTCCTTCTTGTAGTAAGGGCCCAAAACTGAACACAGAACTTGAGGTGAGGCCTCACCAGAGCCGAGTACAGGGGGACGATCACCTCCCTGGTCCTGCTGGCTGCACTATTCCTGATCCAAGCCAGGATGCTGTTGGCCTTCTTGGCCACCTGGGCACACTGCTGGCTCATGTTCAGGTGAGCATCAGCCAACACTCCCAAATCCTTTTCCTCTGCCTAGCTTTCCAGCCACTCTTCCCCAAGCCTGTAGCACTGCATATGGGGTTGTTTTTCAAAGTTCAGGACCTGGCACTTAGCCACGTTGAACCTCATCCCATTGGCCTCTGCCCATCGGTCCAATCTATCCAGGCTGAATCTACATTCTTGTCTACATTCATGATAGGACTGTAGCGTTGTAGCAGGAAACTTTAATGAGTTTTGTTTTCTTTTGATGGAAGATTAAGGAAGTGTTTAATGTATTTCCTTGATCAGATTTTGAATCCGTGAACAACAATCAGACTAATACCACCTTGTTGTGAGGCTTTCTGCAGACCTATAAGGGCTTAACATCTAGACTGAGTTTTTGTTGCATAAAGATGTATTTTGTGTATGATTTTTTTTTTTAATTTTTACATTTTTGCATTTTTTTCCCTCTGAAGCAAATAAGGAGATACTTGTTTTAAAACTTTGCTTTGAAACTTTTTTTTTTTTTTAATGGTGGGTGTTTGTTTTTTTTTGTTTTAGTAAGGGGTTGTCTTTGTAAGAAGTTTCCATATTCAAAATTCTGTAATTTAAAACAAAACAAAAAAAAGCTAAAGGAGACATTTTCTAACTTTAAACCAATAAAGGAAGAAGAAGAAAATGATGAAGATGCTGATAGTGTAGAAGATGAAGCTGCTAGCAATGAGAGATTTCAAATGAAAGAACGTATTGCAAAAAAGTTGAAAATTGATGCAAATGAAGCTGTTAAACCACCAGTTCAAGAGGAAGAAACTAAGACAGAAAAGAAAATAACCAGTCGCAGGTAAGTATCATGCTTTTTTTTTTCTCCTTCCAGCTTGTTTACAGATATATTTTCTGTTCAATTTCGGCTTTACAGTTATAACATTGGTAGATTAGCATTACATTAAAATATCATAGTAAAATATCCTCTCTCAACTGTGAAAGAAAATTGCCTGTTGTTTTCTCATTTCTTAGTTTAATTTTGCAGTTTAAACCTGAGAATTAAGTTACATTGCAGTTACACTACCTGAGCACTTTATTTGGGATGTTTTCTGTTTATTTTTCCCTGTGACTTACAAATTAAGAATATTTGTATGTGTTTATCATGCTTTACTTTGTCTTTCTACATAGTTGTAATATTGAGTTTGCAGATCCTCTGTCTGTGATAATATATGGTGGTCATCCACCACTGGGACTTGCAGAAAGTCAAGACTTCCTAGTCTTCCATTGTTTAAATCTGCTTTAGTGCAGCAGTTGTTTCACAATGTAGCAGATTTTCAACACTGCAATTGATACAACAGTTTTTAAATACTATGTTGGGCTGTTCTTAGAGGGTTGGAAGGTGTCTATGTTTAGTAGTGTAACACTATATTCAAGTAATTAAACTGTCTCTAGTCAAATTACTATGTTTTTTTTTTTGGCACTATCAGCATAATATCACATAATGGCATAGGTTTTAGTCATGTAATACGACTATGCTAGTCTTCATGAACAACTGCACTGATTAGCATTCAATTTTCAGTGAGTTAACATGCCTTTTTGGAAATCTTGTATCTTGCTTCCAGAGCTTGTTTGGGAATTTCTGCATAATAATAACTTACTAGGGACCATTACTGAGTATTTCAACAAATATGGACTTAAGAAGTTACTGAACAATTTGTAGTTTTTTGCAGTCTTTGCCATCTAAAAGTTCAATGGGTAAATTTACTTTTTCAGTGAAACTTACTGGAGGGTGAGAGGAAGAAGCACCAAAAACGTAATTAGAATTTGTACTCTAACTGTATACAGTTGTCACAAATAGTTGTGTGATGAAATTATTCAGACTTTGCTTATAATGAATTCTGGATGTGCAGTGGCTATGTTAAATTCTCTCCCAGAGCAGTTGTCTCTGAACAGAACCATCTCTCTTTTTCCTCTCTGCCATCTTCAGAATTTTGCTGTGTGGCTGCTTTTGAAATTGGTGATCGTACTACCTCTGCTCTAGACAGGTGATCCACAGGAAGTACACTGATATGAAGCAGGATGATGGATAACTTGGATCCCCAAATCTAGTTATTAGTCCAACAGTTGAGATTCATACCTAATCCCAGTGATAAATTACCTATTTATCTTGTGTCAATTAAAATGAATATATGTCGTATGTGAGACAAGAATACATCAGGCAGTTTTCTGTCTCAGATCTTGTGGAAATGTTGTGCTGATGCAGTTCCTGATTGCATAAAGAGGTAGTTCCTGTTTTTATTACTGTGCCTTCTGTGATTAATTCATGCTACACTCTAACAATGTTTGTGGTGTTATCCATAATATTCCCCTGTATGGAGTAAGTATAAGCTTCTCAGAGTCAATGAGCTGCCCCTAATTATGGGGTCATGTCTTATAAAATCTGAGAAGTCAGTCTTGGGAATTGTTAAATAATTAAGAATTACCTAGGCTAAGTTCTGGTGCGGTCAGCATTGGACAAATAAAGGTTAGTGTTAGCTGTGCCATACAATGGAAATGAAGGAGTGAGAAATTAAGGCATTCTCCAAGGAAAGCTTTTTCTGCAAAAGGGCCTTTAAGTACATGGAAGCCAAACATCTTTAGAATAGCAAAAGACATTGGACTCTGTACATGCGTACTACCTATCCATCAAACATGTTGACCAATCTGTGTAACTGTTTTTTTTCAGGGATGCCTAGTAGAACCATAAGTTATTTGTATACCTAAGTTGTAGTAGCAAGTTAACAGCATGAGGGTGTAACACAAAGCTAGAGCATACTCTTAGGAATTCTTGTGTTATATTTTACTGCATTTCAGAGACATTTGTGTAAGAATTCTGCAAGCTAGCTGTGCTTGTGGAAGGTCAGTGTGTTTTGCCTATGTTTATTCCACTCTTTCAGGGCAGTTGCGGTAGTATTATAGCCAAATGGACTATCAAGACTCAGAAGAGGGTTTTATTGAATGCATTTTTAGCAGCTGGGAGCAATAGCCCAGGGAGACACTGCTTAGTATCACAAGTGACATCAGGTTCTAGAATCTGTTTTTTTTCCACGTGATTGTTGTTGTCTGGCATGAAAATCAAAGGCATTGTGTTGTTTATCCACAAGGCATTATTAACATTGAGCTCTGATACGATGAGATAAAGTCTATTATTTTCATTTTCTACAATAGTGACCTGTTTTATACGTGTACCAAAGATGATTGATAATATTTTCATGGGACTTCACCTCCAAGAGTGTGCTGATCAGAGGATACAGAAATGTATTAGGTGGAAATATTTTTTTTTAAATAGATCTACCATACATAGCTTGAAGAGGAATGTCTAGTAACATATTAGAGAACCAAGAAATATGTGATATTTGTTCATCTCATCAGATACTTGTTCATCAGAATCTCATAATTAAATCTCATCAGAGATTTGTTCATCTCATCAGATATTTAAATGCTTTAATAAAATAATAAACGCTTTTAGAAGCTCTTTGTATCGGTCATTTCTTTTAACACACAAACCATGTGTGAAATGAGAAATTTGCACATCAATTTCAGAGAAATAATATGGAAATAATAGTCATAATCTCAGATTCATGGTACTGAGATCCAGGACTGCTTCTTCTAAATGCAGTTGTACTTGGAGTGCTCAGATGGTGAAGTTAATTTTAGTAATTACAGTATACATTTGAACCTTTTGTGCATGTTTTTAAAAAATTTTTAAAAATTTTCAATTTTGTATTTGATATGAAACCTAAGGAAAAAATATTTTCCACTCATTCTGACAAGTAATTTGAGAAATTCCAAAGATCTTTTGTTTCTACTGGTAGATTAAACTTAACCTTCAAAATACAGAATGGTTGTTTCCGTGAAAATGTATACACATAAAAGAAATGTCTGCCATCATTGCAATAGAAAAAAAATTTAACAGCATGACATGACGTTTTTAAAATGTCAGTGGCTTACGCGGTTCAGCTGAATGCTTCAAATTAAATGGTCCTTAGTCTGGTAATTAAAAATACTGTTTTACATTTGTTTTCATCCTGTAGGTGGAGCTCACGTGCTACACATTTCTGGTTACTTGCTTTTAAAAATTCTCACTGCTTCTTGTTTGCAAGACACACAGTGTACAAATAGAGTATAATTTCAGTTGCGTTCCTATCACAGATGTGCTATTAAAAAGCAATATGAAGTAATTGTGTGGAATAGCTAAACTGAGGAAGGAATGCTGACTTTTCTTTTTGATCAGCTGAATCACTTGAATTTAAGTGTTTGTATTTTCTCTTGTGTATTTTTCTCCTAATAATCATATAAAGCACAGTTGAGCTAAGTAATTTCATTTTCTTTTGGTTTCTAAGCCATCATCATAAAATGAGTATCTACATATATGTTAAAGGAGTAGCAATATAGTTACTATCACATTCCTTATTTTTTCTTGTATATAGAATACATTGCTAGGTAAAATTAGTATCATCATAGTTAAAATTAAAATAATCTCATGAAGCTTTAGATGTCTACTGTGCATGCAGGTAAGAAATTACTTGTTTCATTGTAACATAAAACTCTAGAACACTTACAGAAGTAAAATTCCTCTGACTTGTGTTTTTTTGTTGTTTTGGTGGTTTTTTTTTTTGGTTTTCCACTTGTTGCAACAACAGGATAAAATAGCTCGTTTGTTTATAGGTAACTGCACTGCTTCATCTTGAAGTCTAGGCATAACAATAATAAAAATAAAAATATAGCAGGCAAACATGCTCAAATTCATACTAAGTCTATTTCAGCCCACTCAGTCCAAGTTGTTTAAAAGCAATGTGGTTATAGTTAAGAAATCATAACATTCTACTAGCATCTAAATAAACATTGATGCACTGAGTATGCAATATTTAAACATTTAGTATGAACTTGCTGCAAATGCTTTTGGAATACAGACTTCAATATAATTTTGTCTGTGATTCTTTACCCTTATAAAAGGTATGAGCTGAAGTGCAAGAAACTTCATTTGCAGTTTAGAAAGTTGTCTGGGATAGATTGTTTTTTATTACATTGGTCAGTTGTGTGTGCAGTTATGTTCATAACACATTGAAGACTGTTATATGAACAATTTTGTTCACAGATTCTGGGGTAAAGTGATTTTTTTTTTCTTCTCTGAATGTTGTGGTCTAATATAGTCCTTTGATTTAAATACATTTGTTTAATATTTTCCCCCAGAAAACAAATTTATTGATGGATGCATCCTCAGAAATGAGCTTCTGTAATTCTAGCTTACCAAAAAATCAGACTGTTTTGCAAGACTTCAACTGTCCATATTTTAGTAATGGTTTGCTAAAGAAGATGTATTAGTAAGGCATTTAGTAAGACTGTAATATTCCATCATCTCTCTGTCTCCATCCTAACCAGTGGTTCCTGAATTAAGGGAGGAAGGCAAATAGCAGAGTTTGGACCTTGGACATCAAGAGGTTTATTTTATTTATTTATTTATTTATTTATTTTGTGGAACTGATAGATGGTGTCCTGTGGGAGGCAGTTCTGACGGGCCACTGAACTCAAGAACTGACAGGTCTTCAAATACAGCAGTACTGGGGACGGCAGGGTAGGTTGGCAGAGCAAGCTGATCTTTCAGGAGAGCAGCTAAACTTTTTTACTGGCATGAGTCAAGAGCAAAGTCATGACTGATGTCAAGTACAAAATGAATCTATACTGGAGGTGGAAGTGAGGACAGTCTACAGAGGAGGAATATGGAGATACAGGAAAGTTGTCAAATCATGCAGTGATGTTTTTACGAAAGCCAAAGCTTAGCTAAAACTGAAATTGGTAAGGAGATTAAAGGGCAACTGGAAGAATTTATACCTCTACGTGAAAGATTAAACGCAGAAAAATGTAGACCTCCTTATGATTTAGTAACAGTGCACACAGGAATGACTGAGATTACTTGATGCCAACAAGATCTTCCAGGCTTACGTGTCTACAGGAAGATTTCAAAAAAGGGAGGAACTGCTAATAGTGGTAGAGGATTAAGTCACGAATTATTGAGGAACATCAAACCAAACAAGTCTATGGGACTTGGGATGCATTTGAGGCTGCTGAAACAGCCAGCTGATGTCACTGTGAGGCTGCTGTCTATGATCTTTGAAACACTGTGAAAATCCTCTGACTGGAGGATGTTATAGATGTTGTGCCCATTTTCAAAAAAAAAAAAAAAATGATCTGATCAACCTCATCTTGGCCCTTGGGAAAAACATGAGGCAGATTCACTTGCGAACTGTTTCTGGGCATGTGAAGGAGAAAAACACATTTCACTTGGACAGTGAAATTTATCCGTTTCCTTATAGAACTGTTCTTTCTTCACAGTAATTACAATTTCCAATATATTAATTGTTTAATAGTGGTTAAGAAAATACTAGCAGTATATAATATTAAACCAGATATGACTGTTATGACTAGGCCTTGTCCAACAGTACAGTTTGTCTCATTGCTTTTCAGTTTGATACCGGGAAGTATAATGTGTACATTAATAGGAATGGCTGTTGAGTTCTAGAGTACAAACCTTTTTTGCAGCAGACATCAAACCTCACTGTACTTAACAAACTGGTGTTATTTTCATATAGTAAATTCAGGTATTCTGTTAATAGCATTCTAAGCCAAGGGCGACCATTACATAAACTCTGTATCCTGTGCTGCAATTTACTGCCAGTTACCCCTGTATTGAGCTCACTGTTTGGCTACAGCTGAACAGGAGGGCATTCAGACATAGTTTGTAGATACCGATAGTGTAGTTTGGACCATATTTGGTTGGACAGTGCAGTCTGTTCCAGGCACCTTACCCCTAAGAGTATTTTATACAATTTTTTATTTTTAACTTGCCTGTGTTCAGCTTGCAACCAGTGATTTTTTTTTTTTTTTTTTTTTTGCTGTGTGTTTTTTCTCAAGTTCACTGCAGTGTACCATATTTTTGTTTCTTCAGCTACTTCAACTTTCTTCAGCCAGTCTTCAGATCATTTTGTGGCCTTTCTGTTCTTTCTCTAATTTTTCAACATTTTTTGAAGGGCTTTGATCAGTAATCTTATTAGTAGTACTGGTGCTGTATGTAGAGAGCTACAACTTTTTCTCACTTCTGCTCCCTGTTTATTCATGCAATGATCACATCAGCCCTTCTTACCAGTATTCCACTGAGATTTTTTATGTTGCTAGGGCTTTCCAGACTGTTTTCAGTCATTGTTCTTCAAGAACTTGTTTCACATTTTGTTCATACTTCCTTGATTTTTGCAATTAGTTGTTGTAGGCTTTTGTTTTATTCAGTGTTAACAAGTTCAGATTAACAGGCAATCCTGACAGGATAATTTGCCATCCTGTGACAGATTACATGATTCAGTAGGTGTGGATTTGGTATAGAATTCCCTGGAGTGAACAGATACATTTTCAGTCATTTGGACCTATTGGCAACTATTTTAAACAATAAGCCTGTAACCTAATTCTTACTCAGTAAAGATGTTCTTTCATCCTATTTTGTATTGTTGACTTTTTAAATAGTTTTTTTTTTTTTTTTTTTTGACAAAGTTTTCCTGATTTCATGTAATCAAGAGGGGTTATTTGAATTGACTCTAACATTAGCTGGGGTTAGCAACCAGTCAGGAACTCACAATGAATTCTACTAAGAAGGTATCTGATAGCATATCAGTTCTGACTTAATGCTCCTCTGAAACCTTTTTGGTGTTGATGAATATGCTTTTCCTGTGGGAAAGTTTTTGTTGGATTATTTTACTATAGCTTGATTTAAGAAGAGTATGTTTTGTGTGTTTAATCCCCTACCAGTCAAACAAAAAAGTGCCAATAAAATTGACATAAAATTCATGAAATGGTGAGCTGAGCATATATAAAATTATTAGTTTTCATTTCACTTTTGGATACATAATGAAACTAATAGCTATAGTTACAGCTGGTTATGATACAAATAAACCTATTGCCTTTTTATCATGACCTCCTAACTTTGGGTCCAAAGGTCTTCTGTGCCTAAGACACAAAGTGACAGATTTTAGAATAATGAAAAACATCTGATAGATTTTAAAGAAAAAAAAAAATTGTCGTGTGGGAACAAACTGAGATTAAAATCTATTGCTAGAAATACTGTACTACTGCAAAGATTATTGCATGAGATTGCCTTGATGTTTGCAGAGTCTCTTGTGTTCTTGCATTTTTTATACATTATTGTGCCTTCAGGTCTTCATTACTGTGATGGTTGTATTTTGAATTTAATTCCATGTTCTTCAGTGTTTTGAGTTTCTACATACTTACAAGTGTTAATAATACTTGTTTGTCATCCGACAGTGGAAGTTTAGTTGTAAATATTTTTATTTTATTTACAGTCATTAATTGCATACTTAAAAGATGATGTTCACTTTGTGATTATTGTGCTCCATCTGTGTGCATGTTCTTTTAAAACTGGGAGCAATCAAGAGTCATAAACTTGCAAACCAGTTTGTTTTTTATAAGTTTTTGCAGTGAACTGATTTCTGCTCCACCTAAAAGAAATGTCCAAAGCTACTTTAAACTCTTAACAGATTAAATTGAGAAATTCTAATTTTATGAAAAAAATCACATACATATTTATTTTTCCAATATAGTAAATGGTGCATGAAATTAGACTATATTTATGCTTTGCTAAATAAAGAGGACTATATTTAAAATACATTGTCTTGGTTTGAAAATTGACTGGGTAATGATGATTACATAACAAATACGGCGAAGATATATATTCTGTGCAATATGCTGCAACAAGATGGCAACTGTGGAATTTTAATAATTTTCATTTGAATTAATTGCGTTTTGTGTAGCTTGCATTTCAAATACGACAGTAACTGGAGAGGTATAACGTGTGCTTTTGGGGGTAAAATATATATATATTTATATTTTATGACAAAACTATATGTAACTTTTCTTCTGAATACTAATAATTTGCTCTCCTATGCTTCCTTGTATTAAGATATATTGTGTGTTGTACTTTTGCAAAACTATGGTAAACATAAAACTTGCACGGTGTGAAATCCAGCATTCCTTACCCTGCCCTCCAAGTTCTCATGTAAGGTATCGTATATAATCAGGAAACAATTTTATTTTTTAAATTTTTCTGGGTACTTATCCAGAGTTTACTAGCAAATTCCCAGAGCTCCGCCTGTTAGAGTTCTGTATATTGTATACTTGAGAGGCCATCCTAACATCCCAAGCTCATGTGGTTTGCAAGAGACTGAAAAGTGTTATGGGAGAATCATTTTTAATGATATAATTTTTTTTTTTTCTGTTAGAGATCAAAGGAGTTAGTCTCACCTCCTTTAATGTTGACTTGTACCATAATATGATGACAGGAAAGGTCTCAAATTGTCACCTGGAAAGCAGAATTTACAGACTACTCATGGGATTTATTTTGCTCTTCAGAGCTGCCTCATACTATTTGTTGAGTAGAATGTAACTCCTATTTAATAATCCATAAAATTCTAACTGATGTTTCTGGAAAAGTGCAGAAGTTCATACAATGCTGAACTTCAAGGTGTCATGGAAGTATGAAATCAAATCCTCCCTACTAGTAGTCCTACTCAAGTGGAGAATATTAGTGTTTGTCTTAAATCCTAACCTTTAGTGACTTTTATTATACTAAAAAACTTGGAAGTGTACTAAGTGTTCTGCTGTTTGTTCATCAGTAGTTGATATATTTGGATTCCTGTATTCTGTTCTTTCACTCTTGGTGTGAGATGTCATTTCAAAAGCTGGAGATGCAGTACTTCTTTGCAAAGCGCCACGTAAATGAAGCATGCTGATGAATCTTCTACTTCGAAAATTAGCAGTGATGTAAAGCTGTGTGGTTTTAGGCTTTTGGTGCTTTGCTGTTGTTGTTGTTGTTTAGTTTCGTTGTTGGTTTTTGTTTTTGTTCTTTTCAACTTCATATTGGTAAAGATTCCACTTTCAGAAATACAAATCAGTATGGTGGTATTTCAGTTTCCTTGTTGTTGTGTATCTTGGTTAACCTGTGTCCTGACAGAATTTCATTAGGTTAGTCATTTGCCTTAAATACAGCAGATATTGCTGTTTGTCATATAAGTTCTTTAGAAGGAACTAATACAAGCATGTGAACTTGGCTGTGGGAGATCCAGCAAGGACATAGGAGATTATAATTTCTATGCTATGTATATGGTATCTACACAAATATTTTTATTACATGTGAGGTAAGTTAATCCATTATTTATTAAGTGGCTTTACAAGAGGAGATTACAAAAAGCTGCTGCCACATGTCAAAATCAACGTATTTTCCTGTTTTGCTTCATAAGTGTAGATTCTTCTAGATACAGTCCTTGCCACACAATCTCAAATTCACCTCAAGCTCATAGTTGTGACATGCTTTGGGTGGGACCTCTACCTTTGGAGAATTTAGACATTATGTCAGAAATGATTTAAAATAATGGCCTATGAAAAATTATGCAACAGAATACCTAGTTTACACTGAAAGTGTGTTGTATTGGTTCTGATTTATGCATGCCTACTGTGGCTTTGCAGGTGGAAATATTTTGAATCCTGAATTCTGTAAGCCTGGTACCTGAGAGAACATTACCACAGCTATGGTAAGCAGATACATGAGGTGGAACTACCTGTTATAAAAGGGAAGACTTCCTTTTTGCTTTCCCTGCTGCGGCATTGCAAAGAAGGAAAGACACACATTGACCGAAATTTGGTGTCTAGCAGAACAAAATAGTAAGGGTAGTGTTGGTGTATGCTAAATTATTATGACTTTCATGAAAGAATCTGAAAGGGAAATGTATTTCGATGTATTCTTTTAAATCAGTGCAGTTCTTTTCCAGTTACATGGTTGAGTGTGTCTGATTATTGTAGTGGCTGTTTTAACCTTCTGCCTCTTGAAAAATATAAACATAGAAACTTTCACATAACTAGTATTTGTAATATATAAGCTGCAGAGTGTTTTGGTATTTGTTTGGCAAGGTGTCTTTATAAGTTAGATTCCTGGAAAAGGGATGATAGATATTTTTATGGTGCATTGTTTGATCTTGACTATGGCTAATGTTAAATTAGCAAATGATATGCACAAAAATTCTCTTTAGAATTTAGAGGAGAAAAAGAAGAAAGAGGTTTAGTCGTATATATTTTCAGGAGTGTCTGAAGAAGGGGAAATGGTTTCTGAATCTTGGGTTCTAGTACCAGCATCCTAATTTTGTATTGATACCATATACAGATTCATTTGCAGGCCATGTAATACCTTACAGTCATATTTGTCTGATGTTTGATGTCTACATGCCTGATGTTTGTTTTGATACACATCCAAATTAGTGTGTGATTAGTATGGCTTGTGTGGCTTACCATGGCAGATAAATTCAATGTAGCCTTGAAATATAGATTGAAATTGCTAATTTCTAAATTGCCATTTATCAACGGTCATACAGAAATTACTCAGTTCTGCAAATGCTTATGTGACTCAAATTATACCAGTGAAAATACTCATGTAAGTAAAAGTTCATACAAATAAGCCTGAGAACCACTGAAATTCCTTTGGGCTAGAATTTGACAATTACCATGTGGTATGAAGGATAAAGGAGAGGAAAGAATATTTTGGGTAAAATGACAGAGCAAATCCTTACCCTTGGGACTCAGTAACTTTTCTTTTTCCTAAGGCTGTCTCAAGAGATTATTGCCTTCCTTTCCTGTCCCCTTGGCCACTTGTTCTTGCCATTTTTCCTCAATTAGAGCATTACAGTTACTTAAGGAGTTCCTTGTAATAATACGGTCTCTGGTTCAGTTCTGGTGAAACATCAGAAAAGTCAGCTACACAGGCAGGGCCAGAAGTCAGCTGTCAAAGTTGGGAGACTTTTAAGCAAGTTTTAATGCTCTGGAAAGCATTCATGACCTTATACCCAAGGCTCACTGTATATGTAGGCATCCGTGTTAAGAATCAGGGACTGCACCTTGCTAAGATTAGAACCTCAAATGCTACTTGTTTTGTTGCTTTCTGTATATTGTCCTTATCACACAATTTGTCATGTTTAAATTTTATCCATTCTATTTAAAACCATTGATCAATTACTTTTTTGCTGATGAGATCCTCTTTTTAATTACTTCAGAAAAGTCTCTTGTTTGGGTTGAAAGGGACCTTAAAGATCACCCTGTTCCAATCCCCCTGCCATGGGCAGGAACACCTCCCACCAGACCAGGTTGCCCAAAGCCCCATCCAGCCTGGCCTTGAGCACTTCCAGAGGAGGGGCATCCACAGTTTCTGTGAGCAACCTGTGCCAGTGCCTTACTGCCCTCATAGTAAAGAATTTCTTCCTTAAGTCTGATCTAACTCTACCCTTTTTTAGTTTAAAGTCATTCCTTGTCCTATCAGTACATAATTGAAGGAATGATCTTCTTCTCCTTTGATAAAAATCAGTCGTTAAGGTTTGTGTAAGTTTAAGAATCTGGTGTGTTCCTTTTCATTTACATTTTTATGTTTTGCTGAAGAAATCCAATATTTCAGTAATGTAAAACTGACATATAGTAGAGAAAGATTACTTCATAATTGGTTTTAGAAATACTTCATTTTTTTGAGTAAGACCATACACTTAATGCTAAGGATAGCATGATTCATTTATATTTTCAGAATAATATAGATTTTTCTGTATTCTTTACCATAATAACATTCATTTCAAACAAAAAAAATAATCCCAGACATGCTCTTTGTAGAGTTAATGATTGGCAGTAACTTTAAAGCTGTCTATACTATATTAAACACAAACCCAGATTGTTTGGGCACAAAACCCAGAATCCCAGCACTGAGATTTTTCTTGGCAAAGCATCAAAGCGTGTTAATAGGTATAGTGTTAGCCTGGGACAAAGACTGGATTGTTACTGTGGTATATTTCATCCTGCTGCTACTTGGCAAGAGTCAGTGTATTTTTAGGTGAAGTTTGTGTGTGCGTTTGTCTAGTCACCTGGAAAAAAGGATGCGTAGATGACCCGTGAAAATGCAGTTAGCATGATGGAAGGTGAGAATGTGTAATCCTTATTATACAGTGAATTGTTAGCACCATATCGTGGGCAAGTTATCATTTCAAAGCACTGGAGTGCTCTCAATTGTTTAGCTGAACATGTGATTTTTTTTATTTTTTTTTTTTGTAACATAACAAGAGGGATTTAACAGTGGTGTAGCTATGTACTTTTTAATTGCTAAATGTTCATGCTCCATTTCCTTTCTTTGTCTCAACAGAGTTGAGAAGCATGGGAAGAGACATTTTGAGGGTTTTGTTTCTAATACGGAATACATTTTTTGGTAAATATGATCAGTACGTCTTAAAGTTATACTGCAGTGAAGGATGACTACAGTATGTTAAAACGTTTTCTTTATTCTTCACATCTGTTGTTTGTCTCTAGAGAGTCAAGTCATGTTATAATTGAATATTTTTACTATTTTACATGCCTCACTAGAAGGCAAAGTAGGTAGTAGATATTTTTAATGTACTTTAGAACAAGCCACCTTGGTTATCAGATTCTAGTTTTGGAATCTATTTAGTAATGTTGCATAAATAAAAAGAAGTGATATTCAGTTACTGTATAAAAGGTTGTTACATTTTTTATAGTAATAGTTAACCTTGCATAATGGTTAGTAGTAGTTAGTAGTTTGCTAATAGCACAACAAAATAAAATTATCACCTCTGTGAGCTGGGCAAATTTTATTCGGGAACCTTTCAGAGAGTAATGATAACTGCTACTAAACAGTTTACTGTATCACAGGTCCTTCCACCTGCCCATTATAGCTACTACACTGTGTTAATAAACTGGCACATTTTATTAAATTTACAATGTATTTTTATTAATATAATATAAATATTAATATATTTATATTATATTAATATAATATTATATTAATATAATATTTTATATTATTATTTATATTATAATTTTATTTTTATTTATTTTATTTATTTTTATTTTTTTAATTTTTATTTTTTATTTCTTAATTTTAATTTTTAATTTTAATTTTTTTAAAAAATATATTATATTTTAATAACAAATATTATGATTTATAAAATTATAAAATAATGTATAAATAGTATAAAAAAATAAAAAAACATGATATGCTTCTGCATCCCGTTTTGTAATGCTTAACACACTGATCATTTTCTGTGTACATATCTTCACTGAGTTTTACGCAAGTCCATTAGTCACTTGTCAGGTGGGATAATAAATTTTCCCTTTTTTGGGGAGGTGGGGTGGGATGGCAAATCTTAGGAAATTGTTGCCTTTTTAAGCCAATTTTCTCTACAGATCAAAGCATAAGGAGCATTTAAATCTGGATTACAGTGTTACTTTTGAGATGAGCTTGACATAAATTACTGTGTAAATCAACAGAGTTACTCAGTTGTAAACTTCTTTCAAAGTTCTGTTTTTTCTTCACTTGGGTCAACAGGGGAGCTCAGCTTTCTTTCACTGGAAGCAATGAAGTGCAGGACAATCACCTTTTCCTTATGCATCTTTTATCTTTGTTATCCATTGCTGAAAGCACTTATTCACTTTTCTGCATTCTTCTTCCACAGGTATATAGACAGCCTTTCTACAAGGCACCTGGAAAAGAGAGCATTTCATTTACTGCTGCATATGTTCAGCAACGTTACTTTTTGATTCTCTGCCACTAACTAAATTATAATCAACAAAATTTTTGCTACTTTCCCTTTTGTTGTTAGGCTTCTACTCAGCTTTCAGTCTAGTATCACTTGGCTGTAACAGTTGGGCCTACTGAATATCACTTATATTCTTCTTCCCTTTGTAAATATTTCATTTTCACTTTTCTTTGTTGGCTGTTCCTCACAGCAATTTACATTAGTATTTTTGTTGTTGTTGTTGTTGTTTTTTGGGGTGGGAGGATTGCAGCTGGCAGTCTGGTAAATCGTAGTTGAAATCTACCACAGAATATTTACTCTGATTAAAGAAAACTTTTAATATTGAAATGGGGGTTATACATCAGCTTTTCTAAGTCACTCTGACAATTTTAAGTTAAATGGTGTCAGTTCCTAAGCACAATAATTTATGTACTTATATGGTATAAGGTATGTTTAATATTTGTGAGTACCTTTGTATCTACAAAAAGTACCAGCAGTCTACCTTAGTTTTATGTTTTTCATATTGTAAGAGGACATTTTCATTTTTTTATTTATTTTTTTTATTTTTTTTTTCACAGATAAATGTATATTAATTGTCAATAGTAAGTTGCATTGGTGCCTGCATACTTCTGGTGGATATTGCACGAATTGTAGAGATTTGATTTCCAGAATGCTACTTCAGGTTAAATGATCCATCATAAATCTTCCTTCAATGTCTCTACCAATCTAATTCACAGTTTTGTTGAAGGCATTTAGTATTCTAGCTTAGGAGAAAACTTGGTCCTTATATTTAAACACAAAACAAAGCTGATACTTTTTAGAACTTAAGACCAGAATATACTATATTGACCCTCACTTTTCCAAGCAGAAACTTTGTAAATATAAATATGCATTTTTACTATTAGGATTCTAATTTCCATTGTTAATGTTTACCCCAAAAAAATAAAAAAAAAAAAGGAATGAATGTAAAAAAGCAAAGCAGACAGTGAGCATTACACTGTTCCTGTAGTCTTTATCCTTTCTTTAACACTTTCAGGTATTGCTGAAGAGATCATTGTGGACTGTGTTTAATAGGTTAGCATTCCTGGCCTAAATTCTGCAGCAAAGTTCACAAATCCATACATGAAAAAGGTTTTCAGTTGTTCTTGATTTTCCAGAATGAGAAGGCTATGGCTGTGCTTTAATTCAAAATTATATAACAAATTCTATGGAAGATAAGCAATGAATGCGTACTACAGTTTCTCCCATAAATAGCCCAATTTTTATGGTAAAGGGTAGCAGCTGCAATTTCAGCCTGTGTTTTCTTAATATCTTACTACTGGTTGATGAATTTTCACAAACATATTGTTAAATACATGCTACTGCTGCAAAAGCTCTCATAAAATAAATCAGTTACTCAATTTTTATGCAAAATTAGTCTGTAATATTTTCATAATAAAGTGTCAACAATTTTAGGCTTTATTTTATTTCTATGAATGTAACTTTGCTGTTGTGATTATGTTTTGATAAGGAATTTGGAGTTTGGGTGGTGTTGTTTTTTCCCTCAGTTTCTTCTCTGGAAAGTACTTGCTAGAAATGAGTGGTAGGTTGCATAAGTTTCTGCAGCTTGAATTTTTGTATATTTCTGTAGATGCAGGAGTTTTATTTGAGAACAATGGAGTAAACCATGTCACTTTAAAGCTAGAGCCTCTAACCTCTTGCTGCAAGTGTCATGATTTCTATAATTAATAGTCTTACTAGCTCACTGAGTAAATTCAGTAAAACTGCCTAAACATGGTAATAAGCTTTACAATAAGTTTTAGGAGCTGTGTTTTAGGGAATGAACTTCTGAGGCTCATTGCTGGGCAGACTTTTTATTGGTCAAGAGTCAAGAATATGTACAAACTGAAATACTCCCTTTTTGATCAGAATCCCTTGCACATAATTAACGCAAAGCTATGTAAATAAAATGGATTGT
The DNA here is from genome assembly GCA_011076525.1 of Nettapus auritus. Taxonomy (NCBI): domain Eukaryota; kingdom Metazoa; phylum Chordata; class Aves; order Anseriformes; family Anatidae; genus Nettapus; species Nettapus auritus. The sequence goes on from CM021797.1 coordinate 21,608,969, forward strand.
TTTTGACAAGAAGCACTGCGTTGTTTTATTTAGCAACTGTAACTTTAATGAGTTTCAGTGCTTGTGTTCCACAGAGATTGTATACAAATTGTATACAAACTGATTTCTGTTTCTTGTGATCACTTGACTTTAAAGTAAGTTTAAGTATGGAGAGCACAGTAGAGTTCCACGTTAATTATAAGCAAGAGAAACTATTTTAGATGTTTTATAATAAATGTATTTCATGAAAATTACCATCAAAAGTACTTGCATTGGTTAGTTTCTGCAGTAAGATCTAAGATGTATTAAACAAGATTTGGAACAGAATTTGTGTCAGCAGGAATAAAGAAAATGCAACTTGAGTCCTTATAAGGGTATATCTACTTCTAATGAGGAGAAGCTGTTTATCTAATGAAAATGGAAAACATCCAAAAAGCCTGGACTTTAAGAGGATAAGACAGAAAAGACTGCTATGATTATTTAATGCAGTATTTTACCTAACAGAGCACACAAGGCTGTGAAATTCTTTTATCTCACTTTTATCTTTTGGAGGAAAAAAATACCTTTCTAGTGTTGAAAGATATCCCACTAAAATTTCTTTGGTTAATTGCTGTTCTCATTAAAGAAATAAAACTAGTGCTTTTTTTTTCGGTCTGCCTTTTGTCTTGCTTCATCTTGTGGCCATTAGACTCTTGTCCACTTTGGTTGCTAGCCTTCTGTTAGCACATTCATCTTCGCTTGCAAATTGTGACCAAATCACCCCTGAACTTGGTTTGATAAATTGAGTAGACTGAGCATTAACCTTTCGTTTTGAGGCATTTTACTTCTCCCTACTCTTTGTCATGTGTAAACTTGGTCAGAAATCATTGTTTTGTTCCCTCTCATGAGGTGGTTTGACAGTCCTCTCTTTTTCTTATGTATAAATAGTAAAATTTTACTAAGTTAAAATTAGTAAAATTAATTAAGTTTATTTTGTAATTTTATTTTGTCTTATTTTTTCTTAAGAACAGGTTATTGGTGTTGGGATTATAATTATCTAAGTTATATTTTCTATTTGTAAATATTAATACGCCGTTACAGTCATTTTCTCCCTCTATTTCCTCACTTCTCTATAATTTCCATTCTGTTCTGTTATTCACAACTAGCATTGCTATAGTTCAGAAATCTCTTTTTAAGCTTCTTTTTTTCTAAAAATGTTGAATGCAAATTGCCCGATCCTGTAGCTTTTTTGTACTGCTTAATTTTTAGTAGCTGTGCTTTCCATTTTGGAGGGATAACTAAAGAAGACAGTAAAAATGTATCGACCCCACGTATCATATCTGGCTTTCTTGGAGAACAGAGCTATTGAATCACTTCTTTTCTACAAGATTAGTTTTCTCTGTATTTTAGACTTTAATCCCTAACTTAAAAATAAAATTCTGAAATGTTTTTCTGTATGTGTTCAAAGATGTGCACCTGTATAACTTTACCTGTCTATTGCCATAAATAAATGGAGAGCAGTTATTTAATGATCACTCTTCTATTTAAAAGTATTTTACCCTGTTACAATAACCTCTCTGAGGCCAAATTAAGATTTTTTTTTTTTTTTTTTCATTTTTGATACCATTTTTATTCAAGCGTAAAGAAGTCATAGTATTTTGACATTGACACACGTTGCTTGGAACACAAGGAGGGTGGCAAGACAGACCTGGCCTGCGACAGAAGTTGTTGTGAGAGTTATATTTTTTTCTGGTTTCTGTCCCACTAAAGCAATCTTTACGCTTTCCAGACTTCATCCATCTCTGGAGATGGCTGTTACATATGAGTCTTGTCAGCCTGTTGTGTTCACACATATATTGTCTGACGAGATGTTTTGTGAGCTGCTACTGGTTTCTTATGGCTCTTCACATCAACAGTTGCTAATGCTGGGTTGGACTAGTAAACCATGACATGCCCCCAGTTATGTCCATGTGATCAGAAGGGGGTGGATTTCATAGTATGCCTCTTGTTTGTGTCCAGGCTTCAGAAGTGTATGTATCTGCAGCTTGCTGCCTCTGTGACTAGACAGGAGATTCCAGAACACCATGCATCCCCCTTTACTGAACCGATTGCACCACTCTCTGCATTATATCTGAGTTGTTCCAAGTTGTTGTCTATTGACTGCTATGTGGTCTTAAAATGAGTGGTAGTTTAATGAACTACATACTTTTTTAGTAAATTCGTAAGTATTTTATGTAGATATCCTTAGAGATAACTGTAAGCTATAAGCACATCTTTACCTCTGAGGGGCTGTTCATGGTCCAGAAAATCTGGTAACTGGTACCTCATATGCAGTATGGCAGTATTCATTTTTTATGTGTGTGAAAAATAAAATATATACCCACCTCAAAGTTAGATTTCAACATATATTAATCCACTAGAAAGACATGAGACATTGGAGATTGATGCAAAATAATATGCAATTATCTTGCCAATACAGACTTGTAAAAGGGGCACTTTAAAAACATGAAGCAGTAGTGATCTTTATGGGCCAACTTGACAGTGATGCACATCCTCAGATAATCAGATCTTTAATTCTTTCCAACATGTTCTGCCTAGAATCGTAACAAGAAAGACAAAACCAGGAAACTTCTAATCACTGCAAGGTATGCACTAACTAGCATTAGGAAAGTGCCATTGATAAGGATTATAAATTGATGTAATTTTGAGCCGTGTCTCAAACTGATTTGGACCACCATGGGAGGGAAATATAGTTGATTGAACGCCATATTCCAAATTGTGATATTAAGATATTTTTTCATACTCATTGCTGAATAAGTACTTGGCTATACAGCAACTACTTGTTTTTTTGTATTTTTTTTTTTTTTATCAATTTAAACTGACATATAATTCTCATCAATATTTGTTAGTTCTTTCTGTGTACTTGAAAATTTGAGATCCTCTCAGTAAAAGGGTTAATGCATATTGTTTCACAACTTCCCAAGCTGGAGAACAGCAAAGCATACCAAAGTCACAGTTGGATAATTTCACAGTAAAATCATTCTTTAATGAGAAGTATGTCAGCAGCACAGAGCTTTTGAAGTTCTTCTTGAGTTTGGCTGATAAGCAGCCATACTGAGCTCATTGATGGAAAAGCATCATTTGCTGAACAAGCGTTATGCTTAAGACTGGAAGTCACAGTTACGTCATTGCTTGGTTAATTGGCTGCACCTGTCACTTGTTAACAGCTCTAATCCAGTAGCCTCTGAACCACGTGTTGAAAGGTCAGCAGGGGCAGGAAAGAGCCTGGTGCATTGGGAGACACTGTTAGATGTAATCTTAGTTTGGCAACCTGTTGCGCTTGTTAAATTCAAATTTTCGCTTTTCAGTTCATGACGTGAGCTTCTCAAAATGAGAATGTTGCAAATAAGTTGAAAGTACATGATTCTTTTAATTAAGCATTGTCTTGAATGAATGCTATTTTTTTACATGTGTTAATTTATAAGTTTGTCTTTTGTAACAAAAAAAATATTTACAGATTTCTTCTCCTTGAAGACACTGTCATAAAAAATATAAATACAAAATTCACATGTAACCAGGGAAAACATATTTAGCTATGTTTTGTGTGTGTTTTCATATACATACACATTTATTAGTATTCTGATGTCTGTTCCGTATCAGAGTTTTAAGTTCTCAGGTGCTTATCACTGTGCTGCTTTTTGTCATGTGATCCTATCTGTGGGATTCAATTTTCGCTGTAGCTATTGTATAGAAGTAATTATGTTTGTATTACCTGCTATGTATAATTAATATTATGTCCTTTAATTCTAGTATGTTTTTCAGCTAATTAGAGAGCTTTTAGTTCTTCAGTACATTTTCAAAATACTTGATTTCTACATATGTTTATATCATGTATGAATTTTGAAAGTATGTCTGAGTATCTTGGACTAGAATTTGAGATAACTCATGCTTTGCAATTTTCATACATTTTATAATGAGCAAGTTTTCCTAGTTTGTTTAGACAATTTGAATAAGCTAATTAGATCACATAAGTGCAGAATACTGGTACATCACAATCTTTTGTTTCAGAGAAAGAGTCCTCACACTGTTAAATGGAATTTAGAAATTTTAAAAGTTTCTAAATTTAAACATTTTGTAAAATTACATTATAAATAGTTTGATCTTTATTTTATTATAAATTTCAGAAAACTATAAGTAAATAGAAGATGTCATAGAACAGGGTATTGGCACTGATGGTTGTTGCTAACACAGTAAGCAAGCTAATGAGTAGTATTTTGCGTTACTTGACTGATTCTCTTGTAACGTTCTTTGTCAAATAGGAATGTTCTTGCTAAAAATCGTAATGTGAACCATAATTATATAATATACATTAATAGATGTGGGATGCTTAGCTCAATCTAGAAAGTCAATCTGGTGAGTCCTGTTTAGACTCATTCCTTTTTTTCCTGTGTTTGAATGTGTTGCATTAATTTCAGTTGGTGTGATTCAGAATACACAGAAGTTTTTGGTACAATAGTACATGACAGCATATATTGTAACATAGGTGGCATACGGTAGATTAATATTATATTTAAGTAACATGTACATATTGGATATGAATAGTCTTCAAATATAGTACCCTCTATAAATAGTACCTCCCTTAAAAATTTAATACAGTGCTGTTAGGGCACTAATTAAAGAATTCTGCCTGGATAAACTGGTAAATTGACAGCTCAGGAACCAACATGCCCAAGTCCTTCTTAGGGCTGCTCTCAATCCATTCCTTGCCCAGCCTCTATTTGTGCTTGGGATTGCCCTTACCCAGATGCAGGACCTTGCACTTGGCCTTGTTGAACTGTATGAGGTTTGTGCGGTCCACCTCTTAAGCCTGTCAAGATCATTCTGGATGGCATCCCTTCCCTCCAGCATGTTGACCGCACCACACAGCTTGGTGTCATTGGCAAACTTGGTGTGGATGCACTCAGTCTCAGTGCCAAAGTCACCAACAAAGATGATGGATAGCACCAGTCCTTATACCTGTCCGTGAGGAATGCCACTTGTCACTGGTCTCCATCTGGACATCCATCTGTTGACCACAACTCTTTGAGTGCAACAATCCAGCCAGTCTTTGAGGATCATTGCGTCTAATTTCTGGCTCCACACAGGACTACCAAAACATCAAGCCAGGTGACTGAGAGCATTGTCCAATACTTCTGGAACTTGATCATGGCACTGAGCCTGCCAATTTCCCTGGGGAATCCTGTTCCAGTGCCCAACACCCTCTCTAGGTGAAGAACCTTTTCTTAATAGCCAACCTGAACCTTCCTTGATGCAAATTCATGCTGTTCCCTTGGGTCCTGGTGCTGTCCCCAGAGAGCAGAGCTCAGCGCCTGGCCCTGTGCTCCCCTTGTGAGGAAGCTGCAGGCCACCCTAAGGCCTGCCCTCAGCCTCCTTTTCTCTAGGTTGAACAAGCCAAGTGACTTTGCTGCTCCTAATACATCTTGTTCCCTTGACCCTTCACCACCTTTCCTGCCCTCCTTTGGATGCTCTCTAATAGTTTTAGGTCCTTTTTATATTGTGCTGTCCAAAACTGCACACAGTACTTGAGGTGATGCTACACCAGCATGTAGACTGGGACAATCCCTTCCCTCAACCAGCTAGCAATGCCGTGTTTGATGCACCCTGGGATACAGTTCAGCCTTTTGACTGCCACGGCACACTGTTGACTCATGTTGAGCTTGCTGTCTATGAGAACCCCTAGGTCCATTTCCATGGGCCCGCCCTGCAGCCTAGTCTGTACATATATTCAGGATTGCCCTTTCCCACATGCAGAGTATGGCTCTTGTTAAACATCATATGGTTGGGGATTGCCCAGCCCTCTAATTAGTCAAGATCTCTCTGACAAGCCTCTCTATGCTTGAGGAAGTCAACAGCTCCTCCTAATTTGTTATCATTTGCAAATTTACTTAGTATGCATTCAAGTCCTGTGTCCAGATCATTTATATAAATATTAGAGAACTGGCCCTAATGTGGAGCCTTGCCGAACCCCACTATTGATTGACTGTAAGCCTGATGTACCACCATTTACCATGACCCTTTGAGTCTAACCCATCAGCTAATGCTAGTAAATCAATAAACCATTGCCATTTTTGTTTTAGTAGAAAATATAGGGCCATGTTAATTTTTGCAAATGTTTGCCCTTGTAACAATAGAATTCTCAAACAAGTTTTATGGCTGTTTTATCAGCTGGAACACAAAATGCAGAAAAAAATATTCTATTGTACTGAGATCGGGCCCAAAGCGTGGTGGTGAACGGAGTGAAATCCAGCTGACGACCAGTCACCAGTGGTGTTCCCCAGGTGTTGGTGGCAGGGTCCTCCTCTTTAATACCTTTATTGATGATTTGGATGAGGGAATTGAGTGCACCCTCAGTAAGTTTGGAGGTGACACCAAGTTGGGGTAAAGTGTTGATCTGTTGGAGGGTAGGAAGGCCCTGCAGAGAGACCTGGACAGGATGGGTCAATGGGCAGAGGCCAGTGGGATATGGTACAACATGTCTAAGTGCCAGGTCCCGCACTTTGGCCACAACAACCCCATGCAGCGCTACAGGCTTGGGGAAGAGTGGCTGGAAAGTTGTGCAGAGGAAAAGAATCTGGGGGTTTTGGCTGATGCTCACCTGAACACGAGCCAGCATTGTGCCCAGGTGGCCAAGAAGGCCAACAGCATCCTGGCTTGTATCAGGAATAGTGCAGCCGGCAGGACCAGGGAGGTGATCATCCCCCCGTACTCTGCTCTGGTGAGGCCTCACCTCGAGTGCTGTGTTCAGCTTTGGGCCCCTCACTACAAGAAGGATATCAAGGTGCTTGAGCAAGTTCAGACAAAGGCTACGAAGCTGGTGAAGAGCCTGGAACACAAGTCCTATGGGAAGCAGCTGAGGGCACTGGGATTGTTCAGCCTGGAGAAGAAGAGGCTCAGGGGAGACCTCATTGCTCTCTACACAACTCCCTGAAAGGAAGGTATGGGGAGCTGGGGGTCAGACTCTTCTCATAGGTAACTAGTGATAGGACTAGAGGAAATGGCCTCAAGTTACACAAGGGGAGATTTAGGTTGGAAATGAGGAGACATTTCTTGTCAGAAGGAGCAGTCAGGCATTGGAACAGGTTGCCCAGGGAGGTGGTGGAGTCACTGTCCCTGGGGAGTGTTTCAGGAACCTGGTGGTCGGACCTGGTACTTAGAGACATGGTTTAGTAGGTGACTTTGGTAGTAGGAGGATGGTTGGACCAGATGATCTTGAAGGTCTTTTCCAACTTTTATGATTCTATGACACACAGGAAAAGAGGACGAACTTAGTATGTTCTGCTTCCTCTGAACTGCAACTTTTTGTCATTCTAAATGTATCTTTATGGAAAACTCAAACTGACAGCTACTTCAAAACTTACTGAGGGATATTACAACTTAGTTCAGAATAATTTGTTGATTTCTTCATTAATGAAGATGCAATCCAGGTTTTGTATTGTTTGATATTTTATGTACTTTTTTCTTTTTTTTTTTTTTCCTCTTAACTCAATGTTGAACAAGTTACTGTTCGTTTAATAACAGCCTAAGGCAAACAGTTGCTAGACCATCTCTTAGGTATGTTCTAATTGCTGATTTTTTTTAAGATATAACACCTGAGGTTAGCCACTTTATTAAATTCCAACCCCCCCCCAAAAAAAAAGGGAGGGGGGATTTTAAGTTTAAAAAGCAAACAAGAAAATTACTTCTGAACCCTAAAATGTAAATTTGTATATCAGGATTATAGTATGTTTGAGGTTACAGTAATCCTTCTTAAACAAAGTATTGTGTTGTTGTTTTTTTTCATTTGCAGAACTGCTTGAAAGAAAAATAAATCTTTGATTACTTAAAATAGCCGTATTTTTTATGTCCTGGCCGCTCTGGTATTTCATGCTAATGGTACTAACTTTGTGATAAATATTTTTAATGGAAAATGTCATTGAATGAAACGTGGCAATGATCTTTAACTGCTATAAAAATGTAGAAGTTGAATTAAAAGCAAATTATTATTTTTATAAAAACAAAAAGCACATGACTCAATGAAAGCATTCTTTTTAGTGGAAACTTTTGTTTTTTTTTAATTGCCCATCAGTTTTTCTCTCCTCCCCCTGAAAATACAATTATAGTTGAAGGAATTTTATCAGGATAATTTTATCAGGATGTTAAAGCAACAGTGGAACACCATCTTATACTCTTTCTGTATAACTGAATTCAGACTTCTTGGGGGGAAAAAAGTCTTTCCTACCAGGAAAGCAATACTTATGTTGTGTTTTTTTTTTTTTTTTTTTTTTTTTTTTATATGAATCAAAAGCCTGTAGTGCTTTTAAAAGAGTATCATTGATACTAAAATAGTTAGAACCTTCTTGCTTAACAATTTTGTAACAAAGATGGTCAAAATGATATGATTGTCTTTAATTAGAGATTATTTTTAGTCACATAATATGGATTGCTCTCCAAGTGAGGTTTCTGAAATGTCCTTGTATGTAATTTGTATAGTTAGAGGCTTCTCTTGTGAAATTTCCAGTGACCAGGCTAAAGAGGAAATGTTGCTGACTGTTATGAGTAGATGTTGGATTCTCCCACTTTTAAAGTTCGAGGAAAAAGATGAGCACATTCAATTTGTTCAAGTCATACAAAACAGTTCTGTCTGTTTTGATCCATCGTGGATATTAATGTAAGACAGAAGCAAAACTTACTTAGAGCTGTAGTTGTTGCTATTTCCTGATGAAAAGTTTAAAGGATTAAGTAGCTGTTCTCATAGCTCTGTTTTCAATAAGGTTTATTGGGAAAGGAGTATTGGGGAAAAAAAAATGTGTTCATGGGTGTCTCTGTTTTCATTCAAGTACTTCCTCCCCAGATTCACTGCCTGGTAACCTTTAGGTTCACTATGTTGTGTTTTTTTGTTTGTTTGTTTTTGTTTGTTTGTTTTGTTTTGTTTGTTTGTGTTTTTTGTTTTTTGTTTTTTTCATTGACTGATGAAATGGTAGTTTCTGCCTTTTGGTAGAACAGGACTGTTTTGAATGGTGGCTATTGTTCTCTTAACCTTAGAGACCCCTGGCAAGAAGATCAGCAAGAATGTCTGCTAAGATAAAGCGTCAGTGTTGTCTGTTGTTTATGGGAATAACTTGCTGGCAAATTATAGCAGTATGAAAAGCCCTAAGGGGTCAAGGTAGGAAAAGCTGTATCATCCTTCATGTATTGCTCAGCAGAATTCTCATTTAGAAGCTAATTAATCCATCAGTACAATCAGTACATATTGGGAAGTATGAAACCTAAATGAACCTTGCATAATAAATATTACTTATTTGTACTGTTCAGTTTTATAAAAAGATTCTTGAGTCATTTACAAATTGTAGAATTTTGTTTCTCTGCTTTCCTATGTTATTTTTTTGATGCCAGAGTATTAGGCATCCTCTAATCAGTACACTGGAAGGAGCTATGTAATATATATTAAATAAGCATATTTCTACCTCTCATAGTCCAACTTGAATGCCAAAAGGCTAAATAATAAGCTCCTCTTTTATCATGCCTCTAAATCTTGGAGTAATACAGTTCTTATATTCAGATTAACTGTAGATAAGGTTTGATGCCATCATTGTTTCATTCAAAGTCTGCTAAAATACATACATTTATATATATAAATATGTAACAAGTATTAGTTGTGATTAATATAGTGTTGTTTAGGAGCACGCATTGTTACATCTCTGGAAAGAAAATGTATTGTGGGTTTCTTGAAACATTTTAGTATGTATTGAAGTTTGGAATTCTCAGTTTGGCATTTCAGCCTTGCTGCAATGTATGTGTTTAGAAATTTTATAACAAATGTTGAAACTTAATTTGCCATTACGCACAATAGATACACAACCAGCATGAGGTGAAAATCCAAAATGTTAGGAACTAAAAGTTTAACGTTATTTGTAGAGATGTACTTCTAGGCTTCATATCACATATGAAGAAAATATGATCAATGTAATTTGCTCTGTCTTGAGTGATTTATTTTTTTTAATTATATAAAATAATCGCTTTATAATTATTGACCATTCATTTCTGTTCTGAAAAACTTGAATAAGTGTATATTGTACTGAAATTGGTGAACTATAGATGTTCCCTTACATGGCTGGGCAATTTTTCAAGAGTAAAAGAAGTCTTGTAACGTGGAGTGAACACATGGGCTGAATAACAGAATTCATCTCTTACATTTTAAGTACCCATTATAGCTGTATAGGCAGTTTCATAGCCCTGTATTTGGTTACATTTATGAAACTACATTAAGTTTGTGAAACTAGCCCTTACTTTTCAATCCAAATAATGTGTATTGTAATCTAAATGAGTGGAATGAAAATTACCTCATTTTAGAGTACTTGCAGATGAATGTGTTACACAGCCTCCATTTTTTTGTGAATATTTTGTCTTCCTAGAATATGAGGACTCAGTCTTAAAGTATGTGGGTTGAATACCAATCTTTAATCAAATAAGAAAAATTGTTTAGGCTTGTACCTGAAGGTTCATGTCATTCTTAAGTCTTCTGATTGAGAGCCTGGCTAAAGAGATGAATACAAAACAGTATATATAAACAGATGTATAATTCTGGTATGGTTACTTTCACTCTAGTAAAACTTTTTTCTGGCTTAGGTTCATTGAAACTTTTTAGAGCTTTGCCATGAGAGAACTTTTTGCTGTTTTCCAAAAAATGAGCACACCCACATGAGGAATATACATTGTAATAGCAGTGGTCATTTGTAGACTAGGCCCCTGTTCTATGCATAATCCTTTAATTCCCTTTTTCTGGCTATGCAGAGAGTTCTAATACAGTCTTTCATTGACTTTTAATACTGATTTGAAAATATTTTCTGCTGTTCTCTCCTTTATGTGACCAAAATCACAGAATCACAAAATCACAGAATCACAGAATTTCTAGGTTGGAAGAGACCTCAAGATCATCGAGTCCAACCTCTGACCTAACACTAACAGTCCCCACTAAACCATATCCCTAAGCTCTACATCTAAACGTCTTTTAAAGACCTCCAGGGATGGTGACTCCACCACTTCCCTGGGCAGCGCGTTCCAATGTCTAACAACCCTTTCGGTAAAGAAGTTCTTCCTAAGATCCAACCTAAAATTCCCCTGGCGCAACTTAAGCCCATTCCCCCTCGTCCTGTCACCAGGCACGTGGGAGAACAGACCAACCCCCACCTCGCTACAGCCTCCTTTGAGGTACCTGTAGAGAGCGATAAGGTCACCCCTGAGCCTCCTTTTCTCCAGGCTGAACAGTCCCAGCTCCCTCAGCCGCTCCTCGTAGGGCTTGTTCTCCAGGCCCCTCACCAGCTTCGTCGCTCTTCTCTGGACTCGCTCAAGCACCTCGATGTCCTTCTTGTAGCGAGGGGCCCAAAACTGAACACAGTATTCGAGGTGCGGCCTCACCAGAGCCGAGTACAGGGGGACGATCACCTCCCTAGCCCTGCTGGTCACACTGTTTCTTATACAGGCCAGGATGCTGTTGGCCTTCTTGGCCACCTGAGCACACTGCTGGCTCATATTCAGCCGACTATCAACCATCACTCCCAGGTCCTTCTCTGCCTGGCAGCTCTCCAACCACTCATCTCCCAGCCTGTAGCTCTGCTTGGGGTTATTGCGCCCCAGGCGCAAAATGACATAACTGATCCTATCTCTACACCCAAAGAATGGAGGAGGTCTGTTCCATCTGCCAGGAGAGTCTCTCAAAAACTGTAGTTATGAGCTGATTTCCTCAAATATGCAGGTTCCTGCATTGCCAGAGGAAAGGATTTTGCGTACCAGCTGAGATTTTTTAATTTTTAAAATATTTTTTTAAATGAAGCATCCTCTACCAGAGCAGGGACAATCATCTTAAATTTTGCAAGCTCAACAATACGTACTGTCCACACCAATCAAAATTCTTGCCATTGCCCTCCAGGACAAAAGTTTCAGTATCATTTCACTAGACGTTTAATTGGTTATTCAAATACTAGACAAGAAATATCAAAGTATTCTTTTCAAGCCCTTTTCTCCCTTTTGTAAGTGTGCTCCCTTACACTTTCTTTTCATGCTTAATTTCAGCGTTGGTTATATCAGTTTACAGTTTGAAGCTTTAGCATTGCCAGAAAAGAAGAAAAAACTCATTTTCAAAATGAGTACTTAAATGGAGTTAAGGAGGACTATTTCTGTTGGAAAAGTGTCTTGAGGAACTCTTAACAGAAGTAAAACTTTTAGCTTCTGTGGTTCATGTTTCATAGTATAACAATGTATTTCATATCCTTAGGTCTCTTTCTATAATATGTAATTTTTCTTCTCATAAATCAGCCAAGAAACTTACTTTATGCCTGCATTGATAAAAAGTAATATAT
>CM021797.1:21624064-21636809 GCA_011076525.1 Nettapus auritus
GATTAGGCATGTGAACTCTCAGTGAGAACTTTTAGTTCTTCCAGAGGTAGCTATGCTTCCACTTCCTCAGGAGGGTGCTTTTTTAATACTGTTTTGTTTGTTTGATTTTTGTTATTTAACACTGTTACTTAGAAAGTGCTATACAATAGCTATATAGCAATTCCTGTTGCCCATAAGGTTGCAGTTCCTCGACCAAACTCTTCAATTTTTTGCTTATCTTATTTGTTTGTTTGTGTATTTTGGTGGAGTTGAGGACTTGAATTTGTTGGTTTAAGAAACAATTATATGTGGCACGTTGCATTGCATTTCTATAATCTTTAACTTTCTAGTCTACCTGATGATCTTGGCTTTTAAAAACTGTGGAAGGAACTCTTACATATGGTTGTTGATTATAAACAATTGAATCAATTTCAATACACGCTCTTTTCTGTTCTGCTTTGAAAATACAGTAAATTAAAATATCAAAGTCAGTTTGTGAATGTTGTGGTTCCTGAATTGGGCTGGAACTGAGTTTGCAAATAACTTTAAGGACATAAATTAAAATTGCATTGGATTAAATAATAGTTTAGAAATTTAATCTGTTTTTACCTTAAATCCCTCCATCCTTCCCACTTGTCTATATACATGTGCCAGTGCATCATAATTTGAAACCTAACAGATTTTTGGATGGCAGACTAGCTTTCAAAATCACTCAAAAATAGTATTCAACTAAGCTTTATATTACAGATTTGTCTCAAAGAGAGAGTTCTACATCCATGTATGAAATGTTTGCTCTAATACTCTGTGGCACTTGTAATCTTTGTCTCAGATAGCCTATCTTAAAGACTGAAAAGAGATGCAAAACCTCTATGGTTAAACCAGTTACCAGGAACTATTTTAAACCATGCATGCTTTCTCTTTAGTGAAGAGAGAGAGTTTAGATTTTGGGTTGGTTTGGTTTTCTGTAGGTCTAGATGGACTGAATTCTGCAAATGTGTCACACAATAGTGTGACAGACAGCTTGGGCCAGACAAGCTCCCACCTTCAAAGAAGAGCACTGCCTTTGAGTTTTAGTTATGCAAGTCCCTCTTTTTCTGTTCATTTTATTAAATTAATTGGTATTTGTGTAACTTTGTGTCAGTATAACAGACACAGTTAATACAAGGAGCTGTATTGTATTACCACTGTCAGAAAAATGCATGATCTTCCAATACTAGTACCTTCTAATAAAAGGGCATGAAATAATTTTTTGTTCCTAGTTTCTTAATGGTCAGAAAACATATTAGGTTATGTAATCTGACTTCTTTCATACCACACATTCACTGTCACAGTTACCAAACTGAAATGAATAATTTCATGTTTTAGTCATGTTAATAACTGTTACCTACCAGTCAAAGTACAGTATATACATGAAGTATATACAAACATAGTATAGTAGAAAAAATAGTAAGATTTGCCCAAACTAGCTTGCAATCTATAGTAAGAATGGGAATTCCCAACATCTCATGTCAGCATGACCTGTGGAGGAACTCTCTTGTGATACCCAGTTAGATATTTTTAGTCTTTATCTCAAGATTTGTCATAGCATCATCATGGTTGGCAAAGACCTTCAGGATCATCAAGTCCAACGATTAACCTGACCTATCACGTCCCATCACTAATCCATGTCCCTTAGTGACACATCCACACCTCTCTTCAATAATTCCAGGGTGGGGAACTCCAGCACTTCCCTGGGCAGCCAGTTCCATGACCACCCTCTGTATGAAGAAATTATTTCTGGTATCCAATCTAAACCACCCTTGGCTCAGCTTGAGGCCGTTTCCTGTTACTTGTCACTTGAGAAAAGAGACCAACAACCTCTTTGCTGCAGCCTTGTCTCAGGTAGTTGTAGAAGGGGGTGATGTCTCCCTCAGCCTCCTTTTCAATAGCCTAAACAGCCCCAGTTCCCTCAGCCGCTCCTCATAACTCTAGTTTTCTAGTCCCTTCACCAGCTTCATTCACCGGCTTCTCTGCACACACTCAAGCAGCTCCATATAGAAAGGATGCTTTTTTATACTACCTGAGGTGGAGCCCCTATGACTCTGTCGCCATTTTTTTCAGTCACTTAAGAAAGGCCTCTAAGAAATTGTGTATAATCGGGATAGAAGTATATCTTGTCCTTGTTTGTGTAGTATCGTATTTGATTATCATTACTGTCTTAATTCAGAATGGCTAATGGCATGAGCATGTGAGAACTGCAGCCCTTATGCTTCTCACCATGGACGGTAAAGTGTGCACTGAGAATGGAGATCCATTTGTTTGTTGATGAGCTGTTAAAACAGATCAAAGGCAAATGTTATATTCTTAAGATAGCACAGTTTCTGTGTATTCTTATGTCATGTGGGAAGTGATTTTAATAAATACACACTTACTGCCAGGAAGATCTTGGGTAAACAAAGGCATATTCTATTTGCTCAAAGAGGCACATTAAAGAATCTATCAACTAAGGTATAAAAGGGAACTTGCAATGCACTCAGAGCAGGTCCCTGCAGATACCAAATTACACAATCACTATCATGAATTTAAGAAGCTTGTGTTGGTTTTGTTGTTTGTTTGTTTGTTTTCATTAATGTAGATAGATTCCATCACATACATACATTTTCCGTGTTATATCTGGATATTTTTCTTTTTGTCATGTCAGACTTTTAGTTGGGCTTTTTCAGAGTTTTTCGTCTAGAAATGTGATAGATGGCTACATTCCCTTTCCCAAGCAAACAAGCTGTTTACAAAGCTGTCTTCTGTTCTGCTGCTTGTCTCATCTTTATTGGGCCTGCTTCTCAAAATACCTCCTTTGCTGTAGTGTTGCCTTGAAACCTACCATTTCCTTCAGAATATCTGAAAAATAAAAATAAAAATAAAAATAAACATTTTTATGTTTTTGTAACATTTGTAACATTTAACATTCCACTTTGACTCAGAGTTCTGCTTAGACACAGGAATATTTCTGCCATTCACTATGTCGGATTCATACAGAGGATAGAGAGTTCCATCTGTTTAGTAAGGTTCTATGTCTCTAAAAAAAAAGTCTACCGTGCATTCATAAAATGTTTAGTTTGGGAATAATGACTAATGATTTAATATAAATAAATAAATTTACTAGCAGTCATCATTATAAAGACAAATGTTTCTCACACATCCTTCACAGATTATAGTCTTTGTGAAGGCTGGAAGAGTGTACTTCCTCGTTGGTCTGCATGACTCTGGCATTAGCTCAAGTAGGCAGGGGGTTTGTTAAATTTGCCCAAATATTTGAGCTCAAATATTCTAAAACAGCTTTGGAAAGTACAGCAGTTCCAAGGGATTTTCATCATATTTTCTCTCCAGTTCTTTGAGGAAACTATCCAAAACTACAACATTAGACGGTGATGTCTCCATGAATAAATAAGTGATGCCTGATTCTATCACCTCCATACTAATGACTGTTCAAAGAGAACAGTATGTGACAAAGACTTTGGTCAAAAATCTACTATTTACGTTATTTATCTTTACACAAAGGTCTGTGTTATGATTTATGAATCTTAGTTAAGTATGGGCACTATAGATTTTTGAATACTTGGCAAGGAAATGTGTTTATTTTGGCTAAGAAAATGGAAACATATGCAACTTTCCTTTTTCCCATCGTATAAACTAGAAATAGAAAAAAGTAGCATGGGTATTTGGAGATATTAGATCATCTAGTCAGATTGTCTGTATTTCATGGTTTGTCCAGCTTACCCATATTGAAAGTCCAGTAATATGTGTTTTGTCAAGACAGAATTTGTGTTCAGTTGTAGAATATTTTTTGGAGAAGCATCTAGTCTTCATGTGAAAAAAATGAAATGTGGAGAACATACTTCTTCTAGTGATTGGTTCTATCTCCTGTGAAACATTTGTGCCAAATTTGGTACCAGCAAATATATATTTTTTTCTTTACTCTGGAAGGTCCTTCTCAATTGTCAATTTGTAGATGTAACTGCTTGTCTTCTCAAATTTTTGACTGATTTTTTGGAGAGACGGGAAGGGCAGGCAGTCTTCCATTCTTTATTCAAGGAGTTTTTTCCAATGGCTGAGCAGTTTTTAGGCCTACTTAAAAAAATACGCTCATTAGAGAAGACCTGTTTTCCATAAACTTCTTTAATAACTGGAATTTTGATACTCTGTTATTTAAAAAAGCACTCTTTTTTTCTCATTTTTTTCTTGTAATCAGTAGATTGTTAATATCAATAAATGGCTAATTGGTCTCAAAAATAAACCTGGATAATTCTAAATTTGCATTGCAAACATGGTATTGTCAGTCTTCTAGTATTCCTGTGGCAAATTGAAAGAGGAGACAGACACTCTAGCAGCTAAGCCTTTTAGAAACCCGAATAGAAGTTGACAGAATAAAATGTACTTAACTGTTTTTCTAAATGATGTCTAATGACTTCTGATACTGCTTACGGCCTGAACAGCATTTTTCTGTAGTATGATACTGTGATTTTGTTTTCTGTTTTTGTTTGTTTGTTTGTTTGTTTTGTTTTGCTTTCCAAAGGGGGAGAAAATAGACACCTATTTTGTCTTTCTCATTGTTATATGTTGCATTTTTCAATTTTAGTTGCTGGCTTTGCCTGTGAACTCAGTCAGTCTTTCTAACAGTTGTCCTTTTTCTGTGCAGCAGAACTGTGACTTTGGGCCAACTAAATTGCTGTCCTTAAGGATTGTTGGTCTTGATCACAATTTCTTCGCATTTTAGTGATTGCAATTTCGTGAAAATTTTACAATCTTCCCATGCATTTATAGTAGTGTTAGAATATTAGCTCAAATGTCATACTCTTTACACATTCTTGTAAGCCAGTTTGCTCTTTCTTCTATTTTCTTTTAGTTTCTATTTGGTGGTCTCTAAGCAATCAGTCATAATTCAGTAACTGACTAATCTTCATCGCTCATAGTGAAGTCCAAAATACTTTGCATCGCATGTGGTATCTGTGATGTTAGAAGGTCATGTTATATTCCTTAAACTCTTAAACTTTGCTTTCTTTGAAGATTTATGTTTTTTTCTCTTCATGTTAACAGGTAATTTTTAAGTGCTATTTTTTTCCTTTCTTTTTTTCTCTTTTTTTTTTTTTTTTTTTGAGAAGACATTTGTAAGTATTCTTTTTTGTCAGGATATTCCTGTTGTATTAGCTATCAGACTGTTCTGCATGTCTAAAGATTTCTTCAGTTCCAGAAGTATTTTAAACTGTTTTCAACCTCTAAATCCTTAACTAGAATTCTGGTTGCTAACTTCCACCCAGAGTTTGCAACATTCCAGTCATGCATATTGACTCAGTAGGTTTTGGTAATATCAATTATATCAGTTAGCCAATTATACCAATTAGTGTTGTCTCACTAAGTCCTTGGAATGTGGGATCGTACCTACTAGGAATAACAGCATTACATGAAATTCATGTAATCTAAAGACTGAAGGGGTGTATTAGATGATTTGTCTGTCATCACTGGAGGATTATACTGCTTCTTTTCTAAAATTATGTTGAGGACAAAAAATTCATAGTAATGGTACTTCTATCACTTAATTAAAAATGCTATCTTGCAATAAAAAAAAAAATCCTTTTTTTTTTTTTTTTTTTCAGTAGTTACTAGCAGACTTCCTGGTCAAACAGAAACTGTTTCAGCACTATAGTGGCCTATTTATATATCTGTGCCCTACTCTTCTTTTAGATTGATATGCCCTTACATAAAATCCAGTTTATATAGATTCTACCAGACAGGAATCTTTAAAATCCTGATTTTTTTCCTCTAGTTTTACAAAGAACTCTTCCATAAGTGAACTTGCATGCCTTAGCCACCATTCCATTAGGATTGCAAACTGTATATTTAATTGAATCTCTCACTGTTCATCCATAATTCTTCTGTAACTCTTTACATGTCATCAGACTCCTAAAGGGTAAGAAGTGGTTCGTGTACCTGTCAGAAATACCACTTAATTAAAAAGTCGGGGTTATAGTGTTGGGTTTGTTTTTGTTTTTCTTTTAATCCCTATGTGTACGTGGATAAAAGCTGTTTCATTTACACATCTTCGGAATGTTTTTTCCTCTCCTTTTTCCCTGCAGTCAGATAATTTCTTAGTTGTCAATCCAAATTGTTTCTGTATATTTACAATACCTACCTAAACTGTTAAAATTTTTATTAACAATTATTATAGATTAATCATGAGTGCATCAGTGCAAATCCTTGGCATCTTGTAATGAAAAGTTACGTAGCTGCTTATTGTTTGTTTCTCTCCTTTGGTGCTAGGCATCAGGCTTGTTTAAAATTGGCAGTTTGTATGAATAGTTTATCACAAGCATAAACTCTACCCTGGCAGTCAGTTTAAAAACAAAACAAAAACACAAACAAAACAAAAAAAAATTAAAAGTGTACATCTGCAATAATAAAAGTTCTAAAAATGTTTACAAGAATTCACAAAAATAAAAAAATTATTGAGCTTGAATGGAAGTAGATCATTATTTACATTTTTTATTATAACAGTTGTTTCTACATGTAGTGTGTATAGTTTGCCTTTTGGTGGAGACCTAGAATGCTCTGTGCAAATATTCTGGTGGAAGGTAAAAGCTGCTGACTCACTGAATTAGAGGCTAGGCTTTGGGTTATAGGGTAAGAGGAGAGTCTTGTTAAGACTGAAACAGGAGACAGACAAAACAGTGTCCAAGTCTTAGAACTTCTTACGAAATATATAAACATGTACCACAGAATGGAGGTGGGAGAAGGAGTTCGGAGGTATCTCAAGGAAATGAAGTTATAAGGAAAGGATGCATTTTAATGAAAGCTCACTATGTGTGCTGGAAATGTCTTTTATATGCCCCCCCAAGCAGATGAAAGGGTGCTTTTTTCTTTTCATGAATTGAGACCAAAACATAACATCATTACTGCACTGGAGACTCCTATGGGACAGGTGTGGTCAGAAAGACTGCTAACACTGTCTGAAGGGAGTCAGTCCGAGTGAGCAATGCTTTGAGACAGTTAACATTCACTGTTCTGTAACAAGTTTGTACACACACTTCCAGACCAGTTTTTATAAAGCTTACTTAAACAGTGAACACTGAACATAATGTTTTTTTATATTTTCCCTCTTCGTTAAAAAAAAAAAAAAAAAAAAAAATTAGGTTTGCTCTGTTTTAAGTGACATGAAGTTCTTTGTGTATAATTCTAGCCTATCTTTACTGAAAGATAGTATGAAAAAGTACGTGATACTGAATTGATCTAACTATGTTATGAGAAGGAACATGGACAACTCAGAAGTTACCAATTACAAGTAACTACTTGTAGTCAGTACTTAAGTACTAACTGTACTTAAGTAGTAACTATTACAAGTAGTAGTTTGATCACCAAGAAGGGCAAAACCATATTTGTTCTAGGACCAAGAAAGTATTTTAGAATTGAGGGTGGGTTGTCAAGCACAATGAGGTATATGTCTCTGATATAATACTGTTTTACGTTATTTGTTCTGTGGGAGAGTAAAATAACAGCTTAATGTTACTTATTTGCATGTTATGTCTTTAATCCTCCACTCATACAGTATTTATCACTTATTTTAAAAATTAGCATAAGTATTTAATATAGAAAAGATAAGGTAGTTTTGTATCAAGTACAAGGACAGGCATGTCTTCAATACAGATTCTTAAAATACTTGCAGAATTAAATTGGCTAAATTACAATGTTCTCTTAAGCCTATTAGTGTTTTTTTAAAAAATGCACAAAATGATCAAAGGTACAAGTATAATAAATGTTTTTCTAATTAAATCAAACCTATTTCAGCTGCACATGATTATTCTTTTCTATTGGAGAATAAAAGAATTGCTGAATAGTACAAAAATGTGTCACTGAGATCCACTTGTAGCATTTTTGTTATGCTTCTTAACAAAAATGGCAACTGTCAGGAAATTATGTATTTTGGGGTATAGAGTAAGGGAACACAGAACGGTTTAGGTTGGAAGAGACCTCTGGAGCTCATGTGCTCCTCTCATCTCAAGCAGGGACACCTAGAGCAGGTTGCCCTGGTAGCTTCTGGAGGTCTCCAAAAAGGGAGACTCCACAGAGTCTCTGGTCAGCTTATGCCAGTGCTACAACACCAGCAAAATAAAAGTGTTTCCTGATGTTCAGAGGGAACCTTTTATGTTCCAGTTTGTGACCATTGCCTCTTGCCCTCACACTGGGCACCAATGAAAATAGTATGGCTCCATTCTCCCTTCAGGTATTTTTACGCATAGGCATGCCTTTTGGCAATATTCATACTTTCTTCTGGTTTTTCTTTCCTGATATTTAAGAATTATATGAACTTATGCATGAAGCAGGTGCAAGGAATAAAATACTGAAAATCAAACTTGCCACAAAAATACCTGTCCTAAGAGAAAAGCTTTCACAGAAGTTTCATTGAGAAAATACCTAATTTTGAAGATCATTCCTATAAACACCAAACAGTTGGCACAGAATAATACTGAATTTATTTTCCTTTCAAAATCTATTTTCAGAGGTTCAAAATGCTTTTAAGTTATGTCATTGTTTCTCAAGTCCTAAAATCAGGCTGTTCAATTTTAAACCATTTTACTTCCCTTGCCCATTCAAACACTGTTAGAAATGTTAAAACAGCACTAACTTGTATTGCAGTGTGATACTAGACATACTTCTGAGTTTGATTTATTTTTATATTTTATTTTTAATGTTGATAAAAAGACTCACCTTTACATCCAGCAAGTGACTTTTTTTATTGATCCCGCATTTCAGTACTAATCTGTACAGTAATGGTGTAGCTTCATAGCTAAAAATTACTTTTTTTTTTTTTTTTAATATATGTTCCCAGGGTATCTTTTTTAAAATACAGTGAACAACAGAACAGCAAATGTTTTCTTTTATTTTTTCTGTACTTAAAAAAAAAAAAAAAGTAGATATATAATAGCAGTTTAATTTAGTTTTAGTTTGCAGGTTTAGGAAAAGAGTGAAAAAGAAACCCTTGTATGTGTTGTTACGGTTTTTGAATTATTCATCAACAAATGAGTAACAGTTGTAAGTAATACTGCTACTTAAGGTAATAATAATAATAATAGTAATAGTAATAATAATAATAATAACTCCACCCAAATTAAGCCCTGAAACATGAGTCAAAGTGAAGTCAAATGCACATGTAGCAATATTCTTTTTTTTTTTTTTTTTTTTTTTTAATCAGTTCTCTATGCATATTTAAAACTCAGACTGTTCAGTTAGGAAGTACTGCACTGCTTAATGAATTACTAGCTCTTCTCCTTAATTTCCCTCTGCCCATCATTTAATATGTAAACATTTGCAACTTTTAAGCATACACTAAAGAGCATATATGACCTCTGCTTTTCTTTTGTCCACTAGACTAATTTAATATAGTGTTGTTAATAACCTCTGTTGCAATTATTAGTTTCACAAGTAACGAGGTTAATCTGATGACTGAATTTCTCAACATACCAAGTATGCCTCCACCCCTAGCTCTCTTAGGGGCTCAGAAAAATATGCTGAAGGAAATATTTTGAAGTTAGAGTTATCTTTCAGCAAGGATGCTGGCTGGAGCCGTGCACCATCTCTGCCCTTATTGCATTTGCATGATGTTTCCTCTGCTCCAGAAATCCGATTCTGGGACATGGATCTGATGAGATCAGAGTGTATATAGCAGAATGTGAGGGAGTAAATAAAGAAAGAGTACCCTCCGTTCGGGTTGGACAGGGTTTAAGCAAAGTATGTTGCACATGGGAAGAATGGGTAGAGTATCTCACCAAGACTGGAAAAAAGGTGAGAACTTAGATTTCCTCTCCCCCTCTACTATTAGGTATTGAGATGGTGTACATGATAGCAGTTATAGTTTCAAACCAATAATCATTGTTTATAGGTTTTGCTATTTAATTACTGCTTGTGATTGCTTGTCAAAATTACCATAGTTCAAACCTGCTTCTTGTGGTTCTAGTGAAGAGTGGCTCAAGAAGCTCTGGGTACTGCAACTACTCTGAAAAATTAGTTAGATTAATTTTTAAAAAACAATCAGCATAATACTCTACTGTGCAGATTTCTTTTTCAAAATTATATTTTTTCTCAACTAGAATACTTTTATAGTAGTCATAAAACCATTCCTTGCCTGCATAAATCAGTTTGTTTTACACTGCTGTAGAAAGCATGATTGCCAGTTATCCCAGAAGTATTATCTATATTCAGTTAATGTTCCACTGTAGAGGTTCATTTGGTATGGGCTTGCCTTTGCACTAAATTTGGTCCCCATAATATTCTAACTTATGTGATGTATATTTGAAATATGTTTTTTTTTGTCTCTTTTTTTATAGTCGACTCTAGAAACACATCTTTTTATGTATATTCACATATAAAGACATTTGGCAATACTACACTGGAAATAAAGAAAAAAAACTACTTTTTGTATGTATATTTATAGTTACATATAAAGCTCCAATACGTAGTTCATGTTTATTTTTGACAATAGATCTGTAAATTGCATTTCTTCATTTGGATTTCTTCAGCTGGATGATAGCTTTCATTGGTTCAGTGGTTCTATTACAATGATTTGAAAACTAATGTTTAAATAGTTCTGCAGATCTTGATGTTTTTATCAAAGTTGCTATAAAGAATGTATATTCTCCATTAGTTTTGATAGACTTTATGATTATTGACAGTGAGAGTATCTGGATGCTACCAAATGTGGCTGGACTGATGTAATTTCAGGTGGGATTTTGTGTTAGCATAGAAAGGATACAATCTTTGCTATTCTACTTGTAAGCTATGGGCAAACAAAACCGGGGATTATGTATAGATACATATATAGATATAACAGACATATAGATATAACAGATAAGCACCACATCAGAAGTTTGTCTTTAGAAAGCAATTCAATCTCCTTTCCTGTTTTGTACTATTTTGACAAGTCCTAGTAGAGAAAGACAGTGGGGAAAGAAAAAAAGAAGATCAAGATAGATGGACATCTGTTTACCCATGGTATCTGTTGCGGTTTTGTAGATCTTTTGGCAGAGCATGAGTAACACAGGAGGCTTTTGAGGAAGAAGTGTTAGACTGTCTGGATTTTATCAGGAATTTCAACCCAGACAGAAAAGGCAGTAAAAGAGAAAGCAAAATAATATTTAGGGGAGGAGCTGACAAGTTTATGTTCAGAGCTAGATATTGCTCTGATATATTACAGGAAATCTGTGAAAAAAGGGTTAACTGTATCATTTTATAACATAGAAAATACATGAAAGGCAGTTGCCTGAAGTCATTTTACTTGTCTGTAATAAGCCCAAATGTTCATATTCCTGGTACATATATGGGCTTGTAGTTTGTATCACCTATACCCAAATCAGTCTCTTTTATGTTTCTGTAATATGAGTTGTATGTTCTTGGGAAGAAGAACACTAAGAACTGACAGTGTTTCTTACTTCTTACATTGTCTACTGTAACATAATCAAAGATAAGATTGTAATCAACACTTCTGCTAAATTTTAGTTTGAAATTGATACATATTTTTTCAAATATAATATTTGTATATATATCTAACTTGAAAGCATCAGTCTGCTCCAGAAGCTGGAAATTCTCTCCAGAAATGCAAATGTTCTCGATGGTCTGTTCTAAGGAGGCATCCCTGAAACTTAGGTTAAAAATGAAAATTCGAAGTCAAATATACCCTCTTATCTTTGCTTTTCTTCATGCTCTAGAATATATTTCTCGAGATCTATAAATCTAGGCCGTATTTCTGCAGCAAATTATATATAAATCTATATAAAATGTATATTTTTTCAGTGCTGTGAGATGTAGTTAATATTTATACTTCTTTCTAGATGTATTCTCTGATTTGTTTGCTCTTTTGATAGATGTGATACTTTATTTTAGTGAGATTTATGCCATCTGTTCCTGATTTTGTCCTTACTGTCTGCCTTTATTCGCTAGAGAAGCTTACTTCCTACCTTTTTTGTGTTCTCTGTTAGTATCTTCTAGATAAAGGATTCAATACTGAATTTTGTAAACAGCAAAAAAATGCAGAAGTCATCAGTAGACTGCTTCTTTCTCTGATACTATCGTTTGTGAAATGTAGCTAAAAAGTGATATTTAAATATCCCCCTGTAAAATATATTTATTAATTTTGCCTTAGCTTCTAAAGCAGTTTTACTGCTTTCTCCAGAATGTTAGAGATGTTACTTGCATTTGTCATGGGGTTCTGGTATATCTGCTTAGTGTCAGGGGTGGGTGGTAAGGGCAGATGTGAAGCCTGGCAAGAGAAATCCATGGCTGTACTTCACTAGAACTCACTACTGATGCTGCTTTTTTCACTCTTCCGCATACCTTAAATTAGATGTGGAAAAAACAGTTCTTAATGAAATGACACTTGTTTTAACCTTTAATGTATTTTTTTTTTTTTTTGCAAATGAATTGATAATATAAATATAAATGATACAAACAATGTGTGCTCTTCAGTATCACGTATATTAATCATAAATGTTAAATGAATGCCTTCCCCTTTTTTATTATAAAATATACCAAAAGATAAATTAAGCACTAATTTGTAAATACAAAATTGCACCATTTTTTATAATAAGTGCTTAATCTTCTTGCAAGTAAGATAAAGAGAATATACAAAAGACAGTGTTTGGCAACAGTTTGCGTAAGGGTGAATTGTTAAAAAGGGATAGTGGATAGCACCCTGAAAAAAAAAAAAAATTATTAAAAAAAAAAAAAGGAAAGGAAAGGAAAGGAAAGG
>CM021797.1:21636909-21669367 GCA_011076525.1 Nettapus auritus
GAAAGGAAAGGAAAGGAAAGGAAAGGAAAGGAAAGGAAAGGAAAGGAAAGGAAAGGAAAGGAAAGGAAAGGAAAGGAAAGGAAAGGAAAGGAAAGGAAAGGAAAGGAAAGGAAAATGGAAAAACTGTTGAATTAGCAACTACTGGAAAACCAATGAACCACAAGACAAAACTGTTGTCAAACACATAAACACACAACTATGATGAATAACCAAAGTAAGTATCAAGCACTTTTTGTAATCAACAGAAATGCTGAAACTAGACTGACTCAACATTTCGTTTTCAAATGTTTTTTTAGGCTCTTAAACACTGATGTCAAAGATGTTCTGGTTGATGTTGTTTTTCTTATCTAGTAACACAGTGAGACAGAAATGTTGGGCAGATTTTAACAGTTGTGCTTACACAGAAGACAGACCGTACTGAGACTAGACAATCAATGTGACTTGTAAGGAAGACAGGATAGATAGCTCTGAATCCAAGCCACACAAGGCTGATGTTAAGCACTTAGAGAAAGACTGTATGAAAGTAGCTGGCTAACAGCCAGCCTAGGACAGGTTTCGCTATCAGGAAGAAATAAATTTCTGAAGAAAGAAAGCCTGCAAAGTAACTTGTGAATAAACTTTTTATTTATTTATTTATTTATTTATTTATTTATTAAGAAAAATAGAGTAGATAGAAGCAACCACATAAAAGATGGATTTATGTAGCTATGGGACATAAACACATCAGCACAGCAGCTTCCATATAAGTGTGCAGTTCAATTTTTCTTTACTTTCTGTATACACTTTTTACATGTAACATACTTCAAAAATGTTCTTAACGTGGAATTAGTAGTTTCATGTTCTTACAGTTTTAGGGATACTTTTATCATCTTATGCATACTAGAGTCCAGTAAGCAAATGCTGTTTTTTAAGGGCTTATAATTATATGCAGTTAAAAAATAATAATAACTTACCAGGTTTTAACTTGGAGATTTACTACTATAAGTGTTTTCTATTAGAGAAAATACAGTATCTGTTGCAAACAGTACTGGCTGTTACACAAATTCCTCATTGAGCAAGATTATGAAGTAAAGAAATTATTTGGAAGGTGATGTGTTACAAGAAAGTTTCTGTATGTATTGCTTGCTTTGTCATTGAAGTTTTGTTTAACAGCTTGGTTTTACTAATTGTGAAATTTCCTGCAATATAAATCTCAGTAATATAAATCAATATTTATCTTTCCTTTCTATGTTTTGTTCTTTTGAGACTTACTTTAAACAAAATGTGCTATGGTTCATGACTGTTTGGTCATTTCTGAGAATAGATATGCAAGTGAGATTATTCTTTTGTATGTGTCATTTAGAAAATATATATAATATTTTACTGGTGAAACAATTATAGGCTTTTAAGTCTGTTTATTAACACAGTACTTCAGAATACCATGAGCAATACCATTTTCCCCACCTAAATGATATGAAATATGAACACCAGCTTTGTTTTGGAAGTCAGAATTTTAAGGATGTGATGGGTGTAAATCATGAACTCATTTAAGAGTATGTTTTGAAAGGCTATGAAATACTCATATTTCATATTTTTTCATATTTTCGTGTGAAAATTAAACAGGTGCTCCTAGGGTACTAGACTTAAGGATATGTATTACAGTCTTGTTATGGTCTTTGTCTTCCAGTGTGCAGAACCAGCCAGTTGTAGATCAGAAATGTTATTTTTTTATTATTTAGAAATATTAATCACTTCATAATCTCATGAAAATAGCTATCTAACTTTTCTTTACAAAGTGCAATTTTTATTGTTTTTCCTTCTTTAAAAGTACCTACAGAAGGATGAGGAAACCTCAAAAGGAGACAGTTGTCCATTAGAATTTTTGAGAGTATTTGAGTGCTAATCTAAAAATGTGTTTGGAAAGTGCCTATGTATCTTTTGTATCTCTTAGATTCCACTATGGTCATAAATACAATTGAATGTAATATTAACCAAACACATTTTGTATAACTTGGCATACAAAAAAAAATATTAAGAAGTAAATTAATATGGCGCAACAACAAGATTAATTGCAGCTGAGCAGCTGTAGTTGACATTTTAATTGTGTTTTAAGCTAATACACTTTATTTTGTATTTGTCATTGCCTGAGACTGTATACAGTTCTGATTGGTCTGTGGATACCCCATCACTTCTAAAGATCTACTCATGTCTGAGAGTATAAATAGCATGTTATTTATTGGAGTTTTTAAAGAACAAGAGCAGAAGAGATTCAGGCTGGTAAAAGGAGAGGGGAGTCAAAGTATTTGAAATGGATATCATAAATATTTTCCAAATTATGAAACATAAGGAAATTATTGTTTCAGATGCTTAACCTAAGAGTACAAAAAAAAAAAGGGGGGGGGGGGAAGGCACTATATGTCTTGTAGAAATGAGGAAGCAGATAAACTAAATAACCTACTACATCTTTTCCATTTTCTTCCTCTAGTTTGGAAAATTGCTTCCACAAATTTTGAAGTATTCTTTTTTAGCTATTCCAAAATCAGTTGAACATTTGTCATATCATTCCTTACAGTGAAATTTCAGCCAAGACTGTTATGACCAGAATAATAATTTCACAAAAATTTTAAAGGGAACTGTGAATATAGCCACAATGCTGGCTTTAATTAGGTTTGTTTGCATTGTCTGTGGGTTTCATATTGCTACTTGGTTCTTCCCATTGACTATCTGTACTTTTAACTATTTTTCCCAGATGTTTTTTCTTACGCTTTTCAAGACAGACTTCATTTCTGTCCGTATTTTAATTTTTATAAGCCTGTTAATGCATTTCTGTTTTCTTACTGGAGATGACAACTATTTAGTGTCTGCAGATTTTATTAATGTGCTGTTTACTGTCTGATTCATAATTTAGCCAAGTCAGTTCACCCATCTCTAATAGCTAGTAAAGAAAAAGAGTGATGAGCAATTGTAACAAATTCAAAACACGGATTAGGACTGAAAGGTATGATTTGTGATACTAAAAGCATGGCAAACAGTGTAAAAAAAAGGGGGGAAGGGAGGGTGGGCGGGGGGCAAAACCAAATATTTTTGAAGTGATCTGGCCACATGGAACAAGCTTATCTCATGTGTGTTGCATCAGTATAACTCCAGCTCAGTCATAATGTGAAATGAAACACTTTTTACATGAATAGTATTTAGTCTGAGCATAAATGTAATTCAGTTTGTGGAAGTGCAATGCATCTGTATTAACAGACACACAATGATTTAAAAAAAAAAAAAAAAAAAAAAAAAAAAAACTTCTGCTAGCAGATGGTGTCCAACAAAGACCACTATTGTTTCGGCATGAGATGCTTCAAATGTTCTGGGCATTTAGCCCAGACATAGTCATTTTCCTATAGTATGTGACCAGGCAATAACAAAAAGAATGAAAATAGAGGTGTCAGTCCATATAAAAATATTTTTATAACTTAATATATCTAACAAGTCAGTGGCAATGATTAGACCAAGTTAAATTAACAAAACTGATAAGATCATTCATTTTACATTTTCATGTCTGTCCAAACAGTTATTTGGCATTCTACCTTCTAGAAAAAATGAGTTTGGAAAGTTAAGCTACCTGCTGGTACAGTTTAAATGCCCACAGATAACATAACTCAAGCTGCCTGGTGCCTGAAAGTGAGTGTTAGGGCAATCAACAGGAACAATAAAAATCTGTTCAAACAGAAAATCCACAAATCCCAAGGATTTGGAGCCTCCCTATGGATTTTCCACAAATTTTGCTGTTTTCAGCAGAATCTAAGCTTTTATTTTAAAGGTGAACTGCAAAGCTGAAAAGAAAATTGAGTTAATAAAATACGTGCTGAATCCCTTACTCTCCTTTTGCAGCCTGCTAACTGGGGCCCTCTACCACATATGTTTTAAGTTTTTCTTTTTTTAAAAAAAAAAAAAAACTCCCTTTTTGACTATCATCTAATACTTACTGCTAACTTCAGGAATAAACTACCATTATTCTCAATAGTCTATTAACTCTGAAGTGAGTATTTCTTAAATCCATAGTCCTTTTCTTCAAGTGATTGCCCTCAACTTTCTTTAGTCTTACTCACTTTCTTTGTCTGCATTCTGCATTTAGGTGTGTAGAATGTGAACTCTTTGGCCATACCTTCCATTTACTGGCATCCTTTTTAAAAAGCAAATTAATTGTTTTCTTGGGAAAATGCATGGATATTACAGATAGAAAATATATTTTGGATAATATTCTGTTACAGATGGATGGCTGTCATTCCTAATTCAAACTGTTTTTAAACAGATGAACTCTCTATTCATCACTTAAAAATAGATTAATTGTCACATCTGTTTTGTGAGAATACGACTTATGGTGACTTAAAGCCATGAGAAAAAGCTTTACATAAAATTTCAACTGACATTCCTTATTTGACAATATTAAATTGCCGTCGTTAGTAGATGAGTGAAAATAGGAATTTGATTTTATTGACTCATAAACAAATTAAAAAAACAGACATCAGAATGCTAACAGTGATAAAGTAACTAATATTCCTTTTAATAGCTATGAATTGTAAAGGAAAAAAGATAAATTAAATATATTTATTATTTATTGTTTTATTATGTGTGCGTTTTATGCTAAAAATGAGAGCTGCTATTTAAATACTTATCTTTTGTTTATTTGTTTTGCGTAAAGAAGTATTGTTGAAGACTATGGGACCCCTTTGCTGTGTTCCAGTAACCTTTGTTTATTCTAGCAGTGAATAACAGGTGTATTATAAAAAGTATGAAGATCTAAAACAGAAGACACACCCTAGTAAAAAGTATTATACACTGTAGGACTACTCTTCGCTATGATCTCTTGATCTTTTCTTCTTCATTGTATTATTTTTCTTCATTAGTATTGGCTGGCAATAAAAGTTTTCTGCCAGTAATTTTAGTAAGAAAAAGAAAACTTACAGAATTACATGCAAAGCAAAGTAGAAAAATTCAGTTTTGGAGCCTGTACTTATAATGGAAATAATTAATTGTTTAAGTATGCCAATCAGCTCTCTCTATTGTAAGTAGAATAAAAGATAATGGTGAGCATCATAAAACAGATTTGAAACAAGTTATATTCAGTATTATTCAATTATCTGCTTTGCTCTTTAAATTGGAAAAAGTGTTTTAAATTACATCTGGGAGTAAGATGATCATCTGAAGTGGTGTTTTATTACATCGTAAGATTCAGGTCCAGTTTGAGATCTATGGCAAAAATAAAACATCTTTTCAATTTTATTTGAATTTCTTTAAGAATTTCTTTAGCTCAAATAGAAAATACTTTTTACTCAGTCTAAAGAGATACCAAAATGTTTTTCCTGGCTCTCATGTGTTCCATGCTTAATTGATGTGCAGATGTGAGATAATAATGTGAGAGCCATTTTGGAGCCATTCTTTCTTCAAGTGAGAGGGGAATGGGTAAAGGAAGAGATTAGAGATGGAGCTACTTCATAAGAATGTGAAATCCATCTGGTGTAAGGAGCAGATCAGCTCAAATATTCTACTGTAGAGCTCAGGTTGTGCTTCTTACTTAAGAATAAAGATTTTTCCTGTGAAATACTTTTTATTCATTTATAACTCTGAGTTAATGAACCTTACTTTTTGTTCTTCACAAATGTCATAGATTTTAATAGTTGCTATTAGAACGATCACTTTAATTTGCTGAGTTCTTTTTTACTAGTCTGCTAGTGTGAAGCTGATATTTTGGTTATTTTTGTGATTAATTTTCTAATTCAAATAAATACCCCAAACGCATCGAGTATGCTAGGCACACTGGAATACATGTTTGATGCACTGTGGGAGTCTGGGGGAGTTTTTCTGACCGTGACTGCATCAGTGTAATTAATTCTGTTGTCCAGGCATTCACTGGATAACTCTGCATCAGCTGTGGCATAACTGTCACATGTTAACTGCTCAATGGAAGAGCTCCACAGCTGCTAATACTGGGTCAGGTACTGATTGTGTTTGAAAATACACCTAGCGTTTATTAAATTCCTTCCTTATTTAACCATTCATGCATTACATAATTAGAAATTTATTTTTGTTGTGGTTTTACCTTTACATATCCCACAGCTGTTGCTTCAAAGTTTTACCAAGTTTTTCCAGTTACATAAAAAAGACGCTGATCTTTTTTAGAGCTGTGCAAATGCCTACTTTCTCACCCTTCAAAAACAGGAAATGACATACAATTTTCTCTGAGGAATATTTTTGTGTAAGAGGTATTTCACCCAACAATAATTAAAAAAAAAAAAAAAAAAAGTATTTGTGCACCTCTAGAAAGGGACCTTTCCATTATGGAAAATATCACTCCACACTTATGTGCAGCTAATTCTAAGTAAAAAAAATGTCAGAGTTTTAGAAGTCATCATTGATTTAAGAATAAACTGTTCTGGATTAGATCAAAGATCAGTTTAGCCAAATATCCTGTCTCTGATAGTGACCAGAAACAGCGTAGGTCAAGGATTCCATAGTAGGAGGGTTGGAATTAGGTGATCTTCAAGGTCTCTTCCAACCCAAACCATTCTACTAGGATATTACTAGGGAGCTTTTCCTGTTTCCAGAATCTAAAGTTTAAGCCTTGCTTAGTTGAAAAAAAATAATAATTTCATCTGTTGTTAATGGTCTTTGTTGTATTTTAATTCTGTGAATATATCTAGCTGCTTTGAACCCAGTCTTTTGGGCTCTGAAATCATGTGGCATTCCTCAATTCAATTTTAAATAGTGTGGACAGTATTTCCTTTTGCTGGTTTTAAATCTGCTGTTTTACAGTTTCATTTAACACCTTCAGCTGCCTTCCATATGAAAAATAGTGACTAACTCCTGTAGCTTATCACAGAATCACAGAATTTCAGGGGTTGGAAGGGACCTCAAGTGATCATCGGGTCCAACCCCCCTTCCAAAGCAGGCTTATGTTCTGTTGAAGACATTTCTGTCCCATATTTGATTGGGTATCATTTTCAGTCTGTTGCAAATCTCTTTTTATGTTCTTATTTGCTTTCCATATGATATTTCCATATCCAGCATCTCTAATTGCTGGACTCTGAATCATGAACAAACTTTGGAATTGGTGAAACAAGAGGGATCTCCTCTTTCACTGGACAGCCAGAGGGGCTTGATTGCCCATTCTCACTGAAATCCCAATTGGATATGGTCTTCTCCTTCTTTCAGTATGTTTAGATAGAAGTGATCATAAAAATAGTTCAAGGGGTTCTTAAAATGTCCTCTTAATCACTGTTGGGTTCTGAGACAGATGCAATTGGAGACTGAGGTATGGTGCTTGACTGGAGTGCAAGCAACAAAGTTTTAACAGAGATAGAGAATGACTATAAACAGTAATCCTTTTCTGTGATATTATTTGGCCTATTGTGAATGTGTTGTAGAGTACATTTTTGAAGATTAATTCTCTGAAGTGCTGCATTTCCTGTGCGTGCCTACATTTTCCTGCCATAAACAGGAAAACAAAGAATAGGTTTCTGCTACCAGAGCATATCATCCAGCACACACCTAGCACTCTCTGTCTTAGGGAACCCCTCATAGCTGGACAAGAACTATAATGTGGGCCAGAAAAAAATGTTTTGACAGTGAACTCTTAGCTTTTGAATTTCCCTGACAGTCCTGCATCCCTCCCTCATCAAATCATGTGCATGTGGTCCCTTCATGTGACAAAAGAGGGCTTGGGGAAGGCAGTGCTCCAGCTAGGTTCTTTTCTTGCTGCCAGAAAAATTCTTTCCAGTCTGCTCTCCCTTGTCTGGATCAGAGGAGCCCCTAGGAGAAGGGGCAGCCAGGAAGGATCCTCAGGCTGGATGAATCACCCTGTTGGATCCTTTGAGGCTAAAATAGTAAGGAAAGAGGCCGTTTTTGCTAACTTTGATGGTGATTGCTTCTAGAATTGAAACATTCTGTAAATCAGTCCTTAAACTGACATTAAATTGATGACACTTTTATGTACAGAAAAGCAATTTTATATAATGTTGAGGTTTTAGAAGAATTAAGTTACATTGTTTCTCTTCAGAGATCTGTTCATTTTGAGCCTGTATCTGTATTTACTTCAGGAAGTGAATAGGTAGATCCAGTAGAATGTTTAACTGATATTCCAGTCAATTTGGCACTGATCTTGCAAGTACTTGAGCATGTGCTTAACTTTGAGCCTTTCTGAAGTTAACAGAACTACTGTATACTCAAACCTAGCTCTCAGTAGTAGTTTGCAGTAGCAGAGCATTTGAATATGATTTGTTTAAAGTATGCATTATATAGATTGCAGAGCAGACTCACTTGGGAATACTGTTGTAGTTTCATAATAGGGAAGGATGCTAAAATCTAAAAATGTCTAGGCCAGTTTACCTGAAACATTTTTGGCAAGATCTTCTTTTTTGAATCCGCCTTTTGAATATATTTACAAATTAAGCTGACCATTTGTTTTATTTGAGGTTGCTTGTATGGCAGAACTTAGGATTTTGTGTAGACAGGTGATACAGCAGGTCAGAAAAGGATTCTGTATGTCTGTGGTTGACTATATTTTACAGTGTCTGATAGGTTTTTATGGAAGCCATTTGGTGATCTCATCAACAACAAGTCTATTGTTTCATTACTATCAGATTCAGTGTGTTTGTGATTAAATCAGCAGAATGGAGAACATGAAGGGAGTGCTGTTCACTTTGCAATCATTTCCATCTGTTATAAATTTTTATCAGATGTTGGGTAACAGCAGGCGAGAGTCAGAGCAAGTGTTTTATCCAATTTCCAAGAAACAGTGATATGTAATTGGCATATATTGTGCTCTTAGTCTAATCTGTCCATTTAGATATTTAAAATGTCCTAGAGTATACAGGTATTACAAAGCAAATAGAAACTTATTTCCATCTTTCCTCACACTTATTTTTTGAAGGCTCTGATGCTGATATAAATGTTTTGGTACTTAGTAATCATGACCACTGATGACATTTTTCATAAAATGCAGGGTCAGAGTGAGACTTGGAGAGGAGAATCTCCATTAGGCATATGCTGCTGTCCTAAGTGGTTTTGCCTCGATTAATGATGTAGAAATTGGCAAGTAGAATTGACTGGCCAGTGGCCAGCATCATTTGCTTTGGAGAAGTGGGAGAGGGACCTATCAGCAATAGGCGTAAGATGACATGTAATTAGATGGTCCCAAGGAATTAAATCGTACATTTCTTATGAGATTAATTTTTAGCATTAATTATTCTAAAAAGATGTTCCAGTTTTCCATTTAAATGTCTGAGATGCTTTTAATCATCTGAAGATTTTCAGTGCAAAGTAATAATGTGCAAAAGAGTCATCTGGTCTCATCTGAAAAATTAAAAATATTTTATTAATATAATTTACTGAGATTTTATCGAATGTATCCTTGACTCAGATATTAGACCTCTGCAGTATTTGTTCTATCCTTTTTTATGTAGAAAAGTCTCACCTTCTTTCTGAAAATAATAATTCCATTCTTTAGGTCAGAGGAGATTTTTAATGGTGGAAATAATCTTTGTCATCCTTTCTGGAACTTTTTACATGACCGTGTTGACCATTGTGACATGGGTTGTCCAATGTTGTATATAATATTCTCAAATGAGCCATACTGTTATTTCTTTTAGAGCCACTGTAATACTTGTTGCATTATCCTCCTTCAAAATGTATTTTAACACTTAATGTATTTTATGGTTTTGTTTTCCACAACTACATAATAGTGTCTTGCCCTGAGTTGTTGCTAATAATGCTCAGAGTCTTTTCATAACCTTGTTCTGAAATATTAGAGCTGTGTAAGGCATAAAAAACACACACATTTCCCTCTGGAGAGTCTCCTTCAATTTTGTAAGGGGATTTCATAAGAATTTCTGAGAAGCTGATTGTGACCATTTATTCCATTCTCTATTTCTCAGCTAAAACTGTAGGAAATCACCATATTTTTTCTGGGCTTGACTAGTCTCCTAATTGGATATTCCAGATATGTTGCTATCAAGTTATCAAGTACCTCGTTCCGGCTTTACAGTATTTAACTTGAATTATTACCTTTTGCTGTATTGAAAAGTATCTGCTTATTCTTGTCTAAGATTAACTTTTTTTTTTTTTTACTGTGTACTTTGTTTTCAATCTATTTCTTACCATTTGTCTTCTCTAACAGTACTTTAATGGGCCCTTGTTAAAAGATTTTTTGAATATCTAAAGCTCTTCACCTTGTTGTCTATTCCTCTGTTCATCTACATTTTCATTTTGATGCAACTACTAGAGTAGTGAAGCAGCATGCAGACTCCCTATTTCAGATGGTGTTTATTATCTATTGTTATTTTAAACTATTCACGAGAAATTTTTACTGTGCTTTCCTTGGTCATCTCTTTTGTTGTAAAGGTATGGTATTTGTTACCATCAGATCATTTGATAAAACATTGTTTTTAAGGTGAGTTAGGTGAATAGTTGTTCTTGAGTTCCTTCCTGAGGATGTTCTCTGAAGCTTTATCACATTTTAATTGGTTGATAACTCTTCTTCTGATACCTTTGGCTCTGGTAGTATCTCGTCTTTATCTCCATATCAGATCAAGTTCTTAGAGAGTTACCTCCCTAGCATCTTCTCTTGAGAAAGCTGACACAAATAAATCATTTATCTTATCAGCAGTGGTTTTGTTTTGCTTTATTATTCCCTTTAATCCCATGTGACCTAGTGACCTCTAACTTCTTTTATGTTTTGTTGTTTTAGTTAATTCAATCATTTTAGCATTAATACCTTCATCTGTTTCCTCTTAAAATCTCATCATAGGCTGTTTTATACATCTTCTAATATATGACCTTCCAGAATCTATTCTGACAGCCATAGGTTTAATTTTACAGATATAAAATTATTTGGTTTAAATAACCTTTTAACCTTTGTTGTTTAGTCATACTAATTCCTTGCCTTTTTTTATGAGCTTTGCATTACATCTAAGTCTTCTGTTGTTTTTACAGGAAGCACGTATGTTATTTCTAAAGCATTTAGTACTTTTATCTAACATATCAGAACTTCTCTGACTCATCTGGTGAAACCATCCTAAATTTTCAGAATGAATGATGAATTTGGTTTGCTTTTTCCAAGACTGAACAACATAATACAATGTTCTAGATTTGTCAGTAAGAATAACTTTAATTTGTCAGTAAGAAGACAAAGATTAGTGGCTAATAGAAAAGTATCCTGAATTGGTTTGCTAAAGGAGATTATGCCAGACTAACTTGTCTCTAGGACCTTTCTGATCAAAAGTAATCTTTTTTTCTTTTTTCTTTTTGTTTCTTTTTTTTTTTTCTGTAGGCTAAGTATTTGATAAAACTTAACTCTAGATTAAGAGGAAATTATTAAAATGAAAGAGCCAAAAATTTAGAAAAAGAACTGTAAAACAGGTAAGAAGCTAGCTTAAGAAGAAAAGCAGCTATTGTTTTAAGTCAGATTTATTAGGATAGTCCCTCGTTTAAGTTTTCAGTAACAGTTGAAATGTGGGGGACAGGAATCAACAATTTTTGTTAAATGAAACTTCTAGATAGTATGAGGCTTGAAAGTAATGTTTATGAGGTAGAAGTAAGTTAGACAGGAATGTCCTAATGGAAACATGAATTATCTCAAAAGCTTGATTGATACAAATAGAGTGAAGTTTAACAGTTTCAAGATTATACCATGGGGGACTAAAACAAGAATTCTTAATGCAAGCCATCACTTGGAAGTGACAGATGAGGACAATATCCTGTTAATCACAACTGTGAGTGAACAATGTGCTAAGCTGTGTGACAACAAAGAAAAAAAGGCAAACGCGCGTTTATCACAGATGAAGCTATGCATTTGCAATAGACATAGATACACCATTGTTCTGGATGAGAGATGTTGGCAGTCTCAAATTTTTCTGCTTATTCTTTTAAGTTTAACAATGTTACATTGGCCTATCCTGCATTAGCCGAAGGTAGGTTCTTCTTTTACATTGGGAAAAAATAGGTTTTTATGTCTGTTCCAGAATCTGCTGTGAAAATTGAAATACAGATAGCGTACAAAATCAGCCTTAAGATAAAACTATGATAAATGCTTCTATACATGCCTTAATGTATATATTTGTAGTTCCTGGCAGCATAACTGGTGGCTGAACAATACAAGTGAATCAGGCCTTGTAGGGAAAGCTAATACCTTTTATTAAGCTAACTGTGAAAGAAAAATAAACTAGCTGAAGAAGAGTTCATGTGCTCTGAAACTTGTGTTTTTTTTTCCTCTCCAGCTGTCTTAGTTGCCCTAATGAAATATATTGCTGTTCCCTTAATACCTTTCTTCTTGCACATGTTTATACTTCATGCTCAGTTTGTAGGCCTGGCTGTTCTGTTAAGCTTCTTCCAACAGAGTAAAATGGTAACATTCTTCATCAATCTCAGCCTATTAGAATTCATTGCCCGGAGACTGCTAACATAAAATGCAGTTTATAGTCCAGCATGCATAATTACATTAAAAGAAAGGTTCAGGTAATGTGTACTTTAATTATGTGATCCACTTATTTATACTCAGGATTACAGGAATATAAAGACAGCAATGTTTGCCAGTGTAGTCTCTAATAAACAAGGCCAACCATATCAGATTTCAGCATTGAAATCATTCAATAGCCCTAGATAAAATACATATAAATACTGGTAATTCATCCATAAACTCTTTCAGTGAAGAAGTTTTTTAAACAAAGAGTTACAGTGCTAATTGCAAACTGTAATATAGCAAGTACTGTTAAAGTCAAGAAACAACATTAACTGTTAGCTTTAGTGTTAGCACAGGTGTCCATGCACGGCCCAGCACTTACATCAAAATATTTAGTTTACAGGTTTCTAATGTCAAGACCTGCTGAATGCCTTCTGCTATTTTTATATCACCTTCTTATGCGAGATATGACTGTGATGTACCATCTGCTGAAGATAGACAGACATCTGTCTGACTCCTGCAGCAAAACCAGGCTGGCAAAAAGACAAGGTGTATATTCCAAACCCATAATTTTCAATTTTCATTCTTATTATTCAGTTGTAAAATTCTTGCAGCGCCAGAGATGAATGGTAATATAATCCATATAAAACAGGATTCTTGAAACCTAGAAAAGCCTTAGATCTATATGCCAAATGGGGAATTTACTGTCCATTCCAAGAATTGAATGTTCTGCAGGTACCCCAAAGGGCAGAAAGGGGAGTATCAGAAAAGACTAAAACTGTGACATTATAGAACAGTCATTTCCCTTGATCTCACAATCTACCTATTAGTTAGTTCTACAAACACGATAATTTATATTTCTTTCATTTGTCATTAGAGATCTCTATTTGGCAACTCTATATTTTAACTTAGATTTGAAATTCTTAAACAGGAAGTTATGCATTTTTTTAAGAATATATAGCAGAAATCAAAAGCTAACACCTTAACAGGGATTCTTCTTCATTGTCCCTGATATTAAGGACATGTCTGTTTGTCGGTTCTAGAGTGACCTTTCATGGCTACTATTGATATTATGGGCATTGAAAATTATCATTAATAAACATAAGAGCTGATGGATATGAAAAGATAATACTATACTACAGCTTAATTTTATTTTTGTCTAAGCTAAATTAGCATAATTCTTTCTGCTATGAAATTCACATGAGCAGTGTTAGAGTACTTTAGTATTGATTTTATTATATAGGTATACATACATAATTTCTAGAATAGATTACCTTGGTAATCTATTACCTCAGTTTAAGGAAAAACTTAAACTGACAGAAGATGTTAAAGGATGGTGTTCATGCAAACACTATATAAACACATTTATGTGACAGTCTTCACATGCCTATATTATTTATAACATTTTACAAGGACTTTTTAAACGTTTTTTTTTTTCTTGTTGTGACATGTTTACTTTGAGCAGCAGTTACTAAATAATTTTATCATTTATGTATAGCCAGTTAGTAATTGTCCTAAGCTGCTACTGAATGAAAAGCTAGCACAAACAAATGACAGGAAATGGCCTTTTAAAAATAAAAACAATGTGATTATAGTATCATAAGAAGAGGAAAGGAAATGACATGTTATATCATCAAACGTGATAATTTAATACTGATTACTACAGAAAACAGTACTTACCCAAATTAATTCTTGTTTCAACTAAAGCATACCTTTTAGAGAAATACCAAATCAATTGAAGGAAAATACACCATCATCTTGTTTCAGTTGTTCAGTCACTAAGTAGCTTTTTCACTATAAATTCACAATTTTCTGAGTGAATCCTGACTGTAAGACCATCTGTGTATTTTCAACACCAGCTGAGTACTTGAGTTTTGAAAGAAAGTGGCCTCATGTACCAAAATCAGTGAATGGCTGTGTGCTAGACTAACCTCAAGCAATTGGGGCCCCTCTGGGATCTTAGGTGGAATTTAGAGGGTCCCCCATGGGCGGCAGCTCCCCCCAGACCCCTGCTCCTGCGGGGGCTCCTCTCCACGGGCTGCAGCTCCGGCCCGGGGCCTGCTCCTGCGGGGGCTCTCCATGGGCCGCAGCCTCCTCCAGGCCACATCCACCTGCTCCACCGGGGGCTCCTCCAGGGCTGCAGCGTGGAGATCTGCTCCGTGTGGGACCCATGGGCGGCAGGGGGACAGCCTGCTCCCCTGCACAGGCCGCAGGGGAACTGCTGCTGCCTGCCTGGAGCACCTCCTGCCCTCCCCCCAACTTGGGGGGCTGCAGGGCTGCTTGTCACTCCTCTCTCCCAGCTGCTGTTAAATAGCATTTTTTTTCCCCTTTCTTCAATCTGCTCTCCCAGCGACCCAGACAGTGCTGCTGTCTGGCTTGGCTCTGGCCAGAGCAGGTCTCTTGGAGCTGGCTGGAGCTGGCTCTGATCTGACATGGGGCAGCTGCTGGGCTATGCTCACAGAGGCCACTCCTACAGCACTCCTGCTACCAAAATCTTGCCATGTAAAGCTAATACAGTGTACCAAATATATTTTATTAGTTACAGATTTTATATAGTCAGTTGTTATAATTTATATACATGTCTGCATGAGCACAAAAGTACAAATAGATATATACATATACAGAAAGAGAGGTTGTTTTCTGTTTGTGCGTAGCAAATATAATCCTATAGATTATAATCCTATAATCCACCAATATCACAATTACTGTTTACTTCTGTAATCAGTTGCCTTTTCTTATGCCGAAGTGAAGTCAAATATATAAAACTTGTTTTTGATTTAGGAAGTTGATCAGTAAGTTCATGAGACACATTAGTATTTTTTGCAAGACACCTTCAGTATTTGGCACTTAGAAAAAGTTTATTCATTTAACTTAGAATAATTAGCTAAATTTCCAGTTGGTTGTATTCCTTATTAATGAAGTGTTTATTCCTAGCATTATAAAATACAAAAGAAAAAAAAATAGATTTATTAGAAAGCAGAAGCATGGACTGTATCATGATTTAAAAATAACTGTATAAAACCCTGCTATTAAAAGTTCATTGAAATATAAAGCTTTAATAATAATTCAGCTTTAATACAGCTGAATGCTCAGAGATGGAAGATGTATTATAATAAACAAGCAGTACAAGTGAGCTCTCCACAGGCTTTTAACCAAGCCAGAAACCAACTAACACTGAAATTAAAGGGCTAAGGTACTGAACTCCATACCACTGCCATAACATCACGTTTTTGGAGCTGTGCTTAATCACAGCTCTTCACTTAAGGGTGTTGTATACCAAGTGTGTGTTTACCCATTTTGGGGGCAGATCCTTTGTGCAGCAGCAAGAGTTATGTTTTTAACTTTTAGTCTGGTGTTCAGTCTGCTGGTTCTTGTTGCATTTCATGAGGATGGAATCTTGATCCACCAAAATACACTTTCTTTCAAAGTAAGTGGGAGGGTTACAGGAGGTCAGGCAATCTCCATTCAGTTGTTCATGGATTCTATCCAGCCATATGGATGACTAAGGTTGTAGGGTATTCTTACTTCATGTGACTTGTGACACGAACCTCTGAAACAGATTTGGAGTCAAGAAACTCATGCAATTTTTGTATTAAGACAGTCAATGAAAAGAATCTTTTCGCCTTGCATTCATAGAATATAGAGGAACATTGAAAGATTTTCCAATACTTCTGCATGCATGTGGCCTGCTTTGCTACATGGTATATAAAAGTGTAAGGCACTTCTGCTGTGCTGAAGCACAGAAGGCTACTTAGAATTGTTCAAAATATGTTGATCTACTTTATTGCTGGCTTAGAGGTTAGCAGTCAAATTGAGTTCATGATTGGATTTCATTTAATTT
Organism: Nettapus auritus; assembly: GCA_011076525.1. Taxonomy (NCBI): domain Eukaryota; kingdom Metazoa; phylum Chordata; class Aves; order Anseriformes; family Anatidae; genus Nettapus; species Nettapus auritus. Next base: position 21,653,175 of record CM021797.1, read on the forward strand.
ACACAACTCAGTTGGAAAATTAAAGACCAAATAGAGCGTTACCAAAATGTAACAATTGTTCAGGGATGCCCAATTTGGATGTGGAATAAAGTCACACTGGGGAGGAAACATTCTGGTTTAAAAGAAATACAAAATCAGTGAAAAAGCAAAAGGATATAGCAAAGAATGTTTCAAATTAAAACACCTATACCAAACAGAAAGGCCAAAAGAGTCAGTGGAATATTGATGAAATCACCATGAGGCTTAAAGCAAGCAAACAGGCATTTCTGAAACAGTTTAAATTAAAAGGGAAGGGAAAAAAATTCTAGGTAGGTTATGTGTAGAGTCATCTGCTATTTAGAATCATAGAATTGTCTTTTAAGATCATAAAGTCCAGTCATCAACCTGGATGACCAGATGACCATCACTAAATCTTTTCCCTTACCACCATGTCTCTTAAATACCTCCAGGGATCTGGACTCCACCACTTCCCTGGGCAGACTGTTCCAGTGCTTGACCTTCATGAAGAAATTCTTCCTAAGCCACACTTGGCACAACTTGAGGCCATTTCTTCATGTCATATCACTTGTCACGCAAGAAAAGACAATAACACCCTTTTCGCTCCAACATCATCTTAGCTGTAGAAAGTGATGAGGTCTCCCTTAAGCCTCCTCCTCTCCAGACTAAACAACGCCAATTCCTTTGGCTGTTCTTCATAAGTCTTGTTTTCTAGTCCATTCACCAATTTTGTTGCTGATTTCTTAAAACATTCCACCATCTTAACATCCTTCTTGTAGTGAGGATCCCAAAACACAGTATTCAAGTTGCAGTCTTACCACTGCATTTTACAAGGGGACAATCACTTCCCTAGGTTACAGCAGTGTCGCTAGCTACACTGTTTCTGGTGCAGGCCATGATGGCATTGGCTTTCTTGGCCACCTGGGCACACTGCTGTATCAAGTTCAGCTGGCCATTTAAGGTAGCAAAATCATATAGAAAACAAACAAAATATTCAATAAGTGTTTATGTTCTAGGTGTGGAAAGTAGTGCGTGCATTATGTGAGTAGGATAAAAAACTCATGTACGCTGTCAAGGGTGAAGTTGGGCAACATCTTTTAAAATTAAATATTTTTTTAGACAAGAGGCCTAGCTAACTTAAATGCAAGGACTTTGATGAAAAATTGAATGCTTTCTGTTCTACAAATGTTAGTTTTTAATAAAAATAGGGACATTAAAGAGATAACAAAGAATTGGAGAACAGCCATTTCATAATTTAAATATGAGAAAAGGTATGCTGTGACAGGGTTACAGCGTTGTTGGATAGAGGACAAGCAACTGTCATCATCTAACTGGACTTGTGCAAAGCATTTGGCACTGTCCCCTGTAATATCCTTGTCTTTAAATTGGAGAGACATAGATTTGACTTATGGACCACTCAGTGGGTAAGGAAGCAGCTGGATGGTCACACTCGAAGAGTTGCAGTCAATGGCTCAATGTCCAGGTCGTGTTCCTCAGGGGTCAGTATTGGGATGGGCAGTGTTTAACACCTTTGTCAGTGACATGGAGAGTTGGATAGAGTGCACCTTCAACAAGTTTGCCGATGACACCAAGCTGTATGTGGTGCAACATGCTAGAAGGAAGGGATGCCATCCAGAGGGACCAGGGCAGGTTTGAGAGGTGGGTCTCTGCAAACATCATGCAGTTCAACAATGCCAAGTGCAAGGTCCCTCTTCTGGATCAGGGCAATCCCAAGCACCAATACAGGCTGGGCAGCTAATTGATTGAGAACAGCCTTGAGGAAAAGGACGTGGGGATGTTGGTTGATGAGAAGCTCAACATGAGCCAGCAGTGTGTGCTTGCAGCCTAGAAAACCAACCACATACCATGGAATGCATCAAGAGAAGCATGGCCAGCAGATGGAAGGAAGTGATTCTCCCCCTCTATTCTGCTCTCGTGAGACCATCTGGAGTGCTGCATTCAGTTCTGGGGGCAGCACAAGAAGGAAATGGGCCTATGAGAATAAAAACAACGAGAATGATCAAGGGGCTGGAGCACCTCTCCTATGAAAGGCAGAGAGAGCTGGGGCTGTCCACCCTACAGAAGAGAAGGCTCCAGGGTGACCTCATTGCAGCTTTTCAAAATTTAGAGGGGGGCTTATAAAGAAAATGGAGAGAAACTTTTTGTTCTGACAGACAATCTCAGTACAAGGCAGAAGAGGTTTAAATTGCAAGAGAGTGGGTTTGGATTAGATATTAGGAAGAAATTCTTTTCACAGAGAGTGGTGAGGCACTGGAACAGGTTGCCCAGATAATTTGTAGATGCCCCATGCTTGGAGGTGTTCAAGACCAGGTTTTATGGGGCTTTGAGCAAGCTGGTCTAGTGCATAGCATCCCTGCCCATGCAGGGTGGGTTGGAACTGGATGGTATTTAAGGACCCTTCCAACCCAAGCTGTTCTATGATATGTTATATATGGGACAGAATGCTTTGTTCGGTACACTCATCAGGAAAAAAAAAAAAAGACTAAAGTTGTAACCAATGCTGGTTAGTATAATTTTGTAATTAGAATATTAACTATGTTGCCTTTTGGAGAAACTGGATGGATGGGATAATGTTGTTTTAAAGTGTTGATCTTTTTTTTATTATTTATAAAAATGACTGAGTTGGTACACTGTTTGTAGTACAGGCAGATTTGTACCAAGCATTAGTTTACGAGCCACTGGTGTTCTTGTATTTACTTAAAGAGAGAAAAAGTCTTTATAAGAAAATAATAGGGTACACGAGGACAAACTGTTACAAATAATTTGAATTTAATTTGTTGGTTTATAAACTGGTTGGGTGGCTGGGCCCAAAGAGTAGTGATGAATGGAGTTAAATCCAGTTGGAGGCCGGTCACTAGTGGAGTCCCACAGGGCTCAGTACTGGGGCCAGTCCTCTTTAATATCTTTATTGATGAACTGGATGAGGGGGTCGAGTGCACCCTCGGCAAGTTTGCAGACGACACCAAGTTAGGTGCATGTGTCTATCTGCTCGAGGGTAGGAAGGCTCTGCAGGAAGATCTGGATAGGCTGGACTGATGGGCTGAGGCCAACGGTATGAGGTTCAACAAGGCCAAGTGCTGAGTCCTGCACCTGGGGCGCAATAACCCCAAGCAGAGCTACAGGCTGGGAGATGAGTGGTTGGAGAGCTGCCAGGCAGAGAAGGACCTGGGAGTGATGGTTGATAGTCGGCTGAATATGAGCCAGCAGTGTGCTCAGGTGGCCAAGAAGACCAAGAGCATCCTGGCTTGTATAAGAAGCAGTGTGGCCAGCAGGGCTAGGGAAGTGATTGTCCCTCTTTACTCGGCTCTGGTGAGGCCGCACCTCGAATACTGTGTTCAGTTTTGGGCCCCTCGCTACAAGAAGGACATGGAGGTGCTCAAGCGAGTCCAGAGACGGGCAACGAGGCTGGTGAATGAGTCTTACAAGGAGTGGCTGAGGGAGCTGGGACTATTTAGCCTGGAGAAGAGGAGGCTCAGGGGTGACCTTATCGCACTCCACAGGTACCTTAAAGGAGGCTCTAGTGAGGTGGGGGTTGGTCTATTCTCCCACGTATCTGGTGACAAGACAAGGGGGAATGTGCTAAAGTTGCACCAGGAGAGATTTAGGTTGGATATTAGGAAAAACTTCTTTACTGAAAGGGTTGTTAGGCATTGGAATGGGATGCCCAGTGAAGTGGTTGAGTCATCATTCCTGGAGGTCTTTAAAAGACATTTAGATGTAGAGCTTAGTTATATGGTGTAGTGGAGGACTTGTTAGTGTTAGGTCAGAGGTTGGACTCAGTGATCTTGGAGGTCTCTTTCAGCCTGGGTGATTCTGTGTGATTCTGTGAATAGCAAGTGGTCAGAATGCAACAGAAATCTTACAATACAACCAAATGCCAGGTTATACAGTTGGAAATCATAAATGCAGGTTTTATCTGCTGCATAGTACAACCTCTGAGTGACATCTTGGAAAGAATTCGATAAGAGATGGATTTAGGGTCAGTTGGGGAAATAATGTGAGTGCTCATTGAACATGACATATTCTTTTATATTTCATGGTATTCCATTGTGAATTAAAGCTAAGGTACCAAGTATGCAATCAGCAGAGCACTGCTGGAATGTTAGCACCTCTCAGGATGTCTAATTTTGAGGTCTGTGTCACAACAGGATTGTGGAAATGCTGCAGGGAGTTCTGAGGTAAAAAGAAGTGATTAATGCTAGGAAAACATTATTTCTTTTAAGAAGAACTTAAAGAAATATAAATTATTTAGCTTGCTGAAGAGAAACCTGAGTAGTGAGTGACGTAACAGTGTAGGAAAGATGATAGTTTCCCCCTGCATGGTTTCTTAAAGTTGAAATAGGAGATCAACTTGTAGTGCCCCAAGTTTTCATAGTATATAGATTGTAGAGTTACCATCAGTCAAACTGATAAGTACTGATCCACAGTTGAGCCAAGAATTCAAATGAATTCCTAGACTTGATCCCTTTAAGATTTTCTAGTTAAAACAATTTAATTCTTTTTAAGGAAGTCAGCTAAGAATTCTGGAGTTACACATTTTCTTCGGAAACTGTTTTTCTTAATTTTCTGCATTTTTTTTTTTCTCATAGTGCTTCTTGGAGCTAACTTTTCTAGAGAGTTTTGGCAATGTTGGAGAAAAATAATACTGTCTATAATTCTTGTTTTCAGAAACATTCAATATGTAATTTATTACAAATATACATGCATATATACACACGTACACATATACGCAGAGTTATTTTTTGCTTGATCTCGAATATGGAACAGATGGTTGAGATAGCTGATGACCATTATGCTTGGCCCTAGAATAGCATAAGCCTTTTGTATAGTTGTTTAACAGCTGTTATCTTTCAGGACTTCAGTCAGAAAAAGATACCAAGGGTTATGTAGACAAGAGATTGTAGTAATTGGAGAAAAATACTTAAGCTAAGTAACTTCAGATAAAAGGTTAAAAGCTGTTGTTTACATATAAGCTAGTGCTAGCCAGTATTTCAGAAGTTATGGAAAGTTATGGCTTTTATTTACTGTAAAACGTACTTTACATCCAAAAGCAATAAAAATCACTGTTATTTGGAAATTTGGTCCATGTTTAGAAAGAGTATCTACAAGCCAGAATCCAGCTTGGTACTTAAGAAATTTTACTGAAGTGCTCTTTGCAAAATATGGAGATAAAAGTTTCGAATTTTTAAAGAATGAGTTGCATTTCAAAAATTTAAAAAAATGAAATTTGGGAAGGAAATGATTTGTATATAACACTTGCACTGCCACTTCAGGAAGCAAAAATGAAGTTGTGTTTTATTTTGTTGCATTCCATTTGTGGATGAGGGGATGAGTAGGCTGGGGAGGTGATTGCACCCGTTTTGGAAGTCTTTGCTGAGGGAGGGAGGAAATATTCCAGACTACAAGAAGGGGAAAGAGGAAGAAGAATGAGTGAGAGCAAGAAAAGAGTCTGTATCATAACAGTGAGACCAAGAAGGCAGTGAGAAGAGCCTACACCAGACACACAGCCATGCCTCTGTAGTGACAGAAACTTTCCAGCGACAAGAGGCAACAGTGCAGTGCCTACAAGCTGAGAAAAGCTAAGGTTTATAAAATGTCAGCAAATTTAGTGTACACAAAGACCTATGCTTCAAATATGATGGGTGCAGGTATAGGCTGATTTGTAGTCCTTTATTTTAATTATGCTGTACTTAATCAATTTCATGGTTTTCCATTTCAAGAAGTCGGTTATTTCTCATTCTCTACCAGTAAGTCTGGCTTCTGGCTTTCCAATTAATCAGTTCTTGGGGCTTCCTCCTTAGCATGTAGGTTTTTTGAATTGCCTTTCTCACCTACCTAACTTTGTGAAGTGACCCTGGGAATAAAAAATGTAGGAAGTTTAGAACCCTTGAAGCCAAATATCAAAGTCCTATTTAGACCTAGTACTGATCATAAAGGGAGCTTGAAGAATTACTTTACAATTAGGCTCTAAAGGAATTAGGACCTTCTGTGTTCTGTACAGAAACCTGTTTCCAATGGAAAAACAAGAGAGACAGGAAGGCTGAATAGTTATCAAGAGATAGGTTCTTCTCCTACATTCCGCAGTACTTTAAGATAACTGAGAGTGCATCCCTCTTACAGGAAGCCTTTTGATGTACTGGACTGTTGTATTCTAAGTGCCATTTTAACCCACTCTTGCTGAGTTACAAAGAAGAATTAGTTTCTTCTAGGCAGAAGAGAGAGAGCAGAATTGTATTGTACCTGGCTTACTTTGGAAATATAGAGAAGGAAGTCCTATAGTTCCCAGGCACCAGGAATATCTTCACAAGTTTTTTGCTGCCACTTTTAATGAGAACTGAATACATCTTTTTAACTTTTATCACTATAAATATTTCAGATGTGTAACTTCAATTGATATATATGTTATTTTGCCAGAATTCTGTAAGAAATACGTTCTTGTAATATACTAGATTGGTGTAGTGATACAGCTTGCTAACTGCATTATCCAAAATTTATATAAATGTTAGGGAGTTATTTGGGCTAAAAAAGTCTCCTAACTCTTTCCTTGGTTTTTGTTTTTTGTTTTTTAAATCAGGATAGAAAAGTAGAACTGCATTCTCATGTAAAAGTTGTTAATCTTCCTCAGTATCATTTCTGCCAATTGAAAATTAAGATTTACTGCTGTGAGTACCTTTTTTTTGAGTACCTTTGCAATGTCAGACTTCTTTTTCTAATACTTTTCACAAGCCCTGTCTTTGTACATACATAAATGAAATTAAAATTTGAAAGATGTCATCATCCCATAATTCCAAGTCTTTGCTTAAGGAAAGTAACCTTGTGGTAACAGAGCTGCAGGAATGTGCTTGAATGGTATATTCCTGCATTATAGCTCCTTTTGTTATGCACTGACTTTGAATACTAAATAAATCAAAACTTGTATTTTGGAAAAAGTGGAAAATACAGCTTCTGACACAGGAAAGCTTGAAGCAGTTACCAGTTCTTTAATACTGGTAACCATTAGATCAGCACAAACAGACATGAACTGAAATTCAAGAAATTCCATTTGAATGTACAAAAAAAGCTTTTTCACATTGAGGGTGGTCAAGCAGTGGAACAGTTTACCCAGAGAGGTTGTGGAGACTCCATCTCTGAATATTTGAAGTCCTGACCGGACAGCGCCCTAAGCAACCTGCTCTGATTGACCCTGCTTTGAGAAGGTCACTTGGACTGGATGGTGTTCAGACATCCATTCCAACCTCAGCTATTTTGTGATGCAGTGAAGACAGACATTGTGTTTGATGTTAATACACAGTCTTTTGGTTTCTTCTTTCTAGTTATTTCTGGTTATTTGTTGTAGCATTTTAAAACTAAATTAAATTTCATATGTAATATTTTTTCCTTACATACTTGTCATGTCTTCGTTATGTAGCTACTACATTGTCTGTACATCTAAGAAACCTAGGATTTATTACTTCAGGAAACTGAATTAGAGAATACATGTAACATTTATTTGGTACTACCTCTCTTTCAAAATCTCTTTGTGTGGTTCTTATAGCTAAATATTACTATCTTAAATGAAAAATACAGATGGAAGTTCTTTGTTCTATTATATCCTTGACATATTTCTAAAGGGCTCTTAAAATAAGTCATCTGTTATGTTCTTTTGTTGTTTTTTGCTAATGAAAATATGAACTTTTCTAGGTTCTAATTGATTTTTAAGCCATCTTCCTAGCATCAGTGAGTCAGTACATTCTCTTTGTTTATATCAGAGATTTACTGCCCATTAATTTTGATTCTGTTTCTCCTGAGTGGCTTTACATTCCTAAAAGATTAAATTCTTGTAAATATTTTTCCCTTTGCAGTGAGGAGCTACGGAAAGAAGCACGACAGCTGAAACGTGAACTGCTGGAGGCAAAGCAAAAAAAAGAAGAGCAAGCTTTAAAACCCAAAGAAAAGGAAGGTAAGAGTATAATATAGCAGGTGTTGTGTGGATCTTCAGTTAACAATATAGTTTTAAAGTTGTTTAGTTGTATTGTGTTTCAGAGGGATATATTGTTGAAATGTTGTGGTTTTGGTTTTCTTTTCCAGAAAATTAGTTTTCCTTAAGAATGAAAGGATGCTAGTATATAAATAAATTAGACAGGTGGCATTTGTTCTTTCAAATGTTTTTCAGTTACATAGGTATAGTTGGGCAGGCTTCTGTATTTGAAATATTTTTTTTTTCAAATAACTGATTTAATTCTTTAATGGGGAGCTACCTATTCTGACCTCCAAAGTGGAAAGTATTCCTGACTGTTGGAAAGGTACTTAAAGGTACACATGATTAACTCTGAACTCAAAGGTATTGACTGCAAACTTCTACACCTCTTCTGAATGATACCAGGGGAACTTAAAATGAAGAAGTCGGTTCCATGTTTATTCTTCATAAACCTTAGCAAACTGGGATCTTCAGATGCCCACTTTTTATTAAAATAATTTTATATTCCATTTCTTACTAAATGCACTCAAATTGTTAAGTATATAATGGGTAAATGGCATTTTTAGTGCATAAGGATTTAACACTTCGTTAGCTGAACTGAAAAAAAAAAAAAAAGACAGGCTTTTAAGTACTCTGGAGTTGCTAGACACATTTCTGGAGTGGGTTCTTAGTCCACTTCTCAAACAACATAAAAAATCTGAAAGAAAATATAAAGTCCTTGCCAGAAAAATTTCCATTACTCTACTCTGTCTCATTTATCAGATCATTTTTTATACAAATTAGAAAGTAGAAAGTATAGCAATTGTTAGAAAATGTCATGGATTCTCTTGAATCTCTGAGCTTGATCAATAACCAGTTTGGCAAATTAAAAAATACAGTATCTGGAACTTGTATATGAAATCTGTCACCATATTATACAAAGTAGTGGCTCTGAAAAGCTTCTAGGAATCATACTGTCACTAAATGAATGTAAGCTCTTGTTGGCAAGACACTGAATGCAGTCATTGGACACATTAAAAAAGGAACTGCAAGTGGAAGTGTAGAAAAGAGAGTGGTTCTTATGTACATATATGATAAATGATAAAGAGTAATGCCATGTATGGCAATTGTAATACCATTGCTTAAATATTATCCCTGTTCTGGTGCCAGTTACGTCAGAGGACTTACTGTAGAATAATTTGAGGAAATCCACTTTACAGTGACAGGCTAAATTAATATTTGGATACCACTGTAGATACAACTATGGTACAATATTGAAGGATACCTTTTATTCAAGGACAGGTAGGGGACGGGGGAAGAAAGAATGGGAGCTTTATGTGTCAGCTATTTGGGGGGGGGGGGTTTTTTGTGTGTGTTTTTTTTTTTTTTAATTATTTTTTATTTAATTGAATTAAATAGCAGGTAGGAGATTAACCTGTTGAAGAACTGTAAGTAAGAATTAATGGTAAAAATAGTCCTTGTTTTCCTTTTTGTGAGTACTGTCAGAGCACAAGCATTTGTTGCAGTACTTGTTGAAAAAGATATATGGCAGGAAAACTATTCAGCAGGTTCTTGGAGTACCTAACTGAAAAATATGAAAATAAACATTCTAAAATTGAAGACAAAATGAAGAAGATGTTAAATGAGACACAAATAGGGTAGGGCAAAATGATTAATGAAAATATAGTAACAGGAGAAGAATAAGCAAGAAAAGAGTTGTTTTTCTTTGGCAAAACAAAAAGGAACTAAGCTTGAATGCTTGTTTTAATTTAGTCTTTAGCATAGCAGTCAGCTTATTTCATATGGTTACATGTGATCAGTGACATAAAGGAAGTATTCAGGTACAGAACAAACAAACTAGAGACTACTTAGATAAATTAAATGCATTAAAATCATTCAAACTTGATGGAATTCAGTGAAGCATACCAGAGTTGGCTCAAGCAGTCCCAGAGACATTAACATTAATAAAATAAAAGAATTCTTGAAGAGAATTGTTTGTAATCAAACTGGAAAGCAGGATTCCCAGGAATCTGTTTATTAGTGATCTGGAGAAGACAGCAGATTACCTTTATTAAATTTTCTGGACTAAAAAAAATATTGATCAGGGAAGGGGAAGACAAAAGGAAAATAAGATAAATGCAAATTTAAGCACCAAGTACGTATTTTCACATGCAGTTGTCAAATTGAAGAGCTGGGTGGCTGTCTTCCCTTGCACTATCCATGGTCTTTGTTGAAACTTTTACTGACATGATTTGGTTTTTTAAGTTGGAAGAAAGCTGTTCCTTTTTTGTTCCAATTTTGTACTGGATTAGTAGATTGAATCAGTTCACAGAAGATTAAAACCACATCAAGGTAAATGGAATATGTGCTTATGTGCTTAGGAAATGGGGAGGTCTGGTGGAAAAAAATGATAGTAGAAATGATCAGTTGTATAAATTGAAGATGTTAGGTAGCGCTTATGCAACTTAAAATCTAATAAATATAATGCCATGCTATTGAAAAAGACTGAAAGAAAAGATATAAAATGTATAAAATAGCATGTTGTATGCAAGAGAGACTCATTCAATCTGAGCAGGTCTTCGTCTCCAATATATTGCTCCGTTTTGGCCGTTCCACTTGGAAAAAAGGACATTGAGACTTATTAAAGGAACACAGAACAGAGTAACATCAGTGACTGATGATCTGGAAAGCATAAGATTTGAACATTGTAGGAAGAGTCGCTGTTTAGTTTAGAGCAGAGATGACTTTGTAAAGGAAGCCATATTAAATATCTTCAAGAATGTTAAAGGCTACCATGTAGAGGAAATTATTCTTTGTAATTCCTGCAGAGAAGACAAGAGATAATAGGTTTCAATTACAGCTAAAGGGATTTAAGTTAAATGTTAGGGAAAATTTCTATTGGACTTGATGACCCACAGAGTGGAACTCTGCAACAGAAGATTAGGCAAATACTTCTTAAGACTAGTTTAAAAAAGGTTGAACCTGTCTTCTGGGTGGGATGGGCTTAGATGTTCTGTTTTTCTAGATTCTGTGAAGAACATCTTTTTAATAAATCAACAGAAATATAAGATGTGACTTCGAAGAGGGTTTTGTGGGGGAGGAGAAGCTAAGCATCTTACTGATGGTGATGGTAGTTAGGTGGAAGCACTAGGGAAGGTATTGTGTTTACCATCACTGTTTAAATCATGCAGTTAAAATAAACTCTCGGTTGTAGGTCTGCCAAAATTACTGAGTAAGGTATTACTGTCCTTGTTTTTTTGCTTTCTCTTCATATAGTTTATACTGGTACTCAAGTGAGTTATTTCATCTACATCCTGAAACAAGCAGGGCAATATCCTAATGATGTTTTCTTTTTTGATGAAGTGTTACACAAATAAATGTAATTCACCATATCATCAAAGTAAGTAAATAGTTCTTGATGGTAGAGAAACTGCTGTTACAAAATGCACACCAAAAGCGTAAATGAGACTCATTACAGACGTATAATGGGACTCAAACGAGACTGATTAAACATGCTTGATGTGGTCCTGGAGAGGAGTTCAAAATGGCCAATTTTCACTTCCACAGTCTACCCACTGTTTTTTAAAAATCATTCTTTAGATGTCATTCACATGCCTATAAATTTGTTGTTACTTGAATCATACAAAACTTAGGTATGGAAAGAACAAGGACAGCTGTGTGATAGGTAAGTTTCTGGTAATAGGTGAAAGAGCTTGTGTACTTCAAGTACACAATTTTGATAGGTTTATTAGCTAAAACACAGATCTACATTAGAGTCTTTACCACAGACCAGATGTGTGCTTTTGGATGATGCCACAATGGAAGTTGTGTTCCAGGAGCACACCTGATGAGTTCCAACTGGTAGTCCATAATGGAATAGTCCAAAGAGTCTATATTGAGCTGATCAGGGCCTCAGCAAAACTGTTTTGATCCTGTTTCACAGTGTTACTTGCTAAAATGGAAATAACCAAGGTTTCCCTGTATTTCATGAGTTTCATCATTACAACTATAGGTGGCCTAAAGACACAAAGTGATTCAGATCTAACTCTCCAAATTTTAAGAAATGTTTGAGTCTGCCTGAGTCTTTACTTAAAAGAAAACTTCTGTTTTCATCCTGGAGCTAAAAGCAGTTTTCTGAAGTTTCCCTTTTTCGCTCTAGCCAAATACTCACATTATCTGTAAAGTCTTTTAGAACATTTGAGTTCTAAAGCATCAGTTTTAAAGAAGATGCTGGTTAAAATTTTGAATGTATGGTAGAAATCTAAGTACCAGCCAGTGACCGCAAAGCTAATGCTACTGCCTATTCTGCATTAGTTTACATACAAGAAATTGTATATATTTAAAACAGTCCACTGTCAAGCAATGATGGAGCGAGTGGCTGGTCCTTTGGGGACCCAGGAGTTGGACTCAATCCTTGTGGGTCCCTTCCAGCTTGAGATGTTCTATGATTCTGTGACCATAGCAAGAGATTTTTCCACTGTTCTTTCCCTGTCCTCTTGGGGGAGTGTGGAATGGAGAATGAGTTGTGACATGCTGGATCGGGTATGTCTATGCAGATGATGCAGACACTTACACAGTGTCTGCCTATGTTCTGAGCTGGCTTCTTTAGGAAAAAAATGCTAGTTCAGAAGCTCTGCAACTGCATCAATATGGTATTCTGCTTGATTAATAAACACTGCATCTCAGCCAAAATTTGCAAGCATAGGGGTAGAAATTAACTGAAGAGCACAGAATAGTATGAGAATGATGCCTAGGTCATACCGGACCTTTTTCAGGATCAGGGCTAAAACTGAAATTAAGGTACTGGCTAATGAATGGATGGTGAAAAGACACATCTATTTTACATCCAGTGGCAGATTAGTATTGGTAACACATCTTTAAATTGTTCTTTTTACATACTATGCCTACTTTTTTTTTTTCCAAATTCAGAGCATTAGATTAATTAAGGGGGATTGTGGGGTGAAAATTTAAGTGTTTACATTTTTTCAAAAGGGTGGGGATTAAAAAAAAAAAAAAAAAAAAAAAACCAACACCACCAACAACAACAAAAAAACGAATTCCCCTCTTACATGTTTGATTATAACCAGCCTTCCAGTCTGTGAATAAGATTGTTGAGTATGCCAGACTGCTGTCAAGACCTTACTTTAAATAAGATGTTCTTCTTTTATGTGACATTTGCTGCATTGAAGCCAGAAATTACATCAAACATTTTAATTTGAGTGCTGAATTCAGCATTTTGAAGTACTTAATCAAGTATTTGAAAAATATATACTTAAAAGTTTCATTGTGTAAACCTGTGAATATACTTGAAATTTGCTTTAGATAAATACCATCTGTTTTTAACTACATGTTGGTTTTAAATAGATTTAAAGTAGTATTTTAATTTTTCTTATTAGAACATTTTTGTAAACTGTCTGATTATCTTTAGATGAAAAAAATTAATTATCACACATAATAAAACAGAAAAGTCACAGAATAATAACCTAACAACTAATATTAAAAAAACAACACGTAAGTGTAAGAATCCTACGGGGGCACAAAGTATTGTCTACTTTGTTTTTAATTGTAGTAAGATAATTGAATACTTGAAGAGATTAGAAAACGCTACAAAGCTAGCAAGGATACCAGTTTAAGATTATGTTTTATTTCTATTTTATTATTAACTTTGGGTAATGTCAGTGGTACTTAAAGATTTATCAAAGATTATATCAAAGTGTACATCCTGAGAATGTCACGTTTGCGAATGTTTTTGTTTTCTTCTACTATTTCCATTTCTATTTTTTTTTCATTTTATCTGTCCTAAAATAATACGCAGCATCCATATTCTGTCTCTTCTCTGCCAAAGTAAATGCTTTTCCCTCTTCTCTCTCTGCCTGCTAAAGAACAGAGGACAAAAACTTCATTGTAAGCCAACTTTGACTTTGGTAGTAATCTTCAGTGGCTGTTCAGGATTTTAACAAGGCCAGAACTGTAATGACAATAACTGAATAACCGTTTAAGGTGTGAAGGAAACCACGAGTAAAATCAGACAGTTATCAGAAATATACTGGAGAGTATGTTATAAATTCTTTCAAGTATAATAATATTAATTAATATTGTATATTCAAGAATATTTATTTTTATGTTACTTTACTATAAATTAATGTTATTTTTTTCATAGGAACTATTTAATGCTGGAAGAAAAATTCTTCCTGGGTTCTGGAAGAAGTGTATTATCTGTCTTAGGTCTTAATTATAGAAATGGGCTTTGTGTTCTGCATCCATCACTTCTGGTAGGAATTCCATTTGAATTCCTGAAATATTAAAGATTATCAGACTTTAATTTTTTATTTTATTTTATTTTTTTTGTAATTCATAAGGATTTTGTTTTGTAAGTCCTGTTTTCTGGAAGAAAAAAAAAAATTAATCTCATTCATTATTTTTTAAAATCAGCACTGCATGCCTCTATCATTTCAGAAGAATGCAAAGTAAGTTGACTTCTGAAAAGCTGAAATTTCAGTGCTGTAAAACCAATGTGTTTTAGGCCTTGTATTTTAAGGCACAAAAACATTCAGTCATAACTGTCAGTTCAAACAAGGAATTTGCCAGAGTTTTTCAGTTTTCTCTTCTCCCATTTGGTATTTAGTCTAGCTATACCATGCATTTATTATATTTCCATCCAATTGGTCTGCTAAAAAACAAAATGTTTTAACCAAGTTAAATGTGAATGCAGCTGAGATGCTGTCAGATGTTAACTGATTTGCCTCTGATTGCTTTGTGCATTCTCCTTGTTATTTTACCTTGATTATGCATGAACTAATAATTCTAAATGCTAAATGCATCACAAGAGTTAATGGGATTCGTTTTGTCAGAAATGTTTTGTAACGTGAGATACTTATGCCTAGTTGTCTAAAGATCTTCATATTAGCTGTACCTTATCAAGGGAAAAACATCAAAATTTTTTCGTTGGTTTTTGTCAGCATGGAAGGTGGTTTTTTTGTGTGTTGGTGTGCTGACATTAAACCTTAAGAAACAGCATGCATTTTTCTCTGTCACAATACATACCATTTCTTCCCTTCTGAAGATTAGTGTGTTTCTGGTAATACTTGCAGCAAACAAAACTGATTTTTATTCCAATAAATGTTTTATGCATAGCTTCATTATCTCTCCCTTAATAAAATCTCTGGGTCTTACATGGGTTCTGCCTCCTTTATTACAAGGACAGATGTTATTACAAGTTTTTTTTAACACTGATAAAAATAACAAAATTATAAAGAATCTAAGTTCATACTGTGGAAAATTGTATGCATAGACAGTTAAGGGTTTGGCTGAAAAGTACTGGTACCTTACCATGCACATCAGCAACTGTTGTGCATGTAAAGACAGTATTCCCCACTTCAGTGACAGAATTTGAATCTTGGAAAGTGAACATCAAGCTGAGAAATGAATGTCAGCTTAAACAAGGATCATATTTTTCTGATCTACTACAGTTAGCAGACCTAGAACTAATATTTACTGTTTTTTGTAAAGTGGAAGGTAAAATTCATTCGCAGATTGTGAAATGGAGGTTGTCTGATGCAACTTCTGTTGAGTGTCGATTACACTATTTGATTTACCAGGTGCTGTAGGAATGAAGTTTAAAACTTCTTTATCAAGCTTTGTCTTTTCCTTCACTTCCTGTTCTGAAATTAGAAGACTGGCATTCAGTTCAACACCTTAGAACAAATTCTCAGTCTCTCTTTGTTATACTTTTGCAATTTTATATTTAGAAACTGACATCATATGAACTGTTCCTAATTTAAGTGTGATAAAAATAACCCCCTTTTAAAAAAAAAAAAAAATCAATCTCGTCATTTCTTGTCATTTCTGGTTTAAAAATTCATGAATCTCATCCTTAGTTTCAGGCTATCATTGGAAACCATGTCTCAAAAACAAACTTTTAGGTTAGATTACAGCATCGTGTTGGCATCTGTTATTTCGTAAAGGAGTATTTCAGGATAGAGGAATCTGACGGAAAAAATATAAGTTACACAAATGCTGAAGTTTATGTCACCGTAAGATGAAGGGTTTCTTGGTGGTAATTCAGGCTAGCTAAGGGACAGTAGCAATATACTTAGAAATTATATATTTTTTTTGAATTATATATGTAATGTATTATATATGTAATATACTTAGAAATATACGTAAGAATGAATTATATTTTCAGTAAAGGAAATATTGTGGTTTTTTTTTTCTATTTGTTTTCCCTAACCTTCCATAG